>OW052183.1:9098491-10334919 GCA_932526625.1 Rhingia campestris
TTCACAACCATTTTTATTCGAAGGTTGGCGTTACTTGTCACAGATTATCTTACAACCTACAAGGTGGGCCAAAAGAAGTCATCCGATGTTGTTTGGCTCTCATTTTTTTTCTAAATGAAAAACTTCGATTCTGTTTTTTGATTATGTTTATTTGAACCTTTAGAATTTATTGGTCAAGTCGAGAACATGATATCGGTCAAATGGGCTCCGTCAGAACTGATTGCCATACGGGCTCGTTTTATGACATTTTTCATCACTTCGGCGAGAACTTCGGGAGACAGATTCTCGCACTCGTCTCGAATGTTGTTCTTGAGGGCTTGTTCACTTAAAGACGGGACTTCAAAAAAACCCACAAGACCCTTTGCATATTCTTGAAGTCGGTGAACAAATAACGGGTGATCCAAGTAGAGATACTTTTTTCAACTGCCTTTTTTGACAGATCACGTGTGAGTCGTGTCATGCTGTCATGTTATTTTGGCTTAGTATTGTTTGGCATTTCATAATGGAAAGACTTACGCGTGAACAACGTTTACAAATTGTTCAACTTTATTATGAAAATTCACGTTCTGTGAGGAATGTGTTTCGTGCACTTCGCTCAACTTATGGTTAACATAATCGGCCTACTGAGCGTACTATTCGCAACACCATCACCCATTTTGAGACCCAGCATTCATTATTGGATAATATTCGACCGAATAGACCACGTCCAGCACGCTGTGAAGAAAATATAGCGGCCGTAGCTGAGAGTGTACACGAAGACCGTAGAGAGTCGATTCGGCGCCGTTCGCAGCAACTCGGACTGACGTATGGAACGACTTGGCGCCTGAAATTGAAGCTCGTGATCTCGGCGACATTTGGTTTCAGCAAGACGGCGCCACTTCCCACACATCGCATCAATCAATGGACTTATTGAGAGAACATTTCGGTGAGCACATAATTTCACGTTTTGGGCCGGTCGATTGGCCACCAAGATCGTGTGATATCACACCGTTAGACTTTTTCCTGTGGGGATATGTAAAGTCAAAAGCTTATGCCGACAAACCCGCTTCAGGCCTTGGAGGAAAACATCACGCGTGTCATTCGCCAGTTACCAGTCGAAATGCTCGAACGAGTGATCGAAAATTGGACTCAACGGATGGACCATCTGCGACGTAGCAACGGCCAACATTTGATAGACATAATCTTAAAAAAATAAATGCCAAAGAATGTTCTTTCAAATGATAATAAACATTCTCCATAAAAATTCTCCAAATTTGAATTTTCTGTGTTTTTTTCTTTAAAAAAGTAGGGAACCTCGAAATGGATCACCCTTTACATGCATCTGAACGAATCACTAGCTAGTCATCTTCTGAAATTCCCAAATGATGATGTAGAGGATGGGCAAAGCGTCATCCCCATCAACGGGGAGAACGTTTGCGTTTTGTTTCTCCGAAAATGGTTCATTCACAATAATTGACTTGTAGATCTTAATTGAGTTGGTGTCATCGGTATTGTAGAATAAAATTGGGAATGTTAGTCCCTCCTTTTTCTTCGTCGTTTTCAACTCTAATCTCACGGAGAGGTACGCACTTTTCTTCCACCCAAATGTTGTGTTCATCGAAGTTGGAGATGCTTCCCTTGTAGGTTTCATCGTTCTCATGAGATTCTGCCATGTTGGGTATAAAAATGTCTGGGATTCCTGTTGGATGGATTGCTTTCGATGAAACACCAAAACCCAACATGGAACTGGCAATCTTCTTCGAAGTTCGTTGCAACTCTTTTTCTTAATTTCATCCATATCTTCACTTTTTGGAAGCGTTTTCCTTAAAATCCGTTTTTGTTAAAGTTTTAGGAAATTCGAAAAATAAGTCACCTAAATACTTAGGTACTATTGTTGTGTACATTATTTCGAAGCTTTTCCTTTAAGATGGCAATTTGTTTAACAGACACTCAAATGGATACATCATCTGCTAACGCACCCCCGGACTTTCTTACCAATTTTTCTGTTCAGCGATTTACTCAAATTACACAGTACTGTGGCCATCCTCATGGGCAAGTAAGGAGTAACTCACTCAGTACCATAGAACAGACCTTGACAACTTCTGGTAAGCAGAAATCCAGGTTTCAAAGTACCAATTCGGTCATTGTATACCAACGCTGCTGCTACTAAACACGCTATTGCATAAATATTCTCTTCAAAGCTCACAGCAAGGCCGTATACATTCGATCCACGCGGCTTTAAACTATCAAAAGATACTCGATTCTTGGGATGTTTCTATCGATACATTATCAATTCCACTGAAAGGAACTGGTTTTATGCCGGAAGAATATAGTTACTCGGAAAATGAATCACCTGCAGTTGGCTAAAAATGCGCCTCAGTAAAGGTTGTATCAGCTTTTTGTTAACAGATTCGTGTTATGCAGATTCGCTTGTTTGGAGAACCTTGAAAAGTATGCTGGTAGCACTCTTTGATTTTCATATAACGGGAGGTTAAATTTTAAGGGCAGATGTTGAATTTCATTTGACATTTCTCAATGTCAGACTAAATCAATTTGATCCATGGAAAGAGACACAATCGAGCAAGGCGTTTAAGTTATTCAGGCTTATTATGAAAATGGGCGTTCAAATCAAAATGCATATCGTGCACTTCGTTATTTTTCCGGTTAATTTAATCGTACAAATGTGCGTACAATCGGAAAAATCGTGCAAAAATTTGAGCAAACGGGGTCTGTAGGAGATGTGAAGAGCCGCCCACCTCAACTCGTCGTCGTGCCCAACAATTGCACCTCTCACGCTCTACGTTGATGAGCATTATGCATAAAGTCTTGCATTTACATGCTTACAAGGTGCAGTTGACTCAAGAACTAAAGCCTCTTGACAAGCGTCGTCAATGGTCAGAATGGTGTCAAAAATTGGCAACAGTGGATGTTCAATTTTCGAAGAAAATCATCTTCAGAAATGAGACACATTTTTAAGTCAGTGGATTCGTCAATAAGCAGAATTGCCGCATTTGGGCGAATGATATTCCAAGAGTGATTGTCGAAAAACCAATGCACCCACTGTTTGGTGCGGTTTATGGGCTGGCGGCATCATCGGGCCGTATTTTTCCCAAAATGAGGCCGGACAGGCAGTTACTGTGAATGGTGTTCGCTATCGTCAGATGATAACGAACTTTTTATGACCCGAATTGGAAGATGGATGGATGTGGACGATATGTGGTTTCTTTCGTTATCTCACGTAGTGGCGATGTCAATTAGCCGCCAAGATTATGTGATTTGACACCGTTGGACTTCTTTCTTAGGGATTATTTGAAAGAAGTCGATAAGCCAGCAACAACTCAAGAGCTAACGGATGAGATAATTCGGCACATTAACGGCATAGAACCTCAATTATGCCTCAGCGTCTTCGAAAATTTGGACCATCGGATGGAGGTGTGCCGCCGAGGTCGCGACGACTATTTGGCCGATATTTTGTTCCATACATAATTGAATCATAAAAAAAGAAATCATAGTAAAAAGAAATGACAATACTTTCCTAAATAATTTGTGTTTTATTCAAAATCAACATCGGCCCCTAAAATGTAACCAACCTTTATTAGCACATTTTGTTCTTTTTGCAATTATCTGCAGCGAATCAATATTTGGTGCCGATTTAATAGGTCACTCACAATCCCAAATAAAGCCAAAATCAAAATCCTGACAAAGTCGATGCACAAAGAACTTTCGCCTATTAAACTTTTTTGAGTTCTTAAAGACGGGCTCAGAGCTGTGATAGTTAGTACGTTAAACTGCCGCGCAGAAGATCTATTAATGGCCCTCCCCTTGCTATGATCTGACAAAACATTCGAGTAGTATCAATTGTCAACAAAAATTCATCTCAACTCAGCAGTTCGGATTCGGCATTTAATAGAAGGTCCTGCCATCGTGCAAAAAGAAGTCATGGACACATGATTGGTTGTGTGAAAAAATTGATTCTGGATACTTACAAGATTGTTGCGCCAATAACTTGTATGTTCTTAAAAACATTTGAAGTTTTTTTTTAAACTTTTTCATGTGAGACGAGCCTATAAAGGTCATGGGGTCCCCTTGGATGATGCTTGATGTTATGTATGGATGTAAGAAACAGTACCGGCATTTATAAGTGTTGCTTTCGACAAAGCAGATCCATTACAGAAAAACCGAAGTAGTGTATATTTTGAAAGCAGCTTAACCGAACTTTTCCAATTATGTACCGGTTTCTAACCTGTTTAGTTTGTAAAGCCCATTATTCTACCACTCTGTCGAGCTGCTGGGATACGCGGACGATATCGACGCATCCACGATGATGTTTTAGAGTCGTTTACTCAAAAGACGAAACGGATTGGTAAAAGTGCATAAATATGCAAACTATTGTCGATCTATAGTCTTCTTACAAAACTTAACAACTCTGACATATTAAAGGACTTTATGCACCTTTAAGTCAACCTTCATCAGACGATTTCAGCACAGGGGAGATACAACTACGAAAACCGATTCCCTTCATCAAAAGTCCAAATTATGCTATTCTGAGCCTAAATCCTGTCGTTCCTTCTCTATTCCCACGAATTCTGGACGATAAGCAAATATTAGGTTCCTTACAACGAACATTTTTTTGTCGAATATTTTTTTCTTGCATGCGAAGATATCGACAAGTTTTAATAGCCTTGTCAGACATGGATGTTGTCCAAAAACTTAAAAACCAAGCACAGTTAAAGTGAAATTTGACTATCAAATTATTTCAAGGAACTCCTCCTTAGTGTAAGACCGAATTTTTTCTTCAAAGAAAATGTCTTATGGGTGTCAAATCGCACGAGCTGGGCATGTAATTAATAACGAGGCTTCAATATCTTCAATGTCTCATTTGAAGTATTGCACTTCACACCGTCCTATGGTAGTCACATGTCTCTATGCCCTAGAGAATAATTCAAAAACCTTGGGTAGGGGTCCCTCAATCAAACGGCTTAACGACAAAGACTACAACCTTTTCTAAAACATCGAAAATTTAAATGGTATGTCTAGGTCAAAGCTTTTTATTATCTCAGTCTTAGATAATTCAACAAAATCTTCGAATCGCAGCATGCAGGTTGGAGCAGGCATGTAAAATCGGATCAAGCATCGTTCTAAGGATCGTATAAGATGAATGGCAACTTGTATCAAGCAACGTGCCGAAGGCTTATGATGAAAATGTATGTTTTTCAGGTTGGCAGCACTGCGACATCATCCATTTGGACCTTCTTAAATCCATCTTTGAATAAATTTGATTGGTCATTTGACCCCTCGTGCCCAGACTCCATCTGAGTTGTAGCGAAAGGAATACCAGGTACACCCGTGACGGGTACTACTGGTAATGAGTTCCATGTCTGTCGAGTTCATCAGCCTTACAGTTCCCTGGAATGTCACTTTGCCCTGCCCATTGCCCAGGCACCCACCAGGATGGATGTTAAACTGCTCTGACAAGACAAGAGATGAGCGGCAATCTAGAGTTTTCTTTGAGTTTGTTGAGACCGATTGCAGGGATTTCAAATTTGGCTTGGCTGTCCGAGAAGATTCTAATATCCTTGGCATTTATTACATTCTCCTTCAGCCAAGATAAGACATCTTTGACCGCCATGAGTTCCGTCTGGAACACGCTACAATGATAAGGAGAACGAAAAGATAGGCTGAGGCTTAGCCTGTCGGAGAAGACACCAGCAACTAATCCATCATTAGTTTTGGAGCCATCGGTTTAAAAATGGATTGAGCTATTTTGTGCAGGTTTTATGTCCATCTGATCGCGGCACCTTAGGTACGTTCTTCTTCAAAATTCCCTTCTATTTGGCTTGTCAAAAAAAAACCCTTAGGGTGAGCCGCTGATATCTAAGCACATCTGTCTGGGATAGATACCTGGAAACTCGTATAGAAGTTTAACCTTCTAAGGTATAATAAGGTATAATCGGTATTTACAGTAATATTTGCATGTTCGTTTAGAATTGTTGAGTGGCCAGTTTGCATATTTGACGACTGCTGGATGGCTTTAAGGCTGCCATTTGCTTGCCAAAAACTAAGGGGTAGAAGATGAAAAAGAATGTCTAGTGCTGCTGAGGGTGTTGTACTTTATTGGGACATTATTCCTGAAAAATCATTTCAGGACTTATGTCTCGGAGACTTATGTCCCAAACTGAGTTCTGCATTGAATTCAGGACTTATGTCCCACTTTAGTGGGACAATATTCCCGAAAAATCAATTCAGGACTTATGTCTCGGGGACTTATTTATGTGTGCAAAGCTATATGTTTGTAACAACAAATAGGACCTTCAGGACTTATGTCCCACTTTAGTGGGACAATATTCCCGAAAAATCAATTCAGGACTTATGTCTCGGGGACTTATTTATGTGTGCAAAGCTAAATGTTTGTAACAACAAATAGGACCTACAATTTGAATGCCGATTCCAAACGCAAATTTGGGAAAATTTATACGCTGCTTGGATGTTGGTCGGACTTTCGCCCTAAGCGATGGAGCAGTGCAAAAAAATGTAGGTGTTGTTAGTTCAGATTTTGAACCAGTAACCACTCGATTAGTGCTCCAATGCGATATAAACTAAAACCCTGCGTACACAATTACGTTCCCGGTGTTGCAACTTTTTTTGCCATACTAGGTCATTGTCTTGGAAGCTCGGTGCTTCATTCCCCGCCTCCTGACTAGGCTAGGTATGAATTAAAAATTATTTTAGTTTTACAAATGAGCTCCATTGTCCTAACTGGAATTCCTAATTGCCCAAATTCGAAACAGTTCGGACTAATGTCGAATTTTCAAAACCCCCATTCATCATACAAATTAGTTGCAATTAATTTCCCTCCGATTAATGCCACTTAACGGATGCCTTAGATAATCGACTTTAACCTACCTCCATGGTCGTGCCGTAAATAATTTCCTCACTCTCAACACCAGTAACTCAAAAAAATATAAAAAGTTATACTTTCTGATTCTAACACCACGATAACAATGGCATCCCCATTCTTCTCCCATCAGGTGTTGGTACTTGTACTTGTACTCGCATGTTTAGCTTCTCACTTACGACGATGATGGCGCGTATCCATGTGAAAGGTGCTGTTTACTTTTATCTCCACCTTTCTTATAAAAGAAATCACTTTCTTCATTGAACATCGAAATTATTGGAATTTTCTTTTCCATCGTCGTGTACGCTAGAATTCGTCACGGGATTTTCCATTCAAGCAGCGCTCATATGCATCTGCATCGCTGAATAAAAGTATCTATTCATGGCGCGCCGGCGCGGCATTGCAGCCTCTCGATAATTTCACTTGTAATCGCGAATTGTGCATGTTAAAAATTCGATAATCGTGTTCGAGTCGAGTCGGTGTGTCTGTCTGATTGTACTCCAGCCCGGACAATGTGATGAAGATAAATGCGACCGAATGCGGGAATTGTGTCTGTGAGGAGATTATTCGGTTGATCTTGGGCTACAATCGGTGGGCTGCGCCGGCGCATAGTATAATGATGATGATCATCGGCAATGCGACTTCAAACATCGACAGAAGCAACGGGCGCAACAAGTGCGGCGTATGCAGAAATCAAGGCTTTCGAAGTTTTGAAGTGATTTAATGTTAAGGTTCGGACTACGGAAAGCAGGTTTCAAGTTGAAGTTTTATTTCTTTGTTGTTGAGCATTCAATGGATGCTGGCAAGAGGTAGGGTTTCGATATGGCCAACGTGTCGTATTTGACTAAAAAGATATCCACATGGTGGAATAATAGTTTTGTCAAGCAACAGGAAAGATAGATATTGGAAAACGTTTAAATACTGCAACAAGGTCACGAATAGTACGGGGCAGCTACAAAGCGAATCAACCAAAAATACTGAATGAGAATTTGAAGTAAAAAGATATCCACTGCGAGTTTTATTCAACGAAAAAGTAAGCATCAGTGCCTCGGCAAGACTAAGTAAAGTCCTGATTAGATGCAGATGGTATGGTGTTAATCGAGAGGTTAAGGGATACGCGTTCTGTGATTGTTGTCATTCGACATAAAATTTTCTCACAGTATTTCTGATTTGCATGAAGCATGGACCGTATCAAAAGCAGATGAAGAAATCCTTGGTCAATTCGAGAGAAAAATTTTTCGAAAAATCTTCGGTCCCGTTTGCGTTGACGGACTATGGGGACGAAGATTCAACCACGAACTATACGAGCTGTACAGCGACATACTCCTAGTCAAAAAACGTTTAAGATGGCTAGGACATGTAGAACGAATGGACACCAATAATCCGGCTCGCAGAGTCTTCGATTCCCAGCCAGACGTCGGACATAGTAGAGGAAGACCTCGCACAAGCAGAAACCAACAGCTTGGAGTGCTCAACTGCAGGCAGTTGGCTATGGACCGGGCTAATTGGAGAGGCATGTTGGTTGAGGCCCAGCTTCATCCCAGACTGTAGCGCCACTTAAGTAAGTAAGTAAGAGACCCAGTTTGGTTTCAAGACGAGACATGACTGTATTCATGCAGCCTCCAAATTCGTCTCTGATATACAATGGAAAAAAAAAACCAAAAAGAAGTGCACGGGTGCATGTCTGGTTGATTTAGAGAAGGCTTTCGACACCGTATGGTTAGACCCTATTTAAAGCTTACCAGACTTGGCATATGTAAATCACTGCTGGTAGAACGTTTGTCGTGGCAATGTTACTTCTTCCACAGAATTTTCCATTAAAATGGTCTGCAACAGGGAGCGGTAAACTCGCCGATTCTATTCAGCATTTACACCAGTGATATGTTAGGTAGTCTTACTCAGGAAATGCGGACGATCTTATCGCGTACAGAACAGCCCCTACTGTTGAGGTCATTCGAACTCTTTTGCAGCGGGACTTTTGCAAAATTCAGAGATATTGTGATGACTGGAATTTGAAAATCAACTTTCAGAAATGGAAAACCATCCTGTTTAGGACACCGTTGTCTAGAGCCCCTAGGGATACAAGATAGAACTGGCGAAAGCTGGTGATCGTTGGACCAAACGGACAGCCACTGGTAAGTAAAAATGTAGTAAAGCACCTTGGCATCTGGCTGGATCAGTTCCTATATTTCGGAAGACATGTAGATGCTGCTCTAACGAGAGCTAGCTGAGTGTTTGCCCCGACAAGAAGATTGTTTTATAGCAACAGCAGAGTGAAGGTGATTTGCTACATGGCCCTTATCAGGCCGATGATTACCTATGGGTGCCCGGTGTGGTTCCATCTCAAATGGAAAATATACGGGTGTTTGAGAGGCAGTGTTTGAAAAGCCTTGGACTTCATAGAACACCAGTATCTGGGGCATTCTACCCCAATGATGAATATTTTGAAAGTGCGAGTTTAAGCGGCTTTATTCCGCCTGAATCTTTCCTACATTTGGATAGTCGAAGGCTGATACATGATGGATCGGATGTTCCACAAATCTAACACGTCCAAATTGCATTACAAAATGTTTGAATTTAGTTTCCTCCTGGCAAGTTATTTTAGGGATTTTAGCACTTAAACTTTTCTTAATTATTTAAAAAAAAAACCCTAGATTTGAACACTACCGTCTTCATATCAAGTCATCAAGAAATTTTTTAAGGCTTTTCTCGATCTTGAAAATAACGAATTTTGTTGTAAAAAGGCAAAAATAGGCAACAAAAAGATAAAAAAAAAGTCAAAAAAGACAAAAAAAAAATTTAAAAAATGTAAAAAAAGACACTAACGGGTAAAAAGGAATTTGGAATCAGGGGGACATGAAACGGATTTGTATAAAGTCGATAGCTTCCTACGATTAAGCAAAAAACAAAGGCAATGTTAGCAAAATGCTATCCCTGGATCACTTACACCTAGATTCGCAACATTTTTACTATTACAGCTAATGCATATTACAACAAATGCTCAAACGTTGCATTTTCCCCCTTAAAACAACAGTAATTCTTGACGTGCCGTGAATGCTAATCAATGTACTCGCAAGCCTATCTCTAGACATGCAATGAATTATAGAGATGCATTTCTAAGCTGAACAAGGCTTTCAGCTACCCCACTAAAAATGAACAGACAATTTAAACCAACGCACATTGGAAGGTCCTTTTTCCTTAGCAATAAGCTCAAACACCCTCAAAACCCTTTAGCGCGTGCCATTATAAAAAAGGTGTTTTAGCGAATTATTTTGAAAACATCTGTAAGTCAACCTATTACTTAACAATGGCTTGCAAGAGACCTTTCGGTTTCATACAGATTCTATTATGGCAGATTTTCAGAAGTGTCCTATAAAAAAAGTCATGTGAAATTTGACCCACACTACAACTACCAATGACACGAACAACATCATACCAAAAGAAATTTTGGTACAGAACAAGCAAGCAGAAACTTAACATGCCCACATTTATCTGCATTCTCTTAAATTTATTAATTTAAAATGAAGGAGTACCACAGGGCTCTATAGGTACGTCCACCAACATTATTCATTCATCTACCATACCAAAAATGTGAAATGTTAACTTTGCCCATAGAAACCTATCATGGCTACTTGGCAACCTTGTTCGCAGCTTGGGGCTTTAATCGCCAACTCAATAGGACTGATATTAAAATTATGGCCATGTTTAGATATTCGGTAAATAGATATTTATCTAAATGAATTTCGGTATTGCAACTGAATATATTCATAGGGTAGCAGATGTTCAGAAATCGAAATCAACGATTTAAATTAATTATAACGGGACTACTGCTTTTATTTTTGCATTTCAAATTTTTCTAAGAGCTGAAACTGTTTTATTTTAAGACAAGTAAATAAGATTTTAATACGTTTATGCCCATAATGCTAAAATCTATTCATTTGCTCGCCAATATTTCTCAAGTCTTTATACGCTTCATCGATTTGTGTTGAAGTATATTACTTCGTACGATCTTCATCCATAAATATTCCCAATTATTATGAAAAGTAAAAATTTCTTTACTTAGATACTCTTACTTTCCATATTTAATAAATTTGAAACAATAAATAACAAATTCTGAACAATTATTCAAAAAAGCAAATGTATCTGACTATTATATGAATCCCTTTGACGTAAGAGAAGACATTAATAATTTTGATTTCTTCCGCTCACAATGAAATAAATTAAAAAAAAATATGAAGTAACAGTTAATATTCGCATATATATACATTATACATCCATCTTCTAATCGGTACGCAATCCAATCTCACATTTACCTTTCTCCACGGCTGTAAACGATCATATTCACACGATCACTCCGCGACAGGTAAGCTATTGATCACCATAAAATGTTTATATCCGTGAGCCGTGACTCTTCATCTAATCCCACTCACACAGCTATCCAATAAACCTGAAAGCAATCCGAACTCTAAGCAAATTGTAAAACAATCTGAAATACATTGCGCAACTCATTTGACAATTTGGAGAGAAAAAAAGATGTCAAGCTGGTTGTCTATCTTTCTCTCTGTTGACATTTGTAATTAAAAATTAAATATTTTATATTTGGGACAAATTATGCAAAAAAAAAAATGAGACGAGTATTAGAAATGTGAAGTGAATGTGCTCCTTAGACAGAGCACACTCACACAACAGAGTGACTTGACCATAAGTACCCACTTAAACCAGTCGCACGCATTAAAAGTGACAATAAACCTTCATATCGTTCGGTGGAAATAATCCCAAAGATAAACTCATCTTTGAAGTTCACACTTGGAAGCCATTTGGAAAAACCCATTTCGTCTTCTTGGAAGGCGTCACCACACGCATGCGCATTGTGCATCCGTCATAGTGCGCATTTTTATAAATCTGGAAAAGCGGTCGGCATTGTGTCAGACGCGGGTTTGTTTACAATAAAAGCCGGTTAAGTGCCGGACGACTGTATCTTATAACCTCTCGGATACGTGTATTGATTATTAGAAGTATCTTTTTATGAGTTAGATACTTGGAAAAAACCTATTAACAGGTACAATTTGATTAACATCTTTATGAGTGTATGATGCGTGCAGCGCGTGTGCGCACAAGTGAGCATTTATCAAATGCAAATAGAAAGCGTTTTAGGGAGCGTTCACATTCGTCGGAAATAGTGCGTGAAGGAATTGCTGGACAAGGTGTTGATAGTGTGAAAAATATTTGATTTCCCTTGGATGTGTCTTCGCGTCTGCAGGTTCCTTTATCTGTGAAATTCTTCTTGTTGCATAGGTACAAGTAAAAACAGACGTCGACTTACATGGATGTATGTGTAACTACAGACGATTTGTAGATCTGTTCAAGCCTAACTTCGTGATTTCTTCAATTCGTTTGCTGAAACCCGAAACTTAAAAAAAAAGTAAAATATGTTAAGTTCTTGGTTGAATCTTCGTCCCCATATCCCGTCAGCGAAAACGGGCCGAACATTTTTTGATGCTCTCCATCCTTCAGCGCGGTAGAGCACGACTGGAATGATCAGGATCTTGTATAGGACCTCCTTAGTAAACGTGGCTAAAAAATCACGTTGAGTCCGACTAATGTGTCAAAATCGTCGGCGTATGCTTGCACCGATTTATGAAAGACTGTGCCCTCTGGTGTAGGGTCTAGAGATTTGCACAATCCTCTCAAGAATGTTGTTTAGCAAGTCACATGACAGTGTGACGCCTTTTCTAAATCCTTTTTGATATCGAATATGTCGGTGAGGTGATGGAGCAGCCAGAATTCTCCATCGTCATCGTGCATTGACGGTCGAGTTAGGGGGGTACACCAAAACTAGACATAGTTCTGTATAGTTAGTCGCTATAAATGATATCGTATGTGGCCTTGCAATCCATGTACAGGTGGTGGGTATCGATTTGGACTTCTTGGGTTTTTTCCAGGATCTGCGAAGTGTGAAGGTTTTATCAGTTGTGGACTTTTCTGGCATAAAACCACACTTTTAAGGGCCGATCGGTTTATTGGTAAAGTTTCAGGTGTTTCAATATTACTGCAGGTAGGATCTTCTAGACGATGTGGAGGAGAATTATGCCTCTGTAGTTAGCGCAGTTCAGAGGTTTTCCTTTTTTTGTGGATCATGTAAACGAGGCTGAGCTTCCATTCTTCAGGCATACTTTCATCCGACCAATCATGACTGTTATTTACCAAGTTATCTCCACCGGCTTAATAAAGATCGGCAAGAGTACCGTCCCTTCCGGCAGCCTCGTTAGACTTAAGTTTGGAAACTGTTTTCATCACTTCACTTAGGTTGGTAGTTTTCAACGTCGTCGCCACTATTGAATGCTTCGTTCTGCCTGACAGCGGAATGTTGTTCGTCATCGCCGTTTAACAGTCTGCTGAAGTGGTTCTTCCATATCCTCAGCATCGACTGTGACTCAACTACGATATTTCCTTGTTCATTTCGTCAGGATTCTGAGCCTTTTATCCCTGGCTTTGAGGTTTTGCACTTTTGTAGAATTTGCGAACATCCTTCCTGAAGTGTCAACTCTCTATACCATCGATCGATCCTGCTCTTCTTTCTGAAAAGGCGGTGTTCTACCGTTTTTCTGTTCCTATAGGCAACTCTCGTTTTCACCTGCTGCTTAGCCTTATAGGCATAGTTCTTGGCTGCAAGCATCTGTCATCAAACCAGAGGTTTCTTGTTGGTGGGCGCAAGAAACGCAAGCTTTTTGGCATCGTTGCCATTGTTCTTCGACATTGATGCTGGTGGTATGGTGTTAATCGCGATGTTAAGGGATACAGTTTCTGTGAAAGCCTTGGCGGTCTCTTGCGATTGCAGTTTTCCAATTAGTTTAGCTGCTCTAAAAAGTAAAAGAGAAGATCTTCTGTAAATCGTTCATTTGCTTAATTTCGTCTGCATGGATGTGAATGGGTATTATTCCGGTTGTAACCTCTGAAACGGTATTACAAAAGTACAATAAGGCTGAGCTTATTACTCTAGACCAAAGTATTCTGCGACTTCCTCTGGGTCCATCGATGTTTGGCAACATTCTTGCAAGCTGTCGTAACATAGACTTTCTTTCCAACGAAGTCTAGGTGCGCCTTGAAGTTATGCCTTTTGGCGATGATCTGCCAAGCATACTTGCATGCCTTCCACTACTGTTCTGCGAGTTATTAGAACTGCTTCTGTTCTGTTCTGCCAGGACAAAGCCAGCAGACTCCAACCATGTTTTATTTTGATTGAAGCTATCGCTTCGTTTGTTCTCTGCTTGATTTCGTGGATATGCTTTGCCATGGCAATGATGGCGATATAATCCGTAGAGCCTACAACCTTCATCCTTTGTGGCATTTACAGCCTCACAGCACCATCGTACATAATATTCCACAGAAGAGGATCTAGAACATATCGTTGTGGAACGCCTGCTGACACGTTGTAGCACCCTGTGCCTTTGTCGCTGTCGTTACTTAGCCTTCTGTTCTTGGAGTAGCTAGAGAGTATCCTGAGAATATAGTTCGGGACGTTCAACCGACCTCAACCAACTTGGAGTGCGCAACTGGAGGCAGTTAGCTAAGGACCGGGCTAATTGGAGAGGCATGTTGGTTGAGGCCCAGGTTCATCCCGGAATGTAGCGCCACTTAAGAAAGTTCATATGTTATCCTTTCAGCTAGAGAATATCCTGAGAATATAGCTCGTTACGTTCATTTTGACTAAAGATCTCAGTATGCGGGATCAATTTGCAGAATTAAAGGCATTTTCGATGTCTAGGTTGACAACTGAGAGGTACCCCTTTGTTCCAAATCGCCATCGTTTTCCATGGCTATTGCAGCTGTTTTGGAAAGCAGTTTAATGGCGTCCACTGTGGAGCTAGCTTTTCGGAGCCCAAACTGGTAGTCTGATAGTGCGTCCATTTCTTCAGCTATTGCTATAAATTTGTTAGAGATGCCATTTTCTGTTTTTAGCCCATCGTAACCAAAAGTCATTTGGTGAGATAGGACGAGTAGGTCTCCTGGAGATTTATTTCCCTTCGGAAGAAGCACCAATTCTTGAAGTTTCCAGTGGGTCTGGAAATGTCCCGTCCTTTAGACAGCTCTGTATTAATTTGATGAGACTATCAGGTCTAGAGCTAAGTGAAATTTAAGGTGCTCTGTTTGGGATTCCATCTGGCCCTGGTGTCGTCTTGTCTTCATTTTTTTTCAATATATCGGTGACCGTTGCGAAAAGAGTGTCGTAGCGATGTTCTTTGGCATGGGTGGGCACGTAAGTTGAAGTGATCTATGGCCTCTTATTTTCTTCATGACAATACTATATGCCGTTCCCCAGGGATTAATGTCTGCTTCATCCAAAAACTTCTTAAATCTGATGAATTCCTGATGTTATTGAAGGTTTCAAGCATCTAGTTTGAGTCCAGTTTGCCCCTGGAGCATTGTACTTTTCGCCTGGCACTTAGACAAACTGATAGAAGGGCTTTTTTTATAATGTACTCGCACTTAAGGGGTTATGAATACCGTTTAAATGTTTTACCACAGTACGAGCGTACCATGGGTGGTGTCCGAACTAACTTCGGAGAGTCACTGTTTTTTGTGTTCCTTAAATTCTCAGAGCTTTCAAGATGGGGTTATACTCTTAGGAGTAACTGCCGACCTTTTTAATTTCTTTGAATAAAAGTTTCATGGATTTTTGGCTGGGATTGAACGAGTAACCTTCCACTACACTACGGCGACTTTGATGTCAACGTGTTCCAGCAAGGTCAGACGAGTGTACTTTACTTTCTTTTTGACATAAAATCGTCGCACGCTTATGTCATCAATTCGGTAAATTGTAGGGCCAGGCTATTCGCAGCTCCCAATCTCACGAAAACAAGTACATATGTGCTTGCTATTTGTCCTTTCTGAAATATTTCATATCTTCAATCTTAAAAGACGTCGTACAGCGCTATTTTTACGGCCCGTTTGTAAACACGTTTGGCTTCTATTTTGTAACCAACATAAGTAGCGATAAATATATTTAAAATTTCTACGTGTCCCCTACACTTGCGACAAAAAATGTCGATATGGCTAATCCTTATAGTTTTGAAAACTTTACCGATTTACACGATTTTGTATGAATTTCTCCAAGTTGCCCTTATTAGTACCTACATTGGACTCACGATGCGAATATTATCTAACCAAACTGTTCAGAACTAATCCAAACCAACAAATTTACCAACCAATTTACGAAAATAGGTTCTAAATAAAAAAATATTTAGTCTTTCAATTTAAAAAAAAAACTTTACTAACCAACATTTTTCTCTTTTCAGGTAAGTTTGCCCAGATTATTGCCTTCCCAAAAGGCACCACATATCGTAAGTAGTACCCTTCCATTATTTTTATCATCAGTTCTACAATTTACCCTCACACGTCACCAAACATATCATTATGATCAACACTCAGCTGTCCACGTCCGGTACAATCTGCATCCAAAATAACTGTGATTTTGCTGTTAAATATGAAAAGCAACATAATAATAATGTAACACACCAAAAGGTAATGACTAAAACGCAACCCAACCAAATCGAATCCACATATAATTGCACATATGTGCCCGTAGATACATGTTTGTATCAGTGTAGATACTCCTCATATTTTTATATCTTTCACATTGTTATGCTCATCAATTACCCGTAAATTAAGTCTCAATTCTCCCTCAAGCGTTCGATAAATAAATTTCGCTGCCACGCCATGAACAAATTACAAAAACAACAAAAAAAAACGTCCAAAAGAGCATAATTATCATTTTTCTCTCCTCGACGAAAAGACAATGTCGCCGATGACGATGGCGACTATCTGTCGAATTTCTGAGAGGAGTAACAACTTTCTCTCCCCAGACATCACTGGAATGGGACACACATTCACAACAATTCAACCGTGGCCATGGTCAATTGACCGCCACTAAACGTAGACCATGCCCAGCCCTTGAGTTGAATCCGCCTGCTGCCACCCAATAATCTCCTCATTCTACGACAGAGCCTTGCGGGTTTCCTGCCTCCGGCACTGTTGGTCAATTTAAATTGGCTCGTGGCGAAGGTTTCATCACGATGTATCGCGAACTGCGTTTACACGGTTCGGTTGCTGGCATGGTAATTGGATTTTCTCCACGACACTCTCGATCGGCTTTGTTTAAGTGATCCATCCCTTTGGGGTTAAAGTGATACTGATAAGGTGGCCAAGTCGGTGGGACTGACCAATCATTACCCAAGTGAAAGTTAAGATAGTTATGTAAAATTTTAACGAATTTTTGACATCTGTCATTTACCTAAAGGATAAAAAAAATAACAATTTGGCATCACTTTTCGGATTAAATCTCCAAATTGCTCAATAGACACCTATAATTCATGTCCATTGGAGTGGAAAACATTCGCGCATCATATTTCACTCGACTGCATGTGCAATGGCCACAGACTTATGCAAATTTCACTTTTTAATTGCGTAATGAGAGCGTGCGATAAAAACGGTTTTCGAGTGCGCAATTGTAAAATCGTGTTTTATCGTTTGTAGTAGGTGTCACTTACATGACAGATGGTTGGGTGGCCGGTGAAATGAGAGGAGACGACGACACATCTCGAGACTTGAGAGAGGCGGCATGCACTGTTTGATGTGACGTGAGCTTTATGCAGTCGATGACACGGTTAATTGTTTTGATTTACGATTCGAATTTCTGTGGCGGTGGAATGTTTTTCTTATAAAAATAACCCCTGCGTATGGCAGAGCGACAATGATGGATGGTGGTTCTTTTCGGTTATGACATGGAAAATGTTGGTAGATATGCATGCGACGTAGTTAGATACTTTCGTTTTTTTTTTTTCGAATGATGCCTGCGGAGAGTAATGGCGTGTCTTCGGAAGTGTGTCAAGATCGGGGAGATAGCTTTCGTTTTCTTCCGTCTTTTTTGGGAGGTTTAGCAATTATTTTTAGAATTTACAAGTGGGCGACATGGGTAAAAAGCTATGAAATGATGAAATAAATATTTACGGGTTTCAAATAGTCAGTTATGGCAGTGGAGGTCACGCCAAACATGTCGCAGATACAGCTCAGGTAATGTGTTCCTAATATGTCAAAAATGGGTAAATGATATTCATATGCCGTTTCAAATGATTGGACGTTCCAAATTCGGACAAATGGTGAGTTATTCAATCTGGGCTTTTGAAATTGAGATTGGGAATCATTCCTTTTAAGCACAAATAACAGCAGCAACAAGCACATTTAGGCAGCTAAAGAGGGAAGCACTTTTGGGCGCGTTTAGAACATTGTAGTCTTAGTAGGTGTGATTACCTTGAATACCATGATTCATTTTTAAAACGAGCAGCGACAGTTTATTTTTAGAAGTACTAGATGACATTTGAAGCGGTTGTTAATTTATTCTCAGCAGGGATTCCTATGTAGGAGAAGTTCCTACCATGTTCAAGCGAGATTATAGAGTTCGCTATGATTGAGTCTCCTATGAATTTTATCGCACGCTTTTTTATCATATTTTTTTTTTATAGTTTGGGCGCACTCAAGGGGTTATGAATACCCTTTATATGTTTTAGCACAGTGCGGGCGTTAAGGAAATTAGGGATAAGAAGAAAGGAGATACCGATGCACATTGGTTTTAAATGTCTGTAAGTTATAATGGAAAGGAAAAACAGAGTTTGGTAGAGCATTCCACATTCGTGTTGTTCGGTTTATGTACGAATCTCTGTATTTCAGCGTACGTCCGAAGATAGGCTTGAGTGTAAACTGATTTTCATTCATTGCGTAACGAGTATTGCGGCTGTATTGTTGAATGGGACTGGCTATTTCATTTGAACATTAGTTGTTAAAATAGCGATAAAACAAGGTAAGGCAGGAGATGTTTCGGCGGTGTTCGAGCGAAACTAAGGAGTTCGCTATTCTTATGTCTCCTAGAAGTTTTTTCGCAAGTTTTTGAATCCTATCTAGTAGGTGCAATAAAATACAGTAGGTGGAATGATGTTTTTGCTGCACCTGACCAGATGTGGGCGTTGAACATATGTTTGGGGGTGTATATCAGCTTTATACAAAGTGGGCCAAAAAAAGTCATCCGATGTTGTCTGGCCCTTCGGAATATCGGTTGTGGCTCGCGCAGTGTGTGCCGTTGCTCCGTCCTGTTGGAACCGCATGTTCTTCAGTCCTAATTCGTCCAATTTCGGCAGAAAAAACTTGGTTAAGATGGCCCTATAGCGCGTACCGTCCACTGTTGCCGTTTGACCAGCGGCGTTCTCGAAAAAAAATGGCCCGATGACTGCTCCAGCGTGAACAGCGCACCATGCAATAACTTTGATCGGGTGTAATGGCTCCTCGTGCATTACTCGTGGATTTTCGGTGCCCCAGAAGCGATAGTTTTGCTTGTTCACGTACCCGATGAGGTGGAAATGAGCCTCATGGTTCATTATGATTTTGGTCGAAAAATCGTCCACTTCGTCCTCGAGATTGAGGATGACTTAGGCGTAGGTTACACGCGTTTGGCGGTCGACAGGCTGCAGCTGATGCACGGACTGGACTTTTTATGGGAAAATGCGCAAGTCTTTGACCAAAATTCACCTTAGGGACGACCGGCTGATGGCTAATTGCGAGGCACGGCGTCTGGTCGATGTTTCCGGCTACAGCTCGGCAACAGCGGCGATATTCTCGGCACAACGGGCTCTCCGGGGCCGGCTGGTAGCCAAATTGCGCAGTGTTTGCGCAGTCGGTGTCAGACGGCCGGGGAATCGGCGACGGAATTCGCGCTGCACCAACACTACAGATGAATTGTTACGCAAACAAATAGACACGATTATTCCGCATTCTTGGGGAGTGTGTCGCTCCATGGCTTGTTCACTTGTGTTCTATCTACATCTGTCTAGTCCACAAATGTCAAAACAGATTTGACATTGGCGGTCATTTGCAAAAATAAGACCATCTTCCAATAGGGTGATCTCTTTTGGCCCACCTTGTATATTGAAGCCATTTCCGAAAGGATGAAATATTTCATGCATCGGTTTAGGTAACCTAGACATTTCGCGACCCATTTAGTTATGCTATCGAGGTTGCTATTGAGAGATCTTGACATATTCTGCAGTTTTTTTTGTTCCATGTCCGAAGATTAGGAGCGTGGTACGATAATGAAAAGCTGAGGATACACTCACAAGAAAAGAAATAGATTGGATTAGGAGTTGCAGACATGGGTCATTAATAAAATGTAGAAGAGTGTAGGGGACAAAACGGAGCCTTGGGGGGACACCATCATTTATTTGGTGGATTACAAACTTGAAACCGGACAAAGACTACTTGAATTGAACGTTTCGGCAGGTATTTTCTAATCCATAGATGAAGAGTTTCATCGATTCTAAGAACATAAAGTCGACAAAAGGACTTTTTGTCAAACCTTGTCAAATGCCTTTGTAATGACTTGTTCTCGGCACCAAGGTGGATTGATTACACTTTTCGGTGAAATTACATCAAATTACCAGTAGTCTTGTTGCTATAAAACCCATGTAGATGGTCATAAAGAAGTTTCCGTGATTCAAGATATTTCAAAAGCTGACGGTTTATTAGGGTTCCCATGACCTTAGAATAAAGGGATATCGGTAGTTAGAAAGTGAAGAAGAGGGTTCGCTATTTTTAGGTACGGGCTTGACAAATGTTGTACTCCATCTACTCGGAAAAAATTGTGATGAATATAACAGATGGAAAAGCTTACGCTGTGGTTTTGCGAGTGTGGAAGAATACCTCTTCAGAATTATAAAGGAAATGCAATCTTAAGCAGCCGATTTGTCAGGAATGTCAGGTTGTTCACTTTTACTTCTTTCCAACTTGTTTTGTGTTGCTTAAAAAATACTGTTACACTACTCTACAAGAAGGTGAATATCCACAAATTACGTTTGAGTAATTTTGATCTTAATGGCACGACAGACGGTCCAAATTTCGAGAAATCTATTGAGGAAATAAAGAGATTTTTCGTCTGATAACATCATCAATAGCTTTGCATTACACGTTCGCGAAATATAAGAAATGACAATCTTATTCAGCAATGTTCCCAAAATTCTTCTTAATTTGATCAAAAAAAGATGTTTTTTTCTAGAAGCGGTGGTGACAGTCTAAACTCAAACCTCAAACCCCAAATCTCAAATCTAAAACCTCAATTCTAAAACCTCAAACCTCAAACCTCAAACCTCAAACCTCAAACCTCAAACCTCAAACCTCAAACCTCAAACCTCAAACCTCAAACCTCAAACCTCAAACCTCAAACCTCAAACCTCAAACCTCAAACCTCAAATCTCAAATCTCAAACCTCAAGCCTCAAATCTAAAACCTCAAACCTCAAATCTCAAATGCCTGTCGTAGCCCCATCCGTCCATATTTGAAATAGTTCAGATGAGAGCTGTCAATCGTTTATAGATCATGAATTTGACATGTTTCATGTTTTTAAGACTGTTAGCTATCATCACACCAAGGTTACTCAAGGGTTTAGAGAGTATCGGGCAAGAGTCAATCTGTCTATTGACATAATCTCCTGCTTTTCTCCTGTTTTTAAGAACGGCCTCCATTTTGTGGTCAGCCAGTTGTAGACCTGCTGTAGCTAATTCATTATCAGAGATATTGATTTTTTGGTGTTGTGTTTACCACAATGTCGGAGTGTGCTTTCGAAAACACATATGTATCCTCCACAAGCTCCTTATTTTAACCCCGCTTGGTAAATGTAATCCAAACACTCCGTCATACATCATCTTTCATAGGAACGGACCTATTCGTAAGCCTTGTGGTAGTCCAGCAGAAGCATTATATTATTTTACTCCATCGGTACAGAATATGACTTGGATTCCTGTTGTACTTGCTTCCTTCTATTCAGATCACAACCCCATCTGTGAAGAAGAAAATGTTGATTGTCTTCAACTCTTCAGATAAAATTTCCAAATAAAAGAAACTCCCAGACACACAGTGGCAAAATCCGATTTCACTAACTCCAAAACGTATCTTTTTATCTGAAAAATCGTTTTATTCCACATAAACACCTCATACCACACCTCTTGCTACATGACCAGCCCATCTGCATCATTTGCATTACCACTTCCAATACCATCGACATCCTTAACTAGTCAAACTCTCCCACCTACCCATACGTTAGCTCGCCCTGTCTATAGCTTGAAGCCATCAAACCACTTATATAAATAAAAAAAATCTCAATTAATAAGCGATTACATAAATTTCGCTGTAAGTTTAAGTGAAATAGCAAACATTTATAAAAAAAATAAGCCCCTCAGGCACAGCAGGATTTTCAACAGAAAACGGAATTTTCCACCAACTTCAGCACATGGTCGACAGCTAACGATCATTTAATTCCAAAAACGCACTCGATATTTTTTTTTTTCATACTCAAGCCAAGATACTTGCACAAAAAACAAGTTGCATTTGGCTTACTTCACGTAACCCTTGTGGTTCTCCTTCAAAAGCCTGCGGCTAAAAGGTATTCGCACACTCAGTTCCCCCCCGCACATATTCCATTCTCGACGAGTTTCCACTTTTTAATCTCAACTACCGACGCACTGTGAGTCGGTATATGTATCTATTTCATTATACGCGCAGCTGAAAGATGCAATTACTAGATACATTCGAGATGGTAACACCTGCACACGCGCACTTTGGCTGAGGAAAAGTTCGGGGGAAACAATGTTCCATGGAATTGTCACATGGCTTTGGCAGTACAATTTATGTGCGCGAGAAGGCTTGAGATTATCTAGGCTACACTTGGCAGAAAGAGAGAAAGGATCTTTTTTTTTTGGATCTTCGAAATGAGTTAATTATTGTCGTCGGATGGATAGGTGCTTCAGATGGTTAATCTCTTGAACACAATTAAAGACTTAATGAAAGTGAAATTTTGTCGGATGAAAGTCAACGCGATGAGTACCGCTTTTGTTTACTTTTCGCAAGGGTTAATGGACGTTTTTGAGTCAATGAGCTCAGGTTGTGGGGGGCTTTGCTGATTTTTTTTTAATGAGTTCGCCATGCAAGACTGAGTTTGCGGGGCAGTCGGACTAAGTGGACGATGCGGGGGTTATGCTAATTTCTGTTGACCAATTAAAGCTTGTCATCGTTTAAGATCTTTATGGGATAGTCGGGTATCTGCAATCGTATTTTAGAGAACGTTTATTTTTTTGACTTGATTACCTTGTAAGTCGTGAGAAAAGACTTGCAAGTGATTTTCGGTATCAATTATTTGGACTCATGAGAGACTGGGTAATTGCCTAGATTGGGTCCGTTAAAATTGTGGTCGGTGTGGAAACTATTGGAATTATCTTTCATGAGACAGAAAATGCTGCATTAAGGTGTTAGGACACTTTTTAACGGTTGATTTTTTAGCTGGTTTACCGCTGAAGCGACGATCTAGTATAGGCCCATTTTGACACTTCTAATCTAGACTTAGGTTAGGTTCGGTTGAAGTGGCTGCACGCGATGCGCGTGTACACTTAGACCAAAAAGGTCCGTTGTTATACCACGTGGATCCTTCGACTACCCTATATTCGTACGCCTAATTGAACCATTCAGAGCTAACTTTGTAGCGTAGGAGGTTTCTGACACTGATATTAGCCAGATCACCTAGATTATCGAAGAAGTAGTCTCCCAGATGAAGTGTCCTTTTGACTGAGTGAGTCGGTAAAGAGCAAAGAAGCTGAGTGTTGCTCTCCTCCTCTTCCTCGTCCAGGCAGCTTCTACAGAAGTCATTGCTGAAAAGGCCTAGTCTTTTTGCATGTAGGCTCATAGGACAGTATCCTGTGAGGACACTGATTATTGTGCTGATTTAAGATCTGTTCAGCATTATTAAGCAGATGGAGCGCTTCTAGTTAAAGCTAGGCCAGAGTTTCCTGGATATTTTGCACGTTGTGGCATTTATCCATCTGCAGTTGGCTTTCTTGATCGCATCTTGCTTGATCAGTAATTAACTATCTAAACTTATTTTTTCGTAATTTTTGATCTCCATATTATAAGCATCGAGTACTCTGAGTCGATATAAGCTCGGAACGTACGGATATTTAGTCTATTGGAGGAGTGTTCATTTTACTAGCCTTGTAGGGGAGTTTGAGCTTAAAAGACTATGGGCTTCATGCGAATAGTAGTTACTCTTGCTAAATGCAAGAAAGTTCAATATCTTTTGCCTTAAATCTCTCGGACAGCATTTAAAGCTCTCAGACAGCATCCAACCCAACCAAGTGCAACCTTCATTCGAGGTTTACAGAATCGACATTATACGGTTTTCAGAATTCCTTTCTTAGATACATATCTACGCTTAAGCCTGTGATCTCTAATTTCGAATCCCAACTTGCATCTATTCATCGCTGCTGTCTTTGAGATATACCCCATGGAGACTATATGTTAATAAAGCTGAAGATGTACATCAATCTTGATGACCTTTCTCTGTGTGAAGACGATCTTTTTGAATCCCCGAACATATAAGTACCTACATCAGGTTGACTGCCATAAGAAGCTTTTGTAAGAAAGGTGGTTACTAGATCTATATTTGAGGCCCTTAACTACAAACTGCATTGTAGGTTAAATTTTCAAAGCATCATTTCAAAAACATTGAAGCAATCTGAGTCTTAATCCGTGATCACTAATGAAAAATTAGTTTTCTGGGTATTTTTAGGAAAACATTGATATTTTCATGTTTTGGAAACTAAGGCTCCAAATGGAAATCTGAGCTTAATCCGTGATCTTCCTATTCTTAAGTCGCCCAAGGGTCCGAGGAGAAATTGTATATCAACCAACATGCCTCCTGAATTAGCCCAATTTTTAAGTAACTGCCTTGAGTTGCCCACTTTAATTAGATCGGTTTATAACGCGGCACAAAAGGAATGGGGTTCTGCGGGGTCTACCCAGGGTAGCTGGCTGGGAGTCAAAAACTCTGAGGTAGAGCTTCTCATGATAATGTCGTAGCCAATCCGAAAATGAGTACTAGCCACTTCTTACTGCAAAAGGAAGATTTTATTCAGAATCTGGTTTTTCATAGCCGATATTTACTAACTTATGTGGTGCTACAGCCCGGAATGAACCTGGGTCTCCACCAACATACTACTTACTTACTTAAGTGGCGCTACAGTCCGGGATGAACCTGGGCCTCAACCAACATGCCTCTCCAATTAGCGCGGTCCTTAGCTAACTGCCTCCAGTTGCGCACTCCAAGTTGGTTGAGGTCGGTTTCTACTTGTGCGCGCCACTTAAGGCGAGGTCTTCCTCTACTGCGTCCGACGTCTGGCTGGGAATCGAAGACTCTGCGAGCCGGAGTATTGGTGTCCATTCGTTCTACATGTCCTAGCCATCTTAAACGTCCAATGCGGAGTTTTTTGACCAGGGGCATGTCGCTGTACGTCTCCATAGCCCGTCAACGCAAACGGGACCGAAGATTTTCCGAAGAATTTTTCTCTCGAATCGACCAAGGATTTCTTCATCCGATTTTGATACGGTCCATGCTTCAGCGCCGTATAGCAGGACTGGGATGGTCAGGGTCATATATAGGATCCCCTTAGTAGTTTGAGTGAGGGCTTTACTACTCAATTGCCTTCGTCAGAAATCAATTCCTCGTTTGATTTCTGACGAGATGTTGTTGTCAGAGTTAATAGCGGAGCCGAGGTAGACAAAGTCCCGTAGTACCTCAAAGTTATATCTGTCAATGGTGACTTTCTGTCCAATTCGTCGATGTTGTGTGTCCTTTCAAATTGATAGCATACACTTGGACTAAACACATTTTTGCCGCCTCCTTGTCTATAATACCAAACGTGGCTTTGACTTCAAGGTGAGTCCGACCAATAGTTGGAACGGTTAACGGGATTGTGCAGCTGAGTTTTGCACAATTCTTTCAAGAATGATGTTTATGAAGTCACATGACAGTGACTTCCTAATTTGGTATACAAAGTTTTGTTGAGGTCGTTTCCCCAATGGACCCTAATGGAGAAGCGAGAATTCTCCATCGCCATCTTGTACAGACGGACGAAGTTTGGGTGATATACCAGAACTAGAAATGGCTCTGTGTAGTTGTCTCAATAAATGCTGTCGAATGCGGCTTTGAAATCGATGAATATGTGGTATGCATCGATTTGCACTTCTTGGGTTCTTTATCCAGGGTCTGAGAAGTGTGAAGATTTCATCAATTGTGGACTTTCCTGGCCTAAAACCACACTGATATGGGCCGATCAGGTTCTTGGTACATAATAAGTTATGTTGGTAGATGTTAGATACTTATCAAGTCATCTCCGCCGGCTTTTTAAAGCTCAGCAAGAGGCCGTCATTTCCGACAGCTTATGTTTTGATATTGCTTTGGTCGGGTGGTTGGTAGTTCTCACATTTTACGCCATATGTAGTCGTTCGCTCTAATTGAGAGTTGAAGATTGTTTGTCATCGCCGTTTAACAGTTTGCCGAAGTGATTCCATATTTTCAGCATCGACTGTGTCTCAACTACGATCATTCCTTGTTTATATCGACCGGATTCTGTTCGCGCCTTGTATCCCTGCCTTTGACGTTTTACACTTTGGTTATACTTGCGAACATCTATCCGGAGTAGCACCTCTGTCATCGAAAGAAGGCTTTGCTTGCTCTGTTTTCTTCTTTCTAAAAGCCTTTGGTTTTCCTTTCTTCTTTGACTATAAAACTGAATAGCAGCTCTCTTCTTCTTCTGCCTGACGGATACAGCGGTTTTTACAAAATTCCTTTAAAGGTCCCTAGGATGTTATGAAACGCTATAAAGGTATTCAGAACCTATTTAGCGCTTGCAACTTAAAAAAAGTCGAGTTGGAGTTCACACGCGGTAGAAGTGAAACTGTATTCTGGTTAATTTGTTAGGGGATTGAGATGAAAACGCTATAAATGTCGTAACAGAGAGAGAGAGAGAGAGAGCGATTGATACCTTTTTCGTTACACTTTTTCGTTTCATACCGTCCCAAATGAAGTTTCACTTTAAAATATGCTGACCAAGTGCTTCGTTTATTAGCTTCTTAACATATTCAAGCAAACGCCCACAATACCTATACATTTGCGCTTAATACCTTTCAAACTACGTCAAAAATTCCCCTCTGACATCAGTTGTGGAAATTTGTCAAATAAAGTCGGAGTTTCCTCCACAAAGCTTGTCTTGTCTAAACTCCCCTCAGTCAATCAATTAGATCTACATGATCAACCAAAACCCACATTCATGCAGAACACTTTTTGAAGCTCTTCAAAAATGTCACATCAGTCATACAAATTTGTCAAATAAAGTCGGGTTTTCCTTCATAAAGCTTGTCTTGTCATATCTCCTCTAGCCCAATCGATAATTTCTGCAATTTGATCAATCAAACCATCTGTCAGATGTAGTCCAACCAACGACAAATCTATTACGACACCAAACGTGTTCCCTTTATGTATCCCACAGACGTCCTTACCAAATTCGTGGGTGAGGCTGTGATCTCAATTTGACACCGGCCCCCTTATAAATACTCACACACGTGTCTAATGAAATTCATATCCAATGCGACGTTTGCCTAGCCAACAGCAATCCCAGCAGGTGATCAAGTCTATTTCGCAACCTCGAAAAGCATAACAAAACCCACCGCCTACGAAGCCGGTACACCACCATCCTCCCACCTTGCGATACGCAGACTTGGTTTGACTTTTCCCAATCCATAACGATCTCAATCACTTTCGATTTTAAGCCAGACACTCCGACGAAAGATGTTGTTGGTGGCTAGCGCACCTAAGACAGACTTGCAACCAGACTTGGTAAGCGGCTGCTCTGACTATGGCACTGCACTAGATCTCCTTACGTGCAAAGTGGACCGTAAATCTATTGTGTAAAGTAAACGATAATAATGGCGATTGAATTACAGAGTTGATTGGCTCGCTTGCAATGGACCGGCGCGCGATAGATACGTCTCTCTGGGTATGGTGGTGTTTAATTTATGCCTTCTCGATTGGCACCTTACACAGCGATCTGCAGAAACAGAAGCTGCAGAGGATCATGCCTGCAGACGTACATAGTAATACCCGAACGTGAGTGATGGTTAACGTGCGTTTTGGCCATAATGGCAAACGAATAATGTTCGACTGGCCAAATGTGATTTAAGGTATCGGACACATGATTTAATGGATGTAAATCCATTTGGACGCAGAGATCTTTCTCTTTCTATGAATCGGACCAACAACGTGAACGACTGAAGAAGGATTGGCCGGTCGATTGTCTAAATTTGATGCGAAGAGAGCGAAAGTTGTTGTTGGTCGGGTGACGGTGATCGGATAAGGTGATAGGAAGGACTTTCACTTGCTTCGCGTGATGGAAACAAAAACTCTACGAGAGAGGAACAAACTTTGGAGCAGGTTTTCTTCGCGTGGAACGTGTCCTATGGCCTTGTGTAATGATCGAGAGAGTTCTTTGACTTGAATGGGGAAATCGTTCAACTCGTAGATACGTGAGGTATAGGAAGACACCCTGATGGGTAGAATATAACATGTAACATCACTCGATTAATTATTCTAATAGGTTCCCTTGAACATCAGCGAACCACTCATCCAATTAAAAAGCAAGGCGTTTGGGACATGCCTCATAACAATTAACCCAGCTCATCCTTTATTATGTCATCCAGGGAACTGCTCGTGTGCACTTTTATGTCACACCACATGCGACAATTTTGTCCCATTAAATCCTCACTCGAGTCGGTCTGATGATAGTCGTCTGGTTGCCGACATGCCGATGTATGAAACGGAAATGGCCCGCACGAGCTTGTCATACAGGATAAACGGCATCACTCCCTAATGGTCTACAATTTTCAATTAATTTTTATGCAACCTGGCTGTGTATCTTGACGTTCCCCCTGCGTGAGTATATTAATTACCGGAAGATCCCGCATCACAACAGAGAAAAGGGGCGCAAAATCTGATATGCCAATCTTGAGATGTGACAATCTAAAGACTGACTATAGCTGGTGACAGATATTTTCTTGCAGTGAACTCGTTCAGTGGGTGGAGATACTTGCACTTTGAGCATGAACCTACTTAATTGATCATCGAACCATGGCGGTGGTCAGGAAGTGGATGCTGTGCGGTTTCACTTGTTTGCTTTTGTTTCGGATTGTGACTTTTCCGGACTTTCAATTGTCCCAATTTAATTATGGGTTTCCGTTGTGCATGAATGATCGACGGGCTTGTGAGTATCTTAACGTTCAGTCAATGAAATTGTGCTGACTTTCCTCGAGCTCAAAGATCAGGTAGGAATGGGCTTTAGAGCTGCTGAAAGGGAAGTGGTGTTTGATGTCTGTAGGAAGAAGGAAATTATGAGTGCGGGAATATGAAGCGGGTTTTGTTTGTAAGAAAAGTGGACTTCATTGGGCGGAGTATCTTTGGAGTTTAATTTTCATTGAATGGGTATCTATCGGGATGACAAGTGATCATGGTGTTGTCGATTGAGTTTCTTTGTGAACTAAGGGGCACTTTCAGTTTGTTTATACGTACAGAGGGCAATCAAACATCACAATGAAACAATCTGATATCAGAAGATTTGTTATTAGAGAATTATTTAACTTTAAAGCGTTTAATCTATATTTTAGTAATTGAAGATACATTTTACAAAAGTGTCGACCTTAGAGAATCTCTATAAATTCAAATATCTGGAAATAACGACGCATACAGGGCTTTCAGCTAGCTTCTCCGGGGAATCCGTCGGAGCGGACAATTTTCCGCAACGCATACTTCGTCGGAGGTTCAAATTCCATTCGAGGTATGTGTCATCGAAAAAAAAAACTCATACGCGACGGCTTCACTTCACTACAATTCGTAAATAAATTCCGCGAAGAATTTGTGTCTGAGGAAATCGGAAAAAGAAGGGCACTTAGCTGTCAAAAATTGCAGGAAAAATGCACCTGAACGCAATTCCAGGGATGCGTTACAAAATGTCGGAGTAATATTCCGAACAGCTTTTCGGAAGAATACCTCGAAGCAAAAATCCTCCGAATCGTTCAAAATCGAAGAATTTTCCGCTCCGACGTATACCTGGATAGTGCTGAAATATTTGTCAGAAAGAATGGAATTGCACTTCAACGCAATTCGCCGGGATGCGTTACAAAATGTCGGATTAATATTCCGAACAGCTTTTCGGAAGAATACCTCGAAGCAAACATCCTCCGAATCGTACGAAATCGAAGAATTTTCCGCTCCGACGGATACCTTGATAGGGATGATATATTTGTCACAAAGAATGGGACCTCCAGTTTAACCCCGATTCCAAACGGAAAATTTGAGAAGCTTCTCACGACAGTTTTATACTCTTGTCAGACTTTTGCAAGTCCGGAAATTTCCAACAGCTAAATTGGGAAATCAACCAATCAATCAATTTCCGGACTTGAAACAGGGACTTGAGAAGTTTAGTAATGCAGTCCGTTGGACCCCTCCACTGATTCGACAATCTTACAGAGGCTAAAGTAATTGACAAAGAAAAGACTGCCCTGAGTTTACTTGAATGCAAGAGAAGAATACTACTTCTACACACATGTCCACCATACGTTTTTTCCTTAACCTCCCCATAAAGACGACGCTAAACATTGATGCTACGCCTTAAAATTTATGCAGATGTTGGGTAACTCTGTACTTTTGCGTTTCGACTTCTAACAAGCACCAGGAATAACTTCCGAAACGAAAGTCAGTTCCAATCGGAACTCAATTTTATTTCGAGGTATCCGTTGCGGAATAAAATAAAAAATGCACACAATTGCGTTCGATTGTTTTCGCAGCAATTATTCGTCGGACAACTTTGGAGGAAATTCAACGCATGGCTGTCGAAAATTGTTGACGCATATCACCGATGCGCGATCATGTGCGTTACATTTTATCGGGTGATCTGACTGAAATGCTTATCAGAACGGATAGCTCGGCAGGAATTTCTTCGATTTCGAACATATTGGAGAAATTTTTTCCGAACGGATACATACGTAGGGGCAAAGATTATCAGCGCTATCGAGGTATCCGTCGGAGCGGAAATTTCTCCGATTTTGTACGATTCGGAGGATTTTTTCTTCGAGGTATTCTTCCGAAAAGCTGTTCGGAATATTTCTCCGACATTTTGTAACGCGTTGCGTTGAAGTGCGTTCAGGTGCATTTTTCGTGCAATTTTTGACAGCTAAGTGCCATTCTTTTTCCGATTTCCTTTGACACAAATTCTTCGCGGAATTTATTTACGAATTGTAGTGAAGTCGTGAAGCCGTCGCATTTGTGTAGTATTTTTTCCGATGACACATACCTCGAATGAAATTTAAACCTCCGACGAAGTATGCGTTGCGGAAAATTGTCCGCTGCGACGAATACCTCGATAGGGCTGTATAAATTCTATACAGATGACGCATTGAGAACAAAAAACAGAAACTTTTGCTCAGTAGCTTCATTGCACGGGCGGGCGGTGTGCCTTATATGGAATGCGTCATCTGTGTAGAATTCATAATCTTTTGTAGGGATGAAGGTACCATATCCTCCGTTGAAGGCCGACGCTAAACATTGAAGTTGGAATCGAACTGAGTAGTCTCTTAGTTGAATAGATTGTTTCATACTTAGTCCGACTGAACAGGTTGCAGCTCTTGTTCCTGTCTCTGTTTTCTGTCCTTGAATTATATGTAAAAATGGGTGTACACCTGATGATAGTCCTTGTTGATACCTAGTTCACTTAAAAGGTTCCAGCTCCTGTTCCTGTCTCTGCTTTCTGTCTTTAAATCATCTGTGAAGATGGGTATACATCTGATGACAGTGCTGGGTAAATCACAGTCTTGTCTGTCCAGTATCGAAACTTAAAGGTTCTTGTCACAGACATACCTGGATTTTTTGAAATTGTTGTATTGTTGTTGTATTTGACTAACCACTATGCTTAAGTGCCTCAAAGCACCGGGCATCAACACGTAGTTCATTCTTAGGGCTGGGTGCTCTTTTCACTGCCTTTGTAAATATCCTTATGGGTTGATAGCTTCAAAAGGGTTTTGGGACCTAATCCCGGCTTGGATTTAACTGAGCCCGTTATACGCAGACACGTAATTCATTGCCCCTGGTGAAGTTCCCTGAGGTGGGATTTGGCATTAGCCACCAGTCCACGTTTCCTGGCGTTTCCCCTTTTTCGGCCTCACTTTGCTAACACCTGCTTCAACAAATGGTAAATCTCCTTCCTTTCAACTCCTGTATTTTGGGCCAATTAGGAGACATACATCGTCGACCGATGAGGACTGGCAATGTAGTCAATCTGTCTTCGTATTCCTGAATTGTTTCAGTTGATTGATATTATTGGCAGAATGGTGTCCAGTCTGAGTCTGTTGAAATGTAATCCTCCGGAAACATGTCAAATATTAGCCTGAGGAAACTGGTCTTAACTGCTATTCCTGCTTTAGTTGTGCAAGGAGTTTTTTGGTTGAGTGAACATCACGCATGCTCTTTGCCTTTCTTTGGTAATGATGTACCAGACATGGTTATGCCCGCTGGCGGAACAGTAGGGATGTAGTCAAGGTCAATTTTTAATGATCTTTCTTATGGAGTTCATTTCCTTGCGAATAAAAATGAAGAAGTCATGATTGCAGGTGCGAATAATCAGTCGGTGGAAGAATTTTAAATTTCTTCTACCCTGCTCCCACCGAAGGTATGCTTAGAACAATCTTACGAACGCAAACTATATGCAGGAACTATATCTGACATGTTTATCGTTGTGTGGACAATGTGTAATGAGAGCCTGCCAATAATTGAACGTCATCAAACATCGTTTTCCAGCAAGGCATCTCCGATCTCTCTCTCCTGGATGCATTGAACTATTGGTTAGTGGATTGGACTACAAAGCGCTGGGTCCCTGGTTCAAACCCCGAAAAGTGATGACACCTACATCCAAGGGTAACACTATCATGGGAAGCTTCCAAAATTTGCCGTTCAGTTTCAGCATTGAACTGGATGTCCTCTTCTTTGTGCCACAAATAATAACTTCGCACACAAATGAAGTGAAACTGGGTTTGAAGCCCTGTATATCCCGTTAATCCCAGATATTGAATGTTTCCGAAACTACATTCAATCCATCAAAGTCTCAGTTGTCCAATCTACTAACTCACCGAACAAATAGAATTAAAAACCATAAAAAACGAGGTTATGAACGAATGCCAAACGTCCGTCTGCTTTCTTGGACAACTTAATGCCTCGTTAATTGACGTGTAATAATGTATCCATGGCGCTCCTCAATTCTCTCAATATACAGTTGAAACACCTCACAATATATCACTCAATGAATGCAGTCCATTGTCCGCTCCTAAGAATCCCCCACAAACTGCACACAACAACTCCATCCATTCTTCCAAAACCACAAAGCAATCAATGAATGTCCATACTTCATTGTGTCCCGTTTTTTTTCTCTCTGCCCCCCAAACCCTTCTGTCAACAATGAAGTTCACACGTCAACACTTTCGAAATATGCGCATGCGCGAATTCAACTCCGAAAATAAAATCAATCACCACTTTGACCACTTTGAACAAAACGCATTCATGCTCACTGCTCAGTCATGACTCTGTGCATCTTCGCCACGAGTGAATTCCATTCAAGCCTCAGATCCCGCTGGATTAATTGTTATGCAACATTCAATTTGACGCTAACGTTGGCCATTCATTTGGCCGCCATTGTTTGTCACGGGCCTGGGAACTAAGCGCGCACACTGTGTCACTACGGCGGGCACAGAGACGCCACACCATAACTCGACGAAGAGGATCTTTTGAACTCGTCACGTACGAAAAATGTTTAAGCTTACGATCGGACAGCGCGATAGAGGGAAAAGCCTCAAAACAGAGGTACAACTTGGCCAACAGTCAGAGTGTTTGTAGGAAAATTTTTGCCATCTTCACACGCTAGAGTCGAGAGTATGTTTGGTACGGGATCTAGGCGCGGTATAGAGTTGTTAGCGGCAGCGGTGCATCTACTCTAAGATAACTGCAACACAAACGGTTAGGAACGCCTGCGCGTCTAATGATCGTTTAGTTTGTTTTTGAGAGGAAAAAAAAAACGACTCCTTTTGACGGTCATGACATGACCAAGAAATACCACCGACACGGTATCGTCATCCGTCTGGGAGTTCGAGGTTAGATGGGAATTTATTAGTAGATTATCTGGGCCTACGGGTCAACCATGGTGGGTATTGTTTTCGTCGCTTTGTGCAAGAAGATTGCAGTGAAAGAGGCAACGGACTGGCAGATGGCACGTGAAATTTGAAAGTTTTCTTGCGGGAGATAACAATTTTTCCTCGATGACAGAAGTTAGATGGGTGTGCGTGACTAGTTTGGCGTAATTGACAAGATTGCCGTGGAATTGAAAATAACGCGGAAAGAGAAACTGAATAGGTCAAGTCGAAGATAAAGAAGGTGGGTCGAAGAAACCCTACAACAATGTTGGACGTCTTTAAATGGAAGTGGTGCGTGACTTATAGGTTGGATGGAAGCATGACTTTGGTGTGCGTATCTTCATGTCAAGCTTTAAAGTTGTGCATGGAAAAAATATTGTTTTCAGAATCCTGGGTATATATAGATACCTTTTCAAACTTTTACCTCTTCCAAAAGGTATACATAATTAACAGCAATATGGTTCCAACCTCGGGCTATGGAGATAATATATAAGACCCTGATCATCCCAGTCCTAATCTATGGCGCTGAAGCGTGTACCGTGGATGAGAGAAATCCTTGGTCGATTTGAGAGAAAAATTCTTCGAAAAATCTTCGGTCCCGTTTGACGGCCTATGGTCTCTGTCTCCATAGCTCGAACTATACGAGATGTACAGCGACATAACCATAGTCATTCGACGTTTAAGTTGGTAGAACGAATGGACACCAATACTCCGGCTCGCAATCTCTTCGATTTCCAGCTAGCCATCTTCCGCAGTAAAAGAACACCTCGCCTTAAGTGGCGCTCAGAAGTAGAAACCGACCTCAACCTAATTGTAGAGGAATGTAGGTTGAAGTCCAGGTTCATTTCGTACTGTAGCTCTACTTAAGGGTCAGGAGGACTTTTTAGTTGACGTTTACCTAACACAACTGATGTGCTATAGCTTTCTCGCGGCCACCAGCAAGAAAGCCCTGGTTTGACGAGGAATGCCGACAAATGCTCGCAGCCAAGAACGAGGCCTACAAGGCTAAGCTGCAGGTGAAGACGAGAGCTGCCATTGAGCTTTATAGGCAAAGAAGAAGGGAAGAACATCGGCTTTTCAGAAAGAAGAAAAAAGAGCAAGAAAAGCGCGCGATCGAGGATATAGAGAGGTGGAGATGACTTGGTAGGTAACATCCACCAATCATAACCCAAATCTTTTTGCCCGATCCACAAAAAATGAGACCCTCTGAACTGCGCCAACTACAGAGGCAGAAGTATCCTCAACAACGCCTACAAGATCTTATTTGCCGTAATATGTGAACGCCTAAAACCATTTACCAACAACCTGATCGGCCCTTATAGGTATGGTTTTAGGCCAAAAAAGTCCACAGCCGATCAAATTTTCACACTTCAGCAGATCCTGGAAAATACCCAAGAAGTCCAAGTCGATACCCACCACCTACTCATCGATTTCAAAGTCGCATTCGACCGCATTTTTAGAGACGAACTATACAGAGCCATGTCAAGTTTTGGTATACCGTCCAAACTCGTCCGTTTGTGTAGGATGACGATGGAGAATTCTCGCTGCTCCATCAGGGTCGGAAACGACCTCACCGACACATTCGATACCAAAAAAGGATTTAGGCAAGGCGATGCGCTGTCATGTGACTTTTTCAATTTGATTCTTGAGAGGATTGTGCAAAACTCCCGAGCCAACACCGGAGGCACAATTTTCCAAAAACCGGTGCAACTACTAGTATACGCCACCGATATTGACATCATTGGTAGGACTCAACGTGATGTCATAGCCACGTTTGCTGGTATAGAGATGGAAGCTGCAAAAATGGGTTTAGCAGAAAATGAGAGTAAGAATTAGTATATGCTGTCCTTAAGTGGCGCGCACAAGTGAAAACCGACCTCAACCAACTTGGAGAGCGCAACTGGATGCAGTTAGCTAAGGACCGGGCTAATTGGAGAGGCATGTTGGTTAAACGTCAAGTTTGACTTTCTGCTGATAGTCTTCTACGATCTGGAGATCTTTGAGATCTTTGCACATTATTGAACATCTTCGATCATCCCTTCCACCATATCGTAGATCAGATCGCAGAAACCGTTTTGATATGTAGTTCTTCTAGTTGGCGACCGACTATGTGTTTCGTGTCCGCTTATATACCATTCGACTTCCTTCTTTGCCCTACAAAATATTGAAATTCGATCTTATTCATCACCATGCACAAAGCCCAAAATACCAAATGAGTTGGTCACGCTCCTTTTTTCTTGATCACTTCTCTGTTTCGATCTGGCTCAATTTAAAGGCCATTGTAACCTCTTATTTTATTACTTCTTATCACCATTTCATAACATTCAATCCACACATGCCTTCCAACAGCTCGCTACTGCAGCCCATCTCCGATTTCCTTGATTTTATTGTTTTTCTCTTCACATTTGGACTACTTATAATCATAAATGTCAACTAATTTGAATAAATAAATATCCAATCAATGTTGCACCATTCCGATAAGACGCCTATAACAAGATGCCCTATTCTCAACCAAGTAAAGCACTTCGTAAACCATAACCTATAAATTATTCCAAGTCAATGGCACCACCATTCTCAATGACGTCTCGAGAAAATCCACTTTGAGAACTCAATTTTCTACCGACGACGTTCTCTTACCGAAAGTAGGTGACAGAAAATCGATGAAAGATACATTCAACTGACTGACCACCCGCCGTTGACCAACCAAAGATACACGAGAAAAGAATTCAACTTCAATATTGTCGGAGGAATGAAAAAAAAGCAACGGAAATAGAATAGCAAAACAGAAAAACAAAAACTTTCTTCTTTGCTCGTAGGTCAGTTGCGGATGCTTTAACATGGAAAATGTGAATTATGAAGACCACCATTTTGACGAGAGTGTCATTTATTGGTCATAAGAAAAAAACATATTCAGAAGATGAAGTAGGTACCTCTGAAATAAGCAAACACTCTCATATAAAAAAAAATATAAAAAAAAAGTAGGAGTGGCACAACTTTTTAAGAAATAAAATGCACAGGCTAACTTTTGATAGTATTCGTGATCTTGTAGGGAAAAAAGTCCTGAGAATATCTAAAGTGCATATTGAACTTTAAATATTTCTAATACAACCGTAGGCATGCATTGATATAGTTTTTATTAGAGAAATAGGCGTGGCAGTTATAAAAGATACCCGATTTGATACTTTAGATACTTTTAAACGTATGTACATATTCATTATTTTGGATGTAAAGACAATTTTTCGCAGATAGATTGAGAAATTGATATATCCATTGACCAGTCGTAGATACCCTAAGCTACTAAAATTAGAAGTAGGCGTGGTATGTCTAAAAGTAACGAAATTTCCAAGTTCACTGTTAAAATTTTTAATAATATTTTGTCGGCATGCTTTGATATGCGTGTCACTAAAAAAAGGAAGATTGACGTGGATTAACTTGGTGATACAGGATGCAGAGCCTTATTGTTTAAAGTATTCTTGATCTCAGAAGTGAAAAACAAGTTTTTTTTCGATTATATCAAAGCTATATAAGAAAGCTGGAACAAATCCAAAATTATTAAAATCCCCAATGATATCTTTTCTACTAAACAAAAAAAAAGGAGATGAGCGTTGCGTTACTAGATATTACGAGATTTATATGCTTTGAAAAATATTTCGAATTAAGTATAAAAGTAAAATGAGTCTGAAAAGATTATAAAACACTAGATATGGAATAGCTTTTGCTAAAAATAAAAAAAAATTGACATTCTTTTTAATTCAATATAAGGAATTTTGATTTCTTGAATAGGCCTCTGCATTTCTGCAGAATTTGTGCCTCATTTCAAATAGATTGTCATTTCCTATACATATACAAGGTGGGCCAAAAGAGATCACCCTATTGGAAGATGCTCTTATTTTTTGCAAATGGCCGTCAATGTCAAATCTGTTTTGACATTTGTGGACTAGACAGATTTAGAATACAAGTGAACAAGCCGTGGAGCGATACACTTCCCCAGAACGCGGCCGTCCGACACCGACTACGCAAACACTGCGTCGTTTGGCCACCAACCTTGAAGAGAATGGGACCACACGAAACGTTGCCAAGAGTGGCCGGCCGCAGAAATTTTCGATTTTGAGGTTTTATTTTATTTAAATATGATATATTTAAATATGACGTTTAAAGTTAAGTCTAGCGCAGCTTAAATCTAGTATTTGAAATGTAGTATCGACAGGTCAAACAACTATTTGTTATTTTGGCGAACGTTCTAAATAAATTTCTGTATGTTTTGTTTTTAAAGCTACTCATCATTATCCTCATCCATCATTCTAGTTTGTTTTAAATGCGATGCAAGAAGGTCCGTTGTGGTACCACATGGATCAAACATCTTTTCCTATGAATCGTCTGCCGGCGGAGGTTCCTGATGTCAATGTTAATCAGGTCACCTAGGTTGTCGAAGAAGTAGTCTTATTAAACTGAGGGAGCGTTTCTGGCTATATATGGACCAGATTTGCCTGGATATTAGACACGTTGAGCCGTTTTCCATCTAAAATTAGCTTTTTTGATCGCAAATAGTTTAAGTGTTGATTTGCAAGTAGCGAGTGGCATGCCTAAAATTTCTACATGTGGTAGAATATCAAGCGTGGTGCCCCTTCTGGCAAGCTCGCCCGCCTTTCAATTCCCTGAAATATCACTGTGCCCCGGCACTCAAAATAGGTGAATGGTAAATAGCTCTGCCTTCTCGTTAAGAGACAGTCGGCATTCGTGGGCTGATTTTGAAGTGAATGCGGTAGATCTCAAGGATTTGATTGCCTCCTGGCTGTCACTGAAGATGCTGATATTCTTCGCGGATATTACATTACACCTCAGCCTGGACAGGGCTTCTTTGATTGCCATGATTTTCGCCTGGAAAACGCTACAATGATTGGGAAGGCGAAAGGATTTGCTCAGGCTGAGCATCTCGGAGAAGACACCTCCGCCTACCCCCGCTTCAGTTTTAGACCCATCTGTGTAGATGTGAATCAAGTTGTCCAATCCAACCGAGTCTTGTTCCCAATCAAGTCGGCTGGGAACTGTTGACTGGAAGTTACGATCGAAGCTGAGTTGGGTAGTGATGTGGTCGGTGTTTTCTGTAATGTTAAGATGATTTAATATCTTTGTGTGTACACTATCTTGGGTGTCCATTGTGACGAGGCTCTTAGTCGCACAGTTGCACAAGCTGCGGTCTGTTTGCCGAAGATGTCTAATGGCACTAGATGTAGAATAGCATCTAGAGCTGCGGGTGGGGTGGTTCTTAGAGCGCCACTTATGCAGATGCAGGCAGGCGGATCTTTGAACTTTCCCCAGAAGGTTGCGGTTTGAGGCTGTTTCAAGAGCAGTCTACCAGACCAGCACACCATACAGAAGTATAGGTCTATCTATAGACACGTAAAGCCAGAATGTGATTTGTGGTTGCATTCCCCATTTTTTCCCCATAGCCTTTCTACATGAGTATATGGCTACGGTGGCTTTTTTTTTAAGGCGTTCTAGTATGTTGGCTTTCCAGTACAGTTTCTTGTCCAAGACCAGACCCAGGTACTGGGCTGATTCAACAAACTTGAGACTGAAGCTATTGAGTTTTGGAGGGTCGACGTGCGGGGCTTTGTATTTCCTGCTGAAAAGGACCAATTCGGTTTTTTGAATGTTCGCGCTAAATCCACATTTGGCGGCCCATTTGGTTAGCACTGAAAGACTATTTTGTAACAGTTCTTTAAGGGTGTTAAGGTACTTTCCTAATACAGATATTGCCACGTCATCAACGTAGGCAGCCTTCCCTTTCTAGATTAACTAGAGGCTCATTGACCACCAGATTCCAGAGAAGAGGAGACAAAACACCCTCTTGTGGAGTGCCACAACTCACAGATCTTCGTGCGGAAGAGACCCCAAGCTTTGTGTTAATGATTTGGCCCGTAAGAAGCTGATTAAAATCAGCGAATCATCGACATTAAGATCTGAAAGTGCATTAGTGATCGCGTCCGCTTTGACATTGTTCCCAACTTGGAATAACCGAAGTTTATCTTACTTTCTCTTATATGATGTGACAAGAGTGATTTTGAAAGACTAGTTTATCTGTACATAATCTGTCAAGTTGAATTTAAAAAGATTTTTCATCAGCCGATATTAATCGAGTTTGCGTCTTCCAAATTGAAGGCAATTTGCAGGGCAATATATTCCCATTACGGCATATCAGTAGGGATACAGTAAATGAAGTGTTTGTTTATTTTATAACGAGAATCATTGCTTCGCCAATATAGAATATCCTATCGTGGTTTTTCAAATTCACTTTGTATTTTCGCCAAATTATCTGTGCAGTGGCTCAGAGTGGTAAGTATGTTGAACTACTAAACAATTGGTCCCTTGTTGAAATCATGCTAGTAACAACACCTAACCCTTGTTGTGCCCCCTTCATGCAAAAATCCGGCAACCAGAAAAGGGTGTTTAACTTTCACGTTTCTGACAATAATGTAACATGGTACGTTACTGCAGTGTTTAGTCGAATTGAGTGCTTAACATTTTTGTAAATAATTTGCGTTTGGTGTGATGACATAAATATTAAGAACCTGCCTCTATATAGCTATTTTATGAGTGAGCCCAAAAGCCCAGCTTTTCTATAGTTTTGGACCAGGTTTCGCACTTCAGCAAGAAGATATGAAATGGTTTTCCATGGACAGATGTAGTGCATTTCTACAATCCTCAGACGACCCTAACTGAAACGCATTTAAAAAAACATATCTTCCATAAAAAAATGTTCGAAAAAAAAAACAATTTCATAGGTTAAATTTCACCGCGATTATATACATCTCACTTCGGTTTCTCTATTACCACCAATGTGTCACAAAATTGATCTATGAATGCTGAGGACCTTGCAGAATGATATTTCAAAATGAAAGCAACATTGAACCAAAAAGCCAGACGACATAATTTAGAACGCGCACTAGACCATGCCAATGACTGGCTTTAGATACTCAGATACTGGTGCAACACGTTGCTATAGTTGCCCGCACCACATTGGGGATTCCGATATCAAGTTCGGGCGCAAGCAATCACTTTATGGAATCTCATTGAGAATTCATCGTGTAATCGGACGATTTCAATGCTGGTCATACCAGTCATGTCAAAATGGCAAGATGACATTAAACTACAGGAGAGAAGTAGCCGACGCATCTTGTTGTAGACTACGACAAGAACAAGCGAACAAAAAAAAACAACCACAACCAACGAAGAAATAAACAAAAAACTGGATATATCCATGGATGATGGGAACAGGAAATAGGTTAAAGCATATCCAGATACAATTTTTCCTTTTGCGTTCCGAGATGGCGTACTGCTGGATGGAATGTAACGATGACACTTTTTTTTTGCGTCAAAAATGTTGGTCAGTGGTTCGCTGAGAGAGTTGGGTAACAAGTGCGATTGGTTTTAGTAGCTCAAGCGGAGAGTTGGTATCGTTTTTTTTTTAGTGTTTGTCCAGAAGGGTGTGTGACTTGGAAACATGACATGAAAATACAGAATTACAACTTCCGCAACTTAAGTGTGCTGCATTATAGCGCTTGGAGTCATTTTAAGAAGTTATAAGGGCTTAAAAAATGATATAACTAAGGATTGCTTCTACGAGCTTCTTGACAAAACCTATGAGCGACTACCAAAGTACGATGTTAAAATCTTGCTGGGAGATAGGTAGGAAGAGAAGACATCTTTAGCAGTATTCTCGGAAAATATAGCCTACACGAAAACATGTCTGGTAACGGACTTAGGCTAATTGACTTCGCTACGGAACGAAATGCCACTACAGCCAGCACACAGTTTCCTCACCTCGATATCCATAAGGACACATGGCGGTCTCTAGATCAACGAACAGTCAACCAAATTGATCACATTGCGATAGACAAGAGGCACTCATCTAGTATTTTGGATGTCCGAACATTCCGAGGGGCTAACATCGACTCGACCTTGTTGCAGCCGAGGTAAGGACGCCACAACAAACCAGAAATACTGTAAACAAAATTTAATGTTGAAAGACCTGGAATCGCCAGAGACCACCAAGACCTTCGCGCAACATGTATCCCTTAACCTCTCGATTCACACCATACCACCAGCATCTTACGTCGAAGAACAATGGCAACGATGCCAATAGGCCATTAGATCAGCCGCAACTGATGTGCTAGGTTTCTCGCGCCCACCAGCAAGAAACCCCTGGTTTGATGAGGAATCCCGACAGATGCTCGCAGCTAAGAAAGCTCGCCAAGCTGCAGGTGAGGACGAGAGCTGCCATCGAGCTCTATAGGCAAAGAAGAAGGGAAGACCACACTCAGAAAGAAGAAAAACGAGCAAGAAAGGCGCGCAATCGAGGATATAGACAGGTGCCACTCCAGGAACGAAACCAAGGATACGAACAGGATCCTGTCGAGATGAGAATATTCAAGAACCACTTCTGCAGACTGTTAAACGGTGATGACGAACAACATTCCGGTGTCAGGCAGAACGAACCATTTAATATTGGCAACGACAGCGAAAACTGCCAACCACCCGACCTAAGTGAAGTGAAACTTAATAAGGCCGCAGGAAATGAAAGCCTTCCCGCTGAGCTTTATAAAGCTGGCGGAGGTGCCTTGGTTAGTAACATCCACCAACTCATAAGCCAAATCTGGTCGGATGAAAGCATGCCTGAAGAATGGAACCTCAGCATCGTTTGCAAGATCCACAAAAAGAAGACCCTCTGAACTGCGCCAACTACAAAGGCATCACTCTCCTCAACATCGCCTACAAGGTCCTATCTGCCGTAATATGTGAACGCCTGAAACCGTTTACCAACAACCTGATCGGCCCTTATCAATGTGGTTTTAGGCCAGGAAAGTTCACAACTGGAAAAAACCCAAGAAGTCCAAATCGATACCCACCACCTATTTATCGATTTCAAAGCCACATACGACAGCATTTATAGAGACGAACTATACAGAGCCATGTCTAGATTTGGTATACCGCCCAAACTCGTCTGTATGTGTAGGATGACGATGGAGAATTCTTGCTGCTCCATCAGGGTCGGAAACGACCTCACCGACACATCCGATACCAAAAAAGGATTTAGGCAAGGCGATGCACTGTCATGTGACTTTTTCAATTTGATTCTTGAGAGGATTGTGCAAAACTCCCGAGCCAACACCAGAGGCACAATTTTCCAAAAATCGGTGTTACCAGCATACGCCGACGATATTGACACCACGTTTGCTAATATAGAGAAGGAAGCGGCAAAAATGGGTTTTGCAGTAAATGAGTGTAAGACTAAGTATATGCTGTCAACACGAAAGGACACACAACATCGACGAATTAGACAGATACGCCACCATTGACAGATATAACTTTGAGGTAGTACGGGACTTTGTCTACCTCGGCTCCGCTATTAACTCTGACAGCAACATCTCGTTAGAAATCAAGCGAAGAATTACTCTTGCCGATCGCAATTTCTTCGGGCTCAGAAAGCAATTTAGTAGTAAAGCCCTCACTCGAACTACTAAGATGATCCTATATAAGACCCTGATCATCCCAGTCCTGCTCTACGGCGCTGAAGCATGGACAGTATCAAAAGCGGATGAAGAAATCCTTGGTCGATTCGAGAGAAAAATTCTTCGGTCCCGTTTGCGTTGACGGGCTATGGAGACGGAGATTAACCACGAACTATACGAGTTGTACAGCGACATACCCCTGGTCAAAAAACTCCGCATTGGACGTTTAAGGTGGCTAGGATATGTAGAACGAATGGACACCTATACTCCGGCTCGCAGAGTCTTCGATTCCCAGCCTGACGTCGGACGCAGTAGAGGAAGACGTCGCTTTAAGTGGCGCGCACAAGTAGAAACCGACCTCAACCAACTTGGAGTGCGCAACTGGAGGCAGTTAGCTAAGGACCGGGCTAATTAGAGAGGCATGTTGGTTGAGGCCGAGGTTCATCCCGGACTGTAGCGCCACTTAAGTAAGTATAAGGGGTTGGAAATAAAATACGTTTTACTTGTCCCTTGGGACATGTTTGGTGGTTAGGACCATCAGCCTATCTCGGCTGAGCGTACTATTGCGACATGATATGGTCCGAATCCAGCTTAAACAACGTCTTCGAAGATTTTTTTAAGGAAGTATAAGCGTTATTGTATCTATAAACTGCAGGGATTCCAAAAATGTTTTTTGTTGTACAACTCTTAAAAAATCAATATACAGATACACATAAAAAGTTTTTTTTTAAATGTAAAATGCAAACATACACATTCTCGATCGCAATCTACCTGGCTAAGTTAAAGGTGTTTCTGACGTTCAGAATTGCCAACAGTACGGTTTGTTCCAAGTAGTTGCTTCTCCCTTGGGTAGCCTTTACTAATTATTCAATCGCTCCTATGGTAGAGCGGCCTTTTTGAAGCAGTGTTGCCTATCTGAAAGGTTTCCTCCTCTCTGTACTGCAACGGGGAGTCACGATCTCATTATCTTTTCCAAGAGTTTTCCTGCAGTATCCAGCAGACATAAAGGTCTATACCCTGATGAAGAATCTGGGTCTCCTTTGTCTTTATTGATCAGCACTGACCGTTGTGACTTCCAGCTTCTATGAAAGACTCCTTCTTCTTTGCAACTGTTGTACATGTTCAGCAATGATTTGGGGGCATGAGTGGGAGACCACCTTAAACATTTCTGCCTACAAATAAAATAAAAACACCGCCGGACACTATTCCTAGATTTTAGGTCAACTTAATCTGATAAAACTAAGGGATACTGTAAGAGCAATTAAGCATGTTGGAAGCACTTACCAATAGCAAGCTTTTTTTAAACCGTTTTAGAATATTGGATTTGCAATACAATAAACGTCCTTAGTAGCGTGACAATTAGGGCAAGAAACTGCCATCTGGGTTTGATTTGTGGCACCAAAATATTTTTTAACAGCCCCCCTCTCCCGACCATGACAAGTAAGAAATTTGGATCCGGTATACAAATGAATGGTCCCTTCATCGTGCAAAAAGTGAACACGCATTTATGAATGGTTTTGAGAAAAAGTTAAACCTTGGGACCTATTGAATCTGGTTGAAAAAAAATATAGCTGAACCATGCATAACAATCTCGCCAGCTTCTTTCGATTCGTTCCTTGGGACCCCAGAATCTTTTTGCATTTTGCTGTGTGAAGATTTTAAGGCGCTGCTGTCTTACATTTTCCCCCTTTTATAACGTTACACGTTTCTATTCAAAATGAGCTTGAATTTCTACCTTAATAGATCAGGACCGACTGACTACAATACGAATGAACTCTAGCATTGTTTGGCGTTAATCCAGCATCAACCAAGTCATGCATTCAACTAAGTAAAGTTTGCATAATCATAATGTTATTAGCTCAGGTCTCACTGATTAGACGTATGATCTAGCTTTTTGGTAGAAACGATTTTTAGAGATATGCCTGGACCTTTCCTGTTTAGGGTCCACGCATAAAAACTGCTTTACAGATTACCTTCAAATTCTCATCCCCAACTGTCACTCATAACTAAAATATCCACAGCAATAAGGAAGTCCTATATTCAAGCCTCAAATTCAACACAAGCCCCCATACAACTAAACTGCTGGTGCTGATAGCCTCCAGGAAGTCACATCCAATCCGATCAATGGTCTGCCTAATCAGTGGCGCTTATACTAACGAGCCCAATCCCATTTGCATAAGGATTAGGATTTTTACGATTGCATAAAAATCGGATTACATAAAAAAAATATCGCTGCCATTATCCTGTGTCACTGCAAAACGGTTTCCCAGTGAAAGTGCCTCGCACCATTCAAATGAACTGCGCTCGCAAGTGTAACAATTTTTTGTAGCCCGCTCCAAACAAGTGTCCCAGCCGTATGTGTATTATATTCCACACATGTCTCCCATTATCTTCCATTCTCCAGGCTATGCCAGTGGAAAATTCGATGTCATGATCATTTTCGGGGAAACATTTCCAAAGCATTCGCATGCTGTTGCCACCATCTTGCCGCCACATATGAGTTCAATGTGCACGGCCTAATGCTATGGTCCGCTTTCCGGTATTTCGTGTCATGAAACACGATTCCTTTTCGTTGTTCGAGATCACGGATAGCGATCTTTAAAAGGTGCTCGTTACGTTTTGGCGGCGGCGCGCCGCTCGATAACGGTGCAAAAGTAAAAGTGATAAATTTTGGAAAAAAATGCAAACAACCCGTACACAATGTCAAATTTAACATTTTCCCAGATGGTGTTTACATGCATGCTATCTGCACTTTGGCAATTGATTTATGAACCTTTTCGTGAGTTGGAGAGCAGTTTTTGCTCGTAGAGATCGGTGATCTTGGAGTGAGCTACCAAGCTGCAAGGTGGTAACTTGTTTAGTTAGATCAATGGACTTGAAGGCGAAATTTGCTTTGCAGGAGTAAGTGACTGGGGAAGATGAAGATCGAAGATTAGTCAGTGATCGTGTCATGATCGCACTCGAAGTGTGAATAGTGTTTGAATGTTTTTAAAAAAATGTTCCATGTCAAAGTGAGTGATGGATTCTAAGCAGATAACTTTTAAGAGATTTTGTCGATCGTGACTCTTTGGAGCATGATCCGAAATATGTGAACATGAGCTTGATCACGATCTGAACAATAAAACGTGAGACGTAGCTTATCACCCTGAAATTTTTTTTTAAAAAAATCGAGAGTGAGTTCACACGAGGTAGAAGTGAAACTGTATTCTGGTTAATTTGTGAGAGATGAGCAAATACACTGTGGAGACAGAGACCGATTGATCTCTTTTTCGTTTCATAAAATCCAATTCACATCAAAAAGAAGCAAAGACTTCGCTGAAAGCCTAAGTCTTAGTAACATAGGTATTTGAAAAAAAAATACAAGAAAACTAATTCACTCCTACTCTCCATACTTTCAACACAACTCATCAGAAGTCAGGGTTGTCCATCCGTCACTCCTGTATCACCCTTTTTTTCCATTCATCGCTAAATCTGCAGAACCAGCCGATAAGGGTAAGGTATCCATTACCTGTTATAAGAAATTGAGACTCCTAGAGAATGAACAGAATTAACAAACTAAGCAGGATATATAGAAGTGACGAAATCCTGCCGGAAGTGGTCACGTTCAGCCAATCTTTCAAACGGTCAAAGAAGCCTTCCTCTCAGGCAGCTTTACCTTGCTGGTTATGAAGGGCAATCTTTTATACCGTCGTTATGACATATCTGGGCCGAAAAATCCACTTTAAACTTTTTAGTGATTTCAGATATCAATGCTCTACAGGTGATATAATGCTTGTACAGATCGAGAAAAGGAACGCTAGCAAAGGCTTAGGTTAGGCTATATGGGATTTTTGTATTCTTAAAGAATTTGATGGAAAGTGCAAAACTTGGCGCTATTGGAGCGCGAATAGCTATCGATGGATTTTATACTCAAGAAGTCAAAGAAATCCTTCCTTAAGTCATCTTATGTGACAATCGTGTTTATTGGGCAGTTGATCTAATAGGCTAGAAAGGATTTTGGTATTTTAAAGCATTTGAACAAAAGTGCAAAACTCTATTGGAAGCGTGAATATCAAGCAATGGCTTTTATCCTCGAGAAGTCTTAAGAGACTCTTCCTTAAGTCGCCTTATGCGACAATCTTTTTTATTGGGCAGATAGGATATGTTTTCATGATCTGTCACTTTTTTCAGATCACATGAGTCTTACAATCAATTGGTATCATCTTGGACCTTTCATCGTGCTAATGTTTTGTTTTCGCGACCGATTGCAAATCACATTCCTTGAAGCTTCTCTTTGAGTTTGTATGATCCAATAGTCCGAAAGTTTTGTACAGATCCTCACAGTATATCTAGATGTGAAAAAACAACGACATTGCAATCAGCTTTGGAAGAGTCAGCTTGTCATAGCTTGAAATTTTCGTAACGCAGAGTCCTTTATCTGATAGTATGTTTCCGAGGTCTTATAATCCTCTACACTCTGTTTCTAGTACCTTGTCCATCATCGACGTTGAACTTTTTACCATCATTAACACAAACCGTCTTTAACTCGATCAACCATAGTCTCATGCTAATAACTTCAAGCTACAGTGCCATATCAGTTAGTTGATTGGACAGATAAGTAAGGTGCACCTGCTTTAAAGCCTGAACGTTACCCAAATTAGTTTCCACTGCCTCCAATTATTGTGAAAGTTTGATCTACTTCCAAGGGTATAAGGTTATGATGAACAGCCTATCAATTTTTTCGATCAGAATCGGCGTTCAATAGTAGGTCCCATTCGTCGTGCCAAAAAATATTACTTGACACAGAAAAAAAGTGTTTTGGACCTAAAATTGGAAATATACACCTTTTAGGTGCAACAGGGTCATTAGAACCCAGGGTCTAGTTTTTTTTACAACCATTCATGTGTGCATTTGTACCTCTTGGACGATGGTGGGACCACAACTTCAATTAGGCCCTTTCTAGTCCGACTTGTACACATGCAAAAAATTAAAGAACTCATCCTCTTCATTAGAACCCAGGGTCTAGTTTTTTTTACAACCATTTATGTGTGCATTTGTACCTCTTGGACGATGGTGGGACCACAACTTCAATTAGACCCTTTCTAGCCCGACTTGTACACATGCAAAAAATTAAAGAACTCATCCTCTTAGGTTTCAATATCCCTTTGAAGTGAAGTTTAACTAAATAGATCTTGCACTATGCAGATCAAAAGTTCCCTTCTTATAAACATCTCTCAGGCAAAGTCAGCTTATAAAGCAATGGCCAATGTGCATGCCAAACTAAAGTTTTTTTTTCACTGCCCCACCTGTCTGATAAAAATCTAAAATATAAAACTGCCATAAAATCTTCTCAAAGTTGCCGTTTGGAATCGGCGTTAAACTAGAGGTCCCATTCTCTGTGTCAAAAATATAATTTTGCTCTCATAAATAAATGAAAATGCTAGGTTTAAGGCCCTGTGGGTCCGTTTAAGCTTAACCTTAAGCAACATAGGTCAGCTTAGCCAAAAACTGTGTTTTTCAGGTTGCCTGGCTGATAGCTTCAGGAAAACCAAAAACTCATCTTAGAAAATTAAATACGACTCTGGATTTTGATATCACTGTTATACCGTTTTCGGAATCATCTGAGGACTGTAAAAACGTCCAACCAGTTCGTAAGCTTCTCTTTATTAGCTTCAGATGTAAGAATTAAAATGGCCCTAAGCTGAACTGTTCTTCGCATTTGTGAGGGTCTAATTATCAATTTCAATTGAGTCTATGGTTGAATCTGACAAGCAGGACTCCAATCGTGTGATCTTCTTCTACATAATTGTATAAAACATGGTCGTTTGAACTAATATTGTCTATTAAACCAGTCTATTAGAACAGGCGGGTATTGCATCGAAAAGGGCTCAAATCGCATAATTTTAAAAACGATTATCGTCGAGACGATTGTAAACTAAGCTTTTATCTGAACGTCTGTTCTGATATACTTGTGTTGCATCAATCGAAAAGGGCTCAAATCGCATAATTTTAAATACGATTATCGTCGAGACGATTGTATAAAAAGTTTGATCTACGATTGTGGTCGACAGTTCTGTAAGGTAAATGAAGCTTATTGCGTCAGTTCTAAAAGACTGGTATTGCATCCATCGAACAGGGCTGCAATCGCATAATTTGAAAAAAGATTATCGTCGCGAAGGTTGTATCAATACTTTGAATAACGATTGAATTGTTCAGGTCTGTAAGGTAAATTAAGCTTATATCTGAACATCTGTATTGATAGACGTGTGATGCATCAGTCAAAAGGGTATCAAGTCGAATAATTTTTTAATTCGATTATCGTCGAGGCGATTGTATAAATAGATTGATATACGATTGTCTTGGACGATACTTTAATCTAAATGAAACTTTAATCGAACCTTTTGTGTTAAATGTTTGCATACATCAATCAGGACTCCAATTGCGTGATTTTAAAAACGATCTTCATCAAGACAGCAGTCTTTTGTTTCATCAAGCTGAGCTTAGAAAATGGATTAACTTCATCGGGAAAAAAACTTCTTCATGCCTATGTACGTTTTCCTTATACGTTTGCCTTGTCCAGCAAAGATGATTTCCTCCTTATCCGTCAATGGCGATATGACTAGAACCCTACTTATGTAGAGCGCACTTTTTTTTGCCAAAAACCAATTCTTGGTTTCCATCTTCTACTACTGCATGGGTAGCCTGACATGTAATATGCATAATCCCGTCAATATTCTTCACCTTTCTCAGCCACGGTGAAAGCGTCAAGGTGGGTGATCCACGAAAGGGTATCTTTCAATAAGTCAACGAGTCTTTGAGTTCCCAAAATACAAACATGCACAACACTTGATGGGCCCTCTGGGTGATATTCAACGCTCAATGAATGATTAAACGTTCCTTTGGAAAGCTAATAAATTACTAAAATTCATTTAGTTTGCCAAGAAGATCATAACATATCTCACATCTTAGCCGCAGCATGCCTTCAAGGCAACATTTTTCAAAAAAATGTCCTAAATTTGCATACGAAGATGCGCATCGCAAACATACATACTCTACCCATACACCCAAAACACCACTCAATCTCAACCTCAAACCTCATTTGCAAGTCATCTCCCAAACGTATATAGCTGACCCAAATTAAGCATAAAATCATCTCTGTCAGGTAAGACTGATGATCTTATTACTCCTTTTCACTCGCAATTGACTTTTCGACCTCAACTCGGACCGAATCCCAACAAACTCATTTCGACATTTACACCATTCCGTTTAATTAATCTCCCAGTAATTAGAGTTCCGTCTTTGTACCGCCCTCGAAACAGGTCATTCCCCGGTAGTTTCCCTTTTCATAAAAAAAAAGCTTTTCGTTTCACGATTACCTTCATACATCGTCATTCCAAAGAGCGCACAGGCTATCCAACCTTAAAGAATCAATTTCCATGTTTCACTCTTAACGTGAAAAGAAAAGGCAGCTCCAAAAAAAAAACCTTTCCATCATCATTAACTTCACGAAAAGCAAAAAAAAAAAAACGTCGATTCCAAATGGAGACCACAAAATAACACTAAAAAGCCAAAAGAAAGGCTTCGTCTTTCACCTGGCCATGCGGCAGATTGTCAAGAGATGATAGCGGTTTGTAGTCCGACCCCGACAATCGTCAAAACATACACAGCTGCTGTTGCTAAAAGATTCGATACATTTGGCTATGTAGGACATTCGACAGAATCATTATATTCTCGGAAGCAAAGCCAAGGTATCTACAACTGGTAGCTGTTTTCTTTTTTTTCCATTTTTTTTGGCGCACAAAATACGTCCAACTCCAACCTCAAGTGAGCTTCTTTCGTGTGCCGCCAATGGCGCATTGCGGACCGACGACGACCGACGCGTCGCGACGCGACGATGGCCTCTAGGGAGAATACGAAAAGTGCAACTACTTCGATAAATCATCGAACGGAATCGGTTTAAGTCGAAAGATGGCGGCTGGGGGGAGCGATAAAAAAGAAGAACACCTTGTACGAGCGAGTGTGGTTTTTGCGTCATGAATAGCTATAGGTGACATCGACAGACATCTCGATTTTTTTCGTGGCACAGATAGGTTTTCGTTGTAATTCACGTACTTCGAAGTAGAAAAGTGAGAAGGAATGTTGACACTAGTTAAGGATCGAATGTAAGGGGTTACACTGTTGCTAAATGTTTTAGGTCCACATATCTAGAAAGGTCTTATGCATGTTGGTGATCATTTCTAAGGCGAAATGTATAAACATCTGCTGAGTCGAGATTAGTAAACAAAAAGAAGTTTTTTTTTAAATGCTTTGCATCGATCGACTCTTAAAGTATCTAAAAGTATCTATAGATAGATATTCTAGATGAGATAAAAAAAATCGATTTATAAATATGTTTTCAAATGTTTATAAGCCTTGTAGATACTTTTAAAGTGAATGTACAACCTCCAAGTGATCTTTAGAAACGTTTGGTTATCCATAGAATGAAGAATAGTTGTCATATGGAATAAGGCAGCCACGTCTAGAAATTTTAAGCACTGGTCTAGCAAAGGTTCAATCAGAATGACAACATTCATTTGAAACGTTGTGACGATAGGCATTTCCTTTCTAGATACAATAAACAAAGAAGCACGTATCCATTTGGATGTAATTGCAAGGGCCTAACATTGACTCAAACCATTTCCAGAACAACGACAAAATAGTGTCAAAAGCTACAACTTTTACAGCACAGAATAATAAAATGTCGAAGACCAAGAAAACATAAAAACGTCCGCAACTGATGTGGTAGATTGCTCCTTCCCACCAGCAAGAATCCTCTAGCTTGGCGAATATTGCAATGGATGCTCACAGCCAAAAATTATGAAAACAAGTTATGCTGCAGCAAAGATGACAGATGCTAAAAAATCCGCCATTGACCTTATCAGCAAGATATAGGCTAAAGAAGCCTTCCTGCTCAGCTATATAAAGCCGGGAGAGGACTTGGTATAGCATAAAGCAAATCCTTAGCGAAATTTGGTGGAATGAATGTATCCCTGAAGAATGGAATTTCACCACCGTTATTCCGATCCAAAAACAAGGAGAGCCTAACTCCGATAAATTCAGAGGTAAAAGTCTTGGAATCGAAGACTCTGCGAGCAGGTGTCCTTTCTTCCTACATGTCCTTCTTCTTCTTCTTAAGTGGCGCTACAGTCCGGGATGAACCTGGGCCTCAACCAACATGCCTCTCCAATTAGCCCGGTCCTTAGCTAACTGCCTCCAGTTGCGCACTCCAAGTTGGTTGAGGTCGGTTTCTACTTGTGCGCGTCACTTAAGGCGAGGTCTTCCTCTACTGCGTCCGACGTCTGGCTGGGAATCGAAGACTCTGCGAGCCGGACTTTTGGTGTCCATTCTTTCTACATGTCCTAGTCATCTTAAACGTCCAATGCGGTTAGGGGCATAGTTCGTATAGTTCTTGTTTGAATCTTCGTCTCCATAAGCCGTCAACGCAAAGGTGACTGAAGATTTTTCGAAGAATTTATCTGTCGAATCGACCAAGGATTTCCCCATCCGCTTTTGATAAGGTCCATGCTACAGCGCCGTAGAGCAAGACTGTAATGATGAAGGTCTTATATAGGATCTCCTTAGTAGTTCGAGTGAGGGCTTTACTACTAAATTGCCTTCTTAGCCCGAAGAAACAGCGGTTGGCAAGAGGAATTCTTCGTTTAATTTCTGACGAGATGTTGTTGCCAGAGTTCAAAGTTATATCTGTCAATCTGTCAATGGTGACGTTCTGTCCGATTCGTTGATCTTGTTCTAAACCCATTTTTGCCACTTCCTCTCTATACTAGCAAATGTGGCTATGACATCACGTTGAGTCCTACCGATGATGTCAATATTGTCGGCGTATGCGTAGTAATTGCACCGATTTTTGGAAAATAGTGCCTCTGGCGTTGGCTCGAAGTTTTGCACAATCCTTTCAAGAATCAAATTAAAGAAATCACATGACAGCGCATCGCCTTGCTTAAATTATTTTTTTGGTGTCGATTGTGTCGGTAGGGTCGTTTCTAACCCTGATGGGGCAGCGAGAATTCTCCATCGTCATCCTGCACAGACGGACGAGCAGACATGGCTCTCTATTTTTTTTTTCTTTTAAATTCTGACCTGCCTAAGCAGTAATATACACATCGACCTAAAAGATCTATTGTGCTTGCCGTCAGATGCTTTTTAGGTTAGTAGCGCTTCTACTTTCCTAATTGTAGCTGATAATACTTTCAGCCGAAGATTTCCTCAATTCTTCGGGACTTAAGAATTCCCTGAAGAAAGATTCTCTTCTCATACCGTAAAGGGCCGGGCATTCACATATGATATGCTCGGCTGTTTCGTCTTCTTCTAGACATAGTCTGCACTCCGGTGAGTCGACTAGACGCATTTTGTTTAGGTGATATCGCAGACCGTGATGACCAGTTAGGTAGCCTACTAAGTTTTTGATATCGTGCCTGCGAAGATTTAGTATCTTGTTGGCATCTGATTTGAAGGGCTGAATAGCTCTTTTGGCCTGTCTTAGGCCTGGGATGTTTCCCCAGTATGAAACACATATGTTTTGTTTCAAGTTTTGTATGACTAGATTTATGGCTGATTTGGGGATTGCACAGAAGGGTTCCGAACCTTTTCTGGCTAGTTCATCAGCTTTTTCGTTACCTTCAACTCCCTTATGTCCGGGGACCCACCATAGTTTGGTTTTGTTCCTGGAACTGAGTGTTTGGAAGGAGTTGAAGCAGTGTAGTACTGATTTGGAGTCAATGATGTGTGAGCTAAGGGCTTTTATAGCTGCTTGACTGTCCGTGAATATATGGATGTTTGCGCCTTTAATACCTGAGTTGTGTATTAGGTTTGCGCATTCTTTTATGGCATGGAGCTCAGCTTGGAATACACTAGGGTTTTTTTCCATAGGTATTAAGATGTTTTTATATGGTCCATGTATGCCAGCTCCTACCCCTGAGTCCATTTTTAGAACCATCCGTATACCACTTTAGGCCGTTTAGGCAGTTTGGAGGGTTGTTGCTACACCATGCTTCTCTGGTTGTGATCTCCGTTGAGAATCTTTTGTCGAAGCATAGTGTCTTTGGTAAGCGGTCTGTAACCGCACAGATCATGTCAAGTTCTGGAAATTCGGATAGAAGTTCAATTAGTTTTAGATGTTCACTAATGTTTTATTCTTCCGCTTGTGTCAAACTATGGTTCTCTATACTCCGTCTCTATAAATGCTTTCATATGCGTCTTTGAAATCGATGAATAGGGGGTGGGTATCGATTTGGACTTCTTTGGTTTTTTCCAGGATTGCGAGCTTTTCTTGCTCTGTTTTCTTCTTTCTGAAAAGTCGATGTTCTTCCCTTCTTCATTGCCTATAGAGCTCAATGGCAGCTCCCGTCTTCACCTGCAGCTTACCCTTGTAGGCTTCGTTCTTGGCTGCGAGTTTCTGTCAGCATTCCTCATCAAACCAAGGGTTCTAGCACATCAGTTGCGGCTAATGGCTTGTTGGCATCGTTGCTATTGTACTTCGACATTCAATTTTGGTGGTGTAGTCTTAATTGAGAGGATAAGGGATACGCGTTCTGCGAAGGCCTTAGTGGTGTCTTTCGATTGCAGCCTTTCGACATGAAATTTCCTCACAGTATATCTGATTTGTTGTGGCATTTTAAAAATCCGCATTCTCACCTTGGCTGCAACAATATCGTGGTCCGAGTCGATGTTAGCCTGACACACAAAATAATGGATGTGTGCCTCTTATAGATCGCAATGTGATCAATGACAATGACGCAATGACTGGCCGTTCGTTGAGCTGGAGACCGCCATGTCCCCTTATAGATATCGAGATGAGGACCGTGTGCTGGCTATAGTGGCATTTCGTTCTGCGCGAAGTCAATAAGCTTAAGTCCGTTGCCAGAGGTGTTGTCGTGTAGGATGTGTTTTCCCACAATACTGCTGAAGATGTATTCTCTTGCTACCTTTGCGTTTAAATCTTCCAGCACGATTTTACTTCGGTAGTCGCTCATAAGTTTTGTCAAGTCGCAATATCAGCGTGAGCGTATATAGATACGGCTTATGTTGGTGAATTTGGCCTTTATGCAGATGCTTTGTCGCAGCTTAGGGCTTCCGCCAATTCGGCTGCACCTCTCATTTTTATAGTTCTCACTTTCCAGGTGCAGACACGATCGTCTTTGCACTTTTTTCTTTTAGCATGGCCTTCCTTTCCGCTTCGTAACAATGATTTTTTTTACGTAAGTGAGTATTTAATCCAAAGCACAAGCTTTAACCTGGATTGTCATGTTCTATTGTCTTTTCGATTCCCCTTCGTATAGTGTTTAACTTATCGCTTCAAAATAGACATTTTCTAAAAGCGTGGAAACCCTTGAATTATAGGGCTTATCTAGCTAAACCAGTTTACAAAATAGCATCATTGATCATCCAACGATTCGCCTGTTAATTACTCTGTACAATCTCACCATAGGCACGCCTTAGGAATTCAAAAGACCTGCATTACGTATAATTAGAACCGCTAATAAATGAGTATACAGCTTCATTACTCCTAGGGCCTGATGAACACCTACACCAGGCTCATGTCTTTCCCAGCAACTACCCGCCTTCATGATCATTAAACTCATAATCATAATCGCGACTGCGCAGCGGTGTGCATTTTATGAGACCACGCGAATCTTACCTCAAAGCTGTTTTCGCCCCAAGTTTATACTACCGCATCACGAAGTCATAAAATCGCTCCAAGATCATCTCCTCTCTTCGGCACAGTCGGAAGCATCGTCTACCGGATTATGCAGGCCAGGCAAATAGCCTTTCCTATATATTTTCATATTTTCACTAAGATTGGTCAAGAAGAACAGCACTTGCAGCACCAGACCCTGACCATGTAAAGGCAAATCCACAACAACAACAAGAAAACTGTTAAACGGTTTTGCACTCCTTTCAGCCATTATGATGGTGATGATCCCATGGGATTCATGGGACAGGCCAAGAAACTGTCATTTGAAACGTTGCGACGATAGGCATTTCCTTAACTGATCGCTCATTTACGGTCATAACCATGATCGTGATCTTGACCAAACAAGAACAAGATGATTGTTCTGTCAGACGGTCAGACATCAGCGGCGGATGCCGCCGCGCGCCACAGGTGTGCAAAGTCACAAGCAAAACCGTGATTCTAAGCGGTGGTTCATAGTGTCGTATTTCATCCAAGCATGGGGCTCAGCCATAGAACGGTTTTCATCTGTAAGCTGGTGTGTCATATTGATCTGCGAATACCGTCGCACTCTCTGCCTGTATATGGATAAAAGCGATTATGCTCTACGACCGAGAGGAGGAATCACCACTTTACCAGATTGGAGAGCATTTTCATGAATGGGATCCTATCGGGGTCGTTTTGTCGGCTGATTTCCAAGTTTGGTACTACGGATGGGGTCAGCTGTTGGCGACGTTTAAGGCATAGGCTTTGGATTGATGTAGCACATTTATGGGCCGGCTTTGGTGAACTGCTTGATAGTTGATGTAGATCAAGTTTAGATTTGTTAAGTGTGTTGTTTGGATGCGGACATCTGGTGAGTTCCGTCGAGGAAATCGAATCAAAGATGGTTCTGCGGATGTGCAAAGGAAATCTTTGGAGTAGATGGGTTATTTGAACGGTGACTTGTATTTGTTTGGACAAAAGGCGAGTCTTAGGGGATGTGGGTTCACTTTAAATGATATTTCATGACATATCCGCATCTCTCTGGGCTAAGTTTGACCTCCCGATGATCGTCTATCATGGCAGACATTTATGCCATGTCAGGCATTAAAGTGGGAAGGATTTTAGATCTTCGATGAGTCGCTGGACTTATCTGATCATTAAATTGCCTGGTGCTATTGATCTATTTGTTTGGGCGAGCCCTTTATTGATATTTATCGTCGACCTTGTACTGATCAACTAATGAAGACATTTTGGTTTTATTTTTAAGATTTTTTCGACATTCACACATTCTTCTATTTGTTTATAATTTTCGTTGACTAACTGATTTTTTTTTCTTTCGTTTTAGGTAAGTTTTCCAAAAACTAAATTATCGAATCAATGTTTTGTAAAAGTGAGTATATTAAGAAAAATAATTAACACTTAGGGAAATAAACAAAAGAACATATGAGAAGGCTACAATCCGTTGTGCGGATCTTTGAATACCCTGTCACATCCCATAAAATTAATATTCCAAAATGTGTCCTTTATGGTACTGAAATATAGAAAATGACACAGCACAACATAATGTTCAAACGTTTTGTCAGAATCTTTTGTTGTTCGAAAAAAAAAACCGGTTTTCTCCGGCATATGCTATGGCGTAGGGTATACAAACGGTTTTTGTAGGAAAACGCCCCCAAAAAGTGGGCGTGGGTTTAAATGATCTACAGACGAAATGTTCATAATTTCATAACCAATGATCCTGCATTGAAAGTTTTTTCAAATATTTCAAAAATATACCAAAAAACTTTTTTACTAAAAACGGCGTGCAAAAAACTTAATATAGACGAAATATATATTTTAAGATTCTGTAAATATATTGTTCAGACCCTTTTTCAAAATTCCTTATGGTTTAGCCAACAAGTACTTACTTAAGTGGCGCTACAGTCCGGGATGAACCTGGGCCTCAACCAACATGCCTCTCCAATTAGCCCGGTCCTTAGCTAACTGCCTCCAGTTGCGCATTCCAAGTTGGTTGAGGTCGGTTTCTACTTGTGCGCGCCACTTAAGGCGAGGTCTTCCTCTACTGCGTCCGGTGTCTGGCTAGGAATCGTAGACTCTGCGAGCCGGAGTATTGGTGACCATTCGTTCTACATGTCCTAGCCATCTTAAACGTCCAATGCGGAGTTTTTTTACCAGGGGTATGTCGCTGTACAGCTCGTATAGTTCGTGGTTGAATCTTCGCCTGCATAGCCCGTCAACGCAAACGGGACCGAAGATTTTTTGAAGAATTTTTCTCTCGAATCGACCAAGGATTTCTTCATCCGCTCTTGATACGGTCCATGCTTCAGCGCCGTAGAGCAGGACTGGGAATATCAGGGTCTTATATAGGATCTCCTTTGTAGTTCGAGTGAGGGCTTTACTACTAAGTTTCCTTCTTAGCCCGAAGAAACAGCGATTGGCAAGAGTAATTCTTCATTTGATTTCTGACGAGATGTTGTTGTCAGAGTTAATAGCGAAGCCGAGGTAGACAAAGTCCCGTACTACCTCAAAGTTATATCTGTCAATGGTGAAGTTCTGTCCAATTCAACGATGTTGTGTGTCCTTTCGTGTTGACAGCATATACTTAGTCTTACCCTCATTTATTGCTAAACCCATTTTTGCTGATTCCTTCTCTTTACTAGCAAACTTGGCTATAGCATCACGTTGAGTCCTACCAATGCTAGTAATTGCACCGATTTTTGGAAAATTCTGCCTCTGGTGTTGGCTCGGGAGTTTTGCTCAATCCTCTCAAGAATCAAATTAAAGAAATCACATGACAGCGCATCGACGGTGAGGTCGTTTCCGACCCTGATGGTGCAGCGAGAATTCTCCATCGTCATCCTACACAGACGGACGAGTTTGGACGGTATACCAAAACTAGACATGGCTCTGTGTAGTTCGTCTCTATAAATGCTGTCGTATGCGGCTTTGAAATCGTTAAATAGGTGGCGGGTATCGATTTGGACTTCTTGGGTTTTTTCCAGGATCTGCCGAGGTGTGAAAATTTGATCGATTGTGGACTTTCCTGGTCTAAATCCACACTGATAAGGGCCGATCAGGTTGTTGGTAAACGGTTTCAAGCGTTCACATATTACGGCATATAGGATCTTGTAGGCGATGTTTAGCAGACTTATTCCTCTGTAGTTGGCGCAGTTCAGAGTGTCTGCTTTTTTCTGGATCGGGCAAACGATGCTGAGGTTCCATTTTTCCGACCAGATTTGGCTTATGAGTTGGTGGATGTTACCTAACAAGTCATCTCTGCCAGCTATATAAAGCTCAGCGGGAAGGCCGTCATTTCCGGCGGCCTTATTAAGTTTAGATATTGCTATCCTCACTTCACATGGGTCGGATGGTTGGCAGTTTTCGCTGCCGTTGGCAATATTAAATGGTTCGTTCTGCCAGATAGCGGAATGTTGTTCGTCATCGCTGTTTAACAGTCAGCAGAAGTGGTTCTTCCATATTCTCAGCATCGACTGTGTCTCAACTACGATATTTCCTTGTTTATCTCGACAGGATTCTGTACGAGCATTGTATCCTTGGCTTTGACGTTTTACACTTTGGTAAAACTTGCGAACATCGTTCCTGGATCTTCGATCGCGCGATTTTCTTGCTCTTTTTTCTTCTCTCTGAAAAGCCGATGTTCTTGGCTTCTTCTTTGCCTATAGAGCTCAATGGCAGCTCTCGTCTTCACCTGCAGCTTAGCCTTGTAGGCCTCGTTCTTGGCTGCGAGCATCTGTCGGCATTCCTCATCAAACCAGCCAACAAGTACGCTTTTCTAAAAATTGGGGGTGGCAGTGGGCGGATTTCAAAAAAATGTTACACTTGCATGGGACACTAGTCTTTTCATAGTCTCCCTATATTTGAGCCAGTCGGTTTTACGATGGTTTCGAAAAATCGGTTTGCTTGGGATATGATCATCCAGACCGAATTGTATGTATCTGTGGTCAGAAAAAAAATGATCACCAGATACCTTCCAGTCTTTGATCATTTGATGGATTTTATTTGGGACAAGCGTGATGTCAAGGACTTCTTGTCTGTTGCTGGCGATAAATGTTGGTTCATTACCATTCTTGCATAGCAAGAGATTTGTACTTAGAAGATAATCAAAAAGTAACTCACCTCGTTCGTTAATGTCATAACTGCCCCAGATTGTGTGGTCTACGTTAGCATCACTTCCTAGGATGAGTCCATTCCATCTTCCCCAGGTTTTCCTTAGGGAAGGGTCCCACATGGTCGTGGGCGAGATAGGCCGAGACCAACCAGTACTTCTGTGATTTGACTTTCAGTTGTTTTACGGTTATATCTCTATCGCTGTAATCGGAGAGTAAATAAACATTGAGGCTACTCTTTGCGAGTATAGAAGATCTTGATTTCCCTTTGTCCTTTGTATACAGGAGAGTATAGTCTCAAGTCTTGAGTCCACATACCAGAGCATTGACGACCCAAGGTTCCTGGATCAAGACAATGTCTTCTCCGTGGGTTGTTAGAAGGAGAAGAAGTGTGGCCGAAACCGTTTTGGAGTGGTGGAGATTAATCTGTGTTAATCGCAGCATTTTTGCTACAATCAGATCTCTCTAACACTTTGATATTCGTGTCCCCCAAGTCCGAGGATGCCAAGAGGTCATCCTCCATCAGAGAATCACTATTTAATGATTCTGTCTCCATCAACATGGTGTTTTACCTGTTGAGAGACAGAGTATTGTTATCAGTTTCCCTCTCTGGTTTTGATGAAGTCGATCCATATGCCAGATATTGAAGACTGTTACTAGTTTCCTTTTCCGGTGTTGATGAGTCAGAACCATCTTTCAGAGAAGGAAAACTCCCTCCAGCACCATGATCTGAGGCGCCTATAGTCGTACATGTGGGATGAGGAGGAACCGCTTCGGCATCCAACTCATCCATTTTGTAGACCTTGAGTTTGATAGACTCAAAACCATAGCTTATAAAGGCATTTCGTTCTTTAAGGGTAGCAAGGATTTCTTTATTGACCACAATAAGCGCACATCTATAAAGTCCCTGCACTTGGTCCAACTTTACCGCCTTTCAATTTCTGGGGTTGCAGTAGGAAATTAGTTGTAAAATTCCATCGCGTTCGAAGGCTCAGCTGGGATTCAGGTGCGCGATCGTGGACGACTTGGAATGTCCTCTTTCGCAACCACCTCTAACTTTGAACCAGACCACGTCTCGCCGTAGAGATCATACGATCTCTGATCCGCACAACCGATTAGCCCTGATGCCAGCCAGCATCATGACAATAGGGTGGAGGTCCCGGGTATTCCCTTATTATGCTAAGGAATACTGTGGCTATCTTGGGAGGTATCAACTTCCACCGTTCAGGTGAAATTGTGCCATCGATGTCCAGCTCAGGTCTTCCGCTATTTCTTCAACCATTTAACGAAAAATGAACCATTGTTGATTCAAAAGGCTCGTTTACGCGCATGGCCTAGCTTTTTTGTTCACAGGACTATGTGTGTATCTTTTCAAGAATAGTGGGAGCTAAAATGTTTTCCCAAATTTGCATTCTAAGATTTAGTTTGCCTACATCATGATAACTTTGTATACTTACAGAAGATCATAACGAGAAGAGAACCAGTAGACAGCTTTTTCCAAAAGAACTGCAATATTTTACCCAGATGATCTTTCAATATTATCGGTTCGTATCAGAAACAACCGCTGTACATAAACCTTTTTATCTGGATCATCATCATGATCTAAAATTTATTGGATGGTCGGAGTTGTTTTATTCTGCTCGCTGATCTATATGCTCATGAGCTAAATAAAAGAAGTTTTAATATGTTGACGCTCAGGTGAAGTGACAAGATCTCATAGGCTCACATAGATAAATTTTAAATTTAAATTCAAATTTTTGTTGTCATTGTTGATGACTACTTGAGCCATTTTACCACACTTTTAATCGTTTTTGGCTAGCAGATAGATATGAGAGCATCTAGAGTCTGTTGCCTATCATCATAGACCCATCACTTTAAAAAAAAAAATCGGATGATCAGTCAGTACGAATCTCCAAAACGAGACTTTCGAACTGGAAACGAATCCTTAAAAATGTCCATTGTCACGCGTGCTCTTTGCTGTGTGTCCTCTAGTCCCAGTTCATTAACTACCAGCAATCAAAATTGATTGAGCATGGTTCTGTATTTTTTGTTAGACACAGTAACCTTGATTTGTTAAACACAGAGTCCTCGAAAAAAATTAGGCCCGATGACACCTCGGCATAAATGGCGCTCAATGCAATGACTTCGAAAGAATGTAAGGGATCTTCGTGAACGAGAGACTTTCGAACTGGAAATTAATCCTTACAATCGTCCATTGTCACGCGTGCTCTTTGCTGTGTGTCCTCTAGTCCCAGTTCAATAACTACCGGCAATCTGTATTTTTTATCAGACACAGTAATCTTGTTTTGTTAAACAAAGACTCCTCGAAAAAATTAGGCCCGATGGTACCTCGGCGTAAATGGCGCCCAATGCAGTGACTCCGAAAGAATGTAAGGGATCTTCGTGAATGATTCGTAGATTCTGATTGCCCCAGAAGCGCAAAAATGTTTATATCCTTTCAGATGGAAATGGACTTTGCTGGTCATGATTCAGCAAAAAAAAAAGTGTCGATTCCCGGTTATGCCTTGAATTGCACCATCGCCTCACAATAGATGCCCAAGAAAAGTTAAACGCGCAAATTGCTTGCCTGGACTTTTTGTTGCAAAAGACTAAGATGAGGATGGGTGTTCAAGTGCTCATTTACGACCCTGATAAGTTGGAAGGTACTTTGTGTCCGTGAGCTGGAGGAACGTATTCAAAAGGTTCTTTCGACGGAGTAAGTCTTGCCTTCTGCTCCGGTCGGTGGTGTTGACGATCGCTGAATGAAATATTTCATCGAGACTTGAGCTGTGGCTGATGGTCTTGTAAGGAAAACCTATCTGAAAATCATTTGCTAAAGTTACAAAAAAAAAATACAAATTTTTGGCGCAACAGGCTCGTTAGTACCCAGGGCCTAGCTTTCTCAGAAGTGTGTACTTCTTGCACGATGGCGGGACCTCCTGTTTTATGCCGACTCCGAACGGCTAAGTTGAGATAAGCTATTCTTGACAATTGATACTACTCGGATGATTTGTCAGATCATCACGAGAGGAGGGCCAGTGAAAAATCATTTAGGTGTTGCTACGGCTGGGTATCGAACCCAGACCTCCTGCGCGGCAGTTCATCGCACTAACCATCGCGCCACTGAGCCCTCATTTGCTAAAGTTACTGAGAAATATTCCATCACGCACAAACATGGACGGTAAAGAGAGTTTCTATACTCGTCGTTAGTAGGTAAGGCTACAGAGCTAGGCCAGGAGAAGAACTGTAATAGCGAACTGATCTTGATCAAGGGTACAAGGGTATCAATCATTTTGAGTAGGCCTAATGACTTCTTCTATGACTAAATAGAAAGATTTATCCACAATGCCTTTCGGGTAGTTAAGCTTGATTTGGAAAGAAATGTCGCTACAGGTGGCGGCGTTGAAGCTTTCAATCTCTCAGTCCAACCTCATCGAGTTCCAAAAATAATTGGTTATTGCTAAATTCGGAAATTTTCTTCTGGTTTTTCTTAAAACTTTGACGGTGAATGCTGCCGAGGATGGCATAAATTTAGTGACCAAACTCTGTGCCTTTTACAAACTCAGCGAGACTAAGGCTGAACATTCCTATCTCATGTGGACCGGCTTGAAAAGCCAGCAATTTCTAAAATCAATTCAATGAATTTCACCATAGAAGCCACAATCACTTCCTGCTAATGGATGACATGATCAAAATCGAGGTAATTTGGTAAGGCTAAGTTGAGAGGTATGTTAGTTGAAGCCCAGGTTGACTGCAGTGCTACTTATAAAGTAAGTAGGAACTACATAATACTTTTGAAATATTTCCAAAATGAAGCTTACACGTTAACTTACAGAAATACTGTGAAAGAACCCGAAAGTTAGCAAAAATTCGCGATAATTCCCCAGTCATCGGTTGACGGAACCCTTCAGTAAAAATCAGTGAGAATCAATCAAAGATATTTTGTACAAAAAGGGACTTATAACCTCAATAATAGTCAAATGGTGCCCTTACAAACAACACACCTTTACCAATTCAATTTTGTATCTCACCTCATAACATACCTGTTGCTTTAACTTTTATAAAATAAATCACAATTGCAAACTCAAAAAATTCTATTGTCGACCTTTTTCAGTATTATTTGTCAATATATTTCGAAAAATTCAAGTTTTATTTCTCAAGCTAAATTTTCGACACACAAAAATCCTTGGCAAACATTGGCTAGTTAAAGATTGAAGCCTCACTCCATTCCAGAGATGACAAAACCAAGTGCCGTTCTAGCCGCCGCATTTATTCACATCGTCCTAAGAATGACAATATTTTTGGAACCAAATTCTGTTTGCAGTCAATCTCCGATATCAAATTGGTTGATACTTTTGTCAATTTTGGAATTTCTCTGGGATACTGACTTTATACCGGAACGCTATAGCCTCCTCCCGGCATGGTTTCTCTGGTTTGTTGAGCTATTCACTTGTGTTTTCCTAATGGAATTCGGCGTCATTGTGATTTGGTACAATCTGAAAAAGTTGATGCAATGTTCTCTGGAGGAAGGCATTCTGAAATCTGCACCGAAATTCAAGAATATCCTTGCTGAATGTCTGATTACAATGATTGCCTCTTGGATATTTTTTTGCGTCAGTATCGGCACTAATATTGGCTTTCGTGTTAAACGTAAATATGGACAAGTTTCGAGAAAACTCAAGACCTCATTTTTTTGGGAAAAAGCTTATCCGATGAATGTCTTCAAAGGATCTTCTGAAGCGGAAGAGTCATCTACCGGGATAAAAAAAGAAATGAATGCGTCGCGTCAAAATCATCAGCGGCGTGGTTCACGCTTGTCGAGCAGATGTAATAGTTGCAATTAATAAAAAAAATCGTAATTTGAAATAATACGTGCGAATTTTTTTTATTGAAAATCAAATGGGGCGATTTGGCACTTAATTTTACCCAAGTTGATTATGGTAAGTCTATCACTCCAATTTTTGTTTTTTACGGCCCATAAAACATATGAATCCTAACAATTTTAGGTCTAAAAGGGGTCACGCAAAAGCTCTATGTATATGAAACGTTTTGGTTTTTATTAAACCGCAACCGCAAGTCACCTTTACCACCCATAAACAGTTTTATCGCAAACCGAACTGGCACACTGTCTGCGACCTATTAACCACCTTCTATCGATTCCCTATCCCGGACTATCCCCAACTACAATCCCTTTTAGAGGCACCTATAGCAAATTGAACGCGAAAAAACGTCCGTTCCCCAAAACAGCCACCACTACCGCCATCTTCCCAGCGCATCTGTTTAAAATTCTTCACACGCCATCTCCTCAATCTCCTTCGCATGCACTTGAATTTCCTTCGAATTGGCTAAAAACCAATTGACAGGCCAATATTGATCCACCATGCCATCGTGCGGTAGTGAACCTCTTTTGGTCAACGGCCTATTCATCCGCACACCTTTGGAATACTTAACGAGGTTTTGAGGAATTCTGGCGACACTCTGGCAACGGGAGCCGGGCAATTACAGCCCACTGCGCATTCCAGAAGCAATTATTGTAAACGCGCACGCGTACACTCACCCCACGCACATGCGCACCGGTGGGAACATCCATTACAATCAGATCAATGAATTACCAGGAGCAGCAATAGAGATTTACATCGCTAGGTGACCGGCATCGGTAATGATGACCAGCAAGAGGGATCTAAGTGCTCCAACAGGTGATAACTAAATTTAATTTATCGCATGTGATTCGTGGAATCGCCGCTGGGGGTGAATGTGATGACAGATTTCAATGAGAAGCCGGACGAATTTTTAATGCGACGCGCGAGGGTAATCAACTCTAGATGGTCGGCTTTGAAATTGAGGAAGGTTTTGAGTGAGAACAGAAGAAAGGATATTCGGGAGGCGTGAGGTGAATATATGATGAGAGGTGATCATTTGTGGCTTAAATGGGCTTGTTGACAAGCATTTTGATTGTTTGAATTATGATTCATATCCAGAGGAATGGGAAGGCGGACAATGAAAGTAAAAACATTAAGGAATGCTAAAGGGTGAGGAATTTGATTTGATGAAGTTCTCACGAAGGCTGTGTTCTGTATTCACAGCGGATAGCTTTTTGAATTGTTTTTGGTTTGTGTGCCATCGAGGGACAAGGTTGCTTCATGAAGGGTCTTCCAAATAGGGACTTATTAACATTGACAGTTGATAGCGGCCATATTGTTGCAGCTGCATCTGTCAAATGGATGTCATTTATTCAGTCTGTTGTGTCAAATCACTATTCAAGGAGATAGCGTTAAACAACACGTGCAAATGATAAAATTGTTCTATTCGGGCAGCCATTTCACCCATTTTATGGTCGCCGCATAATCGTCCTACCGAGAGGACTATTCGCATCAGGTCCAAAGTGTCGGCCTGGGAGTGTGCGCAGTCACGCCATTTCGTTAGAATCACAAATTGGGATGCTGCTCCCCCATTGGGCGCAAAAAGTTGTTGATCGTTGTTCTCTTCTCTTATAGAAGTCCCGGAAATAGTTGCTGACGTTTCATTCTCAATCTCGAATAAATGAGGGCCGGTAACTTTTCAGACGTTGCGTAGTTTTGTTTCTTAGTACCTTGGATCTGAAATACTTTATAACATTTTGATGGTCGAGAGGGGGTTTATATTGGACCTAATTTTTCAGAAAAAGCTAACGAATTCCTCTATTGCTGACTAACACTTACTTATTTATTCAAATCCTGTCAATGTTTGATGAGTTTCGGGAAGCTAACAACAGATCAGTTAAATATCTAAAAACGTTGCCGGTGGATGGAATTTTTGGTTTGCTTTCGATATACTACGCGATGACGCCACCTTGTGGTTTCGAAAAATAGTGTATGGGGAGCGCAAGTTTTATTTCGTTGTTTCGGTTCGGGAAAATGTCCTAATAGAAGGACAAACATAAACACAGAGGTGTTACTGATCCAGCTGTGTTGCCTGTTTTCGGAGCGCAAAAATCTACAGTTTTGCTTGTTGACATAACCACTGAAATGGAAATGGGCTTCATTCGACAAGAAAAAAATATTTAAAAAATCAAAAATGAAGATAATTGTGGAAAACGAATAGCGTATTTAGTCCTTGTCGGTGGTCTTATATCTGGGTACATTTTAAGATCCAATTTTAAAAATCTTCCCAATGTGCTGTGAGTCACGGTAGGACACGGAGGCATCATTGATGCTATCGTCGTTTGTGAACTGATAATGACTTGACATGACAAATCCCAAACGACGACAGGACTTGACCTTGACTTACACTTTCTTATTTTCAGGACTTTTTGACGGGGTGGTGAATATGGGGCTATCTGGCTTCTCCAAAACGCACTAGCGTGTCTGTGCATTGGTGGAGCACTCCGTACGACACCCTCAGCGGCATTAGACATTCTTTTTCACCTACTACCCCTTGATATTTTCGGCAAAAAAATGGCAGCTAACTGAGCCATACGTCTTAAAGCCATCCAACAGTGGTCAAATATTATATATGACCACTCAAAAATTCTAAACGAACATACAAATGTTCCTGAAAACACCGACTACACCCTCACCAGATTAAATTTTGATAAGAGTTTACGGGTCATAATCCCAAACAGAACGTCATGGGAGAGCAACGAACCTGTGCTAAATGACTCGACCCACTTTTACACCGATGGTTCCAAAACAAATGACGGAGTGGGTGCTGGTGTCTTCTCCGACAGGCTAAATCTCAGCCTATCTTTCCGTCTTCCTGATCATTGCAGCGTGTTCCAGGCGGAACTCATGGCGATTAAAGAAGCCTTATCCTGGTTGAACGAGAATGTAATATCTGCCAAGGATATGAGCATTTTCTCGGACAGCCAAGCGGCAATCAAATCCCTAGAATCAGTCTCAACAAATTCAAAGACAACCCTAGATTGCCGATCATCTCTGCAGGAGATGTCAAAGCATTTTAACATTCACCTATGCTGGGTGCCTTGGCATGTTGACATTCCAGGGAACTGTAAGGCTGGTGAACTCGCCAGAGATGGAACCAAATTACCAATTGTACCCGACACGGGTGCACTAGGTATTCCTATCCCTACATGCAAAAGCTTATTAGCGCAACATGCTAACAACAAATCAAACCTCAGATGGAGTCTTGGCACAAAAGGTTTTCCCACGGATAGTAAGGAGATTGGACAAGATACATGTGGTATCACAACGGACCAAACTGGTCTAAGTGTGCTGGCGAACGCCGACAGCCACTCTAACCTAACCTAACCTAACTATGGGACTATCTCTCAAAGACGTGGCTATCGGTATAGTCATAGGAAGTTTCTTGTAACATTTGCTTAGGAAAGTCATAAAGAGCTGTAGCACACACTTGTTCTCTGAGGTCCATACACCAACTACATCAGGAAGTGCTACTAGCATAAAATAATACGCCATGGCTGGTTGGCCAGTTTTCTTGAATCGCGTCGTGTCAAAGACGAGACTGTCACTAAGAAGTTGCTATTCGGATTAACGTATTCGTAGTCTTATAACTGGGTTCTTCGACACAACATTCCTATACACCCCAAGTGGCATTTAACAACCGCCCATTCAATTTTATTCAAAGCTGTGCCTGCCAACTTAATAGACTAGAAGACAACCTTTCCATTGGGTATTTTTGAAACATTCTAGCCCTCACTTTCTGCACACTGTCGCGACATATTATACTCCACATGGAACTCTGTCGGCTGATTGGCCACACCTCCAACTGTTATATCATTAACCATCTCAGACCATGGTCCACATTGATTCGACAAGCTCGAAAATTAAACTCATATTCCGTGGCTGTCTTTAGAGGTGCAGTGCAATAACCCCTGCGGAATTAAGACCCATGGGGCTAAATTTACAAAAGAAGGCAATAGACCTCCCAGGGCTTATTTCCTTTTTGATATAGAAATAGGTCCCGCTGCTGCTTGTGGGGCTTATTTCCTTTGCATGCATCCAAACTAGCACGTAACCCAAATCCAACAGTGAGCTCAAGCAGGGAGGTTGCAGGTTACATATTCAAACTTTGCATGCACCCAAACTTGAATAGAATGCCAATGTTAATGCTTTATGGTGGTAGGGCTTAATTCCACGGGCGTTATTGCACTGCACCGTCTTTAGATTGTCAAAAATGTACGCAGGAGTTTCCTGGAATGCATTCAGTGTTACGAGTTTGTTCTCTCCGAACCTAGTGAGAGTCCGCACATCATGGAAGAAGCAATTTACAATCAAAACAGTCGAAATTGTTTTGATGGTAAATGGCTTCTTCCATGATGATCAGAATCTCACCCAGTTCGGAGACAACCAACTCATAATACTGAATGCATCCCAGGAACCTCCTGCGATGGCGGTGCCCAGCCAGTTTTGTCCGTATTGTCAGTTGCTTCGACGTTGGGCACAAATACTGGGTCCTTTTCCAAAGAACGAACTGGATGATGGTACTGGTAATGTATCCCACACCTTTACTATTCATCGCCGAGATTTTCTACAAGTTTAATGAAATTTCTCCAACAAGTAAGAGGTGTTCTTTCCTCCGATCTCTCAAGTGAACAGAAGGAAATACTTTTGAAAAAGCCAACCTTTGCCAATAACAGATTTTCGAAATCCTCCCACTGCTACGCCCATTTTTTTTACAAAAACGTTGTTTTTGGTCAAATCGTAAGAAATTTTGAAAAGGTGGCTGATCCAGATATTTAGCTATATTTCGTAGTTTTCTATAAAAAAAAAACTTTTTCGTTATAATTTAAGTAAATTAAAAAAAAAAAATTCGAGGAATATATTTCGAGAACAATACTATGAACATTTCAGCTTTAGATCATACTAACCCACGCCCACTTCTTTTGAGCGTTTTCCCAACAAAATTTTAAAGCCAATCCCACAGAAAAGCGTCGTTTTTTGTCGAACCTTTAAAGATTTAGATTAACTGACTAAACTTGCAGTGCAATAACCCCCGCTGGGCTAAATTCCCGAAAAAAGGAAATAGACCCCACGGGGCTTACATCCTTTTCGAAATGGCAACTTTGCATACAACCGATTTCGCACCCATCCCAAATCCAACATTTGGCCCACACAGGGGGGGTCATACTTTGCATACCAATCCCGATTCGATTCGAGTGCGAGTTTGGGAGCCCCGCTTGAGCTTGGATTTGGGATGCGTGATAGTTTGGATGCCTGCAAAGGAAATAAGCCCCACAAGCAAAGAGCATTAACAGCGGCAGGACCTATTTCCAGGCCCAATGGGGCTTAATTCCGCGGGGGTTATTGAACTGCACCATCTGAACAAGATGTGTTGACAGCGTAATATTCTGTATTTCATCGCCATTCCATTTTTAGCCACGCCCATTTTTCGGGGCATTTATTTTAAGGAAGCTTTCGTGATCTACCGTGACTTACAATGAATGTTGTTCAGAACACGATTAATTGGTCCAAACGAAGACGCTTTCAGCACAGCTTTCACTTTGTCTTTAATACAAATATTTCGATGAACACCTCTTCCAGGACTATCGGCCACTGAACCCCGTCCATCAAAACGGTCGATCCAACTCCTAATCATGACGGCTGTGGTAGTTTGTCTTGAATTCAAATATTGGGCATATTTTTGCTGCGTCATATCAATTGATCGTTGACAACAATAGAACAAATCAATAATTTTAACGCGTTGTTGTGTACTGTATACATCCATTATAAATTTCCAGGAAGTCAATTATAACCTGCAAAGAGAAAAAAAATTGCGAAATAAAAAACATTAACACAGATTGGTCTTATTCGACACCCCCCTGTAAAGAAAGCAGACCTCAAAAATCCACTCGAGTTAATTTTGTTTGTTACTTCATCATCACTAAGCAATCAGTCAATGAAACACCTGCGACATCATCAAACATTGGTTGACATATCGCCTCCATCAAGTGTCAGATAATCACCTCTAACAGAAGTATTAACAACGACAGTCCATTTGTCAACCAGATGTTTGTCGCGATAAAATATGACATATCGTGCGAAATGCATATTTTTGCAACCAAACCGATAGGTGATTAGCGACAAAAGCCCATTAAGTCATCCGAACCGAACGATAGTGAAAGTGACACTTTTACCGCTGCCTTCATCCTCAATCAACGCGTTGGACGCAATCAAATTGATTAGCTAATAATAATTGTAATGGCTGATCAAGCGGTGTGGCTACCCATATTCGTAAATGCATCTAATTGAAGCTGGTTTGCGAGAGTCAGCCGGCGCAAATGTCTTGAGATTTCTTGCATTTTGCACATTTCATCATCAGATGTCGTTAGTGAATGGTCACCTGGAGATTTTTTTTTTAATTTTTCTTCCCTTTCACGTCGCTTCTTATCTATTTGTGAAGTAATTAGGCGGACTGAGGAGATGATAAATGTCGGAACGTTCGTCAAAATGTCCGCACAAACTAACATCCAGTCGAAGTATGGCTTTGTTTGGGCTTTAGCCACGAAACATGTTTCCTTGTAAATGCGTTTATGACGCAAATGGTTGGCACATTTTTGCTGTTTATTATCGAAGACGCAGGCTACCTATAGGCAGTTTGGATGCGGTTTAGCTGTTCATTGGGGGGCTATTACGCAATCGATTTCATAAGTCGTTTGCAGGACAGCGAGTGTCATTCCTAATGGTGGGGTATACCAACCGCAGGCGATTGAAGAAGTTGGGGAATAATTGAGAAGGAAATCGACGTTTAGACGAGAAAGTGTTTTTTTTTTTCTGGGAAGTTATGGATTTGGTTTTGTAGGCTTATAAATGTTGTCTTTGTGTGCAAACGTGTTGGATGGGTTGTTTGGTTTGAGGCGATTTCCTTTTGGCATATGAGCACATCACTCAGTATTGCGCTAGAGTTAGCTCAATCAAACCGCATTATAGAGAAGTTGATATCTTCGATAAAAAGCGTTTGCATTTTTAGTATCTTTTGACATTATCAAGAAGATTGATATTTACGTAAGCAGCAAGCAGAAAGTCAACACCTGCGTTTTTTTATTTAAGAAATACATCGTTGTTTAGGTGGAAACTTGTTCCACAGTCACTGAAAAATGCGTTTTTATATCTTATACATTCATCGTTGACTGGCGCCCGAGGATGGACCTCCTGAATAAGTCACCCTACTTTATCTTATTGATTTGTTACAGTCCCCTACTCCATCCACCAACGTTAACCCGCAATGGATGTCCAAATTATGAAACTCAAATATCTGGCATTAACGACCTATACAGGGCCTCAAGCCTAGCTTCCTCATTTGCTTGCAAAGTTATATTTTCCCCCCAAAGGGCTCCGTTTCAAGCCCAACTTTGAATGGCAAATTTGAGAAACTTTTTATGACAGTTTTTTACTCTTGGATGGAATTTATGGTCCGATTTGACAGGAAGCTACACTGACACATACCGATAAATGTTTCGCAAAAAGGTTTCAGACGTTCCAACGGTTGATAAGAGGTGCGACAGTGAAAAAAAGCATGCTTTCCGGATTTGAAAAACTGAAGCTTAGTAGTCAAATGAGCAAACCCCTAGGCTACCACTAGTCCACCACCAGCCATCTTAAAAAAGATGACCGCGATATGATGATATGGCATACCGAAGGGAGATGGCAGGGACGTTACATTGCAAGACCCGGGCCCGCGAAAAAAAAGTATCAAGTGAGGAGAAACGAAGAGAAGGAACCCCTACGCAAGATAAACGAAGCCTTAAGCCTCCCTATATCGCGGTAATTGGAAAGGAATTTTGGTTGACGCCCTCTTTCATTTCGAAATCCCTAGTCTGATAGGTTACGAGTGTAACTCTCCAAATTTCGAACTCAATGCTACCGGATCTAATAGGTTACGAGTGGAACTCTCTAAATACGGCGTTAGGCGCCCCTTTATCAGGCTTATTGAAGAGGAATTTTTTTTGATGCCCAGATTCAGTTCGGGCTCAGTCCAGCCATCAAAAAGCTGAAGAACAACAATGCCGACGTATCTAATAGGTAACGAGTGGAATTCTCCAAATACGAAGGTAATGCTTGGGAAGTGTACAAGCCCTAAACCAACCAAGGCTAAACCAACGAAAGCATGCACGATGACGGGAATAACATATTCAGTTCGGACCCAGTCCAGCTATCAAAAAGCTAAAGAGCAGCAATTCCGCCAGATCTGATAGGTTACGAGTGGAACTCTCCAAACACGGATGTGGTGCTTGGAAATGTGCAAGCTCTAAACCATCAACCAAGATTGGATGGACGAAAACATGCGAGATGACGGGAATAAGAGATCCTTAGGTCCTAACAGCAAGAAAGGAAACCCCACATTTTTTTCCAATTACTGATGCAAGTCTCTGTTTAATGCCCCTTTATCAGGCTTATTGAAGAGGAATTTTGGTTGAGGCCCAGAGATTCAGTTCATGCCCAGTCCAGCTATCAAAATGCTAAAGAGCACCAATTCCGCCTGAGCTGATAGGTTACGAGTTGAACGAGTTGATGGACGAAAACATACACGCTGACCAGAAAAACAGATCCTTAGGTCCTATCAACAAGAAAGCTAACCCCACATTCTTCTCCAAATACTGATGCAAGTCTCTGTTTAATGTCGCATACACGGTCTTATCCACAGTGTGAAGGTCTGAAGCCTTTTTGGGAAACTCTTATCGGTACGTACCAGTGTAGCTTCCGTTCAAATTGGACCTTATTTTCAAATTAGCAGGAAAGGACCTAATTTTCAAATTAGCAGGAAAGCGGAGCAAATTTTAGGGACAATTCTTCATCATATACTTGATCCTGTATGCGAGGAAGGGGATTGAGGAAAAGTATACAACCGCGAACCTTTTAAGCTGTACTTAGATGTTTCGGCGGTATAAAAGGTAAAAATACGCCCAAGGAATGGTCATGTTTCATCCGAGAGAATCTTTGAATCACAGCTTTTAGTTTTGAGACGACAAGGCAAGTCAAATCTGTGGCTTATGCTATTACGAATTTCAGGGCTCTTAGATTACCTGATGCCTGGCAACCGCTTAAGGTTGGCTGATTTTCTGTAGACAGCACCACTTGTCATTTTTCACTCAAGAGAATCTTCCAATCATAGCTTCCAGTTTGAGACACAGGACAGGTCCAAATCTGGGACTTAAGAATTAAGCAAGAATGAATTTGAAGGTTTTTACTGGCAGCAGCTAAGGTTTGGTTAGTTTTCAGTACACAGCACCACATGTCATGTCATTTCATGTTTCACCCAAGACAATCTTCAAATCCCAGCATCCAGTTTTGAGAAGACAAGACAGGCTGAATCTGGGGTTTAAGAATTAAGCAATTACGGATGGCAGTTAGACTAACTTTCTGTACACAGCCCCACTTGTCAAGTCATGTTTCACCCTGGAAAATCTTCTAACAGCTTTCAGTTTTGAGACGACAAGACAGACTAAATCTGGGGTTCAAGAATGAAGCCATTAAGACTGTCAGGCCTCTTAGATTACCTGCCTAAAAGTCGGTCGGGAGGAATCAAGATTCTTTCGACTGGGAAGCTAACAACCAAAAAGTGTCCAAATTTTGCTTTATGCAAGTGGCATATCCGACACGTATAGAACCCTTAAGTTCTATGAGAGATATCTGGCATTAATGGCTCATACAGGGCTTCAAACCTAGCTTCTCCCTTAATTTGTGTGTGTTATTAATTTTCCCACAAAGAAGGGGACCTGAAGTTTAATGCTGAATCCGGCAAATTTGAGAAGCTTCTAATGACAGTGCTACGATGTTGTTGGATGTTTGTCAGACTTTCAGAAAAGGTGGAGCAGTGAAAAGAAATAGGTGTTGTCACTTTCGGGATTTGAACCAGAGTCCTCGCGGTTAGTAGTCGAACTCACTTACCCCCAGGCCACTGCACCCTTAAGTTCTACACGTTTTAAAAAAAGGATGTATTTAACCCAAATAAATATTATAGCCACGCCTACTTTTTGGGAAGTTTTCCTAAGATTACGGGTTTTTGTAAAAGTTTAAAAAAAAATTAGAAATCGCTTAGGCTAGAGATATTTTGACAAATCATTCGAGTAGTATCAATTTTCAAGAAAAGCCTATCTCAACTCAGCCGATCGGATTTGGCATGAAACTGGAGGTCCCGCCATCATGCAAGAAGTACAAATGCACGAAACGAATGGTTGTGAGAAAATGTTATGACAAACGACCATGTTGCGCCAAAAATTGTATTTGTTTTGGGTTTGGCAAAATATTTAGACAATTATGAACCACACCCACTTTTTGAAGGTGCTTTCATAAAAAAAATTTCTAAACCCTTTTCCAATGGGGAACATTAGTCCATCAATCAATTTAATGCTAGGATGATGAAATTTGTAATATGAGGTCTTTGTCCATACCTCCAGTGCCCACTAGCACGCCTATTTTTCAGAAAACCCTTGGTTTTGGTCAAACTTTAAGAAATTTTGTAAAGGGTCTAATCTGGAGCGAGAACTTCCCACTAGCACGTCTACTTTTCAAAAAAAAAACCTTGGCTTTGCTCAAACCGTAAGGAATTTTGAAAACCTTCTGATCTGGAGCAAGCTTAAGTCTTGTCTAAGGAAATAATAGAGGTCCAAATCGGGCTCTAAATGTCCAGCTGATATTATAGCTTGTTTCATATGCCTAGCTGGGTCGTCAGTTTCTGTACATCATTCAGGATCGGGATCCTGCAAAGCTTTACATTACGCGATGTGTAAGAAACCTGGTATTCCTTGCGACATCGTTTATCAAGCTTTGATTTTATTTTATGACTGAAACTTCTTTTATTGCCACCCAGCTTTCAGTTTAAAATTACACCGTTTGCGATATCGACTTCAGCCAAAAATGTAACCTGGAAAATGCGGCTGATAATCGTGTGATTATTGCAAAGGAACCTTTAAGGAATTCTTTCTCTAAGCTTGTAGTGCAAAAGCATAATGATTTCATAAATATTTCAGAAGTAACATCACATCTACATGTTCATTGCTAATTTGATTGATCTGGGGATCTTCGAGCTTGAAACCAGGAAATTTAGTCATATCCACACTGCTTCCACCGCCAAATTTCTTTGCCCATTTAATCTCAAGGCTCGAATCTACAATTTTTCGGCCACTGCTCTTAGATTTATGTTCTTGAATTTTATCAAGGAATAATTTCTGAACCGGATTAGTTGCTTTAATGAGAACTTCCCTCGCACTCCCAATATTCCTAAGACTGTTGAGTTCATATCCATGAACATCGCTCTGCCATGAACCTTCTCAAAGCTGAACATTGTTTAGTTTTAAGATACCTACATTGCCTGTCAATTAGTGATTCAGTACCACCCTAATAGCTTAAGCTCAGCTTTATCTGTGACATAAATGTAATTCAAACCTAAAAGAACTTTGAACCCACTCTCTATGACCAGATTTGAAGTTTCTAACATCCGTGCCTAATAAAAAAGCACACCACTTACCACGACCAGCATGAGATAAATATAATTTATGACCTCGAATGACACCACATAAAGCCAGAAACCATTAAAACCAAATAAACCGCCCATATGGTCATAATTGCACTGGCCTAAGGTGCAACAACCAAACGAAAGAAAATCCAAAAATCGTACCCCACGATATCGCCAGCTCCACCTTTTCCATTCAATTAGATTTGGATATCACTGGAAGCTGCTTAGAGAGAGAGAGACTGAGGAGAGCCCCTCCAATGACCAGCAGGGAGATGGAATGAATTAAATTGGACCTCCACCTGAGGCAACATCAATTTGGTGGTAGACACAACGACAACCAACAGCGCCACCAACGAGAAACCTCCATTCAAGCTCAGCCACCTGCAGTTTACAGGTTGCAGGCAAGACGCGTGCTCACGACAGAGAATAATTTCACTAGATCGTGCGCCTGGATATGCATCTAAGCGGGGCATGGATTTATGTTCGAATTGTGACTCCATTATGATGTCTTACACTATTCCGCTAGAGGGCATAATTCGTAACAAAAATCTGGTGTTCTCTCGTTCTCATGTCCCCAAATCTAGATCACGCACACTCATACCGTCGTCGGTGTCACCTGTCACTTCCTTTTGGCTAAATGGCCAACCTGAAACCCACCTGTCAAGTGTGTGTCCAAAGCACAGGCACACACATGACGAAACCTAAATCTCCGGATGGGCGGAAAATTCAGAAAAAAAAAAATCAGTTTAGACCCCGAAAGGCATCTTCATCTTCTTCTTCTTCTTCTATGCGGCCCGAGCAAATTATCCATCATCATCATCGGATCAGTGCTGAGTTTCCCCATCATCTCCTTGTCGGCTGTTTGGAGCTGAAGTGACATCGCAAAACATCTCGCATAGATACCCCCGGACAGTTGATGTCTGCGTTGTTGGCATCTATCCATTTGCTCCAGATAGACTCTGAACGTCCGCATGTGCTGGGGCACTGCCGTGTGCGTCTTGCAACGGCTTATGTGGGTTATGCAAATGTCCGATGCGTTGCTGCAACAAACTTAGGAAACACGTCGAAATGCATATGTGCGCAGACTAGCCAACCGGCCGACCGTGAGAAAGCAGCCGCCACCAATCAAATTGCTAATTCCTCGTGACTAATTAAAGCTGAAAGCCCTTCTTCTCCGTTGGCACACGAGATACAAGATACATGTGTTAGATTTGCATGCTAAAACCGCTGAATGAATGGAAAAACAATTAAAGATTGCACCGCAATAGATTGGAGCGAGTTGTTTGCTTTTTGTGCGGACAAGATGTGGGGGCTCTGCGATGACGGATGGAGATTGCACAAGTTTTGTGGAACGTTATCGGTTTTTGATTTATTCCGTCGTCGTCGTTGGATGTGGTTTTCTTTATACTTGAGACTTCCACACCACCTGGAGTAGTGGTTTCACCTCTCCGTGTGGTTAAGAAAAGATGAGCTCATCCACGAGGAGATCTCCGCCAAGGGAGAACGTGACAAAAGTGAAGATGATCACCTGCGGGAAGCGAATATCTTCCGCTATCCAATTATTTGGGAATTATAAGAAAACGACAGCACTTGAGGGAGAAATTGGTCGGGGATTAGGATGGCGGTTTTCACCAGGAAATGTGTGAATCAGCCTTTGGATTTCAAAGTTTCTCGGAATTTCTTTATATGGTTAGGTATTGCTTTCGTGAAAAATAAGCTCGAGGTTGTAAGTTTCGGTTAGGATCTCAAGCTTAATTTTTTTTTTCATTATACTGAGATGATGAAGAAGTCCGAAAAAGTAGGTCTGACATGTCTCCATGATCGGACTGAAAGCCGAAATGGCTGGATTTGATTCAAATTCGATAAATGAACTACTTGGAGCAGTTTCCCGAACGGAATTTGAAAGATAGATGACACCCCCACTGACCTTATACTAAATAAGCCGATTTCTAGCGTCGGTCATAACCCTATATTGGCACTGAAGCCATATACTATCTTTAACAAAGAGACAAGTCGCCTACAAGTCTTCGCTATAGCAACGGTTGCAGCTTTGAAGTGAGGGAAGAATAAGGCGGATTGCAATCTTTCCAAGCAGAGAGGAGTGGGAGAGGAACGAATTGGGCACCGAACCCATATCCATCTACACTGATGGTTCAAAAATGGATGTAGGCGTTAGAGCTGGAGTGTTTTCAGAAACACTAAAGCTAAACAACACCTTTCGTCTCCCTGAGCACATACCTGTCTTCCAGGCCGAAATATTGGCAGTATCAGAGGCAGCCAAAGCGACCTCAATGCTGGCGATACCACCAGATGATATCACCAACTTTATTGACAGTCAGACTGCAATAAAAGCTATCTCTGCTGTCGAAATAAAATCTCGGCTTGTAAAACGTTGTCGTGAAGAGCTAAAGGTTCTTGGCGTCCAACATAATGTTAAGCTCTGCTGGGTCCCCGGACACAGAGGCATACAGGGCAATGAAATTGCTGACGAACTGGCGAGAAAAGATCTGCCTCCAGCGTTTACCAAGCAGACCAGTCTGTCAAACCACCACTATCATTAACAAAAACCGGTGGAACTCCCTTCCCACCTGTGAAACTTCCAAGAGGATGTGGCCTGAGTATGACAAAGCCAGATCCCATAAACTACTTCGAAGAAACAGGAAATCTGTCTCGACTTTAGTTGGGATTCTTACTGGACCGACTTACTAAAAAGCCACAAACTGACAATTTATCTCATAGATGATGACCTCTGTAGAGGGTGCAGTGATGAAGAAATACACGAGGATACCCTCAATTTTCTGTGCCACTGCCCAGGCCTAAGCCAATTAAAAATGAGAACCTTAGGAAAATACTTTTTCCATGACCTCACGGATCTATCCGAAATCCCTCTCCCTAATCTTTTCAGGTTTGCAACAACATCTGGATGGCTGAAAAGAGGCTAACAACAATGGACAGTAACGGGATAATGAATGAACCAACCACACAAGTGACCCCCAACAGGCATCACAATGGGTCTATGTTGACCTGAGTGCGATGAGGGAAGACACACTCCGTCTGACTCATCAACCCACCAACCTAACCTAACCTAAGGCGGATTGCCCAGTAATTTCAGTGTATGATTCGGGACAGAACTCCAAGCATGAGAGCAGTATTCAAGATCTGGTCATACTTGGGCTTTATAGAGAAGTAGAAGCTGGGCTTGCGTAAATTATCTCTTAGCTCTTAAGACGAAGCATCGATCTTTTGAATTGTGACACCAACTTGTTACAGCTTTGAAGTAAGGGAAGAATCGTCTATAAGGCGGATTGCACGTGTTTAGATAGAGCCCAGTAAGTTCAGTGTATGATTCGGGACAGAACTCCAAGCATGAGAGCAGTATTCAAGATCTGGTCATACTTGGGCTTTATAGAGAAGTAGAAGCTGGGCTTGCGTAAAATATCTCTTAGCTCTTAAGACGAGGCATCGATCTTTTGAATTGTGACACCAACTTGTTGCAGCTTTGAAGTAAGGAAAGAATCGTCTATAAGGCGGATTGCACGTGTTTAGATAGAGCCCAGTAAGTTCAGTGTATGATTCGGGACAGAACTCCAAGCATGAGAGCAGTATTCAAGATCTGGTCATACTTGGGCTTTATAGAGAAGTAGAAGCTGGGCTTGCGTAAAATATCTCTTAGCTCTTAAGACGAGGCATCGATCTTTTGAATTGTGACACCAACTTGTTGCAGCTTTGAAGTAAGGAAAGAATCGTCTATAAGGCGGATTGCACGTGTTTAGATAGAGCCCAGTAAGTTCAGTGTATGATTCGGGACAGAACTCCAAGCATGAGAGCAGTATTCAAGATCTGGTCATACTTGGGCTTTATAGAGAAGTAGAAGCTGGGCTTGCGTAAAATATCTCTTTGCTCTTAAGACGAGCATTGATCTTTTGAATTGTGACACCAACTTGTTGCAGCTTTGAAGTGAGGGAAGAATCGTCTATAATGCGGATTGCACGTGTTTAGATAGAGCCCAGTAAGTTCAGTGTATGATTCGGGACAGAACTCCAAGCATGAGAGCAGTATTCAAGATCTGGTCATACTTGGGCTTTATAGAGAAGTAGAAGCTGGGCTTGCGTAAAATATCTCTTAGCTCTTAAGACGAGGCATCGATCTTTTGAATTGTGACACCAACTTGTTGCAGCTTTGAAGTAAGGAAAGAATCGTCTATAAGGCGGATTGCACGTGTTTAGATAGAGCCCAGTAAGTTCAGTGTATGATTCGGGACAGAACTCCAAGCATGAGAGCAGTATTCAAGATCTGGTCATACTTGGGCTTTATAGAGAAGTAGAAGCTGGGCTTGCGTAAAATATCTCTTTGCTCTTAAGACGAGCATTGATCTTTTGAATTGTGACACCAACTTGTTGCAGCTTTGAAGTGAGGGAAGAATCGTCTATAATGCGGATTGCACGTGTTTAGATAGAGCCCAGTAAGTTCAGTGTATGATTCGGGACAGAACTCCAAGCATGAGAGCAGTATTCAAGATCTGGTCATACTTGGGCTTTATAGAGAAGTAGAAGCTGGGCTTGCGTAAAATATCTCTTAGCTCTTAAGACGAGGCATCGATCTTTTGAATTGTGACACCAACTTGTTGCAGCTTTGAAGTAAGGAAAGAATCGTCTATAAGGCGGATTGCACGTGTTTAGATAGAGCCCAGTAAGTTCAGTGTTTGATTTGGGACAGAACTCCAAGCACGAGAGCATTATTAATGATCTGGTCATACTTGGGCTTTACAGAGAAGTAGAAGCTGGGCTTGCGTAAAATATCTCTTAGCTCTTAAGACGAGGCATCGATCTTTTGAATCGTGACGCCAACTTGTTGACAACAACAAAGTCACACCAAACTCACCTCGGGGCACAACTCAAAGTAGGTGTACAATGGCTTACAAGTTCAGTTCCTAATCCATGACCATATTACTTGAATGCACGGTCAGCTTTATCTTCGACCTTACTCACTACATCCTCAACAGCAGTGTGATCAACGTCAGTTTCGGCCGCAGTTCAAACATTATAAAGTCACATCGGGTCACAACTCAAAGTAGGTGTGCTATGGCTTCCCAATGGAGTTCTTTATTCATGTCCATAGAACTTGGATGATTCTAATAAATTCGAGATGGATTCCGTTTAAAGACTAAATTTTTCCAAATGAGGATGCCGAGATGGGTATTTGAGGTTTTGCGCAGAGTCTACACCTGGAGAGTGTAGAGACAACATCCGATATAGCGGCCATGTCGATACAAAGGTCTGCTTAGACAACTTCTTTGCAACCGTACATGATTATGTTGAGGCGTGTTTACTCCTTACGGAGTATGTGAGATTAAGGTTTGGGTTCGATGCCCAGCCAATTTTTGACTGGCCCCCCTCTGGTGATAATCTGTCAAATCACCCAAGTGGTATCGATTCTAAAGAAAAGTTATCTAAACTCTGCCATTGGGATTCGGCATAAAACAGTAGGTCCCTCAGTCGTGCGAGAAATATACACGCATACATGGATGGTTGTGAGAAAAAGCTAATACCTGGGTACTAACGAGTAAAAAAAAACGCCAAAAAACCGACTATTGGCCATCCGATATAAGAGCTAAGGACCCAAAATATCTCCTTGCGGGAGCTAACAATTATTTGTGCTGACAAAGTGCAACGATTGGTATTAATTAATTTGTTCGTATGTCTCTGATTTAATAACAGTCCCTTGGAAACATCTACTTCTATCGGGTTTTTCAATAAGAGCGCTACCAACGTTTTTTTTTAAATAAAACAAAAACGGGTTTGAATATCAATGAAATTCTTTATTCCTGTGAAAGAACGTTCGATGCCATTATGTATGAAACTCGATTTCTTTAACATGGCCACCACGGGCACGCTTGCAGAAGTCCAGACGCTGAACCCAATTTTCGACGGTTTTCAAGCATAAATCTCGGCCGATACTGCTGCAATTTCACGTTCGATATTCGTACGAAGTTCATCAATCGTCGCTGGCTTGTTGGCATAGACCATAGACTTGACGTAGCCCCACAGGAAATAGTCTAACGGCGTCAAATCGCACGACCGAGGCGGCCAAGCGACTGAACCATTTCGTGAGATAACACGTTCTCCAAATATGGTTTCCAATAAATTGATTGTGACATTCGCTGTGTGGCTTGTGGCGCCGTCCTGTTGGAACCACATATCCTCCATATCATCCAATTGGGGCCAAAAATATTCGGTTATCATTGAACGGTAGCGATTCCCATTCACAGTAACGTGACGGTTTTGATCATCACGGAAGAAGAACGGCCCAATGACGCCGCCGGCCCATAAACAAAACCGAGCCGTAATTTTTTCGGGATGCAATGATGACTCATGGAGTACGTGTGGATTGCTGCCTGACCAATACCGCATATTTTGTTTAGTGACGAAGCCATTCAGCCAGAAATGAGCCTCATCGCTGAAGATGATTTTTCGATGAAAATCCGAATCATTTTCAAGTTGTTGCTCAGCCCAATTCACGAACATACGACGCTTCTGGTGGTCAAGCGGCATCAGTTCTTGCGTCAATTTAATCTGATGTAGGTCAAGATCTTTTCGCAAAATTCGCCACAACGATGTCACAGAGATGCCCAACGCTTGAGAACGACGTGTGAGAGACACATTTGGGCTTTCTTCAACTGAAGCCTCAGCGGCAGCAATATTCTCGACACTGCGGGTACTTCCTTGTGTCACTGGCACGGGAACATTTTATACTGTGCCTGTGGATCCAAAATTTTTCCACTAGACGCTCAATTGCTGATCTGCTAGGACGATTATGACAACCATAAATTGGACGTAGCGCTCTTAACGTTGAGGCCACTGAATCCGAATTTCGGTAGTAAATTTTAATAATTTCGACTCGTTGTTGGCTCGTATATCTTTCCATCATGAGATGGCAAACCTTACTGAAGAGAAATGTCAAAAGAGAGGCAAGAAATATGGCGTCGTTTGCTGTCCCTGTCGCTCTACTTTTGTAGCGTCCCTGTTGAAAAGCCCTTTAGTTGCTAAAGCACGCCAGCTTTGAAATTCTTAAGGACTCGCCCTGTATCGAACATAGTTGCACTGTAATCTTTCTAGTTTCGATCACATGCATCCAAAAGCATGGCTTGTGGAAAACCTCCAGCCATCAACAACTGCCTCAAGCAACATGCTCACTTAAACGACAACAAACAGTAGATACGTACCCACAAACTCGTCTGACAAATTTTAAGGAACCAACAATGTAGCCCACACCGACATGTTAACTAACCCATGCTAGCCACTCCAATAATTAACCACAACCGCCATGTCTGTCGAATAGATGCCAATGCGAGTCAATTCAATTGCCAGGCAATTAAGAATTCTAATCGAAGTCTCGTGTATGTTTGCCCCAGAGTCCATCCGGATGATGTCCCAGCTACAATGTTGCAGCGCGCAACTTGCCCCATCCGCTTGTATCCGTCTGCACATCTCATTCGCATTTTAATGGTCAATTGGATTGTCATTTGGTTAAACAAAACACTCAGTCAGACCACATCGACTCGATAGCTTCCCGATTTCCCTAGAAAATCCAAGCCCATCTTGGTAGGCATCTGCACACATCCAACAAGTCGAAGGTGGCCTGTGGATAGTGTGTTGACATGGGCGCCATGAAGATAGCCCCCCATAAGCCATGCGGTTTGTTTGTTTCCGCGAATAGAGGCGTGCGTGCTGCGCGCAAAGTACCGTCCACCACAGCAGCACCCGCCATTAATTCAAAAAAACATTTTCGTACGCCGGCACACACGCTGGTGTTTTGAGTTTGTTTTTGCGTTTTGTCTATGTCAAGCTTTTTGTTGATGAAACAAAATCACAAGAGAAAGCCGCCACTGACACACACACAGACACGTCTCTATAATAGCGCTTGTGCCAAGTTAATTGAGTTTAAGGAGTCGACGACCATAAAAGGGAAGGTCTATCGTCTATGTGCCTGCACAGGCTTGACTCTCATCGGTGTTTGCCGTCAAGTTTGTTGCACATTGGGATGGTGTGCCGTGATGTAGTGCTGGAAATTTGAATACTTGTTGAACGCACCTTTGTTGCATGCGTATGATGTGTATGCTGGGGCTTGGGGTGGATGTGGAATGCGGGTCAGCAGGACGTATGAGGAGTCTTGTCTTTTTCTCATGCGAAAGCAAGTTGTTATGTAAGCCTAACAGCTGCAAGATATATCCATTAACATAGATTGCCTAATTGCGGTTAAGCTGTATCTAAAACCTACGTCAGTATAAATCCGTCCTAATGCTAATTTGTTTATTTGCCATTTAACTTGGTAAATTGTATCTTTTTTGGAGTTATTAGCTAATGGGTCGTAACTAATTTATTTGGATTCGTACACTGCAAAAAGAGTTTCATGTTTAATTTACTTTCTGTTTTAACAAGTTGAAGTTTGTCTGCAAAATAATTTGTTATGACGGAAAGTACCTGGCGGGTGGTAAAACGTTTGCACGGTTTCTTGTCGGTTGTACCACCCGTTGCTACCATTATGACGGCACGAATTGTGAATATACATCAAATTTCATAGTACATACAAGGTGCGCCATATTTTATGTCTGTATGTACACATTGAATAACGTTGACATTTATAAAGCGATTGACTTGAGAACACATGTTTTTAAAACGTCAATTCAATACAATTTGAATCATGAATCGCTTCTTACCGAAAAAAACTCACTGAAGCAGCGACGCTGTTCGTTGAAAATATTCGTTCAGTTGTGGTACCTGACCTTACATATCGACGAAAAAAATCATGGCCAACAAGCACCGTCTGACAACACTATTCGTCTTTCGCTGTTCGTCGCAGTATGAAAGAGTGTTTCCGATAACCAAAATGTGTTGTATCGGCAGCACGTTAATTATTTTGGCATGGAACCACCCTCCGACGTATTTTAAAGGAAGATTTCCATTTGCTTCCGTAATAGTGAACTTGACTCAAAAAAAATCAGCGACAGACAATCCACCTGGCTTGGAATATGGCCAAACAGTCGCTCGAATAGTTAACAGTTTGACACTGAACCTGAAGCAGATTTTGATGACTGACTGGCTTGGAATACTGCCAAACAGTCGCTCGAATAGTTAACAGTTTGACACTGAACCTGAAGCAAATTTTGATGACTGACGAGGCCCATTTCACACTCTCTGTCGCCGTTAACAAGCTAAATTGCTGCATTTGGGGAACGAAGAATCCACACAAACTCCACGAAACACCATTGGATTACCAAAAAGTGACCAAAGAAACCAAAAAGTGCGAAACAGCCTATGGGAATCGATATCGATGGATATTGGTTCATTATGTCCGCTCCCAAATGTGTATAAAGAGTCCGAGGAGATCGCCTGTCAGCTTCTTTAGATGTCCCATTGACCTATAACCAAGAAGGCCTTATTAGTGATGATTTATACAGAAAGTGTTGGCATAAAGAAGAGGGCATGTACATTCCCTAACTTCTCAGTTTATGTGCAGCGCATTTCGCTAACCAAAAACTACAATTCGGAGCCTACTCCTTTGAAAATCTTGGCATCAGCGTCCTACGTACTGATAGCATCAGTAGCGTCTCCCGGTTCGTAAAAAAATCATATTGGTTGCATTCATCTAATATCACAACAAACCCTTATTTGGCTTAAAGGTTCACGCTCATAAGCTCATACAGTCCGGAATGAACCTGGGCCTCAACAGACATGCCTCTCCAATTAGCCCGGTCCTTAGCTAACTGCTTCTAGTTGCGCACTCCAAGTTAGTTGAGGTCGATTTTTACTTATGCGCGCCACTTAAGGCGTATCTTCCTCTGCGTCCGACTCTCTGGCTGGGAGTCGAAGACTCTGCGAGCCGGAGTATTGGTGTCCATTCGTTCTACATGTCCTAGCCATCTTAAACGTCCAATGCGGAGTTTTTTGACAAGGGGTATGTCGCTGTACGGCTCGTATAGTTCGTGGTGAATCTTCGTCTCCATAGCCCGTCAACGCAAACGGTACCGAAGATTTCTCGAAGAATTTTTCTCTCGAATCGACCAGGGATATGTTCATCCGCTTTTGATACGGTCCATGCTTCAGCGCCGTTGAGCAGGACTGGGATGATCATTTTGATTAAATTTTTTCACAGTATTTCTGGTTTGTTGTGGCGTGGTGTATAACCGCATCCTTACCTTTGCTGCTACAACGAAGTGGAATGTTCGGATATCCAAAATACTGGACGCGTGCCTCTTGTCTATCGCAATGTGTTCAATTTAGTTGACAATTCGTTGATCTGGAGACCGCCATGTACCCTTATGGATATCGAGGTGAGGAAACTGTGTGCTGATTACAGTCACAAGTCCGTTACCAGACGTGCTGTCGTGTAGGCTTTATTTTCCGACAATACTGCTAAAGATGTCTACACTTCCTACGTTTGCGTTAAAATCTTCCAGCAAGATTTTAACATCGTACTTTGGTAGTCGCTCATAGGTTTTGTCAAGGAGCTCGTAGAAGCAATCCTTAGCTGTATCATCTTTTTCTTCCGTCGGAACGTAAGCGCATATAAGGCTTATGTTGGCGAATTTGGCCTTGATGCGGATTGTTACAATGCCTTCGCTAATTTCTTGGAAACATACGAATTCTTGCCTAAGTCTGGAACTTATAACAAATCCTCATCCGAATAGTCGCTGTTTCTGCTCACTATAACACGGTCCATAGTAGATGGCACAGTTTTTCATCCTCTTTTTGCCCGGCCCATCGCATCGTATTTCCTGGATGGCAGTAATGTCTGCTTTGTAGCAGTTTAGGGCTTTCGCTTGTTGTTCGCCAGCACCTCTCCTTTTTAATGTTCCCATATTCCAGGTGCAGATACGAACGTCGTTGTCCTTTTTTCGTTTAGCAGGTCGGCAACAATAATATCTGTCCTTTCCGAGGGTATTGGTTGCTTCGTAAGATATGGTTTTTTTTCCATGGGTTTTCCAAAGCACAACCCCCAACATGGAGGACCAGTTCCAAATTATTAGATACCCCTAGGACACGGGGTATACCTTTTAGTTCATCCGCCACCATCTCTGTTCAAGGGGCCTGACTTACCCTTGAAATTCCTAGATAACCTGTTGTCCGAATATGTCGAAGCAGCTTATGTAGGTTCGCCTGGGACGGCAGACCAGGTATTCATCTCGCGCCATTCTGACCAGGGTGATTATAGTTTTACGTCTTGTTATCAACACTCACACTTATCGGTTAGCAAGTGAAATCCGATTACATGAGACCAGTACCCGATGGATACCACTTGGAGGTAAAAATAAGCAAATGTAATGTGTAGTCAGAGTTGCAATCACTGGACATTGCCAAGTTAAAGCCAATCAGAGTCTACCCTCGTTCTACAACACCCAACCATCTAAGCCATAAGCTCATTAGATAGATACAAATTAAACTATTTTTGCTAAACGTATCTTTCTAACAAACTGTCTCCTCTTTCTCTTTCCAGGTATGTCGCATCAAGACTAACACTAGACAACAGCCCAAAGTAAGTCCTCAACTAACATTTCAAATTCCCCTCATCACATGCCTGTTGATTCAAGTTCCACTCAATAATTCATTTCGCTTCATTCTTAAAGTTGCAATTTCCGCCACCTTCTCATGCCAGATGTGTATCTACGGATACACACAAACCCCGTCGCTACAATGTTGCAACTGCAAGGCATTACTCATTTTATGCATTATGGAGTAGATTCATTAAATTTTGGATTCATGTATCTTCAGGGTATATTGGCCGTATCTTAGATTGAAGTGTAGTATAGCAGTCGTGCAATTGTGTTTAAAGAGCAATAAATTGTGAGTTAATGTGAAATCGAACGGTACAATTGATCTGTGACCGGAGGCAGAAGATCGAGGATTGCTTTGCCAGCTTCTGGTATGGATGTGGTTGGTATGGATGGTTCAATGCAAGCAGGATGTGTGCCCATGAGTAATGTACTAGTGGAGCTCTTTATAATTGGTTTAGTTAAACGGCTTTGAAATTAAGTAAATGTTTGGGTTGAGGAGGTATGGTTTCACACAAGGCCAATGACATCAAGTTAGTATCAAAGGTTAAGCGTGCCCCAGGGTTGGCACTTTGAGTTCGCGTTAATGACAGATGCCTGCATTGTGTTTTGGAAGCATGGGATTCGATTCTATTTGATTTACTCCATTCCGAGCTGGACAGCACAGTATGTGAAGATCGGAATTCAATGTGATTAACGTATTTTATGGTTTGAAGTCCACGCCCGATGATAAACGTAAAATAATATTAAAAGCTGAGGATGCTGTCATCAGCGGAGGAATTGGATGTTTCTAGCCAAGAACCATTTGGATATAATAGGACGATAGGTATTTGTGGTATTTTATGGAGGTCTTTCTGCAGACTAAACTATTCTGTGGATTTATTCGATCTTCTTACGAAAGTTGCAACAAGATATACGTTAACATCTGTTTCAACTAGAAGGGGGTTTGACCTACCTGAGTCATACAATTGGACAGGAATCTGTATCAGCTTTGTAAAAAATTGAGGAGAAATTAGATGTCTCAGATGGGGGGGTCATTTACAAAATGAGAAAGTTTGAGAGCCTTTAATTATTTGGTAAGATCAGCAAATCAGATGAAAAATCGGCATTAGCAACGTTTTGTATTTACAATCCAAAGACAAAGCGCATTTCCAACTTAAATGCTACGTCAACAGTCCAATTTGGGACAAACAAAACCCAAGTTGTATTTTAGATATTTAGTGGTTCAAGCCTTAGACCTACTAGTCAAAATCATACCAGATCAAGATAGACTCAAGTTGTTTTACTGCCTTACTGATTTGGAGACTTGGTGGTCGGTTTTCACCGCCACTAGAAGCTTCTGAAATGGCCTATTCGAAATTATCGTTAAAATGTACGTCCCTTCACAAGTAATTAGAAAAGCTGGGGTTAAAACCATTTATGGGCAGCTAGTCTTATTTTTTTTTAGTTCACTGGCGATTCGAACAAAAATATCGAAGATAAATATTGTAGTGCCTGGTCATGATCTGTAGCAGATCCATTTCTTGCCAGTTCGTCGGCCATCTCGTTGCCGTCTATGTAACTCTGACCGGGAACCCAGCGGAGATCAGCATTATGCTGTGAGCAAAGAACCTTGAACGCTTCGCGACAGCGGCGAACTAGCTTTGTTTTAATTTCGATAGCAGATACTGCTTTTATAGCCGCTTGGCTGTCAATGAATATGGTGATATCACTGTGTGGTATTTCCATTATTGACACCAAATGAGCCGCTTCAGCGATTGCTAGAACCTCAGCCTGGAACACACTACTATGATCAGGAAGCCTGATTGATTTGTGTATTACTAATTCCTCTGAGAATATGCCAGCACCTGTTTCAGAGTCCATCTTTGATCCATCTGTGAAGATGAATATCGATTTCCTTTTTGTGGGTTCATTCTTGTCCCATTCGTCTCTGCTCGAAAACGAGCAGGTGAAGGGTCGATCGAAGTCTAGATAGGGAGATAGATAGTCAGAGTTTACTACGCTCCCTACGTATTTCTTTAGGACCTGCGCATGCCCAGCGAGGCTCAGGATCCAGCTGTTCGTTTGGCTGATCCTCGAGGAGCTTTTGGTAGCTGATTCCTGCATTTATAGATCTAAGGGCAGCAGATTCAGAATCATCTCCAATCCAGAGGTTGGGGTGGTTCTCATCGCACTGGTTGTCCCTATATACGCTAGTCTTTGTATTTTTGTCATTTGCATCAAGTTGGTTGCTCTGTCTGTGGCTTGCCACCAGACTATACTGCCATATGTGAGTATTGGCGCACGATAGCCGTATACATCCACAGGATTATTTTGGGGTTAGGTCCCTACTTTCTGCCGAATATTCGGTGTCGGTAAGCTTGAAAAGGCTGTGACATATGAATCTAGCAGGGAGCGTGGCTAAGAGATAATCCCATGAAATCCTATTAAATATTACCCAACCATCTTTGGGCCGTTGTTTTGATGATGTTTGGATCAGAGGCCAAAAAAAATGTCTCCTCTAACTTCCTACAGATACGATGTCAAAAAAACTCAGGAACCTGACAACAAGTTCCTCAGCTCCTCAACTTTTACCAAATCCTTGCCTACCCAATTATTATTTCAAACTGCTGTCATAAATCCTGCTCGTGCGTCGCCGCCTTCACCAATCCGCACATTCAAACAATTTTATCGTCAATATCTCGGTTATGTCAAAACGTCACCCAACCACCAACCGACCCGAACCATTACGGTATGGATCATAAATTTTCATCGCTCATAAGTCTAAATCCCCTCGAATGGAAGGAAGTCTCTTGCTAAATATCATCCACCACAAAAAGAAAACCCGATCTGCATTGATCTCGCACCAAGCTGCCTTGGATAATCCTCATCTCGGGTTTGTCTGCATTTTTGCATTGTGTCATGTCAGTCTCAGTCCGACAGCGAATGTCTGTCCATTCGTCTGCATGAATCTGATGGATAGATGCCACTGACTATCAATTCACAAACACAAACACAACAAGAATTGCCGCATCGCTCTAGCTCCCGACATGGACGTAAGGCTGAAATCTGAAAATCCAGAATTTATGGTAACTGAATTCCAAAACAATAACCGAATCATTGTTGCTGGAGCTACAAGTCTCTGTTTGCACAAAAATATTGCTCTCTGGGTGCAGAATATTTATGCGCGATTACGAAAATTGAATTCGTAATTATTCTTCAAAAAGTTACAAAAGTCAGTCTTTTAGGGGGCTATAGGGAATGCTTGATGGCTGGTGGTGTACGACGAGTCTGAATAAATTACGCGCTGTTGCTATGATTTTAAGAAGGAAACTGAGATTTGCGCGATTCGACGATTTGTGGGCGGATGGATGGATTGATGATTGAAATTGTTTGGTTCGCGAAAGATGGAAATGATGTGTGACGATGGCGTTGATGTGGAATTAGATATTCTGTGCGGGTAGTGCGGTGGATTTTTTTTTTCAGACTCAATGGGAAGGTGAAGAGTATCGAGTTTGTTTGATATAGAACTGAACGTAACGTTGGTATTCCATCTGAATTTTTACACCTTTTCTGACATTAAGTTTATGACATAGCGAAATAATTTAGATAGATACATCGAAAAGCATATGGATCGACTCAGAATCGCTGGCTGACTCGATTTTTGCTTGAAACCGTCCGTCTGTCTCGCCGATTTTTGGGTCTTAAATTTGAGTAAGAATAATGAAATTTCGTATATATACCCTCTGTACGTAAAGCTGACCAGGTGTAAAAGAAATTCCGCCTACTTTCATGCCCACTTTTAACTTTTTTTTTGTTAAATCATAATAAATCTGAAAAAAAAGTGTCTGAAAAAGATATTTATACTGTCTGACTGACTGACTAAAATGTATAGCCACGCCCATTTTTTTGGAACTTTGTTACTAAGCAGTCAATTTTGATACCTTCTCCCAAGGCATAGTCCGTCAAAAAATTTTGCACTAGGATAATGAAATTTAGTATATATGCGAAAACAATTCCAAAATTAGCCAACTGCCACGTCCTTTTTTCAGAAAAACGTCGTCTTTGGTCAAACCTTAAGTCATTTTCATATGCAGTTCTAAGCAACTCTCACTTTTTAGGGGTGTTTTCATTCGTTTGTAGAATATTTTGTTCCACGCCCACTTTTTGGGATTTTTTTAAAAGACGGGGTGGAATAGGGTACAATACCATTCACACAGCCGATTGTAGCCTTTTCATGTGTTTTTCATCAAACTTGAAACGCCAGTAAGCTGCATCTTTGGGGCCTGGACACGTTGGAATCGACAATAACGAGAGGTTTGTCGATTTTTTTAATGTCAATCATCAGTCTGATAAACGGTGATGCACTTTTTAAGCACCCAAACTGCTACAAGATTACCTGGGTTTCATCAGATACCTAAGTAGGTAGCACAACTTGGCTTTAGTTGCTGCTTAGTTGTCTTTTGCCATCCGAAAAAGGAAGGGATGCCGATATGAGCATGCGACCACCATTCATTTACATGTTTCCTATACCCAGGTAAAATGTCTTTCATTAGGCGCTTCCTATCTTTAAATTTAAATAAAACAAAGTGTGTGTGAGATATCGTCGAAACTTTTTATTTGTTTGAAAGGCCTATTGATGCCATTGTGTATGGAGCAAAACATCGTTCAAATTTCTGCGGCGGCTTGTCTGGGTGCTGCGCATCCGAAATATCCAATTTTTCATGACTCTGGCGCATAAATCAGTTCGAATTTGATCGATGACATGGGTTATGTATTGTTTGAAGGCCGCTGTGGCTTATTCACATAGTCCTGCGACTTCAGAAAACCCTACAAAAAAGTCCAACGTGGACAAATCACACGATCTCGATGGCCATTTCACATCACCTCCAGTTGAGATAACCATTGACCATGACCTCGAATCGCTCTTGCAGAATTTCCAATTTGACGTGAGCTGTGTGGCACCGTCCTGTTGAAACCACATGTCGTTGGTGTCGTCCAACTCGGATCAAAAGAAGTTAGTGATGGCCTGGCTAACGTCGTTTTTAAAGAAATATGGACCGATGGAGCCGCCAGCCCAAAATCATCACCAAAAATTGAATTTTCGGGTTGCATTGGACGCTGTTGGATCTCATGTGGATTGGTATCCTCCCAAACTTGACAATTTTGTGTGTTGACGTACCCATTCATCCAGAAATGGGCCTCATCGCTGAAGTTGATTTTTCGACGAAAATGAGGGTCAGTTTCCAGAGCGTATTCAGCGAACACACATCGTTGTCTATAGTCATTTACCTTCAGCTCCCGGGTCGGTTGATGTTTTTAAGGGTGCAGGCTCGAGTCACGATGCAAAATTAGCTGTGGTCTGCGAAAGACGGAGTTCTTGTGAGAGACGCTGGAAATCGATTGCACACTCTCACGAACAGAGGCGATGTTTTCGGCAGATCTTGCATATCGTTGACGTACAGGTGTTGGTTTATCGTTTACTGAACCAGTGGACTCAATTTTATCCACCACAATGCGACTCTTTATGTTGGTATGGTCTTGCTTATTAGTAAGCTCTTTTCAACAGCATTATCCCCTACTTCGCAAACTTAGGAGTGATGTCAAAAATGTTGCCGTATTCCAGTAGTTAGTTGCCTCTTAGCATTCTCGTACATAAAATTCCACAGAAAGGCCTAGAACCAATCCTTGTAGGACGCCGATAGTTGTAATAATTGGTACCATCATCACTTTCGCAGCTAAGCCTCCTGTTCTTTAAGTAGCCAGACTTTACTTTCTGATAATATAACTGGCTAGAGAACTCATGATGCAAGACCAGTTTGAGTATCCGAAAACGTTTTTGATGTAAAGGGTGCCAGTGCGCAGCTATTTGAAACCCAAACAAGTCGTCTAAGCCACCGCACTTGGCTCAACCAATTATATATTATGTTTGGTTGAGGCTTTCTGCTTCTCTAATGAAAAGATTTTCGACGAGATTGCAGCCTATTCATTTTGTTTTGCTTGCAATTATTTATTTTATAAAGCCATAGATACGCTGTTAAAAAAAATCGACCTAATGATTTGCGCAATTTGTAAAACATTTTCGACGAGTCATCAGGCTAATTAAAACCAAACAGGAAGCTTTATATAGAAATTTAAAAGCCATCAACACATTGTCCTCCCCAACATCAGATACGTCGATAAAAACCTAGGAAGCCAGGACCACGGCAAGCCAATAATTACTCAATCCGCTGTGCCGTCAATCGCCAACTTGCGGATAAGAGGACTAATTGGTAATTTGTCAGTAACTCTCCGCTTATTGTTACTTTCTTTCAATTGAAGTCGTGACCATGAAAACTGCATGCTATCCTCCCATAAAGGTAAAGCAATTTCCATTTCGTTGGCTAATTGATTTAGCTTGTTACGCCTTAGCTAACGCAGCTATCCAAAGTATCTATATTATTCACATTATTTCCACATCGGAACAACTTTTCAGCGAATGCAAATTTGCAGAAAAAAATTGAAAAACCAAACAATAAATACCTCGATTCATGGAAATGTATCTAGTATCTGTCATGTCCGCGTCATGAGTCGAGTGGAGAAAGTGTTTAGTTACATACAACACAAACCTCTGAAGACGATTACTTGCAGTCAAAAAAAAACGCACACGCATGAAAAGGAAAACTTCCCAAACATACTATTAACGATGTGGGAACATCAGTTGTAAACATTTTCAGCAAAAAAAAATAATTTTAATGCATCGAGACATTCCACGTAATTGGACGGCTTTTTCATGCTTTTCGGAGGCTCTTCGGGGTATCAAATGTTTGCCAATTATTGTAGTAAACCTCTTTTCCACTCCACTTACTTAATTCGTCAGAGAACTGTTTTTGCCAAAAAAATAACAAAAAACTGAACTAATTGTCACAAAAGATAGTCCGCAAAATCAGTCAGATACATTTCACCTCCCACACGTTACATTATAACCGGTGGTTGTACCACATTACGGCGACAGCTTTTCCGCTACCGTTAATTGGATTACAAATTATAGGCAACGGGTAATAAACACATTCGAGTACGAATACATTCAGAGCACTTGAGCCATTTGTTGCAGTTTTTAGAACCTTTTTTTGTTTTGTTTGGATTTTGTATCTACACATCTGACAAAAGAAGAAGAATGTGTGCGCTTAGCGAAGACTTCCAAATTGAGGTCAAATAACATCGTTACATTGTTGTCTGATTTTAGCAAATGGGCTTCAATTAGACGAAACTTTTGGCCATAGATTGTGCTGAACAGTTATTGAGATGTAGGATTTTTTTTTTTCACAGATCCGGTTGAGCGATTGATCGTCGATTAACCTCAAAGTGATGAATTGTGTTATTTAGTTTATGTGACGGAGCTCTTTTGTTTGTCCGCACAAATATTTATTTATCTAACAAATTTCTCTTATTCGAAAATTTGAATAGAATTTGCAATGTAGATTCGGCGATGACAGAGTATAGATACATGTATCTTTGCTGCTTCAAGTGCTAAAGGTCAGTGTGCGTTTGCATGAAATTGAAAGGTGAATGATGATGGAAAAGAAATTGGTAACTTGTGACAGCTTTTGGTGTGAGCTGTGACCCCTGAGGGGCATACTTGTGTAACTGCTCCAAATTTGCATAGAAGTAGGGTTTGCTCTGAAGAAAGCGAACTACTTTCGCTATTGTCTGGAGCAACAATACTGAAGGTGGTTATTTTTGATTATTGGTCCGGCAAGAAGACAGGTGAGCTATAGACGTTTAACGGCTTAAGGCAGTTTTGGCATTTGGTAATGGGAAAATAAGATTTTAGGTCATTGAACAGACGTATTTCATAATGGTGAACCAAATGACTTATCAATCTTACCAAACAGAGTGTCTCGGTTGTATCTAACGTGGCAGAACAAATTTGGTGACAATAAATTTTCTTATCGCATTTTAAAGGCATCGGACGGCTAAGCAATATTCGTGTTGTTTTGAAAACGATTATCGTCAAGACGATTGAATCGTCAAAGCGGTGCAGTCTTGGCATTTTATGAAGGCTGTACTGCAATTGTGTGATTTAAAATTTAACGCCATCAAGACTATTGCTGGGCCGTAAAAACGATAACTTCTAAATATATCATCGGAATCGGTTGGGTTACAATCGCGCAATTTTAAAAACGATCGCCGTTAATACAAACAAAACATGGTCGCCTTAAGGTTTATGTTCATAAGATTGTCAATATTCATATTTATTAAAGAAATCTGAAGTTGTGTCGTCGAAAATATGTCGTCTGGATATCATCAGAAGGCTAGACTCAGAGTTATCCCTATCTATCAGGAGAAGTTTGCGGTCAATCCCATGATTTTGAAAACGATTATCGTCGAGAATATTGTTTAATTATTTTAAACAATATTCTCGATAATAGTTTGGTCCGTGTTGGGGTCTTATGAAAGTTATATGAATGAGGATCATTTGACGCAAAAAGTATTCAAAATGATATCGCTTTATCGTTTTTTTCTAAGCGATTTGAATCATACTCATAGTGCAAAAGACAAAAACTTGCCATGTTGTTCGATAAGTAAGTAAAAGGAACAACTTCGTCAGAAATGTCTCTAATACCAATCGATCTTCAGCTGCGATCGCGATTAACACGATCGAAGGCCTTTTTAAGTCGATAACCATTATCCCAAACTGTAATTGAAACTCGCAAAATACACGTTTGCAAAAGTAACCGCTTGTTGACTTATGAGGTGAAACTCGATTCTGCAGGTTTTTTGAAGGAGAATAACAATCCGCGATGGCTTGGTCTTCGACAAGGGGGTTTGGTCTATCTTCCCTTCTCGAACCTGGGAGTTGGGACTCGAAGATCCTCTTAGCTGAAGCATCCGCGATGGCTTGGTCTTTGAAACGGTGGGGCGGTCTATCTTCCCTTCTCGAACCTGGGGGTTGGGATTCGAAGATCCTCTTAGCTGAAGCATTATTGTCCATTTGCTCGATGTGGCCGAGCCAATGTAGTCGACGTGTTTTGGCTTTTTGGACTACATTCACATTTTGGTACAGCTCATTGAGTTCGCGGTTGTATCTTCTCCTCCATTCGCCCTACTCGTGCACAGGACCAAAAATCCGCCGAAGTATTTTTCTTTCAATAGGACGCCAGTATTAGCTCTCCCTTCTTACTTATCGTTCAGCACTCGGCGCCATAAAGCAGAACTAGCAGGATAAGGGTTTTGAGGAGCACGCATTTCGTCCTTCGAGTTAGGAGTTTTGAACCCAGTTGTTTTGACAAACCGAAGAGGCAACGGTTTTCTAGGGTGATTCTTCCCTGGATCTCCCCTAGGGTGTAATTCGTAGAGTTTATGTTTACTTCGAGGTAGGTGAACTCCTTAACTACTTTGAAATTGTTGCTATCAATAGTGACGTTTTGTCCTAGGCGGTGGACAGATGATTGTTTGTTAGCCTTGTCTTAGTCTTAGTCTTGTCCTCACTTACTTCAAGGCCAACGGATTTCGCCTGTTCTTCAATAGCCGCGAACGCTTTTTTCATGGTACGCTGGAAGCGACCGATGATGTCAATATCGTCCGCATAGCCCAGTGGCAAAGCGACATAGCTGAATCAGTTTTACCGGGATTCCGAATAAGGCCAACGTCATATAGAGCTCCTGATGATGTATGCAATCATACACGGCTTTGAAGTCGATGAATAGGTGGTGAGTTTCGACTTGAAATTCGTTGGTCTTTTGCAGGATTTGCCTCAGTGTGAAAATTTGGTCTGAAGTCGATCTGCCGGAGCGGAAGACACCCTGATACCTGCCGATTAGTGTGTTGCAGAACGGTTTGAGACGTTCGCACAGAATTCGGATAAGATCTTGTAAGCAGGAATATGCCTCGATAGTTCTTGCAAGACATAAGATCAGCTTTTTTGTAGATGGTACAGCATTCCAGACTCGTGATTTTTGGTTTAGGAATGAATTTATATGTTTCATACTTCGTCAAAAGGCAGTCTTGAAGGTAAATATATTATCATTCATGGAACGGCGAGTATTACGGTTGAATGTTTGAAGGGGATGAATACAACTGGAGACATTCCTACCATGTTCTAGCGAGACTTTAGTGTTCGCTACGGTTGAGTCTCCAATAGGTCTCTTGTAAAGATAAGTTTATTGGATTCTGGAAAGTTCTTGAATATAATAGAGGTAGTAGCTTCCAAGTGTTCTGTTCTTTAGGTGACACAGACTGTATGTGTTTCTTCATCACGTCAACGCCTACATATGTTTTTATCATTAAGCTTCATTTTTATTTTATTATTTGTAGGTTAAGACCGGTGAGTGTCGTTCTATTATACCGTAGAAGTATGTTTGGTTCGGTTCCTGTCAGTTTTGTAAGTGACTTTCACCTGATATTGACTTTCATTTAGATCTTGTACCACTTCTGAGATTGCAGATATCGTAAATGAATCGTTTGAAGTATCAAGATCATGATATTTTCCTGATTTATTTCTTGCCACACCGGTGCTCGTAATATCCTTGCCACCAGGGGTCCAATAGAGTTTGATATTATTCTGCGAATCAAGAGCACTTGCCACTGTGTGATAGCAGCGATTTTATTTCAGTAGCAGATATTTGCAATAATTGTCGTTTGGGCCATTTGATTTTTCAAGAGGTTTGGAAATTCATAGATTACTGTTTTATTTTATTTTTATTTTAAATCCGATTTCCATAGTTTTTAACTTTAATTATAAAAATACAAACACGATGAGAAAACCACTCCACCGCCACCTAAACCCACCTCAATCTGAAAACATCAACATCGCTCATCATAGCCCACATTACCGGAGTTAATAGCGCGTTACACATTCCATTACTCCACTTATATTCAACTTGAAATTGATTTCTTTAAAATGTCATCAAGTCACGTGACAAGCACCGGTCTACAGCCTTTTTCAAACACCCATCTAGCTGGTACCTACAAGTATAATACTCGTATCTAACTATATACCCCACTTGATTATACTACTGAAACATTGCGGCATAAATTCAAAACCAGGCCCGCAATCATAACCACCTTGACATTTTTTTTTCGCTAAGTTTTCGCTCAAGAGTGAGTTTCAAGAGTGTGGTATCTTTTTTTTTTAGCTATCGCAGCAGCAGCGGATTGTAAGTGATATATGCAAAAGTTGCATGATCGGTGCACTTGCATCCGTCAGAGTAAATTATTGTGATGTTAGATTAGGATGCACCAAATGGGTATACCTATGTCAGCGGTGACAGCTGCATAAATATACATTAAGGCTGTTGAGGTTGTGGTAACATCAATTGACTTTGAAAACTTGTTAAGTGAATGTTGCGTTGAGCGTTTAAGTGGATGTAGTGATAGTGGGAGATAGTTGATAGTTACGCTTGACATGTTTTACAAAATTAATTCGATGGGTGCATTTTTTATTTGCATTCAAAGGAGAATGGTGCGGCGGTTTTTGGGTTCAGCAGATCAATTCTGTCATGGCCGGTTGATAGAGGTATAAAAAACCCTATAAATAGCTATATTCGCTTAAATTCGGAGATGATGATTTGAAATTAGATGAAAGTAAGATAATCTCAGCGAAAAATACTAATTCCTTACATTTAAATGATGGTAAACATTTTTATTTATTCTTAGGCGAATCGAACCAATAATTCTATAGAGGATTACTCTAAGCTCCTCTGAACTCTCTTCTTTTCAAGCTTTTCTTATAGAACCTGTAAAAAAAAGATTTTATTTTTTTAAAAAATAGGTTTACATTGAACCAGAAATGTGGTGTACTACCAGCATTAAAAAATTGCAGTGATATGAGCTCCTTAAAAATAACGAGACTAAAGGCATAAATAACAAGCCTGCTGTATTTATCCAATACCTCTAAGCAAATTGACTAAGCTATTCAGCCCATTCATACGAAGCTTATGAGGGAAATGATTGATCCCTTTATAAGTTAAATAAGAGCATATTAGTCTCAATTTGTAAAAGGTAATTTGATAAATATATGGATCATCGTGGTGTAGTATCAATTAAAAAATACCAACTTTCGAAAAGGTTTCTGCGAATTATAAAGGAACATAAAAAACAGCAGACTATTTTATACGTTAGCTCAGACACGACCCATGAAGGTAATCGCTGTATCAAAAATTGTTTCCTTTACTCTATTTCTTTCCTTTACTTCCCATCAAATGCCTATGCTTTTCAAAAATTCTTAAACGGTATTGATATAACCATTTAAGAAGGGCTAGCAAATTAATTAATTGGGAATGGAGAAAATATCTGTATTGCTCCGGTGGCCCAGTTATATCCAAATAACATCTGGATTTTACTCACAATTTCAAACAAGCAGGCCAGCATATAACCATTTTACAGATCACCTCAAGCAATACATGAATAACCAGGTTTGGATTATTATGGAGCCATGAGCAAAGCTTCAACTCCTGATGTGTACATATCCACTCAGGATACACATTAACCACATGAGTAAGGTAAAGACCTTAAATATTTTTATCGACATTAAAAAAGATGTCAACACCGTAGACCTGATGTTATAATCGGATTGGCATTACCAAACCATGGTGTTTCAAATAAGCTTATTGCTTATGTGGTGATGCAGTTGGGGGTGAACTTAGGGCTCAACCAACAAGCCTTTTCAATTATTCCAGTCCATAGCTAACGCATTTCAAGTTGAATGATGTCAGTTTATAACGGGTGATTTTTTAAGCGCAGTTTTTTTAAAAATAGAATAAAACGCTCAAATTTGCATCAAATATTCAAAATTTGTATTGTAATCGATAAATAGGCCTTTGGCTTTTACGTTTTAAAGACAATTTCATCTAAATGTTGTCCGCGGCTCCGTTTCAAATGCTCCATTCGGAAGGTCCAATTTTGCGTCACTTTTTCGAGCATTTCGGCTTGTATTCCACGAATTACGCGTGTAATGTTATCCTGTAAGGCTTGAATCGTGTTCGACTTGTCCACATAGACTAACGACTTTACATAACTCCACAAGAAATAATCAAGAGGCGTTAAATCGCAGGATCTTGGCGGATCTTCAACATTTCCATTGTTTCATGAGCTGTGTGGCATGTGGCACGACTGGCACCATCTTGATGAAACTACATGTCAACCAAGTTCAACTCAGCCAACTGGGGCAAAAAAAAAAAGTCGCGTATCATGGCTCGATATCGTTCGCAGTTGACGGTAACGTTTCTTCCACGGTCGTTTTTGAATAGAAATGGACCGATGATGCCACCAGTCCATAAACCCCACCAAAATGTCGTTTTTTCGGGATGCATCGGTAATTCTTGTATGGCATGTGGCTGTTCATCACTCCAGATGCGACAGTTTTGCTTATATACGTATCCGTTGAGCCAGAAATGAGCCTCATCGCTAAATACAATTTTTCGATAAAACAGCGGATTTGTGAGTCTTTCTATGGTTAAATGGCAGAGTATACTGAACATTTTTCACTTTGACAGATGTCGTTTGGACGCCATTACTAACCAGTGCTACCAACCTGAAAAAAAGCTTAACTCTTAAAAAATCACCCTTTACATGTGCATGCCACTTTAGCCCAAGACTCCATTTAATGTGTCTACCATCTGACTCCCGGTCGGAGTATTCGTTTCAATTCACCCTACATGCCTCCAGCCATTTTTGAATTTCAATACGTTGTTTTGTGAGCAGATCTATGTCACTAAACAGCTCATAAAGTTTGTGGCCTATTCATCCCCATAGGCCGTCAACAAAAAGGAGGCGGCACAAACCAATCAAGAATTTCATGGTCTTATAGATAAATATCGCTTAGCAGGATTCAAAGAAAGTAACTACTGAACCAGTTCTGCGAACGTCTAGGTATTACAAATATTTGTATGTACCTTTGACACATTGGTGGTATAAATACTATGGTATACGGATCTACTACATAATTTATGTCAGAAAATACCACGATAATGCCATTCAAGCCATTCATATATAGATATGGCCTTATAAAGGGTGATCCGTTTCGAGGTTCCCTACTTTTCTAAAGAAAAAAACACAGAAAATTCAAATTTAATGGAGAATGTTTATTATCATTTGAAAGAACATTCTTTGGCATTTATTTTTTGAAGATTATGTCTATCAAATGTTGGCCGTTGCTACGTCGCAGATGGTCCATCCGTTGAGTCCAATTTTCGATCACTCGTTCGAGCATTTAGACTAGTAACTGGCGAATGACACGCGTGATGTTTTCCTCCAAGGCCTGAATCGAAGCGGGTTTGTCGGCATAAGGTTTTGACTTTACATATCCCCACAGGAAAAAGTCTAACGGTGTGATATCACACGATCTTGGTGGCCAATCGACCGGCCCAAAACGTGAAATTATGTGCTCACCGAAATGTTCTCTCAATAAGTCCATTGATTGATGCGATGTGTGGGAAGTGGCGCCGTCTTGCTGAAACCAAATGTCGCCGAGATCACGAGCTTCACTTTCAGGCATCAAATAGTCGGTTATCATGGCACGATAACGCCGAATCGACTCTCTACGGTCTTCGTGTACACTCTCAGCTACGGCCGCTATATTTTCTTCACAGCGTGCTGGACGTGGTCTATTCGGTCGAATATTATCCAATAATGAATGCTGGGTCTCAAAATGGGTGATGGTGTTGCGAATAGTACGCTCAGTAGGCTGATTATGTTGACCATAAGTTGAGCGAAGTGCACGAAACACATTCCTCACAGAACGTGAATTTTCATAACAAAGTTGAACAATTTGTAAACGTTGTTCAGGCGTAAGGCTTTCCATTATGAAATGCCAAACAATACTAAACAAAAATAACATGACAGCATGACACGACTCACACGTGATCTGTCAAAAAAGGCTATTGAAAAAAGTATCTCTACTTGGATCACCCGTTACTATCATTTTTAACCGTGTTAAACGTATAATTCTAACGATCGCAGCGCCATTCTTCCTAAGTGGTTCGTTTAAGAACTACATTTTCAATCGCCATTTCTCAACTCATACTACGTGAAGTATCACCTCACCGCCCAAGGTATTTCCAATACAATGGCGGTATTTATACCACCAATGTGTCAAAGGCATTTATGGATATCATGGTGATAAACAGGATGATCGATTTGACAGTGTAAAAAGTCCTTGTTGAGAAACTCGTAAAAACGATCTTAAGTGATGTTATCTTTGATTCAAAAGATATTCATATGACCAACCACATTACGAATTCCGACCTTTTCTAAAGTAAAAATAAGGGATATGTTAAGGACCACATTTCCCAACTCTGATCTACACCCACCAAGAGTTTGTTTAGGGCATGTTAACAAACCTCAGATCAGAAATATATTTTATTTGTCGAACATAATTGGAACGTCCACCTTCGTGTTTAATAAAGGCGAGTCCAACCTTAAAGAACACATTTCTCAGCTCTAAACACTTGGCACCAAGACTGTCTTAAGGGGCTGATTAACGAATCTGAAAATCAGAGATGATGGAAATCCACTAAATAAATCGGTTAAGTTTCATATTCAGGTAATTGCATTGACCAACCAATGTGCTTCATTTCAAGCCTTATTCTTAGAACACCCACCCAATTTCAACATGTTCCTACCACGCATAACCAATTCCCTTCCGCATCTGGTGATTATGAATGATAGCGCCGGCCGCCATAACCTGTCCGGATCAACGACCGTTCTGTGTAGGTGGACTTACTCCGAAATCAGATATTAATGTCCAAACACATGAATCCATCAACAGCCCCAGCAGTTATAACAGTTCAATTATTTACATCTCCCTACATACGCATAATTGTACGAAGCGCGTAGGCATGGCAAGCCCAAATCCATATAGACTCACAGAGTATCGACATTAAATGCCAAAACGGTATACACAGCTTAAGCCATGTTCTGGCTCAGTTCCTGGAGGTGGTTGGGCTCCTCAAACCGCTCTTTATAATTACCACTTCACAACACATCATTGTCAGGTTGTGGTATTTTTAGTTAAATGTGTAACTGTAATGTGCCGACAGAGCCCCGCACTGTGCCGGACAGCAACAGCGAGCAAACATCATTCATACGTCAGCGAGACTGGCAATGGGATTCGCGCTGAGGTTTGTAATTCAATGTGAACGTGCGATCCGCTCTTTGAGGTTATGTTACCATACTGACAGGCCTGGTACAACGCAAAGGTAAACGTATCTGTCTCGGGAGTTAATTGTTGTGTCTGTTGTTGTTAGCGCAACATTAGATCGTAGGCAAACCAGACCGGTTATTAGTTTAGACATTTAATTCATGTCGTATCCGTTGGATACGCATACGAGTAGGTATTTATTGTTCTTTAAGAACAATTGCATACCTATAGCTCGGCTTGATGGAAGTTCTATGCTAATGTCATGGGAGAGATGCGATCTTTTAATCGCGGGGCTGGACAGGTCGGTTATTTAGTTATTAATTTGTATGACAGGTTGTTTTTGCACGGACAGGGTTGGCAGGTCTCTTGGACTGGACAGTGGCAATTAAGCGGTGTGATTTATAAAATTACTTGTAATCTTTTGGAATAGGCAGTCAATTTATTGTGAGAATTTTTTTTCTGATGTTGAAGATAGGTAGGCAATTGTGTTTAAGTGATTTGGAGATGGTGTCAATGTTTTTTTTACAGAATTATATAAGGGGGTCATTTTGAAGTTCGTATTTCAAGGTCTTTTGGATGTGGACTGGATTCGATGTAACATTTTGTACATGAATGAGTTCCCTCATTATGTTCATAAGTAATGCCTGCTTGTCAAACTGTAGGTTTTGGCAATTCGACATTTAATCATGTTGGAAGTACTCTGTCCTTTGCTGATAAAACTGACAAAAAAAATCTACAGCGCCTTACAACAAAGGTGCAGAAAGCAATCCAATCGTTGGAGGGATGAAGAAGGGATGATCCAGTGGCGTAGCGACAATTTTTTTTTCTTTCATTTTTTTAAAAAGCGTACGATTACTCTGAGTAGCTTTAAATGAAGCAAAACAATTGGAGAATTTTCTACCGAGGTTTCCGTTCCTAATAGCATATCAAACAAATCTTCCAACTAAATTTATCGCATGTGATCACGCAGCTGCGTAATGGATTTGGTTAGGTTAGGTAAGGTTTGTGGGTTGATGAGGAAGGCGGTCTTCGTCTTCCCGCATCACACTCAGATCAATTATATAGCCATTGTGATGCCCGTTGGGGTCCACCTGTGTAGTGGGTTCCTTATTTGTCCCATCACTGTCCATTGTTTTTAGTCCCTTTTCCAGCCATCCAGATTTTGTTACAAACCTGAAAAGATTAGAGAGACGAGAGAGTAATTTCAGATAGATCCGTGAAGTCATGGAAAAAGTGTTTTCTAAAACGTTTATTCTTAAATGACTGAGGCCATTCTTAAATCACCGAAGCCTCTACAAAGGTCATAACCTATAAAATACATTTTCAGATTGTGGCTTTGGAGTTGTGTCCAGTAAGAACCCCTTCTAGTGTCTAAGCAGATTTCCTGTTTCTTTAAAGAAGTTTGTGGGTTCTGGCTTTGTCATACTCGGGCCACAACCTCTTGGTTGTTTCAGAGGCGGGGAGAGAGTTCCACGTGTTTTTGGCGATATTCAGTGTTTTCTGTTCCAGCCGTGATTGGAGGTCACATAGTGGCGGTTTGACATACTGATCAATGCTATTCGCCAGTTCATCAGAAATTTCATAATGCGTCAATTCAACAATTTTTGAAAGCTACCCGTTGAATTTCTTCTCAAGTTGTCCGACGAACATGATTGTAACCTTCATTTATTTTATTCTGCAACGGATACCTTAAACCCAAACTGAGTTCCGATTGAAACTGATTTTCGTCTCGGAAATTCTTCCAAACGGATACCTCGATAGGTCTTATTGATACACGGTAACGATTATATTGGGTAGGTTTTCATAGCATTGTACATGATAAAGCTAAAGTAGGAAGTTGTTTTTGTTAGCACATCTAAATAATATTCAAACTCTGGTGTGCCACAGGGTTTAGTTTCTTGATCTATATTCTTCCGTGCCTATAGTAATTTATTATTAAGTCGACCATTTATGGAACATTTGCTGACTCGGCTTCGCGATGGCAATACGATTTATTACACAAACATATTGGATTGTCTCAATTTATCCCGTAGGTATAGAATTTACAGAAATCGTCACTAAGCGGTTTTTATTTATCATTATAGTAGTGGACTGTAAACAGTGCAGCCATTTACACTCTTACAAAATCGATCTTTGGAAAGCGACATTTATTCTAGAGGCAGGACTTTCCCACCCACCTTACCATCCTTTCGATATTCTGATATCCTGAACATGATTTGGTAAATAAAGGGCCTCTTATTAAGGATCAAATTTATGTATGGAACTTGATTTCGTTTATATGTCCAACACGGGAACGTATGCAGCGGTTGATACGTTGAATACGTTCCATCATGTCCAGAGCCTAATTCTAGAACGTACGTCGCTTCATATGATTAAGTGGCTTTAGTTCATGAGTTAGCTTGATCCTTTGTGTAGGCCAAGTTTATTACGCAAAATTCGACATAATGTGGTCTGAGAGAGGTCCAATTTTTTAGAACGCCGTGAAATTAACTGATTTGGATCATTTGCAACCGATGCCTATAGGGCAGCAATATTCTCCAAACTTCGGGCAAAACGTAGTCTCGCTGGCACGGCACGAGAATTACGGCCGAAAAAAGAGCGTTGACGCTATTAATTGCAAGCACCGATTTGAAATTCGATTGCAAATTTTAATTATTTGTAAACGTTGTTCCTTCATCACCTTCACCATGATGAAAATGTTGATTTTACTGAATATTTTGAAATTGACAGTTCAATTATCGGTTTAAGGGTGTGTTCACACTGAAAGTTTGAAGTTGTCAAGTCGCTAATTATTATAATGCGTATGACACCATGACCCTTGAAACCGATGCTACCTTGTGTTGGCGAAACAAATGTGATCAAGATTTCTATCTCGAAAGTCCTACCTACCGGACCCTAATTCTACAAGCCTATATTACCGTGCAAGTGGTGGACAATAGGCAGGAAAGCAAATATCAGTCACTTTCTAAGCTCACATTCGTTAGACATGCTATGGCAAAATCCTCATGACATCTTCACTGCTCCATGACTGTTGACTGCAGTCAACATGTTACAGTGTGCGCAACCTAGCAATAAAAAATTTTTGGAGATGATTTGATGGAATTTTTTAACCATTGCGTAGCTTCAGGATAAGGGTGTCCAATAATTCACGCAACATGTAATTTTGATAGAAAATACAGATTTTAAATTTAAAAGCTAAAATTGTTCATTGATTCAAAGAGTATAAAGATTGGGATTATGTATGGTGTAGCACATTGAATAAATGGCCGCCACGGCTTTGCGTACTATTTTATTCAAATTTTTCTATGACTGTTTCTATGCCCGTTTTCGAAAGAGAATGGTCCATTACTTTTAAAATATTGCTCAACAATGAAAATGCGTTGTTTTTTCGTATAGCGCGTCATTTTTACTAACCTCCAACTGTCAGCTGTCATCTTTTTTCCGTTAGCAACACAGTACTATTAAATGGCGCAAAATTCAGAATTTTATGATACATATATGTATACATGCACATTCTGGAGATGCATTGTATTGCTTCAGGATAAGGATTTTTGTATTTTATTTTTACATGGAATTCGCCTGTTGAAAATTTGCGGAGAAAAACTTTCAAACGAACCACAGCTTGTAGATCCATTCATAATAAAATTTAAGGAAAAAGAGAGAGAGTCAGAGAGCTTGATTTGACACCCCATCAAATTTATAACGCCTATGAGTCCGGGATATTCTTCCGACTTATGCCCAACAAAACCCTTGTAGTTTTAAAGGATTCGTCAGCTTCTGGCCGAAAGACAAGTAAAGACGAATCCAAAAGATGGCGAGTTAAAAAGTGATGATGGCATGATCGTTGTCATGTGTTTTCCCGGCAAATTGCACTGCTATCCTTCAGCCAATGGATCAGAACGTTATAAATTTGACAAAATTGAATCACAATAAAATCTATTGGGGTTCTTAGATGGTTGTGAGGGATCAGACCTTGAACTAATGAATGGGATGGATTGCAGGCAGATTCAATCAAAAATGCTGGCATGTGTTGATGACTTCTCATAGTGATTGGGAAGATGAGGATGAGCTACCTTTGAGCACAGTCAGAGCTCAAATTATCAGTAAACACGCGGTCGTAGAAATCATATCAACTCTCTTCAATGATATTTCCGGCAAAGAATACATTTCGAATGAAAACATGTATGATTGGGTGAGCGAAACCATTTATATCAATGAAGAACTTTATGAAGACAATGAATCAGTTGTAATATCAAATGAAGGTGAGCCCGAGGTTGAGATTCCTGCTCCAAAAATAAAGACTCAAACTGCAATACAAGCTTTCAATACAGAAATTCTCGGTTATTGCAACAACCTTGGTCATTGTAACCACCCTCGTTTTAATTAGTTGCGATAATCGAGAATGCACTGTATAGCCTTTGCTCAGCCTTTGATCCTTTGAGCTTAAGTGTGAATATAAATCATGATGCTAACTCTTTGAGAATATATTGGTTTACGGTATACAAGCAAGTTGTCAGTATTAAAATTAAATTGATCAACTTAAGTCAATGTATGAAAAAGTCTCCCGACCTGGATTTCAACTTTCATGTGAGCTCTCTTTTATGTCTAAATCATTGTACAGTGTCCAATAATAATGCATCCTGAGGCACAAACTATGTTGAAACTAAAACCAATCCAATGTCTGAACTGAAATGAATTACTGACCTGGAATACTGAATTAAAATATGCACCATTCCTACAAACATTTAAAAAATTAAACTTTTCATTAAAATGCAATTTTTTCTGTTCTTCTTTTATTTGCAGATGAAAAAACTCAAGGATATTGAGCGCAATAAAAACAGTAACAATACTAATACAATTAATTGCAATGTAACTAACAAAAATAATACGAATACTGAAAAATGTTTTATAAATACGACATGTGGCGACAAGGAATTCCATTCCATGGTAAGTTGACTTTGATTTCTTATTTTCCGTCATGAAACCATTTTTCCTGCTTCCCCTCCTCGAGTCTTTAAAAAAAAAAAGAAACATCTGATGCAATGAAATTCTATTACGATTGGCGAAATAATATCGTATGTCCGTTACAGTTTTCTTATGAATGCTCGTTGTGATTGTGATTTTCTGAAGAAAACATTTCACCACATCCTGTCAGTCATTGACTGGTGGAACACGCATGCGTAAATGATTGAAAATTGAAAATGTCATGCTCATGGTTGTCAAATCTCTGAATGGTTGCACCGCGCAGGTGAACGGATTCCTTTGAAACCGATTTTACAGATGTCTATCGTTTATGGCATTTAAGTCGGGCATTATATTGAACACTCATTATATTGATAATCGTAATGTGATTGAGCCTTAATTGATGGTGAGTGCGGCGCACATGTAATTGTAATGATTGACAGTTTCTGAGTTTTGCAAAAGGTAATTGCATTGCATTCGGAATCTTGATGTGCAATTAACGTGCGTGTGAGTAGATATTCTAAGCACGAGTGAGACGTTCATTGGGTAGTATCAATGAAAAGCAGACATGACCATAAATCAGACAATTAGGTAGTTAATTGCTGGTGGACATTATCAAAACAATCATATGAGAGTGGAATTTACAATTATTTTCATAGCTTTGAACATGAAGACGCCAAATTAGACTTTTTTCGTTAGCAGCTCTAAATAATAAAATTTATCTTTGGTGTGCCCCAGGGTTCAGCTTCTTGTTCTATATTTTTCCTTATCTACATTTATTTATTATTGAGTCAACCGTTTCGCCAATGCAGTACGGTTTTTTCCCCAAACAAATTGGATTGTCTCAATTTAGCCCCGTAAATGCGATGAAGTTCTGAAGGAGAGAAAGATAATCGGCCCTATCGTATCCGTTCCGAAATTTTGTACGATTTTGTACGAATCGGAGAATTTTGCTTCATGGTAATCGTTCCGATCAGTTGTTCGGAACATTTCTCCGACAAAGTGTAACGCACTTCGGAAGCCTAAGTTTTATTGCGATGGGTTGCCTTTTTGCATCTGTTTTGACAGCCAAACGTCGATTTATCTCCGATGGTCTCCGACATCTGTTTGTCGCGGAAATATTTTTTAAATGAACGATAAACAATTTTACTTTTTGTTATAAACTGGTGTTTTAAGCAAAATTGAAATGAAAAAACAAGCACCAAACAATATGAGCGCTTGGTTGAGTTGATGCATGAGAAACCCGACGTAGCTCGGAATTTTACCAAGAGGACACCAGAAGAGGTTGCTGATTTTGCCGAAGTTAAATGACTGCGTTGATGCACCTTTAAAAACGGATACTATGAACGTAAAATTCAGTCTCCGACTAGGTTTGTGTTGGGTAGAAATTTACTTCCGAACGGAAACCATCATAGGGCTGAATAAATCCCACAACGTTTCGCTGTGAAAGAAGTTTCGAAGGGTTAGCATCAAAAGCTATTTTTTACAAGACTAAGGCCAAAGGATAATCACCACACAGTGGGGTGAAATAGCATCATAAGGGAAAATCGCGCTTGCTAGGAAAGATTTCTCAAAAACAAGACATGTAGTTCTTTGAAATTTGGCACAACGCAACCTTTGAAAGGCCTTTCATCGAGCTAGAGGGTGTTTTTTTTAGAGGTATAGAACTTCGAATTGAATTAAAACACAAGAAAATCGTTTTAATGTCCATCAATTTGGCTTTATTGGAACGATAATTTTATGCCATTAATGTTTAAATAAAGCCAAGTCTAGAGGTACAATTTTCAACCACTTTTTCGAGCATTTGGGCCGTACGCCACGAATCTGGTTTTTTGGTGTAGAAGAGCGACTTCACATATCCCCAAAGAAAATAATCAAATTGTGTCAATTCACACGACCTTGGTGGCCAATTGACAGGTCCATTCCGCGAAATTATGCGCTCATCGAATGTTTCCTTCAATAAATCGTTTGTGACGTGCGCTGTGTGGCATGTAGCGCCGTCTTGTTGGAACCTCATCATCCACATTCATGCCATCCAATTCGGGAACAAAATAGTCGGTTATCATGGCTCTATACCGGTCTCCATTAACGGTAACTGACTCTCCAGCATCATTTCTGAAGAAGTATGACCCAATGACTCCACCAGCCCATAGAACACACCAAACAGTCAGTTTTTGTGGATGTAATGGCGTCTCAAGGGTCTCATGTGGATTCTCTTCACTCCAAATGCGGCAATTTGCTTGTTGACGTAGCCATTCAACCAAAAATGAGCCTCATCACTGAACAAAATTTTGCAATGAAAATCAGCATCGAGATCAATCTCATTTTCAGCCTATACACCAAAATCACGACGCATTGCATGGTCTAGCGGCTTTAATTCTTGCACAAGCTGGATCTTGTAAGGTCGTAAGCCAAGATCTTTGCGCAAAATCTTCCATAAAGTTGATGGACAAAGCTGCAATTGCTGTGCACGGTGGCGAATCGATTCATTCGGCTCCTCCTCAACACCTTGCTCTACAGCGGCAATTGTTTCTTCGGTGTGCACTGTTTTACATCTCCGCGGATGCTTATTATCATATAGAGTAAACGTAGTGTGACAACGATCCATGGTTATCCGAATTAATTGCTGTGATGGACGATTATGGCGAACCTTAAAATGGACGGAGCTTGCGCTAAACTTCGCGAACTGAAACATTATTTTCGAAATAAATTTGCACGATTTGCAAGCGTTGTTCATTTGTCAACCTGTTCATGATGAAATGACACACCAAACTGGACATAAATGGCATTAGAGTTGCCCGATTGGACCACAAAATGTCAGTTTTACTTTATTCGAAAAACCAACCTCTAAAAAAAGCACCCGTTATATGCCAGCGGTGGTGATCCCGCTTGACAATTCAAGTATACCTATCGTGGTATGCGATTCTCCCCTGTGTTTTCGAAATCTGAAAATTCTCTACCGAGGTTTCCGTTACGAATATCATTTCAGATAGATCTTCCAACGAAATATATCCGTCAGGACAATTACGCGTTGAATTTCTTCCGAAGTAGTCCGTCGAAGACATGTTTCGGGATCCAGCGATTATTTTGTTCCTCAACGGATACCCCGAAAAGAAACTGACTTGCAATTGAAACTGACTTTCGCTTCGGAAATTCTTTCGAACAGGTACTTCTGACCGGCTCAGTGGCGCGATAGTTAGTGAGATGAACTGCCGCGTAGAAGTTCTGGGTTCAATTCCTAGACGTAGCAACACCTAAATGATTTTTCTCTGGCCCTCCTCTCGTGATGATCTGACAAATCATCCGAGCAGTATTAATTGTCAAGTAAATCTTATCTCAACTTAGCCGTTCGGATTCGGCATAAAACATCCGTCATCGTGCAAGAAGTACACACGCACACATAAATGGTTGTGAGAAAGTAGGCCCTGGGTACTAACGAGCCTATTGCGTCAGAGATTTGTACAAGGTTGGCCAAAAGAAGTCATCCGATGTTGTTTGGTCCTTCAGAATATCGGTTGTGGCTCGCGCAGAGTATGCCGTTGCTCCATATGTCCTCCAGTCCTAATTCGTCCAATTTCGGCAGAAAAAACTCGGTTAACATGGCCCTATAGCGCGCACCGTGCACTGTTGTCGTTTGACTAGCGGCGTTCTCGACAAAAAATGGTCCGATGACTCCTCCAGCGTGAACAGCGCACCATGCAGTTACTCTGAGCGGGTGTAATGGCTCCTCGTGCATTACTCGTGGATTTTCGGGCCCACGTACCCACTGAGGTGGAAATGAGCCTCATCGCTCAATATGATTTTGGTCGAAAAATCGTCCACTTCGTCCTCGAGATTGAGGATGGCTTGGGCGTGGTTACACGCATTTGGTGGTCGACAGGCAGCAGCTGATCTACGGACTTTGTACCAAAATTCGCCTTAGGGACGACCAACCGATGGCTAATTGCGAGGCACGGCGTCTGGTCGCCATGACACAGGCGGTCTCTAGATCCAGCCAGTAAGGTTTATAAAACGGATAAGATCTGGTATTCTTTTACCCGAAATGTCGCTAAGGTTGTCGAAAAATGGTTGGTCTAACGCACGCAATCTGGCTCTTGCTAGTGCCGGACATTTGCAGATGAAATGGGAGAGGTTTTCTTTCACAACTGCGGCATTGAAGGTTGTATGGTATACCTAGTTTAGCCGCATGGTCTCTAATTGGCCTGTGTCCCGTGACAATCGCCGAAATTCTTGCGATATCTGGGAGGTTCTATTTAGTAGATCGTTTGTTCTGTTATTGTCGTAGGAGGGCCATATCGTCCTCGATATGACGCAATTTGTTAACCTTCTTCATATGGAGTCATCCTTTTTCAGGAAGTATGAGTGTATTTGTCCCTTAACCGCAACTAGCTGACCCTTGCCTGGCCAGCTCGTCTGTACGCTCGTTTCCTTCAATGTCACTGTGCCCTGGAACCCAGAGAAGAAGACTCCGGACCCCACACCACACTTCATCTTAGATCCGTCGGTGTAGACGACCGTGTCGTAATCTCTTACTACTTCGTGCCTCTTCCACTGAGCTCTGGTAGGAAATCCTACGTGGAAGCCTTTCTTAAAGCTTCGTACAGGTGTTATGAAGTCTGTTGGAAACGTGACCACGCCCTTTGGTAACGAGTCCAGAATATTACTTCCATCATCATAAAGCGGTATCTTTAATGTGTATGTCAAGAGGCAAGAGATGCAATAGCACAGTAAGGGTATCCGTTGGCGCTGACTTCAGTGCGCCCGTGGTGCCTTTTTAGTTTTGTAAGGTTGTAGCCTTTACTCAATGCGGGCCATCATACTAGTGAGCCGTATGTGAGAATTGGACGTACCACTGCTGTGTACATCTACAAGGCCATCTTTGGTTGAAGTCCCCACTTTTTTCCAAAGGTTTTGCTACAAGCATAGAATGCAACACACGCCTTCCTTCCTATGTTTGATGTTGTCTTTCCAGTTAAGTTTTGGATCAAGCATGATTCCCAAAAACCTAGCGCTGGAAGATAGTGTGAGTGGTTGGCCATTAAGACGGGGCTGGTGAAGTCGGGTATTTTGGTTTTGGTGGTAAATAGCACCAATTCCGTTTTGCTCGGGTTTACGCCTAGGCCACAACTTGCAGCCCAGGTGCTAACCTTGTCTAGAGCAGCCCCCATGATTTCTCATATCACTGAGGGGAATTTTCCTGACGAGAGTAGAGGAGATATGACGCCACCCTGTGGCGTTCCTCTATGGGAAAATTTGGTTAAGTGGCTATTTCCCAGTGTTGCCTGGATAATTCTTATTCCGAGCATAGAGACTATCCATTGGCTAATAGATTCCTCTATACCTAGCGCGATCAGAGATTCAAGAATAGCTCCAGTGAGGACGTTGTTGAAAGCTCCCTCTTCATCTAAGAAGGAGGCTAGAGTGTATTCCTTATAGTGAAGGATTTCTCTATTGTCCGCACTACCTCGTGGCGAGCTGTTTCCGTTGATCTGCCCTCGAGTTAGGTGTGCTGTGATTTGGATAGCTAAGATTGTTCTAGAAAACTGGATGTCTAGAATGCGATCCATGGTATTTAGTGCAAAGGCGGTTAGACTGATTGGTCTGAAGTCCTCCTTCGCGATCTCGTGGCCGCGTATCTCCACGAGTAAGGTACGTGGTTAAGTATTAGGCAGCTTATAAAAATTGTCGCCAGCCATGGCACTGTTAGGTCTCGCTTTCTCTATGGCATAACTGGCAGTATGCCGTCAAGTCCCGGAGACTTGAACGGAGAGAAGCTGTTAATTGCCCAGGAAATCTTTTTTCCTCGGAAATTATTGAATTGATATTGCTGTGTGGTGCAGTTTGTACTTGGCGAGATCTCCTGGGTTCCGTGGGTGTTTAACAAGAGTTCCAGGGTCTACGTAGAGGATTCTGTCCACCCTCCATTTGCCTTCTCAGAAAGGAAGGGTTTGAGTTTTTCTTAGACAGAATTTTGCTGAGCCTAGCGGAGTCCTTGAGGGTTTCAATGGAATGACAATAGTCCATTCAGGCCTCCCTTTTGGATGTTTTTAAGGCTTTCTTATACAGACTTAAACAGTCCTTATAAGGCTGCCAGAAATTGTGTTTGTGCCAGATATTGAAGATCGATCTGGTCATCTGTCTGAGATTGGAGAGATCTTCATTCCACCACGGGGGAAGTGTTTTTTTTTTTTGCTTCGCTAAACTGGACACGAGACTTTGTTTGTAAGGTTCATCGCATTCTCAAAAGTCTGCACTTTTGCCTCCAGTTAGTTCATCGATAGCAAGGGCTTGTTGTGTGGTTTTGAGTTTTCTCCGAAGGACTTGGCCAAACTTGGTCCAATCGACTCTCTTGGGGTTTCCCTGATCTCGGCAGGGAAATAATTTTACGGACATTTCTACATGTGATGCGTAATATAAACTATTGTGTCCTGGATCCTAGGCTATTTCGGGTTTCCATGTCCCGTCATCTAGAAAAGGTGAACGTTAAAGAGTTCTGCTATCACGTGAAGAAATATTCAGCACGTTTGGCAATTTGGGCTTATAAGGGCCTGAGCCTAGTCCACATTTAGCGGCAAATTTATCTAGCTAGCTAATATCTAATCCTTACAAATCATTCTTGTTTGTTGGCAGCGATGGGTAAAGATTGTTTTTTTTTAATACAATTGCTATACAAAAAACTCATAAAGCTGACAAGAAGGTGTATGTCAGTGGAATATCCTTCCACCATTTCTTCCCCATCATTATCATGAATAAGATCTCCAAATAAAAAAACGTAGATACCCATCTCCAAAAAAGTCACCATGAAACACGCCCCGAAAATCACTCGCATCACTTCCGAAGAACACACCCATAACCACTATAGGCATGGAGAACCTTGAAAACATTCAAAACAGCCCAAACTAAGGCGAAGTTTAATCACGTATCCATCATTTGCATCGATGGGTTTGCTCAGGTGTGTACACGATGACGCATAAAGCGCATTTGAATGCCCCAAACCAACCCTTTCCCCACACCTCCTGTTCAAGTTTAATGTCAAGTTCAGGCTGTGTATTCCGAAGTTCATTGTGCGATAAATTACCTAAACACCTTTTCCATTTTTTTTCTTCCCCAGCCACATGAATTCACAGAACGAATCTTGGAAGCTCACAACGATGTTCATGCATACAGGTCGAAGGTATGTCTCTGCAGTCTTATATTTCCATCATTTACTAATTATCTCTTTCGCCTTCTCTCTCTCTTCCAAAAAGCAGGATCATCAGAACTCAGATTCAGATTCGGCGCTGTCATCAGCGCCACCATCCATAAGTCCACAACCACCACCGACCGGTATGGAACCTGCAGATATATGGCAAACGGTGAGTACCTATACCTCGGTTGCATACAAATTCCCATAGGAGTTGGACTTGGTCCCGAAAGTCACCTTCGTCTGGCGCATTGATCCCGCGCACAGTATAAGGTGTAGAGGAACACATGAGGAGGAGGACACTTACACAAACACAAAAACACAAAATAAACCGCTTAAAGTAGTCTTGTGAGAGGATTATGTAAATTTATGAGTCTTAAAGGCGAAGCCACAGACGAGACTACTTTCTGTGGGTGAAAGGAGTCATTCCTTTCAGTGTCCCACAAACAAATAAAGTTAGTTACGGTTCGTCTTATGCACAACCGCCCTTTGTCGGCAAAGGTCTGCGCGAAAGAGATCTTCATTTATGGAGGACCCGGGAATGCCGTGGATCGATGCGACAACGAATCATGCGCATTGTCTCGTGAGGAAGGTTTATTTATATTCCTAGGCTAAAAGCAGTGTCCATATGTCGCTGATCCTACACAGGCTTCGAGGGCAGCAGGAAAATTCCATTGTTTGTGTCGATTCGAATTCTCTAAGGACTTGCATTGGCATAGTTGCGCGATCGCTTAGAGTTTCAATGCCAAGTGAGCCTCAGATTGGTGGCATGATCGGGTATTCAAGGAGATCAAGGAGAAGGGATTTTTATATGGTTTTCCTTTTATGGAAAGCGGGATGTAATGAGGAACCTTGTTCTAAATTTTATTGAGCTATAAAAATCGTTTAAGCACTTTTTGTTGGTTGCAAAGCCATGCAGGAGTAAGTCAGCAATTCTGTTTGAAGATCGTCCGGTCGTTAAGGGTTTTGCTTAGGCATTATGTTTTAAGTGCTCGGTTTATGTGAGGTGGTAGTGCCGACAGTGAAGTAAAATCTAGTGAAGGTAATCTAGATTGGTTTTCGATCCATTTTTGCAAATCCTAGTTGGAGATCAACGGTCTGAATCCCAGTTCGAATCAGTTTTTGGTCTTGGATTGTTGTCGTGGACCATTTAAAATAACTTCATACAAATAAGTGTAATGAAGCTGAATAATATGATGTCAACGCTAAACCGACTTCTCTCTTAAGAGCAATAATCCGACCTTCGAATTTCGTTTGCGATGAGTTGATCGTTGGATGAAAAGGGTGTACCGTAGCCCTTTTTTTGTCAAAACCTAAATTCACCAAAATCCAATTCATCAAACTTCATGAAGCGAAAGTAGTTCTCCAATAATACTTCCAACCTTCAGCAGACAGTAACCCTTTTCAGATCTATTGACTTCTCGCAGAGTACGCAATGGTTGGCCAGTACGATTATGTGTATGGTCCAACGCTTTAGTTTCAGATCCAAGGTCATGCGTGGCTTTTTAAATAGCAGTGATTATGTACACTAGTACGTTGGTTAACCAGCGACTGTACTTCATCCTTGTAACTTGAAAAACGTGTCATATTTCGAACACTTTGGGCTACCATGGTAGTGATTTGAAGTGTACGTGCTACACATGTTAGTACGTTGTTTGGCCCACGATTAACCCACTTTTTTTAAAAAAAAAAAATGCGAATACTAGTATCAATGGTGAGTGGCCGATTTCAATACTTTTGCTCACGTTGTCATAAAATCATGACGAACTCAGTAATTATCATTTAAGGACAACCAACTTCTTCAATATCTTTTGGTTCACAATCTATTGTGCTTAATGGTTGGCTTTTAAGTGATTACAGTCGAAGAACCTTGGGTTTTCCTTTACATAAATTCAGCCGCACGCCGCGCCACCCGGACAGGTTTTGAAATAGAGATAGGGTTACTCCCATTTTGTTGTTTTTGTCCATGTACGTCATGTTTGTCCATGTTTGTCAATTCGACAAATTCTTATAGTCATATGAAAGTATATCCATCGTCGCTGTCGCTGAAACGTTGTTTCGTATTGAACCAAAATATTGGTTTTGTACTTCTTGTTTCCACAAAGGGATTCCTATTTCAAAAATTTAAGAGCTTTCCAAATGCTTGTTCCGCGAAGCCCCACCTTGTTGGCCGATGCAACTTAGTGTCATATCTCATACATATGCATACAATTTTGGAGATTTAATAAAAACCATACATAATCTATCTATCAAGTCTTCTATAACTTACTTAAATAATACAGGGTGGCGCACCAATTGTGCTACAATAAGAAATTCAAATAACTTTTTTTTTATTCGATGTATTTCATTTATTTTTTTTTATTGGTTAGAAAATTAAATTTTATTTTAAATAGTTAGTTGTATTTAAAGATTATAGATCGCAAAGACCTCCACGCTCTCCCACGCATATGCGGCACCTGATCAAAAAATTATTCATTGCGGCCTGAAGAGTTGAAGTTGGGATCGCCTCAATTATTGTCGTTATGGACTGCTTTAATTCAGTTAAATTCCTGGGCTTCGTTTTATACACCTCTTGCTTGACATAACCCCATAAAAAGAAGTCTGGTGCAGTCAGGTCAGGTGACCTTGGGGGCCAGCGAAGAGTGAAGTTCCTAGAAATTAATTTGTTTGCGAATTTTTTGTTTAGCTCCGCCATAACTGGTCTGGCTATATGTGCAGTTGCTCCATCTTGCTGAAACCAAACGCTGTTGAATGGTATACGTCTTTGGCGCAGTTCTGGGTAAAAAAACTTCTTCAACATCTTTAAATAACGGTCCCCATTGACAGTAACGGTTACACCGTTTTCTTCAAAGAAGTACGGCCCGACAATACACCTTGATGAAACTGCGCACCACACAGTGACTCGTTCTGGGTGCAGTTCCGTCTCATGGAGCATTTCTGGATTAGACTCTTTCCATATACGGCAATTTTGCTTGTTTACATTGCCGTTAAGATCAAAATGGGCCTCATCAGACATGAACAAACAATTGATCAATGTGTTGTCTTCTTCGGCCATTGATATCATTTTTTGGCAAAATTCCAGGCGAACAGGCAAATCCTGAGGGTTTAACTTGCTAGTAATTTGAACTTTGTACGAAAACAAGTTTAAATCGTCATGAAGTATCCGTTGTAATGACCCTCTACTAACTCCAATTTGCCCCGATAAGTTTCGGGTCGAAACGCTCGGATTGGCCTGTATTGCAGATGCTACTGCTGCGATTGTATCCTGAACCCGAACATTAGCATCTCGATGGTACGGCCTTCGTGCGATGCTTCCAGATTCGGCAAACATGTTTACAAACCTCATATTGGTCCATCTACTCGGGGGATTACCGCCAAACTCCCGCCTAAATTCCCTTTGGACGGAAATGACGGACTGCAAAGCATGGTACCGTTGCACTATCCAAATTCTTTTCTCCGTATCCCAAGCATCCATTTTTATAAATCTAAATAGTCACCTACAAAATAAAAAAAAATAAGCCGATAACTCACACAGAAAAAAAGTTATTACGTTTTATTTTTGTAGCACGATTCGTGCGCCACCCTGTACGACTAAATTTACTACATCAACTTCCGAGCACAAGTACTACAAAAGCCCTATACAAGTTGTTGCTTCGCGAAATTAAACATTATAAACGCGTCGAAGAATTAATTAATTAATTGTTGTGGTGGTCTTCAGAGAGATTTCGTTCAGAATTATGTTTGCCGGCAACTTGTACTCCGTCAATGATTGCTTGAAACCGGTTGCACTTTCGTATGGCCTTTGGCGCCAACTGAGAAGAATTATTATCTTTTTTGAGCCTTTCGTAGATTTGTGTAATCGGTTTCGTTCTGTATTTGTCATCCGCTTCCGTATCTGACCTCTGTCTGTTCGCGAAACTACTGTAGGAGCAAAAGGCTTTTCTTGCTGGTCATCAGATCCTACTGATGAAAAAAAATTAGTTTACATCAACCAGCGAAACATAGCCAACCAAACATCGAAGCCTCAAAGAATGACTACACAGAAAGAGTAACTAACAGACTTCTAGCATGTCCCAAAGATTCACGGACATTTTGGCCAATGGCAAAAGCAAAAAGCAACACAAAAAGTAGTCAGCTACAACATAAAAAGAAAAGGCCGATTTATTCGCAAGAATGTTTTCAAGAAATTCAACATTTAATCCGGAACAAGCAGTCCCACCAACGATAGAGCATGTACCCTCAAGAAAGGTCGAAGTAAAATTTCGACCTGCAAAAATAGGAAGCATCCTGAACAATTTCGATTGTAAGAAAGATACTGGAGCGATGGAATTCTACTTATTGTACTTAAAAAATGCTTAACCGAACTTGCACTCCTTCTTTGCAGATTATTTTCGATGCCTTCCGATCAACAGTTGCTGGAGAATTGTTCGAATCCAACCGATAAATGCCTAAAAACTACAGACCCATAGCTTTACTATCCATACTTTCTGGAGACCTGATAAGTTATGTACCACCTATTGACATCTGCGATGAAATCATAGAGAAAAGCTGTTTCCAAAGCTTTTGATGAAGTTTGGCTCAGGGCCCTCCCAGCAAAATTGACAGCAAGACTTGCTTAAATAATGTGCGGCTGGATGGAAAACTTTCTTTAAGATAGATCTTTGCAAGTAGTGGTAGATGGTGTTTTTTCAGATCGATTTTCTATAAACTCTGGGGTACCTCAAGGATCAATTCCCACACCAACTCTATTTCTGCTGCACATTGATTATCTTGTGAGGACATATATGTTGAGCGCCTAACTCAAACAAGACGCCTATAACTCTAATGTTGCTCATGAGCAGAGATGCAAACAATTCTGCTCTGTAAACGAAGACCAACAAAAGATTATAAAGTGGGGAAATGAAAGCCTTGTTCAATTCAACTCTTCGAAAACCCTTCTCTCTTTCTTAAGTGGCGCTACAGTCCGGAATGAACCTGCGCCTCAACCAACATGCCTCTCCAATTAGCCCGGTCCTTAGCTAACTGCCTCCAGTTGCGCACTCCAAGTTGGTTGAGGTCGGTTTCCACTTGTGCGCGCCACTTAAGGCGAGGTCTTCCTCTACTGCGTCCGACGTCTGGCTGGGAATCGAAGACTCTGCGAGCCGGAATATTGGTGTCCATTCGTTGTACATGTCCTAGCCATCTTAAACGTCCAATGCGGAGTTTTTTGACCAGGGGCATGTCGCTGTACAGCTCGTATAGTTCTTGGTTGAATCTTCGTCTCCATAGCCCGTCAACGCAAACGGGACCGAAGATTTTTCGAAGAATTTTCCTCTCGAATCGACCAAGGATTTCTTCATCCGCTTTTGATACGGTCCATGCTTGAGCGCCGTAGAGCAGGACTGGGATGATCAGGGTCTTATATAGGATCTCCTTAGTAGTTCGAGTGAGGGATTTACTACTAAATTGCCTTCTTAGCCCGAAGAAACAGCGGTTGGCAAGAGTAATTATTCGTTTGATTTCTGACGAGATGTTGTTGTCAGAGTTAATAGCGGAGCCGAGGTAGACAAAGTCCCGTACTACCTCAATGTTATATCTGTCAATGGTGACGTCCTGTCCAATTCGTCGATGTTGTGAGTCCTTTCGTGATGACAGCATATACTTAGTCTTACCCTCATTTACTGCTTAACCCATTTTCGCCGCTTCCTTCTCTATACTAGCAAACGTGGCTATGACATCACGTTGAGTCCTACCAATGATGTCAATACCGTCAGCGTATGCTAGTAGTTGCACCGACTTTTGGAAAATTGTGCCTCTGGTGTTGGCTTTGGAGTTTTGCACAATCCTCTCAAGAATCAGATTAAAGAAGTCACATGACAGCGCATCGCCTTGCCTAAATCCTTTTTTTGGTATCGAATGTGTCGGTGAGGTCGTTTCCGACCCTGATGGAGTAGCGAGAATTCTCTATCGTCATCCTACACAAACGGACGAGTTTGGGCGGTATACCAAAACTAGACATGGCTCTGTACAGTTCGTCTCTATAAATGCTGTCATATGCGGCTTTGAAATCGATGAATAGTTGGTGGGTATCGATTTGGACTTCTTGAGTTTTTGCCAGGATCTGCCGAAGTGTGAAAATTTGATCGGTTGTGGACTTTCCTGGCCTCAAACCACACTGATACTGATTGAAAACCCAGTATATAATAATTTCAAAGAAGAACAAGTACTTAGTTCTGTAAATCAAAATTGAGAATGCAGTCCTCCAATCAGAAGAATCCATGCATCTGTTGGGCAGCACAATTGGGTCAGATGTATCATGACAACAGAATGTAGCTTCTATCGCCAAATCAGTAGCGTCTATATTCAAAGACGCAAATCCGCCTTATAGAAGATGTTTAGCTCCGAAACACTGAACTTCCTGGACGTCTGTAGGCTTTACGTGCTCAATTGGTTGCGGTATACTATTGAACTTTGGCCAACTAATCCAAAAAACAAGTATTATGCTCGGTCGCAGTTTTTCAGCGCGAGATCATACCGCCATCTAACTTTTTTTTTCAACTAGTGCTTATTTCGTGAATGGTAACACTTAGCTCATGTCTGATTGGACAGATAATTAGTTTTATCCTTCCGCTGAACGAATATGATTGTGTATACGCTTGAACAACGCTGGGAAATATTGCGAAATTACTTTGAAAATCATGGTAATGCTGCAGAATGTGTGCGAAAATTGCGTACGGATTTTGTAAGAAGAGAAGCACCGTCAGCCCCGTATGTTCGTAATCTTGTGAAAAAAGTGAAAGAAACTGGCATCCTCATCGATAAACCAAAGCGTGAAAAGCCAAAAACAGTGCGTACACCCGAGAATATTGCTGCTGTGGCAGATAGTTTGCGTGATGCGCCATCAACATCAATTCACCGTCGTTCTCAACAATTGAACATTTCGGAGACATCATTGAGACGAATTTTGCATAAAGACCTTGGTATGACGCCATACAAAGTCCAATTGGTTCAGGAGTTGAAGCCAACTGACCATCCAATGCGTTTTCGCTTCGCTAAGTGGGCCTGCGATCGACTTAGAGAAGATGCCGATTTTGCCAAAAAAAATCATCTTTTCAGATGAAGCTCATTTTGATCTTGGCGGGTATGTAAACAAGCAAAATTGTCGCATTTGGGGCACAGAAAACCCGCATGCATACATTGAAAAGCCGATACACCCAAAACGAGTCACAGTTTGGTGCGGATTTTGGTCCAGAGGCATAATTGGGCCATTTTTCTTCGAAAATGAGCAAGTGGCCAGTACAGTCAATGGCGATCGTTATCGGGCCATGTTGAACGAATTTTTGTTCACAAAAATTGAAGAGGAGGATATTGGCAACATTTGGTTTCAACAGGACGGCGCTACGTGCCACACAGCCGAAGCTACACTCCATGTTTTGGGCCCTGTTTTTCAAAATCGCATTATCAGTCGCAGAGCTGATGTCGTTTGGCCACCTCGGAGCTGCGATTTGACACCGTTGGACTATTATTTGTGGGGTGCCGTAAAAGATAAGTGTTACGCCGACAAGCCAGAGACAATTGACGCTTTAAAGGACAATATTTGTGAAGACATTGGTGAAATACAGCTGCACACAATCGATAATATGCTTAAAAATTGGACCGATCGTGTAGGCTACTGCATGCCCAGCCGAGGCAGCCATTTAAATTAAATTATTTTTCATTATTAACCGGAAGAATTGTACTTTCAAATAAAAAAAGAAATTTGAAAAAATATTCAGTAGTTTTTTTTTTTTTATAGCATTTTCAAGAAAAAAAGTTATCTGGCGGACCCTTTATGTTAGCATCAACTAGGTAAAGAAAAACGTTTTTATCAATTTCATACAAGCTTACACCTTTGGTGAGTTAACTTTAGATTAAGCGATCTTGCTTAACTCAGAGTTAATTCAGCCTAAATATCATAGCAACTACATAAGTCACCCGGCTCTGACAACAACAAGGTTAAGGTCCTTATTCAATTGGTATTCTGTAGAGTGTTAGTGGGTCTTCTGTGTGTATATCCGTCTGACATTGATATATCAAAGTCCACTCCACATAGTATCTATATAGCCAGTAACAATTTTGTATAGAAATATGTTTTAAGTCATTTTTTAAGCCTCTACCTTTATCTACAAAATTGCAGATAAGAAACTACACAAAAGATATCGAAAAAGTACAAAATGATTTGGAATCCATCCAAAAGGAGAATGAATCACTGCAAAAGGAGTTAAACTTAGCTAAACAACAAATTTTGGAATCTGAAAAGACTGCTATGGAGGTGAGTTTAAATCATCAAAAAAGGATCATCCTACCCCTGTAGATACAATTTGTTTAAACAAAAATCCATCTTTCTCATTGTAGGCCACAAATACCGCCAAAAAGCAACAACAGTTGCTGGAGCGTATTAAATGCTTGGAACAAAGGGAGAACGAGCTACAGGAGGAGACCCATGAGTTGCGTGAACAAAACGAACTTTTAGAATTTAGAATATTAGAATTAGAGGAGAGCAATGATAAGGTAAGTCCCCTCAGAGATATGCAATGAAATTTTCAGAAAAAAAATCAATGGTATATGCAGCCTGAAAGCAGGCTTTTAATTTGTGTCTGTTTATTATTGATAGGCACAGATGTATGCTACGATTTTCCTCGACAAAACCAACCTCTGTTAAATGTATGTTAACGCTCTGTTAACAGACTGTTAAGTTTATTTCTTTTTACTCTCTGCGTGTTTGGCATTTTAAACCCTGGCAGTCGATAAACAGACATTTTTACGACTCGGCAAGGACTTTCATTAATTTCTCTCTTGCTTCCTCCACTTGGAATCGAGAATCACACAAAATGCCAATAACTCGACCTACCGGCAATTTTCCACCTCTGTCTGGTTACATCATTTCGACGGATTTGGATGGTTGCGAGTGATTTCAAATTGATTCGAGTGGTATAATGAGATTGGAGTGGCCACCATTACCCTGTCTCACATATGGCTTATGAATAAATAGCACGCACGTTGTGACCATGGGCTTGCGAATTTTACTTTCTTCTCCATACGCTGTAAACCACCAGTTTAGATACATTTCATGCCGCATTTAGCTACTTGGCTGACTTTGTATTTCAATAAACAAACAACACAGCGGCAACGAACTCTTTTAAATATCGTGACCAAAGTTTGAAGAAAATCCCAGCTATGCTAATAAAAACATTCGCACGCGAATAAATAAAAAAAAAAAAAAATTCGCACATGCCTCCCCGACGGGGAATTGAACCCCGGTCTCCCGCGTGACAGGCGGGGATACTGACCACTATACTATCGAGGATGTTGAAATTCTGTATTCTATGGCAGTATTCTAGGTACGCTCATAGAATTCGTATCTAGATTAAAGATACTTTGGTGTTTTTTTTTTTCAAGTGAATGAAATTTTTATAAAGTGAATCAGTGGGGGGAGCCGGCCTTAAGATAACAAATGCCGACAAAGGGGTTTGACGACACTGCAATAAGGCGGGGAATGTCGATGAAAAATTTAAAACATCTCGTCGAAATGTACGATTTATGTGAAAAGGTGCGCAACTTTGTGTAGAATTTTTATTTTCTTGTTTTATCAGATACATTGCGGCTTGTGTCCACTGTCCAGTGTGGTGGTCCCTAATTATGGAAACCGCGAAATTGTGTCAGAGTTTTTTTTTTATAATTTAATGTGATGAGGGTGTGTTTTACATGTAAAAGGATAAGGAGAGTGAATTATGGAATGGACATAGCCACCTAGTCCTATTAGCAATCGGTGACGCAATACTCTCTAAATTAAGTCGTGTTTTCAAGTGACTTATTCTTAACATTAGTTGGTAAGTTAGTTGGCTCGGGAGTTTTGCACAATCTTCTCAGGAATCAAATTGAATAAATCACATGACAGTGCATCGCTTTGCCTAAATCGTTTTTCGTTATCGAATGTTTCAGTGAGGTCGTTTCTGACCCTGATGGAGCAGCGAGAATTCTCCATGATCATCCTGCACAGACGGATGATTTTGGGCGGTATAACCAAAACTAGACATGGCTCTATAAAGTTAATCTCTGTTAAAGCAGTCGTATGCGGCTTTGAACTTCATGGGAAGTCTATATATTTGATCAGTTGTAGACTTTCCTGGCCTCAAACCACACTGATAAGGGCCGATCAGGTTGTTGGTAAACGGTTTTAGGCGTCCAAATGACACATGTTACCGTAGATAGGAACTTCTAGGAGATGTTGATCAAACTTATGCCCCTATAGTTGGCGCAGTTCAGTGGGTCTGTTTTTTTTTATTTATTAGGCAACCGATGCTGATGTTCCATTCTTCAAGCATACTTTCATCCGACCAATTTTTTCTTTTTCGGCAGCCCTGTTAAGCTTATGTTTAGATATTGCTATACCTTCTCACTTCACTTAGATCGTGTGGTTGGAAGTTTGAGCCATGAATCCCTGGCTTTAACGTTTTACACTTTGGTGAAACTTGCAAGCATCATATTCCTGGAGTGACTCCTCGCTTTATCCTTGATAGCGCGCTTTTTTTGCCCTTTTTTCTTCTTTTTTCTGAAAAGCCGGTGTTCTTACCTCCTTCAATAGAGCTCAATAGTAGCTCTAGTCTTCCCCTGAGCTTAACCTTGTAGGCCACGTTCATGGCTGCGAGCATCTTTCGGCATTCCTTATCAAACCAAGGGTTTCATGCTGGTTGACACGAGAAACCTAGCACGTCAGTTGCGGCTGATCTAATGACTTGTTGACATCGTTGCCATTCTTCTTCGACATTAAATGCTGGTGGTAAGGTGTTAATCGAGAGGTTAAGGGATACGCGGTCTTTTGTGATTGCAGTCTATCGACATTATCTAAATTTTCTCACAGTATTTCTGCTTTGTTATGGCGTGGTGGATATTCGCATTGTTACCTTGACTGCAATGACGTTAGACCTTCGGAATGTTCGGACATCTAAACCACTGAATGCGTGCCTCTTGTCTATCGCAATGTGATCAAGTTGATTGACCTGTATCCTATCCTGTATCCTACCTTTGCGTTAAAATCTCCCAGCACGATTTTAACATCGTACTTCGGTAGTCACTCATAAGTTTTGTCAAGGAGCTCGTAAAAGCAGTATTTCGTAATATCATCTTTTAGCTCATACAAGGCTTAGTTGGCGAATTTCGGCTTGATGTAAATTTTTACAATGACTCCGCTAATGTCTTGAAAACAGAAAACTTTTTGCCTAATTCTGGTACTTATAACAAATCCACATCCTGCACGGTCCATAGAGAAATTTTTCATCCTATGTATGCCCGACCCATCCCATCGTATTTCCTGGATGGCAGTAATGTCTGCTTTATAGCAGCTTAGGGCTTCCGCTGGTTCTTTGCCTGCACTTCTCCAGTTTAATTTTCTCACATTCCAGGTGCAGATACGAAGGTCTTTCTCCTTTTTCGTTTAGCATGGTCGTCAACAATAAAACCGGTCCTATCTAAGATTGCTTCGTAACGAGAGTTTTTTTTCAGTGGATGGGTTGTTTAGCCAAAACACAACCCCCAACCTGGAGGGCCAGTTTCATTCTATTGTGTACCCCTAGGATACAGGGCCTTCAGTATCCACTATGGGATTGAGCACTGCCGTTGGCCTTTCGGCTCATCCGTCAACATCTCTGTGCAAGGGGCCTGACCTACCGTTGAGATTCCGAAATGACTTGTTGTAGGAATAAGTATGTCGAAGCAGCTCACTGAGGTTATTCACCTTGTCCACCCTTTCTTCTTCCGCTGTCGCCTAAATGGAATATGTGCATTAGTGTGAGTACACGTCATCCCCCCATTCTCATCTGGGATTGATACCCTATCTACGGTCAAGGCAATAGGCACGAAGCGGTAGCCACATAAGGGCTGAGAATCGGAGTTTGTAGCCATCAGCTAGTTGACACTCAAGGTTTCAGACAATCGCATTGCCTACCATTTGACCACTGTATCCATTTGCAAATCTCATAATTTTGTTGGGATCTCCTGATATGAGAAGATTTGATCAGTCGTGCACTTTTTTTTTTTACCTAAAACCACACCGACAGGGGACAATAAGGTTGTTGTTGTACAGGCGATGTTGTAGCGACTTTGCATCTTAACAAAAAAAAAATAACCGAGTTCCCAGTGCCTAGTTTTTTTTCGACTGAAGCTCGTTTTTGAAACACATACACCAAAATTGTATTTTACCCAGTCCTGGCGAAAATGTCAAAGATGTCATCCTGCAGTTGGCATAATGAAACCATGTGTCACATCCAACCGATTTGCCTATACATTTATTCATTGAGGCTTAAATGTAGGTACGCTCTAAATAAAAGGCTTTAATTTGAATAATGCCGAAATCCTAGCACAACAACAAAACATGCAAAACCAATCTTTTACTTTTCGAAACGAACTTCAAACGGAAATAATAGTTCCGGAATGATGCGACTGAAAATAGCTTTTATCGAATATAAACCAGATGAAGAAGTTGAAGCTGCGGTTTACTCAAACGATATGGTATCAGCCTTCTACCGCTGTAACACCTGCAACGTTGTCTACTCCTGGTTTCCAAAATTTTAGGTACCAAACATTTGTAAAGGTGACTGTCCAGCATCGAAATGCCCTAGCAAAGTGTGGAATACTCTGATATTCCAAAAAAAAACTTTGTGCACCTGGTGAGTTAGCTAGACCAAGCTCTTTTAAAAGATAGACAGACTTCCTCATTGCACTTTAGCCTTTTAAGTAACTACAATAGCACAACATAGAGCTATCTACAACAAACCGCAGGTGGTAAATTCGTTAGATAATCGATATTTCCTATCTTTCCCATTTGTCCGCTTTTCTAATGCCCGCACTAAGCTAAAACATAGAAAGTGTGTTCATAACCCCTTGAGTGCACCAAAGCTTTAGAAGTGAAACTCTATACGAGGGTAGATTAGTACTAGTATACTACGAATCATAGAACACAGAGGAGAAAAAGGATAGGAAAACTATATAGAAATGCTTTTTATCTCATTCTGTTACAGTCTAATCCCTATAAATACATTTACAGTTGCCTCTTTTTCGTTACACATTTTCGTTTCATAAAATCCAATTCACACCGTCCCAAAGGAAGTTTCACTTCAAAAATAGCTGATTATTGGACCCACTATCACTGAATTGTCAATTATATATGCCCCGACGTACAATGAGGAACTTAAATATCGAACTCGAATTGAAATAGCTCAGCTTATAGCAGGCACTTTGTCTCAATTATATGACAGCACAGAATTCTTTTCCCAAGACTTGATTACACTTCGTGTAGAAAAAATGTGCTAAATGCCAAACGATTGCTAATTTTCTTTCATAGCTTGATGTATACAATTATTAGGATTTATTTATTACATAAGAGGGAATGTAAAAAAAAATCTCAAGTTGTCATTCGAATAGCTTTTCATCAGAGCATAGTTGGTATCCCACGTACCTACATATTTTTTAGTGAATTCATTGGAATGGACTGATTCGTAATAAAATTCCTTTCAAAAACAGAATCAGCATCTTGATGATGCCTGAAAACGGCAAATCCATTAAAAACTCCCGTCGATCATTTCTACCTACATATCTGTAACTGAAAAGTCAGCAAAAAATCTTCACAAAATCACTCATACTCGGAGAACCAAATTTTAATAAAATCAAATTACAATCCGAGATGTTACATTCTGAGAAACAAATGCTCGCAGATACCCATCATCGCACAAGTATCTATAACCCACACATGTTAGGTTGGGGGCTGTACTTAAGCTCATCATAAAAGCAATCAAATTCCATTCAAAGTGACTCGATTGACCTCTGAGAGTGCTGACGTTATGAGCTAGTAATTTAATTCACATTATGACATTAATCTTCCATAATGTCCATTGACTCATCCACATATTTATGCGGCCATATACCTTGGAATTGTATTTTGGAGTATGTCGCTGCATGATGCCACACATATCTATAGCTGGGATTAGGAAATGCATACGATCCAATCAGCTTTCAAACTTTTCAAACTCGTAAGCAGACCTTATCATCATTTAGATGCACTGAAAGTATCTTCAATCCCCGATTGTCGTAAAAATTTGTCCCCCATTCTGACACCAAAGTTGCGTGAACATTTCTCATCACGTCAAAACACCCAGCCTACATTTTGTTTGCAATTTTTCACACTTGTTTCCATAACACCCCCCACACACCGAGACCTATAGGCAGACGTCATAACGACTCAATTAATTGCCACGCATAAATGGCAAAACCTTGTTGCAAAGTCAATGCCATTAATCACAGACAATCACCAAACCAAGGAGTTGCCATTGTGGGTGGCGAAAAAAAATTATGATCTTGCAACTCTGACTATATTTAGTAATTTTGTTTATTAAATTATCAGATGTAGTACCTCCCAGGTGCAGGTGGCAATCATATTTATAAAGATCAACTACCACCCACTGATTCAACTACATCGCAGACTTGAACCATAAATGACTCATTTGACACATTTGGAGTGACTCAGTTGAAGTAGTCACTTGCAACATGCCACAGAGACAGCTTAGCGCGATAGAAACAATGTCATTACAGTCATAGATACCTACAATTTGTGTGTTTGAAAACAAAGTCCAATCGGACTCTACGATTCGGGTTTCTCACCAATTAGCCAGCAAACAAATACGCAAATCCACAACAATGTCTCGAGCAATAAATATACGAGAGAACAAACAAAAAATAAAACGCCTTCAAGCCTCATTTAACTTTACTACGCGCACACGCAAATTAATCTTTTCAAAGGAATGACAACTAAAGTGCTTGTATCTACCGTCCAGCAGCTCTAAACAAATTCGTTCTAATTAAGTCAATATGTCTTGTGGATTGTGGATTACTCGAACAACAGACCACCACTCAGATAGCGCTACCTACGCGCCCCATTTCATTCATGAAAATCAACCGAAGGTACCCCTCTATTGTTGCATTAGATACAAAAGTATCTATTAGGTGGAAAAGTGGATAAAAGTGGACTTTTGTGTTTAGATAGGAGCGTATCATTTGGAAGGAACAATGGGAAAACAAATCAAATAGAACAAAAGTCACGTTTTCCTATTCCAATTCCAAAGTCTTATCCACAAGCTCGCGCTTTAAGCCGCGAATTGAAATTGTACTTGTGTATCTAAAAAGGGAATATTGTTCCCATTGGCATTGTTTTTTGTTGCACCGCATTGCTTGATGATTGGACGTTCGCATGCGATATTCTACTTTAAGAAAACGAAGTGACCCTACTCTGCAAAAGAACGCCACATATATAGAGATAGAGAGTGTTCCCCCATTCGATTTGATGCGGTTGCAGTCTTCGACTTCGAGTGATATTTTATCCGCAGAAAGTAACGAGTAACTATGGTGGAAAATAACCGTGCTAAATTTTAAGTTGGTTCGTTTGTTGTCCATTTTTTCGTACCTCATTGTTGTGTCACGACTTTTTACCACCTCCCGATCACGAGGTTCACCTAGTAAAGTACCACGATAGGAGTATGTATATCTATCTGTGGTTAGTAGATGCGCGAGCACCTGGGTATCTTAAAGTTTATATTCTTCGGTAAGAATGAATCGATTTTTTGAGCAAGGGGAATGAATGAATTTTTTTTTCTTTGTGAATGGAAGGGGGGAATGGAGAATAGTAATATGTGGCGGGTTTTTGGGTAACTTTTTCTTTAGCTTATTGTAGGTTGTTTTTTGTTTGCCCTAAAGCCTTCACCTAGATTTTTGCTATTGAAGTAGGTCGCAACTTTTGGTGTTGATTACTGTTTTTTTTTTTCTTCTTCTTCTTCTGTGGATGAGGAATCTTTGGAATTGGATAGATTTCTTTGTTTTGTTTTTACAATTTTAGGTAGTTAAACGTGTTTTTTTAGATTAGAAACCACAATCACAACTTTTTGGAAACGCAAACTGCTGCAAACTTCCTGCAGCAGCATTTCTGTTCATAATTGCATGGAATAAATATTTTCTGCATGGCATGTGCAACAATGTTGCAATTATGAACTCGCCCTTCCGCGAAGAATTTGTGTCAGAGGAAATCGGAAAAAAATCCACTTAGCAGTCAAAAATTTCACGAAACATTTTCCTGAACGCACTTCACCGTCAAAATACTAATTTTCTTCTGTGTGGAGTATATCAACGGTCTACTTACTTACTTACTTACTTAAGTGGCGCTACAGTTCGGGATGAACCTGGGCCTCAACCAACATGACTCTCCAAGTTCTACTTGTGCGCGCCACTTAAGGCTAGGTCTTCCTCTACTGCGTCCGATTTCTGGCGGGGAATCGAAGACTCTGCGAGCCGGAGTATTGGTGTCCATTCGTTCTACATGTCCTAACCATCTTAAACGTCCAATGCGGAGTTTTTTGACTAGGGGTATGTCACTGTACAGCTCGTATAGTTCGTAGTTGAATCTTCGTCTCCATAGCCCATCAACGCAAACGGGACCGAAGATTTTTCGAAGAATTTTTCTCTCGAATCGACCAAGGATTTCTTCATCCGCTTTTGATACGGTCCATGCTTCAGCGCCGTAGAGCAGGACTGGGATAATCAGGGTCTTATATAGGATCTCCTTAGTACTTCGAGTGTGGGCTTTACTACTAAATTGCCTTCTTAGTCCGAAGAAACAGCGGTTGGCAAGAGTAATTCTTCGTTTCATTTCTGACGAGATGTTGTTGTCAGAGTTTATAGCGGAGCCGAGGTAGACAAAGTCGCGTACTACCTCAAAGTTATATCTGTCAATGGTGACGTTCTGTCCAATTCGTCGATGTTGTGTGTCCTTTCGCGTTGACAGCATATAGAGGGTCCGTCAAATAACTTTTTTTTTTTGAAAATGCTATAAAAAAAAAACTACTGAATATTTTTTCAAATTTCTTTTTTGATTTGAAAGTACAATTCTTCCGGTTAATAATGAAAAATAATTTAATTCAAATGGCTGCCTCGGCTGGGCATCCTACACGATTGGTCCAATTTTTAAGCACTTTATCGATTGTGTGCAGCTGTATTTCACCAATGGCTTCACGAATATTGTCCTTTAAAGCGTCAATTGTCTCTGGCTTGTCGGCGTAAAACTTATCTTTTACGGCACCCCACAAATAATAGTCCAACGGTGTCAAATCGCAGCTCCGAGGTAGCCAAACGACATCAGCTCTGCGGCTGATAATGCGATCTTCAAAAACAGGGCGCAAAACATCGAGTGTAGCTTCGCCTGTGTGGCACGTAGCGCCGTCCTGTTGAAACCAAATGTTGCCAATATTCTCCTCTTCAATTTTTGTGAACAAAAATTCGTTCAACATGGCCCGATAACGATCGCCATTGACTGTAACGGCCACTCCTTGCTCATTTTACGAAGAAAAATGGCCCAATTATGCCTCTGGACCAAAATCCGCACCAAACGGTGACACGTTTTGGGTGTGTCGGCTTTTCAATGTATGCGTGCGGGTTTTCTGTGCCCCAACTGCGACAATTTTGCTTGTTTACATACCCGCCAAGATCAAAATGAGCTTCATCTGAAAAGATGATTTTTTTTGGCAAAGTCGGCATCTTCTCTAAGTCGATCGCAGGCGAAAACGCATTGGATGGTCAGTTGGCTTCAACTCCTGAACCAATTGGACTTTGTATGGCGTCATACCAAGGTCTTTATGCAAAATTCGTCTCAATGATGTCTCCGAAATGTTCAATTGTTGAGAACGACGGTGAATTGATGTTGATGGCGCTTCACGCACACTTTCTGCCACAGCAGCAATATTCTCGGGTGTACGCACTATTTTTGGTTTTTCACGCTTTGTTTTATCGATGAGTATGCCAGTTTCTTTCACTTTTCTTCATAAGATAACGAACATACGGAGCTGACGGTGCTTCTCTTCTTCCAAAATCCGTACGCAATTTTCGCACACATTCTGCAACATTACCATGATTTTCAAAGTAATGTCGCAATATTTCCCAGCGTTGTTCAAGCGTATACACAACCATATTCGTTCAGCGGAAGGATAAAACTAATTATCTGTCAAATCAGACATGAGCTCAGTGTTACCATTCACGAAATAAGCACTAGTTGAAAAAACAAACGTTAGATGGCGGACCCGTTACTTTGTCTTACCCTCATTTACGTTTAGCAGTAATTTTTGCCGCTTCCTTCTCTATACTTGCAAACGTGGCTATGACATCACGTTGAGTCCTCCCAATGATGTCAATATCATCGGCGTATGCTAGTAGCTGCACCGATTTTTGGAAAATTGTGCCTCTGGTGTTGGCTCGGGAGTTTTGCACAATCCTCTCAAGAATCAAATTGAAGAAGTCACATGACAGCGCATCGCCTTGCCTAAATCCTTTTTTGGTATCGAATGTGTCGGTGAGGTCGTTTCCGACCTGATGGAGCAGCGAGAATTCTTCATCGTCATCCTACACAAACGGACGAGTTTGGGCGGTATACCAAAACTAGACATGGCTTTGTATAGTTCTTCTCTATAAATGCTGTCGCATGCGGCCTTTAAATCGAAAAATAGGTGGTGGGTATCGATTTGGACTTCTTGGGTTTTTTCCAGGATCTGCCGAAGTGTGAAAATTTGATCGGTTCTGGACTTTCCTGGCCTAAAACCACACTGATAAGGGCCAATCAGGTTGTTAGTAAACGGTTTCAGGCGTTCACATATTACGGCAGATAGGATCTTGTAGGCGATGTTGAGGAGACTTATGCCTCTGTAGTTGGCGCAGTTCAGAGGGTCTCCTTTTTTGTGGATCGGGCAAACGATGCTGAGGTTCCATTCTTCAGGCATACTTTCATCCGACCAGATTTGGCTTATGAGTTGGTGAATGTTAAGTACTAAGTCATCTCCGCCAGCTTTATAAAGCTCAGCGGGAAGGCCGTCATTTCCGGCGGCCTTATTAAGCTTGAGTTTAGATATTGCTATCCTTACTTCACTTAGGTCGGGTGGTTGGCAGTTTTCGCTGCCGTTGCCAATATTAAATGGTTCGTTCTGCCTGACAGCGGAATGTTGTTCGTCATCGCCGTTAAACGGTCTGCGGAAGTGGTTCTTCAATATCCTCAGCATTGACTGTGTCTCAAATACGATATTTCCTTGTTCATCTCGACAGGATTCGGTTCGAGCCTTGTGCCCTTGGCTTTGAGTTTTACACTTTGGTAAAACTTGCGAACATCGTTCCTGGAGTGGCACCTCTCTATGTCCTCGATCGTGCGCTTTTCTTGCTCTTTTTTCTTCTTTCTGAAAAGCCGATGTTCTTCCCTTCTTCTTTGCCCATAGAGCTCAATGGCAGCTCTCGTCTTCACCTCAACAGTCTGCACGCTACAACTCAAGTAACTAGCGCACTCGCTATCGGTTCCGAGACGTATAATGTTGTGACCTACCTGGTTTTCGAAAACGGAGAAGAAAAATGAAGTTTTCGGTGATGGTTCCATATGTTTTACCGAAAACTTAGTTGGAAGGGATCCCAAGATTGAAATCCTGACAACCTGAATGACCTTCTTTACGGAATTCTGAATATTTACGGATTTTCAGCTTCCATTTTAGTTATCGATAACCAGAGACCATAGTAGGGGTGAGAGTACTCCTCCCTGAGGGCAGCCTTTAACGGCTGTTACTTATACTGAGGTCAGTGCTGATGAAGCAGTTATTTTTCGACTTTCAAGCATCGCTTTGATCCATTTGATGGTGGGGTGATCTATTCTATAAGTCAAAGCATTTGATATGGAGTCATATCCAGTGTTGTCAAAAGCACCCTCTATGTCAAGGAAGGCACATAATGCTACTTCTTTGTTGTGGTGGGTGAGTTAGGAGTAACAAAGATTCAAACTCTATAGGGGACAGCCCGTGACAATTTCTGTTGGAAAATTTCTGTCATTTATCAATTGAATGTTTGAAATTAAAAGAACAACTTGTGTAAAACAACACTATTTTGGTTAGAATTATAGCTATTTCGGACATTCCCAAGTGTCCTCATAAGATTCCTTCTAATAGTGGCGCTTATTGAACGTTCAGTTCTAGAAACAACTTTTATTCCCTAATCGGGGATTGAACCTGTAATCCAAACCATAGTGAGCCAAGTGCCTACCACGAATAATTTTTATATATACAGATGTATTCCTCATTTAATTAAACATTCATGGCCAAGACAATACAACGTCTGTCGGATCAGCTATAGTATTTCATAAAATTTGATTTCGAAATAAATTAATTGACAACAAAACGGTTTTAGCAACATATTTTGTACAGCACTGCACAATACACCAAAAAATAACCCACATAGAGAATATATGCCAAAAATGAAGGCCAATTTTTGCATGCTAAAGACATAAGTTCAGCTCGGTTAATAATATTAAAATATTTTTGAAATAAAGATATCAAACCAGATTTAGAGTTAACTAAAATAAAATAGTTATTGCCTATAAGTAATTTAAATAACTATTATAGTTTGGACATTCTGTCCTTTTCCTGCTAATACAGATATTTGACATCCAGGTGGATAAAGATACTTTCACTCTCATTCAACTACTGAATAAATTTGTCCACGAGGCGAGTATAATATTATGCTAGACAAACATTGGAAGGTTATTCTAACTGATAAATTTCTTATCGTTAAATTAATTTATTTAGATTTTGATAGGTTTTATGACTTGTCTGCCACATGCCCACAACATTGTGATCAATTCAAATCACTTGAACTCATTTTAATATTCTTATTCGACGTCACAATTATAGTTTTGGGAGAGTCGTTGCAAGAAATTATTTTTTTTAAGAAGTTGACTTGCAAAATTTTAATTTAAAATAAAGTGGATAAGCAATTCATAAATGGTTATTTCAGGCATCTTATTTATTCAACTATCCAGGGAGCTTATTCAAAAAGGTTCGGAAAATCACTTCTGACGGCGGTTTTGTATTTTCGAAAGTGAATCACTTTTGTTGAAAGCGATAGATGTAACTGGGTTACTTTGCCTGCTTTTTAGAATAAATAAGAGCGAAGACTGTCGAAATGTTCTTTTTAAGGTGAATTTTGAGTGTTGAGTTTTATGTTGGGACCTCAACATGTCGCCTTGTATAGAGCAGTGTATCGATTTCAATACGATCCTCCGCGCATTTTGGAATTAGCCCTCAAGCATTTTCTGGTAGCTAACCACTGTACCTTTCATAAATAACGGGTGATCCAAGTAGAGATACTTTTTTCAATAGCCTTTTTTGACAGATCACGTGTGAGTCGTGTCATGCTGTCATGTTATTTTTGTTTAGTATTGTTTGGCATTTCATAATGGAAAGACTTACGCGTGAACAACGTTTACAAATTGTTCAACTTTATTATGAAAATTCACGTTCTGTGAGGAATGTGTTTCGTGCACTCCGCTCAACTTATGGTCAACATAATCGGCCTACTGAGTGTACTATTCGCAACACCATCACCCATTTGAGAGCCAGCATTCATTATTGGAATATACTCGACCGAATAGACCACGTCCAGCACGCTGTGAAGAAAATATAGCGGCCGTAGCTGAGAGTGTACACGAAGACCGTAGAGAGTCGATTCGGCGCCGTTCGCAGCAACTCGGACTGACGTATGGAACGACTTGGCGCATTTTACGTCAAGATCTTAAATTGAAAGCGTACAAAATACAGCTTGTGCAACAACTGAAGCCGCTCGACCTTCCCAAGCGACATCGCTTCGCTCTATGGGCTCTTGAAAAGTTCCAAGAAGATCCGACGTTTTCGAGGCAAATTTTGTTTAGCGATGAGGCCCATTTCTGGCTCAATGGGTATGTAAACAAACAAAATTGCCGCATTTGGGACGAAGAGCAACCTGAAGAAATTGAAGAACTGCCACTTCATCCAGAAAAAACAACGGTTTGGTGTGGTTTGTGGGCCGGTGGAATCATCGGTCCATATTTCTTTAAAAATTATGCCGGTGCGAACGTAACCGTCAATGGCGACCGTTATCGTGCCATGATAACCGACTATTTGATGCCTGAAATTCAAGCTCGTGATCTCGGCGACATTTGGTTTCAGCAAGACGGCGCCACTTCCCACACATCGCATCAATCACTGGACTTATTGAGAGAACATTTCGGTGAGCACATAATTTCACGTTTTGAGCCGGTCGATTGGCCACCAAGATCGTGCGATATCACACCGTTAGACTTTTTCCTGTGGGGATATGTAAAGTCAAAAGCTTATGCCGCCAAACCCACTTCGATTCAGGCCTTGGAGGAAAACATCACGCGTGTCATTCGCCAGTTACCAGTCGAAATGCTCGAACGAGTGATCGAAAATTGGACTCAACGGATGGACCATCTGCGACGTAGCAACGGCCAACATTTGATAGACATAATCTTAAAAAAATAAATGCCAAAGAATGTTCTTTCAAATGATAATAAACATTCTCCATTAAATTTGAATTTTCTGTGTTTTTTTCTTTAAAAAAGTAGGGAACCTCGAAATGGATCACCCTTTAGTTGGTGCAGCTGGTCCCAAGTAGATGAGAAAGTAAATAAAAGCCTTCTGCAACAAAATAAAAAAAAGGAAAGACTGAGTTTTGTAAAGCATCCACATTCGTGTTGTTCCGTTAAGCAAAGAATGTCTATATCGGACGTAGTTAACGGGTGATTTTTTAAGCATAGTTTTTTTAGAAATCGAATAAAACACTCAAATTTCCATCAAATATTTAAAAAAAAAAAAACGATAAATAAGCCTTTGCCATTTACGTTTTAAAGACAACATCATGTAAATGTTGTCCGCGGCTCCGTTTCAAATGCTCCATTCGGAAGATCCAATTTTGCGTCACTTTTTCGAGCATTTCGGCCTGTATTCCAAGAATTACGCGTATATGTTATCCTGTAAGGCTTCAATAGTGTTCGGCTTGTCCACATAGACTACCGACTTTACATAACCCCAACAAGAAATAATCAAGAGGCGTTAAATCGCAGGATCTTGGCGGCCAACTCACAGGGCCGTTTCGAGAGATAAGCTGCTCACCAAATTCGTCCTTCAACATTTCCATTGTTTTTACGAGCTGTGTGACATGTGACACCGTCTTGATGAAACCACAGGTCAACCAAGTTCAACTCAGCCAACTGAGGCAAAAACAAAAGTCGTGTATCATAGCTCGATATCGTTCGCCGTTGACGGTAATGTTTATTCCACGGTCGTCTTTGAAGAAAAATTTACCGATGATGCCACCAGCCCATAAACCACGCCAAACTGTCGTTTTTTCGGGATGCATCGGTAATTCTTGTATGGCATGTGGCTTTTCATCACTCCAGATGCGACAGTTTTGCTTATTTACGTATCCGTTGAGCCAGAAATGAGCCTCGTCGCTGAACACAATTTTTCGATAAAACAGCGGATTTGCACATTTTTCACAGAGCACGAATCTTGATAATAAATTTCAATAATTTCATTTGTTGCTCGTTTGTAAGTCTTTCCATGATTAAATGGCAGAGTATACTGAAAACTTTTCACTTTGACAGATGACGCTTGGACGGCATTACTAACCAGTGCTGCCAACCTGAAAAACTTAACTCTTAAAAAATCACCCGGTACTATGAATGAACTTTCGAAGATAGGCTTGAGAATGAAGGTGAATATATTATAAGCGAATTATTGAAGGACGTAATGCGTCTGGCTAGCATTTCTACTTTAATTAGCGGCAGAAGACATTCCTACTACGTTCGATCGAGACAATGGAGTTCGCTATGGCTAAGTCTCCTACCAGTTTTATCGCACGCTTTTGTATTCAACTCTAGTTTGGGGCATATGTATATGTTAAATAAAAGCATTTGAAACAAATCACAATTTTACATGACATATGTCAGCGTGCAGAATATTATCGCTAGACAAACATTGTCGCTTCGTGACCTTGTATGGAATACAACATTGTGTAATGAAAAAGACGCAAATCCCTAAAACAAACGGCTTAAAAAAAACTGCCTGTCTAAATTCTTATTTTAAATAAAAATGAATATTCAATACTGATCGGAGTAGGTGCATTATCAGTAATCCATATAAGGATAACTTTTATTAACCTTGCACGCTTTTCAGTTTGTGGTACCGATTAGGGCCTTATTTGAAAACCAAACTTTATGAAATATAGACCAAATGATTTTTTTTCGTTGATGAATAGAATATTTCTTTGCCTCTACAACGCTGTATAGAAAATTTGTAGGCTTTTAAATGTTGTTGACTTCAAAGATTACTCCTCTAAAAAATACCTTTCAATGTGTGACTTCCCAAATAACAATTTTTCTTCTATAAGATTCAAATTTCCAATTTCCAGAAGAAATTAATTGAATTGAACTTATTTATTACTTAGGAGCAGAAGTTGAGCATATTTATTAATAACTCTTGTAGCTAAATCCACAGGTTTTATAGAAGTTGTGATCTTCTGTAAGGCTTCTACAAAGTTTCCTGAGATGTGTATACATGTGACATTTGTAAAGATGTGTTTTTAAAGCTTCCGTCGAAGTAATGTTTAAGCATGACCTGCTTAGAGCTTCTGACTATTACAGAATTTGATTTTTTTTGTCGTTTTTTTTTTATTTTAGTAAGGAAGTCTTAAAGAAGACTTGTAGAGTGCGTCAAAAATTTTTCCATAAGGCTTCAAAGAGTTAATATTTCTGGAGGGAAAATAGTGTTGATAGTGCTTCATGAAAGCAGATTGTTAATTGGGCAACCTCTCTTGGAATAATCTAATCAATATGATCTTCCAACATTATTGGTTGGCAGCTATATTCAGATACTTTTGAGAATTTGGAAAGTTCTTTTTTCGTCACTGGATTGAGAGTTGATTTTATCAATCCCGTCTGTAGGCGTAATAGTGCGTATTCTTGTATTAAAGTACATTTCGGATTAGGATCAAAATTTAAATTTAAAATGAATTAAATGAATCTACCAAGTGTAAAAGCTTATATGCCTGGCTTTTCCTAAAGCCAAATTGATTTCTATACAAATCTGTTAAGGTAAGCCATGTCAACATTATTCAACTTATTATGATCGCTATAGAATTATTAGCCAAGATCGGTTTTTCGAATTTGAGAGAGAGAGAGCGGGACACATGCGCAGAGACAGTCCTATTATTTCTTCATTTTCTTGTCTTTTCAGTTTCTGTTAAAATGTTTGCAGTGTAAGAGCATGCCTGACTAGGATTATATTACTTAACTTTATTTTTATTTATTTTTTATTTAAGTAACAAAAATATTTTTATATAAAAAAGAGTTATTGCCACTCTTAGCAAAAAAAATTGAGATAAACAATTAGAAATGGGTGGGGTGATCCTTCAAAAACAAATAATAAAAAAAGTTAAAATATTATTAATTAACATAATCTATATAAAAATGAGTTAAATTGGAAGTTTAAAGTTAACATTTCATGAAAAACATCAGCCATTAACAAAGAATTCGATACTCTCATTATCAAGACTAAGGAGCCAGTATTTTACATGTTTAATAAATAACGAATGAGATGTATGCATTCTGATGGATTGAGGAAGTTTATTAAATATACGACACGAAGAAACACTATAAAAATTACGAAATGCAGTTGTTCGAAAAACCGGTATAGACACTCGGTTCAAAAAGTTACCACGTAGACTATAGTTATCAATTATTCTAAAGTTAAGATTACCAGATCTTCTAAAGAAAATGTTTAGAACTTTATAGCAATACATATGCCGTACTGATAGAATTTTCAAATCCCTAAATAGTGGAAAACTAGGATATAGGCGTGGTTTGCCACATATTTTCTTCAGAACACTTTTTTGCAATACTAATAGAGGCTCTATTTTGTTATTATATGTACCTCCCCAACAAGAAATTCCATATTGTAATTTCGAGTGAAAAATGCCATAATATATCTTAAGTAGTAGCTGAGAAGAGCAAACTTTACGCAAATAGTATACATTTCTAAGAATACATCGGAAATGCTGTCTAAGACTTTCTGTATGGTTATAAAAACTCATTCTATAATCAATGATTAATCCCAAATATTTGAATTCTTTAACAATTTCTGTCCCAAAACATTTATCATTGCAGTTCGTTGAATCAGTGAAAGTTGAAGATGTAACCACAGAATTACAGGTGCACTTAAAAAGTTTAAATTTTTGACACTCAGTGGCATGGAAAAAGAGATCACCATCAATAATCTTTTGCCCAGACAAATTAAAAAAACATTGCCTTAGTCTTAGAACTTATCATCAATTTGTGCTCTGCAAACCATACTCTTAACAAGCTGAGATCCCAATTTATATCAGATATAAGATTAAGACAGCTATCTGTACCATAAGTAAAGCCCACATCATCTGCAAAAGCTGTCAATAAACCTTTAAAGGACAAGCTGAACAACGAATTGATGTAAACCAAGAAAGGGATTGGTCCCAAAACCGAACCTTGTGGAACTCCCAAATCTATTGGCTTTATATCACTTCTGATATCACCAAATTTCACTCTTTGGGTTCTATCTTTTTAGTAAGATCTAAACCAATCACATATGAAACCTCGAAACCCAGCGCTTTCAAGTTTGCCAATCAATATTTCGTGGTTAACCATGTCAAAGGCTTTTGATGTGTCAACAAATAATGCGGCTGTATTCTTTTTTCTATCCAGGCTAACAAATAGTTGAGAACAGAAATGTAACAAGGCATCTTCGGTTGATTTATTACATTGAAATCCAAACTGAACCTCACTAAGAAAACTTGTTCTAGTTAAAAAAAAACTCACCATTCTACTTTTTACGGCTTTTTCAAAAATCTTACTTATTGAGGGTAAGAGTGATATAGGCCTATAGTTACTTAGTTAACTAGTTGCGTCTTTCTTAAAAAGTGGTAGAATGTTGGCACATTTAAGGGCATCAGGGAAGACTCCAGAAAAAATACTTTTGTTAAAGATATGTGCCAAGACGTCAATTATAAAACAAGCTATAATTTTAAATAAACATTACAAATACCATCATAACCCGAAGAATTTGAGCTTTTTAAAGTGCCAATTATTTTAAGAATCTCTAAGCTTGTTATAGGCTCAAATACAAAACTTTGGCTTTGAGAAGGTTCACTACTAGAGGGACTATAAAGTGCATAGTTTGAATGACTAGAAGTCGCTTGTGGATTAAGTGATATCGTTGAGAAATAGTCATTGAATGCATTAGCATTTCCAACTTTATCTGAAACCATGCAGTCATTAACATTTACAGCAGATGGTTGTTTTTTGCACTGAGATTTGTTAAGTATACTGTTTACAATTTGCCATTCATTTATTATATTCCCTTCAGCTTGATTGAATTTGTTTTTATAATAACTATCACGGCAAATAGAAATTTCCTTTTTTAAATCAATACATATTTTCTTATATTTATTTTTTATATACTGACAGCTAATATGTTTTAAACACTTCTTTCTTAGTTTGTTTTGAAGACATATCATGCCTCATTTAGATTAGCGCCTAAGGCTTGTTGGAAATATGTACTGGACAAATGAGCCTATGTTTCCGAAGTAAATTAGTCGAGGAATGGCTAACGTTAGTTATTTATAGACTTCGATAAATTACTGATGAGAAGTCAAGGCATAGGTCCCAAGAATGACCGGGTATATCTTTAAATCAAACGTAGCGTGATAACTTCACCTTGGCAGACTTAAGAGCCGGCTGGTTGGCTATTTGAAAAATCGTCTATAAGGATTGCATGTCTTTGGATAGAGTCCAGTAAGTTCAGTGTATGATCTCGAGCCGAACTTTATGTATTCTAGACCTGGTCGTACATGGCCTTTATATAGTAGATGTAGATGGGCTAGTGTGAAATATCTCTTAGCTATGGAATGGTTTCATAATTAACCCTGTTTTAGAGTCCCAGTTCAAAAACGGAACGAAAAAATTTTTTGAATATATAAATGAGTTGCGAAAAGAAAAACAGAGTAGGTCCCCTGAAGAGATTTTTTGATACACTACATGGACGGCCTTCGAGAATATAGTGCAGAATGTGTTTCAAGTGCTGGAAATCCTTTTGAAATTGTGCAGGGATGATATCATCCGTCATTGGCCTTATATGTGGTTCAAAACTGCAAACTGCTCATTTTAGATTTTTATCACAAATCAGGTTGGAGTGATTCTGTTAGTGGGTTGTATTCTCCTTGTTTATTACTAGTACTGGCATACAACCTGGAAAGTAAGTGTCCATCAACTGATCCACAGATTCCACTTCTGAATCTACCCAGGTACCATCTGGGTTCATGTGAACTGAGTATTTGTGGTGCTTTGGCGTCTTAAAAAGTATCTGACCAACTTTTTAAGACGCCAAAGCACCATTTTGTATACCATTTTGTTTAAATATAACCTCGCACACACAAATAAATTGAGGAACTTGGTTCAAGGCTTTGCAAGGCCTTTCCTAGAGAAGTTACGGCAAAAACTTTGTTGAGTTAATATTACTTTTGTGCAATACAAGATACGGAGGTACCTTTATCGCCTACAATAAGAGTAACTTGGTTAATCTGTCAATCCGTATCAAGTCTAGTGCGCTTAGCTAGGTTGAAGTCGTTTCTATTTTTATATCGTAGATCTTTTAGCTATACATTCCCTGAAAGATTGCGTTTTTACAATCTGAAACTGACAATGGAACAGAATTTGATGATAGATTTGGTGAGAGTGAGGTTTGAACATTGTTAAGCTTATCTAGTCCAGACTGCGAACTTAAATTCCAAATTATGTCAAATAGCCCAGTATGTAGCCTTGATTTGTTCCATTTTTTTGTAGATCGACTTTAAGTTTGAACTGTAAGTATCTAAGGCTTATTTAATAGATATTTTCTAGTGGGATATCAAATAGTTTTATGTCTAGAATTTCCTAACAAAGTTCCAAAAATTTAGAATAGTACCATTGATAGAGAAAAATGTGCCAACAAATAATTTCCATTAAAACGAAATCAAATTAACGAATTCGCCAAGACTCTCTCAAATGTATCTGCGGTTACAACAGAAGACGCCTACTTTTCACAACACACTAGCTACCTACCCTACATTATTTTGCATTCCTAAACCTCATTCCTAATGACATGGTTAAAAAAAAAACGTCCAAACATAACTGGCATTTAAATTCAAAGATATGGCATCCATTTTGTCAACCATCTCGAAATTTAGAAAGGAAATTCCAAAACTGAAACAATAATAATTTTTTCTTTCATATGGCAACGTAATTACATTTAATGGATCGCAAACTTTTATTCGTTAGCTTGCGCATTTAATTAACAAAAAAAATATACTGCCCATAAATAACGAACAACCGGGTAATCTTGACAGCTTCAAATTTAACGGAATGTTTTCTAAAGTAAGCCACGACATACAAGTTGAATTTGTATGTGTATGGTAGTATTTCTTTTTAAAGACAAATGGTGCAACCGTATTCGGCTTATCTGTGGCTACTCAAGTTTCAAATGTTATTTTCCTGGGTGTATCTCAATATCTACTGAAAAAGAGAGTCCACCTCCACCATGTCTACATTAACATACTGATATCCGACAATAAATCTTCAACAGTATTCCCTTCATTATCACTTACGATAAATCGATTGACCGATAGGGTACCTACCAGCTACCTACTTTACCTTTTCCAATAGTAATCTTAGATTACAAATGGCAACAAAGCCACCGAAAAAAAATTCCAAAAATCCCAACCAAAACAATGTTATCTCTTAAGAAAAATATTGAAACACTTAAACATATTAAAAACGTGCTCAATCGTCCCCAAATCTTATCAATCAATTTCCATCCACCATCCGCGACGAGACCCCAAACAACCGAAACCATTGTCCAAAGTACACTCGTCGAGTATTTACATATCGCCTTCCACATATAATTTGTATCTGTAGATACGTCTCCACAGAATTTCCATTGTTTGCTTTCAAAATCGATCGGATATTGATTCAAAAAAAAATCCATCGAGTCTCGATCAACATTTAACCAAAGATCACCGATGACCGATCGGCATGGCACAACAAACAGAGAGAGAGAGTGAGAGAATCCACCTGGATCGTCCATCGTCGTCTACTTCCACTCACTCAATCCATTTCTGAGTGAAATCAGTTTTAAATGCGCGCGCGACTATTCACGATCGTGTGCCTAGAGCTCAGTGCTTGCTTAGCGCCTGCACCTTTCTTTCACCAACTCTCGGTTACGTGATCAGTTCTCATGTGAACGTTGTCAAAGGTGAATGATACGGCGCAGTACATTCCGCAGAGCAAGCTCGATTTTCGGTCTTTAGATACGTAGATACTTCTATAGCGTGTGGTTAGTGTTTTAGTTTTGTGTCGTTACATTGACCCCTCCCCCTATTCGTGGATAGTGACAGTTACGAATAAAAGAGATTCAAATTGTCTACACAAGACGTGATCAGAATTCGCGAGCGTTTCATTTGAACAATTTAATTTTGAAAAGTTAAATGCAAACAGAAATATCAACCATCACCAGTGTGATTAATGATGATGGAATATCTTTCTGAATCCGCCATATTAAGGTGTGATCGTGATAGTGCAAGTGTTGGCGGTGTGATGTTAACGATCAGTCACAATGAAGATGTTTTTTTGTTTTGTTTGATGATGTGATCGTTTAAGGATATTTCTTGCATTTTTTTGAAAATAGATCATTTTCGTGTATCTTTTCATTGAAAAGCTAAAGAGAAGTGAAAAAGGGCAAAATAAAAAAATTTCTAAATTATCAACATCGACGACAAAAGCCTTTTTAATCGTGTTTTTGCTTTCGAGATCGAAAACGTGATTACAAGAAGCTAATAAAGCTCGTGTGCGGTCTATTCATTTAAAGTTTGAGTACGCCCGCATCTTCAGCTGAAGACAAAATCCAAACAGATACTGCATTTTTTTCCAAGTCAGACAAGGAGACGCGTTGAAAAAAGATGCTGTGCAATGAGGATTTTATTACCACTGTAAGTTCAGCTTGTTTTTCTTTTTGGGTTAATTGTTAGATAACCCATATATGCATATGGAGATATAACAATAAAAAAAAAAATAAACTGTGGATACAAAGTTTAGCATTTAAGAGCAATTTAGATGTCTGGAGGTCTTTGCGAGCTGATGTAATAAATTTTGACTAACTAAACGAATATACGGGTATGCATAGATACGAATATTGTGTGGGGTTGTTAGGACGGATATTAAAGCTGAGAATGACATTTTATTGGTTTGACTTTTTTTTGGAGGTGTATCTATATGTGTGATTTATATTTGGTTAGGGGATAATGATGAGTTGAAATGCCAATTAAAAAAATACAGTTACTCGGCAATCGTAGTTATACAATTTTGGTTGATCAAGTCACTGTTAGGTCATCAGTAAAGTATCCGATCATACCTAAAGAGAATATAAAGTAAAATTTATAAAAAAAATATTTTTACAACCAAAAAAAACATTGAATGGCCCCCAGCATATTGCTAACTTGGACACATGTGAACCATGAATCCATAGAACATCTCAATTGAAAGTGAAAAAAGTTTCTCCATTTCCTGCTTAAGAGAAAGCGATATTCGATAAAAATGTTGCTTGCAAGCAGTTTGGTGGAAAATACGACGAACGAAATGTCTCAACTAGCAATAAATTATGTATCTACAACTAGACTCATAAAGAAGACAGTTGTTAGACTGACTAGAATGACAGAGCATTCATCTAAAAGTCATTAAATTTTGTTTCGACAAAATCGATACCTGCCAAAGTGAGAACAATAGATTGGTTATACTGCAAATTGCAATTTAATTTCTAACCCCAATTCAAGTATGAAGGGGCACTTGATTTTGAAGTATTGATTACAATCTCGTTTAATTGCCTGTCGCGACTTTGGTTGATGGCACGTTTTTGGGATGTCGGATTTTTGTTCAGTTTATCGCATAATTATGGGTGAATTACCTGAACGGAGCGGCGTTCGATATGTTGATTTTAAGATCAGCGATTGTTTCCGGTTTGTCCTCGAAGAACGTCGATTGCATACAATCCGTGGAACTAAGGCGGGTAATTGCACAACATCGGTGGCCAGTTCATATCGTATCGCTACCGCCATCCAATAACGATTACAACGACATCTTTACACGACCAGAAGTTGCTTGTCATTGATTGGTAGCGAAGATCGGTCGACGAAACGCAAGATCTGCCGAAAACATCGTCACTGTCCGTGAGAGTGTGCAGGAGAATCCGAGTCAGTTGATGTAGCGTCGCTCACAAGAACTAGGCCTCTCACAGACCACAACTTGGCGAATTTTGCATCGTGCCTTGGTCCCGTATAAAATTTAACTGACCCACGAGGAGGAAATCGAAATACTGAAATGCCTTTGCCAATACACTTGAAAAAGACTGAGAAAATAACCGCGATACTAAACTAACTAACTCTAATGAAAAAAAGAAAATAACCTTTTTTTCATAAAACTATTTCTAAAATCTAAAACTAACCTAAGACGATCACACTTTCTTTCAAGCATATCGGTTCGATAAAATCCCGAAATATGCCAGATGTTGTTGGCAGGTAATTCCCTCTAACGTATATACAGGAGGTGAGTTCAGAATGACACAGGCCTAAGACAGGCCAAAAGAGCTATTCAGCCCTTCAAATCAGATGCCAACAAGATACTAAATCTTCGCAGGCACGATATCAAAAACTTAGTAGGCTACCTAACTGGTCATCACGGTCTGCGATATCACCTAAACAAAATGCGTCTAGTCGACTCACCGGAGTGCAGACTATGTCTAGAAGAAGACGAAACAGCCGAGCATATCATATGTGAATGCCCGGCCCTTTACGGTATGAGAAGGGAATCCAGCTTCAGGGAATTTTTAAGTCCCGAAGAACTGAGGAAATCTTCGGCTGAAAGTATTATCAGCTACATTAGGAAAGTAGAAGCGCTACTAACCTAAAAAGCATCTGACGGCAAGCACAATAGATCTTTTAGGTCGATGTGTATATTACTGCTTAGGCAGGTCAGAATTTAAAAAAAAAAAAAGAATTACACCTCTTTCTCCCTACTTGTGGATCCAAAATGACCCACAATAAAGGACACACAGCGAACGAAACAATTGAATTGTTGAAGACGATATATGAAGGAAGAACTATCTCGCGACACAGCGATGTGAATGGGACATACATAGGATCGCCTCAAAGTGATTTGACGCCTTATTTTTTCTAAGACGTTTTTTGAGGAAAAAAATGTGTATGCCAATAAATCAAGAACATCGCCATTCGTAAAATTGAGACTTCTCTATGGCAAAACATATTTGGAAAATTTGTCGAGAGTAGTCCACTATAGGGCCATCAGTTCTGAGGTGCGATATGATCGGTTACTGTATTTCGTACATTAGCTTTACAGTCTAAATTCTTGATTTAAAGAAAAAAAAAGTGTGAGTTTACAAGCGTTAGAAGTGAATCTTTATTCTGGTTAATTTGTAGTTAGGAGGCTACGAAACTTTGTATTACGTTTCCTTTCCTTTCGAGCAAACGAAGGCTATGGAAACTGTATAGAAACGCGTTTTATCTCAATTTCTCATAGCCTAAACCCTATAAATATATTAGTCTCCTTTTGTTTCACTTTTTCGTTTCATAAAATCTAATTCACACCGTCCCAAAAGAAGTTTCACTTCAAAAAGGCTTAACCACGAAAATATTACTGCTGTGTGTAAGAGTGTACGGAAATACCTAGCCTTTTTCGAATTTATATTGACGAATTTTTCTTCGGTACTTGAGTCTGCACCCTTAATCTAAATGATCAAAAAAATTGGTATAGCGACGTGTGTTCGGTGGTTAAGCTATGGGGTAGTTGGAAGTTCATGAGAGATGAGGCACATTTTGGGTGAATCGAAGTGGAGCAAACCAAAATTTTCAGATTTGGGACGTCTTAAATTCACACGAGTCTTAAATTCACCACAAATTCACTAGGGATGTTTGTCTAGCGGTACGCACCTCTTCCAAAATGAAACTGGCTTTGGTTACCAGTTGACCCAAATTTTTACCAAACTGCGAATAGTTCCCTTGGTAGGAGCATTATGGCGACCGTATAATGGCAAAGCGCACGGAAAGTTTCCCGAACAGAACACCCATTTTTGATAAAAACAATTTTATCATTTGCACGTCTTGTTGAACGGTATGTCTGTCCATGGTGAATTGGCAAAACAGACTAAAAAAATTACAGCCAATTTGACAGATGTAGGTTCATCAATATGGCCCCTTTTAACTATCAAAGTACGGAAGTCTCTGTTGGAAGACCTTTACAAACAGTCGAGTTGCTCGTAAACTCTTTACTCGACATGAAGATTTTTGCATGAAGTAGGTACATCTGAGCAATTTAGCCGAGGCAGTCAAAATATCTAAGAAATATGCGTAGGTATGTGGTCGAAGATGTCAAGATTTTCTTATAGAAATCGACCGAATTTGTTGTCTACTTTCCAAGCCATAATAATATAATTTTCTTGAAAAGTATATTTGCATCTTCAACTTTGCAATCATAACATTTGACACTCATTGCTGTAAAATTAGAATAGTATCTAGGTGCCTTTATTGTCAATTTTTAAATCACCCTGTAAAATAGTCATTTCCAATGATTCCAATTTAAAATGCCGGATTAAAATTTAATACAAAAAGTTGCGCGATTTGTTAACACGAAAAATGTATCTACAAATCTCATTTACCATTTCTATATAAGCAATTTCCATAAGAGTGGGAGGTTTGCGTCATCTATAAATAGATACTTTTGTAATGATTAAAATCGTATGCAAAATATATATTACGAACGTTTTTTGTTTTTTTTTTTTCAACAATACCTAACCTCTATTTATTGGCACAATTACGATTTTTATCTCAAAGGAAATAAATTAAAACTATCTCTCATCACATGACATCCGTGACGGTGAAAATGCAAAAGAGTTTTGCTAACTTCCAGTCAAATACGTGTTATCTAAACGAAGACGTATGTGTCCCAGCTTTATCTGAATAGGTAAATATTTACCAATCTTTAAGGCAAATTTGCCGGTCAATAAGAAGAACCGCAGTCTGTTATCGATAGGAAGTGACGACAATTATTGTACTGTGGTACTGAGTACTCTTTTTTAGGTGTTACAAAAAGTTTCCCGCTTTACTATATGTACTGAGGATGGTCAGTAGCTAGAATGTGCAAGCAAAATGTAATCTACAACAACAAAAATCATTAAATTTGCATAATCATCAGGAATGTGGTATGTTTATTAAAAATGCAAAGCACACATAAACATCAACAACAAAAGTATATGGATTTTGTATACCCCACCTGTAGATACATTAAGAATTTGCAAATTGAAATTCTTTTCAATTCGAACAATCGAACGTTCATTTAGCTTAATATCCACTCACCATGACTTCCAATTTAGGTGAGTGTATCATGCTTTAGATAAAGGAATGTTAACTAAGTGTTTAAATTGAATCCATAAAATAATGAACAAGTATCTAAAACATTTCCAACTAATCGCATATGAACATTTTTGGTGAAAACACAAAATTGCATTGCAATAGATTTTTTTCAGATACTTAAATGTGGCATGACCTTGTACGAAATTGCCGCACATGGATTCGAAAAATTGGGATCGCACTTGATAACCCAACTGGGTATAGATACATCTACTCGCAGTGAAATGTGGAGTGAGTGATGACATTGTGATCTGAATTATGGATGGCAGAAGTTGAGTGTTGACAGGCGTGTATGTAAGGGAGGATCCCCATTACCAGGTTGTTGATTCATAAATTTAGATATACGAGTGCGTTCGATCTTCAAGATGAATACAAATTGCCCTCTATTAATGGGTGGTGGAAACGTGTGTGAAATATTTAAATTCAACTGAGTGTACAGAGCCGTTGAAGATTTCCAAAGATAGACGATATTTGATTTCTTTGTAACGTTTGTTTGGCACCGACAATAATTAGCTTTTTATGATATAGATACTTTGGAATGTTCTTTTGAGCAAATATTTGTTTAACCATTGTTGGTTTTTTTTAATGTAACGGGTCCGCCATCTAATTAGCACTTATTTCGTGAATGGTAACACTGAGCTCATGTCTGATTTGACAGATAATTAGTTTTATCCTTCCGCTGAACGAATATGGTTGTGTATACGCTTGAACAACGCTGGGAAATATTGCGAAATTACTTTGAAAATCATGGTAATGTTGCAGAATGTGTGCGAAAATTGCGTACGGATTTTGGAAGAAGAGAAGCACCGTCAGCTCCGTATGTTCGTTATCTTATGAAGAAAAGTGAAAGAAACTGGCATACTCATCGATAAAACAAAGCGTGAAAAACCAAAAATAGTGCGTACACCCGAGAATATTGCTGCTGTGGCAGAAAGTGTGCGTGAAGCGCCAGCAACATCAATTCACCGTCGTTCTCAATAATTGAACATTTCGGAGACATCATTGAGACGAATTTTGCATAAAGACCTTGGTATGACGCCATACAAAGTCCAATTGGTTCAGGAGTTGAAGCCAACTGACCATCCAATGCGTTTCGCCTGCGATCGACTTAGAGAAGATGCCGACTTTGCCAAAAAAATCATCTTTTCAGATGAAGCTCATTTTGATCTTGGCGGGTATGTAAACAAGCAAAATTGTCGCATTTGGGGCACAGATAACCCGCACGCATACATTGAAAAGCCAATACACCCAAAACGAGTAACTGTTTGGTGCGGATATTGGCCCAGAGGCATAATTGGGCCATTTTTCTTCGAAAATGAGCAAGGAGTGGCCGTTACAGTCAATGGCGATCGTTATCGGGTCATGTTGAACGAATTTTTGTTTACAAAAGTTGAAGAGGAGGATATTGCCAACATTTGGTTTCAACAGGACGGCGCTACGTGCCACACAGCCGAAGCTACACTCGATGTTTTGCGCCCTGTTTTTGAAGATCGCATTATCAGCCGCAGAGCTGATGTCGTTTGGCCACCTCGGAGCTGCGATTTGACACCGTTGGACTATTATTTGTGGGGTGCCGTAAAAGATAAGTGTTACGCCGAAAAGCCAGAGACAAATGACGCTTTAAAGGACAATATTCCTGAAGCCATTGGTGAAATATAGCTGCACACAAGCGATAATGTGCCTAAAAATTGGACCGATCGTGTAGGCTACTGCAAGGCCAGCCGAGGCAGCCATTTGAATGAAATTAGTTTCCATTATTAACCGGAAGGATTGTACTTTCAAATAAAAAAGGAATTTGAGAAAATATTTAGTAGTTTTTTTTAAAGCATTTTCAAAAAAAAAAGTTATTTGGCGGACCCTTTATTTCAAGTCATTGATTTTGATTTATTTTATGATACTTAAATTTAGGTTTCGTAACTGACTGCCTTCAGTTGTAGATTCAAAGTCGGTTAAGCGGTCAAATCAAAAGTATAATTCTTTTCAATGAGCAGGACATCTAAGGAGATCTGAGCATAACTCTGTATTTCGTTTCAAAAGTCAGAAATTAGGGCCCAAGGTAACCAATTTCCGGAGCTTTTTTAGAACAGTGCTCTAAGGATTTCAGGCCAATGCTTGTTAAATAGGGCTTGAAATTTCCTCACGTTTTCTACCGTGGGATAATTTAATTTAATTTGAGTTACCGGTATGGATGAAATCAAACAGATCTTTTCAAGGCTTAAGTTAAAAATGGAGTAAAATGACTATCTTGTGTAGTTAAAGTGAACTAGGAATGGGTTTCACAAATCGTTGTGCTTAGCCCCTTTTTATAAAAATGGGTGACAACAAATTCTATGCAAGTATAAGGGTATGTCAATTTTAAGTCTCCCTGAGAAAGTAGGGATGTTTATCATCAATAACACGGCGAATGTTGACTTCCCAATCGTCCAACGTCTCTTGTTTATCGGCATAGACTAGTGACTTCACATACCCCTAATGAAAGCAATCTAAAGGTATGAGATAGCAGGATCGTTGAGGCCAGTTCACAGGTCCATGAGGCAAAATGATGCGCTCAGCAAATGTTAACCTCAATAAATAGATGGTGTCGAGCGCCGTCTGGCATGTTGTGCCAACCAAAGCTCAGTCCCGTCAATGCCATTCAACTGAGGAACGAAGAAGTGAGAAATCATGTTTCTATAGTGCTTTTCATTGACGTGACAATCTATCCGGCATCGTGCTTGAAGAAATATGGACCAATGATTCCACCAGCCCATAAAGCACACCAAACAGTGAGTTTTAATGGTTGTAAGGGCACCCCAACAACGGCTTCTGGGCTATCCAATCCAAATTCGGCCAAATTTAGCTTGTTTAGACTAAGCTGAATCATGGTTTCGGCTCATTCACCGAACCTACGACGTTTATAATGGTCACGTGGTTTTAACTCTTGAACTTATTAGATCTTATAAGCTTCTAAGCCAAGATCTCTCTGTAAAATCTTACACAAAGTTCATGGGCATAGCTCCAATAATTGCTGTGCATGATGGCGAAACGAATTACTCGGATTACCCTCAATACTGGGGTCCACAGTGGCAATAAGTTCTTTTGTTCCCACTGATGCGTATTATTATTATCGATTCATCGTGTTCCGAATAACTTCCTTAGATGGACGGTTATGTCGACCATAAAATGGACATAGTACACGATAAGTTTGGCGAACCGAACCATGGTTTGCAAAATTTGCACGCGTTGTTCTGACGTACTGAAACAGATGTCAAAGTCAGAGTATTTTGGATATTGTTCACGTTTGATGGAAGAGCTAACGCTGGGTTATCTAGAGGCATAAACTTTGAGGAAGCTGAATCCAACTGTTATCAAAGCTCGGTATAGGTATTTTTAACAACTCACACCTATGGCCATGAAATTTTTTTTTTTTTTTTGTTAGAGCAGCTCACCGAGATGAAGTCTAGGACAACAGACTGCATGAGAAGGTTCATGTCGAGCAGTTGCTTCTCTGAATGGAACGTGCCATGCTTAAATAGTTTGGTCAAGTACAACCGATGACCCTCTATCGACTTCAGAAACGTCCTTTGAATAATGATAATGTAAACGTCTTCGGTAAAGATAGAAATACCAAATCCATAATCCGTGTCAATATCATCTGAAAATGCAGTTGATATTGTTTGAAGTCGATGGTGGAGGATCTATATTAATGGAAGACACATCTCGGAACCATCCTTCCGCTGACCTTTACTTTTGTCGCTTTCAGGTATGCTAATTTGATCAGTATTCCCGTCCCCCGACTCAAAAGGCTCATAAAGGATCCTTTTATCTGTTGCCCTCCTTGCAGCATGGTATATTATTGGAACGTTCGTTGAATCCGATAGGTAGCCATATGCATCCAGAAACAGAAATGTGTCTGGCGGAACGTATCCACTTTCCAAGGCATTTCTGAAATACCCAGGATTCGGATAGAATAATCCAGAGATTAATTCGTTTTCGCTAACACTTGCCGAACGAACAAAGTGATTCCTTACAAGATCTAGAATGACATTGTCAATTCTGGACACACCGGAAGCATCCAGGAAGTCTTTTGTTTGAGACGTAATGCCTATAATCGGAATGTGCACTCCTATACATCTGTGTGCAGGCTCTAAGACATTTGCGCTCGAACACTCGAAGTTTTTCCATATACGATGGGTTAATGTTCCACCACACTGGACTCGCATAAGTCAGAATTGGGCGAACGAATGCTTGGTAAAAAATGATCTTCACATCGGATCTAAGATAGTCGGAATAAAACAGGCTTTTTAGCGACATGAATGCCGCTCTTGCCTTGTCTAATTGAATATTTATGTGCTCATTGTAATACAGAAACTTGTCCAAATGAACACCTAAATATTTTACCACGGTTCTCGACTCGATCCGAAGACCATTTGAACTCGTTATTTTGAGATTTCTCCAGTTGCGTCTCAAATCTGAATTACCGCGTCTTATTGGGGTGCGGAACAGTATGGTTTCACATTTCGTATAGTTTATTTTAAGCTTCCATACGGAGCAGAAAGCTTGAAACCTGCCAAACTTGCTTTGAAGTTGGATTTGAATGTCTTCAATTTTTGAGCCGCTTGCATACAGTGTAGCGTCGTCGGCAAATGCCAATGAATTATCGAGTTCCCTAAGTATATCAGAAATGTAGATATTGAAGAGCTGTGGAGCAGTTACTGTGCCTTGAAGTAGACCATTAGGGACATTAAAAACTTCAGCTGTCGAGTATTCTCTATCTGTTACAACAAATTTCTTTCCGTATAGCATGGATGCTATCATCTTTGTAAGATGAGATGGAAATTCATATCGAATAAATAATTTTAATAATAATTTTAGACATCTTGTATAATCGCCAAATTTTGACAGTTAACTGGCACCAACAAAACTATATCTACTATGTTACTATATAAATGGTGATTGGAAATACAGATTATTAATTAGAAAGCTTAATTTTTTTATTGATTCATAGAGAATGACTTGTGACAGGACACCCAGAGTGTCTAAGATCACTAATTGATTCAGTCTCCCTGATTTTTTTTAATTATGCTCTTCACAGTTAATGGTTTTAAATCACGGCCATATTTTTTTTCGAAAATTGCAGACTGCAGCTGACAATTTTATTTTTAAAATATTGCTCAACAATGAAAGCGCTCCATTTTTACTAACCCCGAAATGTCAGCTGTCACATTGTTATCTATTTTTCCGTTGTCCACACAGTACTATTAAAAGGCGCAAAATTCAAATTTTGCATGAACGGCCAAAAAATACTTTGACAACCTGAATAATTGTTTTATTTATTTTTCAACTTATAACTTATAACTAACTCTAATGATAGACAAAAATTAATTAAAAACTAGCCTACTTATCAACTACTTAACTAACTTACTGGCCCCAATCGGGCGCTCTAAATTTAACCAATGAATAATGTCCTTTTGAATATGAGGTATAGCCAAGTAATACCTTCTTAAGATTTCCATTCCTTCTGACATCGCAAAACATAATCCCCAGAATGTATTCATCTACACCCAAAAAGGACACAATCAAACCACTCTAATCCCATATCCCCAATCTCCCCACAATTTGCACTGTCAGATCTAATCCCCAATTTTCGAATGCAACACATTGGCACCGTCCCAAAACGATGGCAAGAGCAATTCGTGAAGGTATTCTCGTACAGATTACATTGAATTTCTTTCGTGAACAAAAGTAGTCCATGAAGTCAATTCCAGGCTAAAAATACAATTCAGAGTTTCTATCCATAAAGTATCTCCAATCGCTAATCCTCTAGATAGTTCATTCAAATACCAAAAACGCACATTTTCGGAGCCAGACCAATTGCTAAACGAGGCTGTAGCCATTGATGAGAACGTCTATGGGTATACTTAAGTGCAATTAAATGTTTTAGAAAAATTAGGACTTGGGTACTTGAAGGGCTAATGCACTGATGAATTGAGCGATAATGTGAAGTGTTTTGTAGCACCCGAAACTCGAGCTACATCGATATGGTGAATGGAATTTGAAATGCTAACGAATGCATCGAGTGGTGAATGAATTCGAAGGGAGGGAAAATGGAAATTTGATATGGGAATTTACATAGATCGAGTGTCATTTTGAAAAGGGATCCATATTAATTTGATGAAGTTCAATGGTTCAGAATACAATGAATGGAACAACAATTTGGAGTAGACAGAGTCTAAGAATATAATTGACCCTAAGTTCAGTTAAATAAAGAGTCTCGTGTAAGCGTTGTCACTTCAGATTTGTAAAATGTGAAATCTTTTAAACAAGGGTGGTCAATATTTAAATAAGACGGAAGGTTTTAAAAAACTTGGTACCTAAATCATCACATAAGGAGTGATCGATGGAACCAGACATAGACTTTAGTTGAAGCTATCAAACTGACGCATATGGGGCCCATTCTGCCTGTGTTTCTACAGTCTAATTTTCACATTTCGACCCTCTATTCTGTGAAATGATTTTACCTATATAGACCCATCACATTTGAGAGCACAAAAAATAAGGGTATGTGCGCATATCAAGGGATAATAAAACCATGTGGGAAGGCTACAATCGTTTAATACCCTATCTCATCCCATCCTTAAAACTAAAATCCCCAAAATGTGGGCTTTAAGGCAATAAAAAATTGAAAATGTAAATAAGCAAAATTTACGCTTCTGGGGCACTGAAAATCCGCGTGTAACCCACGAGGAGCCATTGCACCCGCTCAAAGTCACTGTATGGTGTGCTGTTTTCGCTCGGACCTTTTTTCTTCGAAGACGTCGCGGGCCAAACGGTTACTGTGAATGGTGAGCACTACAGAGCAATGATCAACGAGTTCTTTTTGCCGCAACTTGATGAATTGGGATTTGCACTGGCCAGCAAAATCGCCTGATTTGACCGCTCCAGACTTCTTTTTGTGGGGCTTTTTGAAGTCGCGGGTTCATGTCAACAAGCCTCAGACTCTTGTAGCTCTTAAAGACAATATCCGTCAAGAATGTGAGGACCTATCGCCGGAAGTTTTGGCCAAAGTGATAGAAAATGCCATAAAAAGGGCTCAAATGACAATCAACTGTGGCGGCGGCCATTTACATGACATCATATTCTCGACTTGATGTAAAAAAAACTAAAAGACCAAATAAAAATAATCCATAAGAAGAATCAAAGTTTTTCATTCTTTTTTTAAATTACAGCCAAAAAACATCGGAAGGGTAATTTTGCGCCACCTTGTATTATAATAAATAATGATCTTGCATAGAAAGTTTTTTCAAATATTTTAAAATGTACCAAAAAATGTTTTTTTTTTTTATAAAAAACGCCCCCAAAAAGTCGGCAGAAAACTTTGTATAGACAAAATATAGATATTAAGATTTTCTAAATAAGCTGTGCAGACACATATTTAAAATTTCGTACGGTTTGGCACGTTTTTCTAAAAAAAAGGAATAGTGGACGGATTTCAAAATTGTTTACACTTGTTCTGCTTCATCGCCTGACGTGTTTTATACCAAATTTCAACATTATAGCTCAAAATTTAAGGCCCAAAAATCGGACGGACAGACAGGCATGGCTAGATCGACTCAGCTAGCGATTTTAAATCTATCCATATACTTTGAGGTATATCCATCGAAATTATTTCTCTATGTTACAAACATCTCAATACCTTTGGGAAAAAACCCTAGTGTATTCCAAGCTGAGCTCCATGCCATAAAAGAATGCGCAAACCTAATACACAACTCAGGTATTAATATTTTTTTTTGTAATTCTGACCTGCCTAAGCAGTAATATACACATCGACCTAAAAGATCGATTGTGCTTGCCGTCAGATGTTTTTGGTAGCGCTTCTACTTTCCTTATGTAGCTGATAATACTTTCAGCCGAAGATTTCCTCAGTTCTTCGGGACTTAAAGATTCCCTGAAGAAAGATTCCCTTCTCATACCGTAAAGGGACGGGTATTCACATATGATATGCTCGGCTGTTTCGTCTTCTCCTAGACATAGTCTGCACTCCGGTGAGTCGACTAGACGCATTTTGTTTAGGTGACCAGTTAGGTAGACCGTGATGACCAGTTAGGTAGCCTACTAAGTTTTTGATATCGTGCCTGCGAAGATTGAGTATCTTATTGGCATCTGATTTGAAGGGCTGAATAGCTCTTTTGGCCTGTCTTAGGCCTGGGATGTTTCCCCAGTATGAAACACATTTTTTTTTTAATTCAAAGGCTTTTTTTAAGAGGAACATACCATTGCTTCAGTTACTTGAAATGCTGGAAAAAACAAGAGGCAATTTCCGACAATGGTTTTCAATGAAAGCTGAAACGATGAACTTACTTGCTTATGTAGTGCTTCACTTCGAGGTAACCTGCGCTTTGGTGGAGGTATGTGTTATCTAGTTAAACCGATCCATGTCTAACTGCATTCAGTTTTGTGCACCAAGTTGGAAAATGTTAGGCCTTGTGTATGATGTAGACGTGTTTTTGACGTGTGTCATAATTTTCATTGACGCCACGAACATACGAAATAAGTCCAATGAATCAATGTACAGTCTAGACTTTATAGTTTGTTAACACGTATCATGACAACAACATGCAAACCTTTTTTTTTTAAATCAGCAGAATCTGAACGTAGCTACTTTTTTAATTCAAAACGATATTTCACACCATCCCAACTTATTCTCCTATATAATGCACATGTTAGACCCAAAGTGGAATCGGCTAGGGCAATTTGTGATAAGGCCATTCAGGGTCAACAAAGTCGGTCTGTGTAGGACGTGTTTTCAGATGTGGAAATCTCAGTTTTGTGATTGTTACTTCTGAACGCTGTTGTCACAAAAATGAGTTTTGCAGTGACAATCACCTTACACAGATTGACATTCTTGAGTATAACAGCATATTATCACTAATCATCTTAGCTGATATCACCACAGGTCTTAACTATTATTCAAGTGGTAGGTGTTCACCCCTGAAATATTCACTTAGCTTTGTTGACATTGTTTTCTCAAAAACAATGGTTTCATCATACTCAGGATATAAGTGAAGGTTAGATCAGACTATCAGACTATAACCATCAGCTGAACAATGACTCAACTGAAAGCAGAACTTTGCCATTATTTTAGGTTCTCCTGCGATAGTCCTACAAGAACAGCTCGTTTGGAGCTCATGCCCCTTTTCAAATTTACCAAGGTTTCTAAAGTGGCTCAGTCGATTTCGAACAACCCAGTTTTCCAATGCTGGGTTAAACTCATCCACTCAAATTCTTGTTAACTCTGAGTTAATTCATGATTTTCGGGTTAATTCGAGGTTAATCTTAAAAATGCTACAAGTCCATGATTCAAATGCCGAAAGTATCATCATATTTTTTTTCTTCTTACTGCCTCACACAAGTCGAAAGTTGGACAAAGATCCAATAACGTTTAACTGCTTTATGAAGCTTCTCAGATCTTAGTTCGGAATCGGTCCCTTCATTATAGCAAGGCATAGGATACAGCACTGGAGAGAGCTAGGTATAATCATCTGTATGGGTCACAATACCCTTTTTTATCACTAAGTGCTCCCTTAAGAAAGCTTAACTCAAACACTTAATGTATCGTCAATATATAGTACTTACTGATCAGACATACGTTGTTTGTCTTGGCCATTAATGTTGTAAATATTACGATCGATTAACACGTGACGAAACCACAAATGGGATTTCTCCCTGACCTGACTGTAGCAGTACCAGAGCAACTTTTCTAGGTAAAAAGCTTCATTATAAAGGGTGCCTAAATTTAAAATGCCGATGTTGATTTTGAATAAAACACAAAAAATTTAGGAAATTATTGTCATTTCTTTTTATTATGATAATATTGGTATGGTTCAATTATGTATGAAACAAAATATCGGTCAAATGGCCGCCGCGACCTAGGCGGCACCCCTCCATCCGATGGTCCAAATTTGCGATGACGCTGAGGCATAATTGAGGTTCTATGCTGTTAATGTGCCGAATTATCTCATCCTTTAGCTCTTGAATTGTTCCTGGCTTATCGACGTACACCTTTTCTTTCAAATAACCCCAAAGAAAGAAGTCCAACGGGGTCAAATCACATGATCTTGGCGGCCAATTGCCATCGCCACCACGTGAGATAACACGGCCTTTGAATTTTTCGTTAGCTGTGTGACAAGTGGTACCGTCCTATTGAAACCACATATCATCCACATCCATATCTTCCAATTCGGGCCATAAAAGGTTCGTTATCATCTCACTATAGCGAACACTATTCACAGTAACTGCCTGACCGGCCTCAATTTGGAAAAAATACGGTCCGATGATGTCGCCAGCCCATAAACCGCACCAAACAGTCACTCTATGTGGGTTTTTCGACAGTCACTCTTGGATTATTATTCGCCCAAAAATTGATCATTCTACTGTTGCCATTTCTTGCCACCATTCTGACAATTGACGACGTTTTAAATGGTCAAGAGGCTTTAGTTCTTGAGTCAATTGCACCTTTTAACTATTGGTGTATATGACTATGCGTTTTTTTTTCGATTATCATTCCCAGACTAATATTCGAAAGCTGGCGTAAAATTGGGTCAATTATTTCTTGAACTTTTCAGTTTTCGTAAATCACCTTCGAAAGCAGTGATAGCAGTTAGTAGCAGAATAAACCTACAACGGATATGAATTGTAATTAGCAACAATACTTTCAACTCAATATTTTGTTACAGAACGAGTAAACGACACAGATTCGTAATTAAGAATCTCTTTTACAATCTAAGAATCATTCGTTAGCCTATCTGGACACAACTTCAGTATGATAGGTACGCTTCATCTGAGTAAAGTGTTTTCGCAAAAGTTGCATCTATTCAAATTGTGTTTGCAAAGAGTCAAGCTTGATCATTCTTCTTAGCTTAATTTATTTTTTCTAGTTCTGCTACGAGTTTTTAAATGAAGGGGTCACGCAGCAACCATTTATGGTTTAGAATTATTTATAAGAGCCCCAAAAACTCGTCTTCTATTGTCAACCTGATCCTTGACCTTTATAGTAGCATTGTTTTGCATATTTTCAAAAGGATTTCCTTACTCAATTAGGATCAATTAGAATTCACTTCATATAGGTACTCATTTAGTTTCCTCTACAAAATCGACATTGAAAATGCATACCACACCGTCCAAACATGACGCGTCATTCTCAAGCTATTTCCCACCTATCCCATAGCACGGTGATCTTATTTAACACTCTTACGTCAGCCAGAGAGACCGCACAGCTGCAGCACTGGTAGGTACCCAACAAAGCATTATCTATTCCTATTCCTGATCGCGTAAGATAATTTTAATTTCCCTTTGTATTTGTTAAAAATAGCGCACCATATAACTGGTTCCTTGATTGACACTTCATGCCAATCCCACGCTGTTCCCAAGATCCGACTCATTGGCCAGGCCACTCTCATAACATGCCAACTGTGCTGTGGTTGTTGTCACATCAAAGGGCTCCCAGCCGACCATAATTTATACAATTTTCCAATTCACTTTCTATTTCTATCTAGATATAAATTTGAAACCACAACAAATGCATGCTGCACCTATACCCCCAACTTAGTTTGCATAAATTTTCCCTGAGATTCATCATGAGCTCTGAAGACTGCTGAAGCTCTCTTTCAATTAAAGTTACTCAAGTGCTGTACGAGCTATGATCTGACGCGTACATAATATACCCCTAGCGCATATACCGTTATCTATTGTACCGAAAATTTAATATTTAATTATTTCGAGGTTCCCCGTGGTTTAGATACTTTTACTTAAAAAAAAACCCCATCACTCATGACTAGCACTCATATCGTCATAATACCACTCAGACTCACAGTCCACCACACTTGATTGGAGCTGGAGGGAGCTCTTTATGAGCTCTTTGCCGGTGGTGACTGGTGACTGGTGGCCAGTCAAGTGAGTGAACCATATTTTTAGCGATTTAACGAGTTGGTGTGGTCGCTCAAAAATCCAAATCGCATGACCAATTATCAACTGTATACGTACTTTTGCTTGCTGAATAAATTAACGGTGAAGATATTGCGGAAAACCTTGTTAGGTAGCTGTTGGATAGTTGTAGATACTTTTTTTTTTAGCCGTGAGTGGTTCTATAAAGAGTATGCGTGCGTGTTTAGATTTCTAAAAAAAAACTTTAAATAGGTAAGAGGTTTGCTTTTCTGCGCATGGAAAACAGAGTGCATCGCTCATTAAGCCGCTGTCGAGTGAATTAATTGTGAATGGCTGAGCAGATATTAATGTGAACGTTTACAATTGCAACACGAATTGCGATGCGGTGGGAATCAATTAAACAATTGTTAGGTATTGCGAAGTGCACTGGTGCATCTGGTGGTATGTTATGCACTGCAGTGCATATTAGTAAACAATTCAAATCAAAGTTACTGTGAAAGGAGTGCAACCGAACTGAATAGATACGAAGTAGGGAAGGGAACGGCAAGATTGTATCTTTATATTTAATTCGCAAAATTTGACAGACTCTAAGACAAAGGAATAGTTAAATATGAATTTGGTCATTATAAGCCATGTTCTACTTAAAAATCCGTAAGTGGAACACGATTCCTTACGCTGCTATTTGTTTGGAAAAAAGATATTCAAAACCATTCCAACACAATCCCCTTTATAATGAATATGTAATACCTGAAGTCTAATCAGCCATAAGTTGATTTGTGATAGGTGACAGGCACTGTCAATAATGTCGGTATGAGTGGGATGATTCAGTAAACGTCAAAATCTCATTTATTTCTCACTTGAAAAAGCTGAAACTTTAAAAGGCTGCGATATACTGAGACTAAAGTTTGGTAGATTCAATTTCTCACCCTTTCTGCTAAAAGACTACAGCTAGTCTGTTGTAGAGAAACGAATTCTTTAATACTATAGGCTGCGAAGTAAGGAAATTATTTTTTGACAGAAAAAGTTCCCCTCTGCTAAAAATGTTGTTCCACTTAGTAAAAACATCTCAGGACTGGCAGCAGAGGATCAGCTTTGAAGAACCTGTAAGTGAAACACGCCAATTGTTTGGTTGGCCTGTATTTCTTTCTGCGAGGCCTGGTTTTTCAGTGCTGGGTTAACGCTGAAATTAACCAAAAGTGATCTTCAGAGTAAGTAAGTAAGATCTTCAGACGATAACGATACTGCATTTTCGAGCATTAGATCTAATCTTCCAACCCACCCAAAATCCTCACCAAAACGTGATTGGATACATACCTTGTTCGTTGGTGGCCAGTGGATTTGTATGTTCCTGCATGACAAGATCAAGATCTAGGGCCGGTATTTCTTCCTGTAAGGCATGGTTTTTCAGGGCTGAATTAACTCTGAGTTAGACCAAATCATTTTACCTCGATTTAACTCACACAAATTGTTGGGATAACTCTGAATTAGCGCTTGATTATCGAGTTAATTACAGATTAATCATGAACTCGGATAATCTGATAAACTGTCCCGAAATGAATTTTGCTTGCAGTTTTATTTAGGCTAGTAAGGTCCCTACTTTACATAGAACTACTTCACGTGAAATTTTAGCAATTTCAAGGCGGAATTGGCTTACTCTCTAAGTTTTCTCCATGTCATATGATCCACACCTTGACACAGTCTCGGCAGAACAACGACTTAATTAAGTGGAACACATTTGAATAGATTAATATTTCACTTAAATAAAAAGTGTGGCAGAAATATGCGGCACTACAGAGACAGCATATTTAACTTTCCCTGACCCATTCATTATTGGCGCTCAACACTTTTAACGACTTAATCATGCAGATCAGGTTTATGTCAGTTTCATATTGATCTGACCAATCCACTTAAAAGAAATAAAATCGTTTGTATAAATAAGTTGATAATGATAGTCATTGATCGTGGTAGAGATATATTACCATAGATGATCAGTTTCGTATCGTGTTTTACACTCGCAAACTTCTTTCTAAGCGAACTAGAAAAGTGAAAAGTGATCGTCAGACGATAACGTTTACTACATTTTCGATCGTTACATCGAATCTTCCAACCCACCCAAAATCCTCACCAAAACGTGATTGTATACATACCTTGTTCGTTTATGGCTAGTGGGTTTGTATGTTCCTGAATGACAAGATCACAATCGTGGGTACATCTGGGGACTTAGACCCTAATTCTCTGCTCCAACCCACTCCAATTTAATCGATTTCTTGATGCAGAAAAAGATAAAAGGTTGGTAAGGCACGATTATATGGAGAACCATAGAGAGATTATATCGGAGAACCTCACAGGTGATTCAGTAGAGACGTTGTGATCTTTCGTAACAATATTTTTATATATCAAGATCTAAACCTGATAAACTGATAACGGAGAAGAAAAAGTGTTGAGATCGTCAGGAGCAAAACATGAACAAAAGTTCCTTGGTTTGTGCATAGCTGATCATGCAAGCTTTTTCGATAAATTGGAAGATTTGACCTTCAAGATCGATTTTATGCTTTTATTTGTAGATCACCTAGATCACGATCACTTACATGTTTGCATCATGATTACAACATGAACACTTACATGTTTGAATCATGATCAGAACATGTTCTGATCATGACACAAAAATGTAAGTGATCGTGATCTAGGTGATCTACAAACAAACGCATAAAGTCGATCTTAAAGGTCAAATGGAAATGTTCAAAAATGTCTTTGTTAACGGACTCCCAACCATTTCAAAACCAATTCCCGAAATAAGACCACCATCCATCATTAACAAGCTGCTTGCAGACTATAGTTTTGGAAGAATAATGCTGATCATGACACAAAAATGTGTGTGATCGTGAAAACAACATGAAATTCTTAGGTGATCTACACACAAAAGCATGAAACATCATAAAAAGTGAAAAATGGATCTTGAAGATCAATTTGGAATGCTAAAAATTGACCTCATAACTTTTTTAAAAGACCTCCGACCAGTTATCATCCACTGGTTAAAATAAGGCCGTCTTCTATCCTTGATAAGCTGCAAGCGTTTATACGTTTTGTCTTTCGCGATCACTTGATCCTTTAGTCGGGGATACGAAGAAATTCTTGCATTGGCTATTTTTATTCATCTTACTTACGGATCCCTCAGAAAATTTACTTTGCTGCTCAGGTCTGATTTTTTGTTTAGTGGAACAATATTCTTAACAGAAGGGAACTTATTCTGTAAAAAAATCGGTTTCCTTACTTCGCAGCTTACAAAAATGATAAAATCCTTTCATGATACATGAAATAACCAGTTCTACTTTTCTATTAGAATGGGTGAGGAGACGAATCCCAAAAAAGTAATATCAGCTTATGAGGAATCGTGTTCGCCTTACAGATATCTGGTAGATATCGGAGGGAGCCGTAAGTAACCGACGTATTTTGATCATTTGGAATTCATAGTTATCCTCGATAGATCAGTTCCTGTTACGGCAACCTGTGAGTAATCAATAATATGTGGATATCGACCAAATACGCTAGGAGCTGAAATGATTTATTCAAGCGATGATTAGCCGATTTCAAACCTGCTGTATGAAAATTTGTTCCAACAAAATTCGAACGAATATCATGATAGCATCTCTATTTGTCCACAGTTTTGTACAGATGCCCTGCTTTAGACATTTACGCCGAATCGCGAGTTCTCTAGTTCATGGCAAAGAGCTGGATCAGTTTTTTTGCCCTGATCTGAAATTTGATCATTGTCTTGGGTCTTGAAAGGTGTCATACTGTGTCCTGATCATATGCGATAGTATAGTCAATGAAATGACCATGATCATGATCATTATTCATGACATGGGATTTATTGAAATTTTCTAGGAGTTTCCTAATAGTGTGATCATTTGGTCTTTAATCGATCTGCAGGGCCGTACGATATACGGATACTTGACCTACTGCTTAGTCTACTGCAGGAAGCCTTGACACATTCACCAAGTATGTTGTATATCATAGGATATCATTTCTATTCCTTATCAACATGAACATTTTCATTATTTTTTTGATCTTCCATTTGAGAAACTAGTAATTTTCGGTAGCTCGGATTTAAATAGACATTTGCGGAACAGATTTTAGATACTTAATGGATCATTAGGGTCTTCTATGTCTTAGCATTTTCTAGATGTGATATCTCCCTTAATTCATCTTCAACGACTAACAAAAACGTTGTCCTTCTCAATTCTACTAATTTATTGTCTCTAAACGATCTAAATGATTGCCAAATACACCACATTGCTACTTTTTAATCGCTGTGCTAAAAATATCTTAATTTTTAAGCTGTCTGAATGTTTTCTAAAAAAATCGTTCTCGTGTTAATGTGCTGTCTCTGTAAGGACTAACATTCCTGAAATGATCTTCATAAATTCATCATTGCGACTATTTACACGCTCTGTTAAGAATCCATAAGTTACTTAGACTTTGTTTTTGGCCTGGTCTGCATATAGTCTTAAAAAGGGGATGCATTGCTTGTATCTAAGTAGGTTATCTCTATGATGAGTATTTTTTCTAAGAAGCGTTCAAAAGTACAACAATGCGACAAATTAATCGCGCTTCTAAAAAAATCGTGAGTTACTTAAAAATTGCTTTTGAAGTTGTCGTGTATTCCATAAGCAAAATCACTATCCTGTTAATCTTCAGTCTCTGTGAAGCATTGTAGTTCTGAAACGATCCTTAAAAACTTCGCATTGCGATTTTTTAATCGCGCTGAAAAAAATCCGCAAGTCACTCAAAGTTTGTTTGGCGTGTAGTTCAAAATAGAAACCTTCTTCTGTGAGCGTATTGGGTCTGTCTGGAGTGATCTTCAAAAGTTCCGCATTTGCGACTATTTAATCGCGTCACTCACTTCAACATAGACACGGCTCTATTCTACCAGTGCCTAGATGTTTTATCATGGCTTTTACGACAATGTCATTTTTTTACTTGACTCTGCCGTGATATTCCTATTCCGTCCCTTGGATAGGGTCTTCCAATCGACGATGTCAATAATTTTTCCAGTTAACCACGGACAAGATCAATATCTCACCTAGAGTACCTACATTTTCTTTGGATGTGAACATTGTTTCCCTCGTCAAAGACAACTTAGCGACCTTGTCCAACAACCTTCCATACAATTACAAGTGACTCTCTTAAAGCAGGCCTTAAGCATCGAAATTGATTTATGTCGCTTTGATGTGAGATACGCTTTGCTGGGGATACTTCCCATCCAATTAATTCCACTATTTGACATTGAAGTTGAAGTTCTATATACACTTGCTTGTTACTGCGTCTTTAAAGTACATTTTGTAAAAACATGCGTGTTAAATGACATGTCTCCAAACATCACCTTAAATAAAGTTCAAGTACCCTTACAGATGCTTAACTACACCTTGCATAACCGACAAATTAATCGCGACCTACTTTGACGTCTTGCTTGAGTGCTTTCCTTAAACTAAGTGAGCTAATTATTAAATAGAAACAATACCGTCCATAGCCGTGCCTTAATGACTTGACATCACAACACACAATGCAAGCCTAAATATTTCCCATATACGAAGCCCGGTTCCCATACCCCAAGCAACATGAACTTGTACGCTCTTTTGCGTATCTAATGCTAGGTGAAACTATCTGTTTTCTTCAAGACTGTCAAACAGCACATATCTGACATCAGAGTGATTGACTGACCAGACCACACTGGCGGACTATTTACCTTGAACACGATAATCTCTACATGAACGGCGATTGTCTTGTGCGGGAAATGTTAGAAAAACATTTTCAAGCCCCCATGACAAACCTTACATCTACACAAAAAACCTCGCATCTACATATAGCATGGGATAAGCATTTCATTTGAATGAGAGCCTCATATTAGACAGCAATCTAACCTAGTATTTATGGTGTTTTTGAAGTGCCGCCTTAGCTTGGTCCATTTATGGATTGCTACCTATTTGGAGCGGCTTATTTGTGTGTAATCACCTAGTTTCGATGGGTCATTGGCATTTTGCGAATTCTTCTGATCTTAGCTCATTCAAGTATGTAGGTGTGAAGATGTGAATTTTGAAGAAGCCTCTTGAAAGATACATCTTCAGTGGTTTGGATGTGACAAAAATCACTTAGGTCATCGTAATTATATTGTCAGATGTACGTGGCAAGTAATAAATCGAAAAAAATATATTAATTGCCGTCAATTAAACTGGTAGATACTGTTGGGAACTTGTTTGCAAAATGGCATAATCAAGTGCTTAGCATAAAATAATAAAAGAAAGAGTAATGGTGCTGGAAAATAACAATATCTTCACTTTTGACTTTTTGTTGGATAGATGGATTTATTTTAATTTGATTGCAGTGCGAAAAAAAAGCTTTAAGGGAGGTTTATCAAATATTGACAATAAGGCAACAAAATATCAACTTACTAGGCTCCTATTCATCAGGCACATATCGAAAGATACTTTGCGTATCCGTTTTCACAAAATATAGTAAAATTTGTTGCTTAGAGGCAGACAATGTGACATTGAGAATGTCTTGGAGCTCAATTAAAGGCCGGCTTATGTCTTAAATATAATGAAAGTGTGTCAGCTGTCTACTGTTTGTCGTAAAGCATATGCAAAAAAATTGTTAACGCAAATGAAGTAAGAGGACGTGGTTTACATTCTATGATGGAATTGTAGGAGGACAATTTGAAAATAAGTTCAAGTCGACATGCTAAGGCGGTCTACTTTCGAATTTAGTAACTTCGTGATTGGAAACATTCGAGTTGCTTTCAATCGATATGGTATAGCTTCACTCTATAAATTTCAAGAGCTTTTCCTGTAAGAAAAACAGTCTTCTTAAGAGGTGTCTTAAGGCTAAAAGTCCCTAAGTGGCCACTGTAGTGTTAAAAATTTATTCACGCACCATAAAATAAAAAGGGAGCTGGAAGAGTTGTATTGGTTGCTAAAGGATGTTTTTGTTTCAAGACGTGAACGATTTTTAGTTGAGATTGAAAATTCAAATACCCCTCGGGGTGTTTTTGACGAAAACCACTTCTGAGATACTGCATCCTTGTGCCTCCATTTTAGACTACTTTCTGATTTGTTTAAAGCCGTATCACATAACATGTGCGTTTGATGTCTTCCAAATCTGTATTCGTGTTCGCCTTGTTCGCAGAGATTACCCACTTCATCTTGGTCCATTTTTGGGATTGCAATCATCAAATACTTCCCTTAATAAGTCAATCATTTAGTCACCAATACGCCAAGTTTATATCACTTTATCCTGCTGATGAATTTTCTGATTGTTGATCGAGTGTTATTTTTGTATTTTTGAAGTGGAAATTCTTTTGGGACTTTAGGGAACAGGATTTTATGAAACGAAAAAGTGTAACGAAAGAGACACAACTATAATTACATTTATAGTTGTGTCTCTTTCGTTGGGGTTTAGGCTGTAAGGAAATGAAATAAAACGCGTTTCTAATACTTTCCGCATCCTTCGTCTCCTCTTTGTGCTATGGTTCGTAGCGAGGTATAGCAACATCTCTGTCTGACTTACAAAGTTACAAGCGAAGTTCCGATGGCTTTCATTGAACGGATTACAAACAATCGGAGAATTATTGAAAGAATTCATAACGAAGGCATCAGAAATATCATAATCTACGCACACACTCATATAGCAGGTGTATATTCTGACAAAATTGCAATGAGATCAATCTTCTTGGTACTCTCTGAGACATGGCTATCTAATGCTGTTTATATTGATATTCCTAATTTTGATCTTACAGTTCTTATTCTTATAGTTTGAGCTGAGATTTCAATACAAATTTTGTGGAACATCCTTCATCACTACAGCTTCTACAAAGGTAATCATCTATAAGGTGTATTTTCAGTTTTTTTTTTGCTTTTTGAGTAAGTTCTGTCCAGTAAGATTCCCTACTTGTGCCGCAACAAATTTCCTGTTTCTTTGAAGAAGTGTGTGGGTACTGGCAATGTCATACACGGGAAACATCAGGTGTGGAGGGAGTTCCAGAGGTGATATCCTATGTATTCTGTGTCACCCGTGATTTGAGGTTATATAGTGGCGGTTTGACAGATTGGTCTGCCTGGTATGCTGGTGGAAGATCCTTTCCGCGCCAGTTCATCAGCAATTCCATTACCCTGTATGCCTCGGCATCCGGAGACCCTTACTTACTTACTTATCGGGCTGCCGATCCGTGAAGATTCTCTGCCTGAGATACTGCATCCATCGTTGAAACGGAGGTTCGGTCTTTTTTGCCTTCTCGAAACTGGGGCTGGGATTCGAAGATCCTCTTAGCTGGAGCATTAATGCCCATTCGCTTGATGTGGCCGAGCCAATGTAGTCGACGTGTTTTGGCTTTTGTAGTCCAACATCCACATCGTTTTACATCTCATAGAGTTCGCGGTTGTGTCTTCTCCTCCATTCGCCCTCCTCGTGCACAGGATCAAAAATCCGCCGAAGTATTTTTCATTCGAAGGAGCCCAGTATCAGCCCTCTCTACTTGCTTATCGTCCAGCACTCGGCACCATAAAGTAGAACTGGCAGGATAAGGGTTTTGTAGAGCACACATTTCGTCCTTAGAGTTAGGAGTTTTGAACCCAGTTGTTTCGCCAAACCGAAGTAGCAACGGTTTCCTAGGGTAATTCTTCGACTGATCTCCACTAGGGTGTCATTCGAGGAGTTTCTGTTAACTCCGAGGTAGGTGAACTCCTTAACTACCTCGAAATCGCTGCTATCAATAGTGACGTTTTGTCCTGTGAACAGATGCTTGTTTGTTTGTTGATAGTATGTACTTAGTCTTGTCCTCATTTACTTCAAGGCCAACGGATTTCGCCTGTTCTTCAATCTCTGTGAACGCTTTTATCACGGCATGTTGGGAGCGACCGATGATGTCAATATCGTCCGCATAGCCCAGCAGCTGGACGGACAATTTGAAAATAGTGCCTTCCATGTTAACACCTGCCCTGCGCACTATCTGCTCCAGTACGAGATTGAAGAAGTCACATGATAGCGCGTCTCCTTGCCCAAATCCGGTGCATGTTCGGCGGAGCTACCTCCAAACTGCACGTTGCATCGAGTGTTTTCCAGCGTCACGCGACACAGCTGAATCAATTTTGATGGGATTCCGAATTCGGCCATCGCCATATAAAGCTCCTGACGATGTATGCTATCACACGCGGCTTTGACGTCGATGAATAGGTTGTGAGTTTCGACTTGAAATTCGTTGGTCTTTTCCAGGATTTGCCTCAGTGTGAAAATTTGGTCTATAGTCGATTTGCTGGGCCGGAATCCACACTGGTACGTGCCGATTAGTGTATTGCAGAACGGTTTTAGACGTTCACACAGTGCGTTGGATAGGATCTTGTATGCGACATTAAGCATTGATATGACTCGATAGTTCTTGCAAGACATAGGATCGCCTTTTTTGCAGAGATCAGGTAAAGAAGAGATAGGAAACTTTCCAGGACTTTCAAGCTGATCCTGGAATTTTCTAGGATTTTGACAGATAAATAGATCACCACGGTCCAACCAGATACACGCATTCCTTGATTCACACACACTTGTTAGCAGTCCAGCTAATTTATGTGTCAAAACAAGACTTAAGAAATCGGGTGATAAAGGGGAAGACGTACGAAAGTTCCCTATCTCTTCCTTACTTGACCTCTGATTTTTATCTTTACTCTCCAGACAAAAAAACTTTGAAGCACACAAAATTTCTGTTGGCCCTTCTGGGCCATATCTTTCATTAAAATGTTCCTTGCCTTCAAGACAGCCTATTATTTTTTTTTTGTATACGCAACCTGAGAAGTTGCCAGTTACATGCGTTATTAGGATTATTAAGTATGTTGTGCGATAAAAGAAAAGCTTTAATGAATACTTGAAGATTCTGAAGATGATGCGAAAGTAAAATATCTCTTTGTTGTCCACTGGTCCTCTAGTTTGTCTATAATTCTTCAAACACTAATTCGCCTTGTTTTAAGCTTTGAAGTGATAGCCCCTATCTGGTTGTGAAATGTTGAACGATTTTCAGCCTGATTAAGCCCGCAGTAGGGTTTTTCAAACCCACTTTTGTTCGACAGACTGTAACCATCAAATGCTCTCTCTCTCTCTTAAAATAAACCCACTTGCATTGAACAAACAGATACACAAATGGTTTCTTCTCTTTCATGTGTATCTCGGTGGTTAAACGAAATCGATTCATGCTCCATGTAGTAATTAAGTTAATTGCTTCTGCACTTGAACTGCGCATGAGTGACTCCCGCGCAAGCGCACCATAGTAGCGCATTATATTTTCGATCAATTAAAGGAAAAAAATCTCTAAGCTTAGATTTGATTTTTTGTATCTATGTTTCAAAAAGAATTCCCCATATCTATATAGGTGAACCACTTTTATGGCAAAAACCGAAGAAACCCTTCTCAAACGCCTCACTTCATCTATCACTTCAAGGTGTCGACTATGAATTGGACTTGGACAGGTTGCCGATTGTCATCTCTCTGACTGCTGTTTTATGTTCTTTTTTTTAACGACCAGTGAAAGTGGTAGTAGCGCTTGGTTATAATTATAAATCTCACTTTCGGAAAAAAAAAAATCTCTAGACGAGAAGTCTTGGCACATACAACAAACAGCCTTAGAGGATGGCGCAGGTTTGGGTCACAAACTTCGGCTTTTTGGAATGGCGATATGTGCGAGTAGATATTGTAACGCGCTGGTGGTTCGTTGGACAGCAGGTTGTATGTTCATCGTGCAATTAGACGGGACAAACTTTATCGAGTTTAATAAGCATGCAGCGATATTATGAATATGGGTTCAAAGTACTCTATGTAATGGGGCAATTTACATTTGAAGGCGTTACCAGCATGGGCTGCTAATAGTGAAAAATATTAATTTTTTTTATTACTTTCTTTGTTTTATGAAATAATTTGTTAATTATTTGTTTTCTTTCTTTTTTTTATTGCAGTGGTCGCTGCAGAGCAACACCACACCAAATACCAAGAATGTGTGGAACGATGGTGGAAAGGACGCAGACGATGCGATCATTTTCACCGATCGATCAGATTCAGGAGTCACATCACCACACAGCCATCATCATATTGATGATAGGATTAATGTTATATCACCATGTGATTTAAATGTAAGTATAACCATTGTTGACAAGATCAGATTTGGTTGGGTTCGTATTGACCCAATCGTTACCATCTGTAGGAGTTAGCCGAAGTTCTCGTTTCTTATTTTGTTGGTCACTAGACACTTCCAGGCTTCTTTATGTATCGGAGATCTGAAATATTTTGGTACAACAAGGTGACGCAAAAGTCACCACCCTATATTGGAAGATGCCATAACTTTTGCAAATGGGGGCAAATGTCAATTCTACTTTGACATTTATGAAGCAAAATAATAAAAAATGCACGTCAACAAGGCATGAATCGCGGAAAGAACATTGGGCCACAACTTTTGGGTCAGATGACAATTTTTGCCCCACCTTGTAAAGGGTATTTCATTAAGCGCTTCCTATCTTTAAATTTAAATACAACAAAGTGCGTGTGAGATACCATCGACATTTTTTATTCGTTTGAAAGGCGTCTCGATGTCATTATGTATGGAATATAATATCGTTCAAATGTTCTCCACAGGTTCTCTGTGTTTTGCGCATCCGAAATGTCATATTTTGGCTTTGAGGGCCACTTTAGTTTGTGGCTTTTTCGCGGCTTCAAAAAACCCCACAAAAAAAGTCAAACGGGGTCAAATCGCATGAGCTGTGTGGCACGTAGCGCGCGCCGTCTTTTTGAAACCACACGTCTTCGTTGCCCATACAATCCATTTCAGGAAAAAGAAGTTGCTTATCATCGACAGATAGCGCTCGCCGTTGCGGTGATGGCCTGGTCAACGTCGTTCTCAAGGAAATGGACCGATGACGCTGACAGCTCAAAATCCACACCAAACATTGACTTGTTCGAGGTGCATTGGGCGCTCTTGGATCTCATGTGGATTCTTATCGTCTCAAACTCGACAGTTTTCTTTGTTGACGTACCCATTCATCTAAAAAAGGCCTTAATCGCTGAAGAGAATTTTCAGTGACAATTTGGGTCACTTTCCAACTGCTCCAGAGCACATTCAGCGAAAACACGTCTCTGTCTATGGTCGTTTACCTTCAGGTGCTGGGTCAGTTGAGTACGGGTGCAAGCTCAAGTCCCGATGCAAAATTTGCAAAGTTGTGATCTGCAAAAGGCCGAGTTCTTATGGGCGACGCGAAATCGACTGCCTAGGGTTTTCCTGCACATTTTTACGGACAGCGGCGATGTACGATGCGCGAAACTTCCCTAGAATTAGATTATGAGAACAACTTGACCAAAGGTATTAAGAAATGGAGCTCCAGAAACAATGTTCGGAAATTAAACCAAAATGAAACAGCGTCAATCAGATGAGATCTGAAAGTAACCCTTGGAACCAGCGGAACTCCCATTGGTGGAATTACATTCGGTGTTGACAATATGAAAAAAGGTTTGCAGACTGAATAATAGCGTCAAAAGACAATTTCGTGCTGACTATACAATATATACGCAATATAGGCTAAGACAGCCATGACTTCCTCATACTTGACCAAACGAAGCTGGCTATACCTAAACTAAAGCCAAACTAAGCTGTCCAAAGCAGCTAAATTAACTGACAAACTTATTTCATAGAGTTGTAGAGACGAGTGTAGGTCTAATGAATAGAACCTCGGAATTGTTTGCCCTATCTCCAGGAAGGAACACTCCTCAACTGTTTCAACTGCAAGATGTAGCAGTCTTCATAACATCGTCTTCGATCTTCATAAAATCTTGTTTACCATATTTCGCGAATCCCTGGAAAGCTTCGTCAACAAAGTGATTGGCATGAATGTTCGGAGTGCATCAAAATTTCCTTACTTTGACATATGCTGGTGAAAAGGTTAGAAGTCTATATCGATATCCCTTATATGTTTATTGGGACGAGATATTCAATGCTGGTCTAGTGGACATTATATGCGGTTTCACTCGACATTGCAGGGTAGGTTACAAGCATGTCCTTGGAGTTATGTCGTAGGTAAATATTGACTTGACAATCAACGTATGCGGCCTCTCCCAAAATGATATCTGCTCTAAAATTGGGAGTCGTTTGTCAAGTCAATATTGACCTAAAACTCCGTGGAAGGCTTGTAACCTAGCCTGCAATACCGCGCAATTAAGCATGTGTTAACCCTAAGCTATTTAAGTCCGGCAAAAGCTTGCACCATATGATTTCAGTGCTTATGACTTCGTGAAATGCTGTCAATGTTACGTAGGCTCTGAACACGGTGTATTGTTATCAAGTCAACTACACATTCAAGAAGTTATCAACTTTTCAAGCCTTTCCCAGTCTAAATGAAGTCAAAACCTAAACCTAAACTAATCCCCTCCTTCTATCCCCCACAGTTACTGGATCACATGACAAACGATGATCTGCGCCGGCGATTAAGTCACACGATCAAGAAGCCCAACATCGATGAGGACGACAAGATATGCCTTCAACAGGTGTTGGCATTCATTCAAAATCTCGATGTTATGTCGCATGACTCACTGCCTTCCAGCGAAGAATCATCAAGCCTAGAATACGTAAGTAGCCCGATTCAAATTAAAAATTTCTTTTCATTGTCAAACGTCTTCTAACCTAGCTTCAGCCTTGAGCGTGTTTTTCTTATCAAAATTCTCTTTATATTCATTTTTGTAGATCAAATCCCGAGTATCGGACTACAGTTCATCACCACGTTCATCGGACATCTCGCCCACCCTTCAGCATCACCAAAAGCCAAAATCCGGCCAGCCTACGGGTCGCATTATCGCCACAGTCCTTCCGTACAACAGCACCATTTCAACGCCCAACGATTCGCCACAACGAAAGCAACGCGCTTGGAACACAAGCAGCTTGACGGAGAGCGGAGTGTTTGAGGGTGACCTTAGCGAATCATCAGTTTATACCCAAACGGAACCAGAAGACTTTGCCTACCTAGAAACTGAGGCGCAAAAATTAAAAAGATTCCGTGAACAGTTCGAAGAGTGTGCCACAAAATCCGCAAACGCCAAAGTACCTGTGACCGCATCGCCCAGTCTTTCCGATGAGAAGCGCATTCAGTTCTACAAAGATCGTCTGGATGTTCTCGAAAGTAAGCTTCTAATCTACGAGAGTAGCGGAGATCTACAGGCTAAGCGTCTCGCTGACCGCCTTCAGAGGGAGGTTCAATTGGAGAACTTTGTAAGAGAATTGCGAGACCGTGTGGACTTTTTGGAAGTCGAGAATTCCCAAATCGAGGAGGAGAAGTGCGAATACGAAGAGGCTGAGAACGACACTCGACTGAGGCTGCAGAGGCTTGAAGTTGAGTTAGAGATTTTGAGCCAGCGCAATATTGAACTAGAGATGTCGCGAGAGGCTCTTCAAAACAAACTCAAAGACTGTCGCAGTGAAAGTGCTATCTTGCGAGACGACCTAGCCGCTTGTCAGACGCAGGTGTGTCATTTAGAAGAGGACCGGTGTAGATTCAAGGAGAACTTTGAGTTCCTTCACAGTGTTCTGCCCGCCTTGGTGCTGTATAACACATTTGCCGTCTCTGGAATGGGTAACATCATGGATTACGATCCAGAATTGATCTCCTACGATCACCATGGCAAGGGAATGACCGTCAGCTGTAATTGTTCGAATGCCGAAGAGGGCTTCAGGCGAGAGAGTATAAATCTGCGCGACGAAATCCGAAGTCTGAAGAGGCAAATTTCTGATCTAAACTCACGCCACACCGAAGCGATGTCTTGTGCTGATGGCTACTGGGAGGACCTGGAGAGAAGCTACAACGAGCAGTTGATGGCGTCCAAATCGAAGGAGGACAGTCTTAAGCAGAAGATAAAGCAGCTCGAGGACTGTTTACAAGACGATGCAAGAGCTGCAAATGAGAAAATCTGTCAACTGGAGGATGCCGAACGAGAACTGAGAACATGTCTCAAGAAGGTATCCCGTGATCATCGGGAAATCCTTCAGGAGCATGAGCTCATCGCCGAGGAATATCAACGGGTAAAGGAGAAGTATGATCGCTTGAAGGAACACGTTGATGGTCCCATCCGAGATGCCATGGAACGTGAGAAGACCCAGTCTAAGAATCTTAAGGACGAACTTGGCTATATGCGTCGCACTAGCTGCGAACAAGAAATGCACTATCGCAACGAATTGGACTGCTTCCAAGTACAATTGGACAAACTTCACAAAGAGCTCTTGCAAATCCAGGTGACTAACTCCGAGTTGAGAGAGGAAGTGTGCACGCTGGAGAAGGAGGTTGTCAGCCTGCAACAGGCTAAGAAGGAAGATATCGACAAGATCAGATGTCTGAGCGATGAAGTCCGCACAAAGGAGGACATGTGCGTTGTGCTAGAAAAGCGTGTCGAAGCGCTATTGAGTTCTCCTTACTATATGCATAGACAAACACGTGGCAATGGCCGCATAATGTCGGCAAGTTGCAGTGGTGCGGTGCCAAGCTTGGCCCAGGAACTTAATGGCAGTCCAGTGAAACGGATTAAGATGGAGGAAGCTAAAGATCTGAAGACTGCGTCAACGAATCTGGGAGCAGTCTTAAACAGTATGAAGGTAAAGTGTAAGGATTGGTGTTAATGGAAATTGAGTAATTTGTTCTTTTTTTTAGGATAACGCCAGAAGTATTCCCTCTCACAAGCAGTTCCAAAATGTTGCCAATGATGTTAAGAAGCTAGCCGACAGTCTTTTGGCCACCAAATCCACTGTTGAGGTAAGTCAAGATAATACGTCAAGACTGGTAGAGGAAAACGAAACCCCAATTATGACAGAGAAGTATCTTCGAAACCTATCGACGCTGATAAATGAAGATTCAGCTGAGTACCTTTTTGTAGACTATGCTCCTGAGAAGGTATCATTGCCAGAAAACGTACTAGATGAAGTTGAAACAAAGTCAAGTTTTGAAGATTCGAAGTCCATTAAGCAAATGGCAGAAGTTCCTTCAGTTCTTCGAAAAATTACGGCGCCAATCATGTCATATAGCCTTCCCCGTCCTTGGATGTTTCGAAAATGTTTCTCACAAGGTCTGCGGTCGGAAATTCGAAAGGTCATTGCAATGCTTAGGGTAGAAAAGAAAGAAGATGCAAATTTGTGCCCCTCAGAGGTCTTGCGACAAAGCGAATCGCTGATGAGTTCCCATTCCGTAGTAGAGGAGCCCAATGAAGCTGAGTACTTTGACATTGAATACTCGACACAGACAGATACCGGGTCAACTTCTAGCTGGCATGAGTCGGAATGCTTGATTGAAGCAAAGAATTTTTCAGAGCCAATTGGTGATTGTAAGTCATCGCATGCTGAAGTTCAGACAAATTTTGAAGAAGCAGCTGATTTCATGAACCTAAATACCTTTATGCAAGATATACTCCTGTCAGCTCGAAATTCAATGAACAACGATCACAAGGCGGTCAAGATTGAGACGTACCTTCGTCAAAGGTGGACAATTGATGAAAGCTTTTACAAAGATTTCAAAGAGATGGCGGAAATTGCATATTTTGAGAACGGAGATCAGGACTCTTTAAAAAGTCTAGACTACGCCAATTTTGTGAAGGCGATGAGGGTTTTAACCCAAATTGAGCAAATTTATCATCCTTTTAAGATTCCGGTTAGCTGACTTTGATATTTATGAAGCTTGAAAAAGCTTTGTGGTTGAAGACGTTTTAATCCGTTTTTAAGCTTTATCCCTACCCTACCTAATCTTATGTAGCCGCTTTATAAAAGGTTTGTCGACTTAAACAAAGCTTAGTACACCAAATGTGTATCTACAGCAATCCTAGGTAGACTACAGGGCCCTCATTCCGTAAAGTGATTATCGTTTGACGATAGCATTTCGACGGTACATCACGAAAGATCAATAGTCGTTTTTGCTATCTGCGATATAACTTTATTTGCTTCACTTAAAACAATTATCGTCGAATCACAGACGATTATGGAGCGATTGCTCATGAGGGCTCGACTAGCGTCTGAGTGATAATCGTTTTCAAAGTTACAAAATGACCCCCAGGTTCAGGTAGATACATATTTTGTAAAACTTCAAGAACGGATTCAGACGTCTTTCATCATTTGTCCCATGCTGTTATGCACTTATGAAACCGCTTTTCACAGGTCCTCAAATCTCTGGAAGAAAAACTTAACTCAAGACTTTTGAAGTTTCACTCCTTGAAAATGCAGTCGGAGTTCTATTATATTGTGTACCATCTAGTGGTCAGAAATGCAAGAGCGTTTTTAAAGCCATTGGCATGCTTAAATGAAAAAATAAAAATTAATAAAAAGCTTTGAAGATTGTATTTGAGGTGTAAACCCGAGTTTTTTTAAATTGATCTCGAACAGTAACAGTTTTAAATGGTTTTGGTCTATGTAAAGAAAAAACGTTTTAGAATGAAATTTTGCCGAATTATGTAAATCGGAGCTTGGAAGTCTTTATAGGATGGCCTGTACCAAAATTTACTTCGTCAAAGCTTAATTTTCTTTATATTTGGCACACGCTACAGGGGTTATGTATACCCTTTGAGCACGGCGCGGGATTTAAGTAAATTAAGGAGAAGAAAAGAGGAGACCCCGATATGTGTTGGTTTTAAATTTCTGTAAATTGTAATGGACAGGAGAAACTAAGTTTGGTAAAGTATTCCCCATTTGTGTTCCTCTTGCGAATGAACCTTTATATTTCATAGTACGTCCGAAGATAGGCTTGAGGGTTAATGGATTAGCATTCAAGACATGGAGAGTATTTCGGTTGAATAGTTGAAGGGGCGGAATGCATCTGGGCATTTTCTTTCAACATTTTTTGTTATAATAGCGGTAAAAGAGTGTAAGACAGTTCGAGCGATACCATGGAGTTCGCTATGGTTGAGTCTCCTATCAGTTTCATCGCACGCTTTTATATCCTATTTAGTAGGTGTTATGTTGTTTTTGCTGCACCTGACCAGATGTGGGTATTGAGCTGAAGCTTAATATATGGAGGAGAGATTAAAAGGAGTGAAACCTTTCTGCATCGGCTAGGGAAACCTAAACACCTGCGTTTTTTGTCACTTCGAATATGTGGTCGTTTCTAACTCACCTACCTAGGATGTAATGTTTTTGGTTTCAAGGATGCAAGTGCCACTTATGGATAATGGGTGTAGATTTTGGTTAAGCTTTGATGACAGAGACTGCATTGCATTTTGAAAGACTTTATAAGACTAACCCCATTCGATTATGCTGTCGAAGTCTAAATTTAATGATCTTAACATATTTTATCGTTTTTGTTTCACGTCCGAGGATGAAGGGCGCGAATTTGAGAACGAATTCGAGAATGTCATCAGCAAAGGAGTGGATTGAACTAAAGGCCTGCTCCGAATGCATATCTGTAGCTGGTATCTTGTATCGCTGTCAAAAGGGAGATATATTTCTTGCATGAAGTTGCCCTCTATTCAACTTCAAGCTACAGATTCACGAAGATACACATTGTGCAAGCGCTTACGGGTTGCTTTGTTTTATAACTTTTCGGTCAGCTACAGATACGCACTCAGAGCAGGCCTTAAGAGTTGCATGCAAGAGGTCATTAATAAAAATAAGACCCTACACTTTCCTATTTTTATTAATGACAAACCGGAGCCTCGGGGAACACCAGCATTTGTTTGATGAGTAGCAGACTTAAATCCGCCCAAACGCACACATTTTCGACAAAAGGGCTTTATGCCAAACCCTGTCAAATGCCTTTGAAATATCATGTGCAACGATCTTGTTTTGCCGCCAATGTTGACGATTGGTTCCACTTATCGGTGAGATATGACATCAAATCACCAGTGGACATGTTGCTATGAAAACGGTATTGTTGGTCATTGAGAAGTTTTCGTGATTCCAGATATTTCATAAGCTTACGGTTTATCAGGGTTTCTATGACCTTAGGAAGAAGGATGACAAGCGCAATTGGTCGGTAGTTGGAGAGAGAGAAGGGTGAAGAATATTCGCCTTTTTGGGGATGAGCTGGGCAAATGCTGATTTACATCTACTCGTAAAGATTCCCGATGAATAGGACAGATTGAAAAGTTTGAGCAGTGATATTTCCAGCGTGGAAGAACACCTTTTTATAATTATGGGAAAGATATCAACTATCCTGCATTACTGTGAAAACATCTTTGTCAGAGTTGAAATGTCATTTTGTTTGAGAGTGAGCTTTTACTGTATTGACTAGCGCCTCGCAAAACTATGATATTGAGCTTCAAATGGGCTACAAGTATGTCACCTGGGCTCAGTACACTTATATAGATCCAATATGATCCTCTAACACCAACTAAATAGACAATGGACAGCAAGAATGAAGCCGAGCGGGTACAGTGGTATAGTGGATATTTGCGTTGGACTAATTTGCGCGAGTCCCTGGAGCAAATACCGAAAGTGACAACATCTGAGATTTGTTCACTGCTCGACATCTTTCGAAAGTCTGACAAACATCCAGGAGTAACACTGGCATGTACAAAAAAACAAAAAAAAATACAAATTTTTGGCGCAACAGGCTCGTTAGTACCCAGGGCCTAGCTTTCTCACAACCATTCATGTGTGCGTGTGTACTTCTTGCACGACGGCGGGACCTCCTGTTTTATGCCGACTCCGAACGGCTAAGTTGAGATAAGCTATTCTTGACAATTGATACTAATCGGATGATTTGTCAGATCATCACGAGAGGAGGGCCAGTGAAAATCATTTAGGTGTTGCAACGGCTGGGAATCGAACCCAGACCTCCTGCGCGGCAGTTCATCGCACTAATCATCGCGCCACTGAGCCCCCCACTGGCATGTGAAGTTTCGAAAGTTTGGCGGTCGGATTCAGTGATAAACAGGGAGTCATCGTTTTTGTGGCAGAAATAATAACTCCGCCCAGGCCCACACAAGTGAAGGGAGAACCAAGGTTTCTGGCCTTGTATGGGCCGTTAATGTTAAATATTTGTTTTATAATGAGTCATGCGTCTACTTCCGGAACAAGGCATTCATGTAACCACTGGATTGGTATTCATAACCATCAAGGCTGTAAAATAATCATATTCTAGGGGAATTAGGACTACGAGTACGATAGTAATTATTGACGCCCATTTTTTGGGCATGCCTATTGACTAAGTGCCTCAATGTGTGTTCGCCTCTTTGTTAAGAGTGGTCCTTCAGAAAACTTTCTTACTTAATGGGCATCCAACCTGTTGCTTGATACAAGGCAGCCCTCCATCCTCTTTAATCCTTTCTTTCAGTACCCTATGACACTCTCGACATTGCGATATTACGATAATCTATTTAATGGGTGTCGACATTGGCTAAGGCTGAGGGTTCAGCGTGGGTAGTCTCTTACTCAGTTATTGTTTGTAGGCTCTGGCAATCTCCGGCTCATTAAGGCGTCTAATGTGAAGTCTCTTTGTTGCACCATTCACAACTTCTTCTCATTGGAGAGTCGGGCTCTGAATTTGGCTGCGATGAGAAACTGGTCAGAGTCTACGTTTGCCCCTATGTACATCCAGAATGTTTGATACATGCCTCCCATCTATGATCACATGGTAGATTTAATTGGCGTTCCATCTGGAGATCACCAGATTGCTTTTTTGGGGATCCTATCGCTACTTGATAAAAGTATTACATGCTGCCGCGAAGTCTGTTAGCCGGAAGCCATGATCTATCGTGGAGGCTGTTAATTCCAATTAACCCGCTTATCGATCTTCGCATTGAAGTTTCCTAGTATGATTTTCACATCGTATTCCAGAGAGGTTCCTAGGCTTCGTCCAGGAGGTCGTAAAATTCCCCCTTGATAGGGTCTTCAGTTTCATCGGTAGGTGCGTGTGCACATATAAGGCGTTTGTTGCAAAACGTTGCTCTGATGCGGATCACACTCAGGCGATCACCTACCGGCTTAAAGTCGATTAGTCTTGACCTAAGTCGGCTCCCCATAACGAATCCATATCCTAATATGTGCAGCCTTGGGTGGCAGCTGTAATAAATGTCGGATGTTTTTTGTTTATGCACTCCTGATCCTGTCCATCGTATTTCCTGGATCGCAGTGATGTCTGCCCTGTACAGCGCGAGGACAGATTCATGTTTTTGAGTAACAACCGAGGTGTGTGTACGTTTCAGTTGCATACTCGTAAGTCGTTGTCCGTGCCCGTTCCGGATCTAGTTGATATTTGAGGGGATCTGTTATCAGAAGCTTTTGTCTCTCTTATAACTTAAGAAACGAGCACTTTAATCTTGTTGTCACCTTTTTTTGTATCTACCCCTGAAACCAATTTCGTTTTAAAACAAATTTGCTTGGGTCGGCCATAATGACTGCAGAAATCGTTGAAGGGCAGTACCCAGCCGAAGAGATGGCCTGTATAGGATCCAGTGTCCCGGGATGCTGATGGTTCATTTGGAGTAATTTTAATTTGCGACGCAGACCTATTGGTGCCATGTTCAGGCTAAATGAACCGAAACGTATAGCAGCAGACGATGTCATGATGTTTGGTATTCTGGTATTTTAAGAACCTTGTTTTGCTAGCAGCTGCGAAGTCCTTGAAATGTCCGACCCTATCAGAACCCATTATATCTAGAGAAACACTGTGCTTCTGTACAATTTGTGGCAGACTTTTACTAGCCTTGTGTGGATGTGTGGTTCTGGATGCCAGTAATGTAATTAGGATCAGTCTTTCGATTTAAATCGCAATATCCTCAAGTGATATCGGATTATTCCATTTCAATCTGCAGACTTCTGAAAAGTACCCACATCCGTCTCAAAGACTCTGCATTGGTTAGGCTGATTAAGAGAGCCGCTTACTCCTTCATGTGTCTTATATGCCTGCATTTAGAAAGGTGCTTGAGGTGCTGATAATGTTGAGGTTCTCCAATTTTTCTGAAATCGTTGACTTGTGTGCGTCCCTTAATTCAAAAAGTATCCTATAGCTTCGTTCCTTAGAATTTTTTTTGAAGACGTTCATACCAGAAACTTACAATAACAAATTTGTTTCCCCTGGTTGCACCCATTATAACTCGAGATATTGACGGCCTAAGTTATTAGAAGATGGCTTTGCATAACTGCCTACCAAGGCTTCTGTATGGACTGTTGCAGCTTCATGGGCTCACTGCTTATAGATGATATATTGATGTTACAATGAGTTCTCCACACCTTCTACAACTTGCAGTGGTCCTTCAAATCATACTTCATAGTGTTTTGAAGAAACAAAGGCAAAACATAGTCCCGAGATCCACTTTATAAATTCAAAAAAGAAAAGGATTTACAGCCCTAACGAAAAATCAAAAGTCAAACTTTTCAGAACTAATTTCTTTTTTCCCTTGTTCAGCTTTATCGTTGATATTTTGAAAATAAATTTGTTTCCAATTTGAAATCCCATTCAAAATCCAAAACTCGGTTCAATGGACCCCAACAATGCGCCTTCCAACCATGGCACACATCCAGTACACCAACCCGTTCAAGTATCATCCCAAACTCAAACCAGCTTGCAGGTTTTCCCAACTGAATCGGACACCTATTATGATTTAGTTGACATTCTAGACGAGTTACCAATTCCAAACTTAAGTAAACTCACAGAATCAAGCTCCTCTACAACCCTTTTGCAGAGAATAGGTGACCCACAGCAGTTTACAACCGTCTTGAGAGGTATTGTTCATCTTGCCGAGAGTCTTCTAAAGGCATTGGAAGACACAGCAGGGAAGTGTCGAAGATCTATAACGAGAATTGTATCTACAAAGGCAACCGATCATGAAGATGACAGTCGATGCGATAATCGTAACGAGGAAATCAGAATCACTGCCGAGCCAATATCTGTCACTGTTCCACTAACGTTGCATGTGAAGCCCAAAGTTATCCAGAAATGGCTAGATGTTGAATCTGGGGGTATAAGTCTAGTGGAGTCATTGGAGCCAATTCGAACTTCATGCATATCGGGAACTCCAAGAGTAATGCATTTTTATACAGACCCTTCGGAGCAAATAGATCAAAACCATGCCCTCCCTGAGCTGGAATTGATAACCCCAGTGGTTGGAAAAGAGGACAACATAGCTGCAGACGTTTTTGAATCCCAAAAACGACCCCTACCTCAACAAAAGAAATTGATAACGCCACCGGCTGAAAAAGACGACGATATAGGTACAACATTTTTTCAATCTCAAAAACTACCGCTACCTCAACAAAAAGACTTGAGACTTTGTACTAGATGCACCTGCTTGGTTTGTCCAATTTTCGGAACGAACCAAGACGTTGTTTGTTCGGAAAATTGCGGCTGCTGCCTATGTCCTTGGAAGGGAAAGGACGAACATGATTATAGCCTCCAGGAAGTCAAAGTTTGTCAATGTTCACAGGCCCCTCTGGTTGACCATTGTCAATGTTCTTCTGATTTTGACATCTGTCCATGTCGTGATATCGCCGAGAGCAGGCATTTAGAGATTTATGGCACTGACATGTATCCTGATATAACGGATTGAGAATAAATCATTTTCCTTTCATTTGTCCTGTTTAATTGAGCCTCTTTTTTAAATCCCTCAGACGGATGTCTAAGTCTAACGATTTTTCAATTTTTCTTTCTAGATCGACCTGGAGCATCCCAAAATGATCGTCACCGAGATCACTCAAATCTAAGCAACCAACCAAATACAGAAACGTGTACCGGCCGTAGACAACAACCAGCTGGACCCAAACAAAACCAAGAAGCCAAAGACGACGACTACAATGACAATGACGACAAGGACAAAGGGAACGAACAAACTTCAACGAATCAGTACTCTACACCAAGAGGTTCGTGTCTTAGCTTAAGTGAGGAATTTAATGATGAATCAGATGACCTGACACCTAACGGCGGGATGGTTCAACAAATGGTACCGGAAATACATCGCTGCTGGTGTGATGATCCAGGCAATTGTCTGGGCACTTGCAGTCAAAGTGTCGTCAGAAATGAACAGTCAGTAACTGGGACAGATAGTAGTAGTTTGGAGATGCCTGAGAAGTCGGTTTCAGCGGCAATAATAGACCCTTTGATAGGCCGTCACAGCTTAACCATTTGCACTTCATTTGGAAAAGAGGATTTTCAAAAACGAAGAAACTCATTTTTCGATTATTCAAGCCCCGAAAGTTCACTTATCACCCTCCGTTCAAAAGAGAAACGCAGATCAATCGGTACCGCAATTACACCACGGGAATCGTTAGATTCTCAACATCTAACACTTCTGACGAATATCTACGAACTTTTGCAATCAATCAGGGATGATCAGATCCTACCATCTTCTGCACGTCATGTACTTCGAAAGGCAGCTCAGACCAAAGAATCATTGGATGATCGTCATTTCCTCCCAACAACTCCACCACCACCATCATTACAATCATCAGCACCATCTACTGGCGAACAGATGCAAATTTCATCATTCAATATATGGAGTCGAATCTCCAGGCAATCCGACAGCTCAACACATTTAGCGCCGGACGAATTTGGAAGTTTAAGACAATCGCCATCCTTCTTTTTTGATGAACCACCGGAAAGAGATTTGGAGCTCGATCGAAGTGTTTATAGAGCACAACAGAGGCTTGTACCTCTCGATATGGAACTTTTGGGAGTAGATTATGATTTTGAGTTAGAGCCGCAAAAGGATCCTGAATTCCAAGTCAATGGGACGATTTTGTATGATGTCGCCGTCGAAAGTGAACCTAAAACGGACACAGGTACTGGAATATCTGTAGAAAGTCAAGTCACCACCATCGAAAGTGAAGCTTGTGAACCCCAAATAGAACTATACAGGGCATCTTTGGAATGCCAAATTGATGAGACGCCGTTTTATGATGTCATCGTCGAATTTCCTTCTTCCGAGGAAGTTGTATATTCAGGAAGTCATCCTTATGATGCCATTATCGAAATTTATCCCCCAGAGGACCATATGGATGCTGTTGATCAGGATTCTTTGGAAAGTAGACCACAGCAATGTTGTGAAGATCTTGCCTATAGCAAAAACTTTTCTGATCGTGGATCTGGTGAGGATCGATCTTCAAAGGCAGGCATCTCTCAAACGCCACAAATTGTGCAATTTCCCAGAATTGAAGATTCCAACAATGGCAGACCTGCTGCTTCGGACCTTTATACGTATGCCAAACAAGAACGTTCAGAAGATTCTGGTGAATGCGTATGTGAGGAACCAGAAAACTTATCTGGTCGTGGATCTGGTGACGATCGATCTTCAAAGGCAGGCATCTCTCAAACGCCACAAGTCATGCACTTTCCCAGAAGTGAAGATTCCAACAATGGCAGACCTGCTGTTTCGGACCTTAATACGTATGCCAAACAAGAACGTCCAGAAGATTCTGGTGAATGCGTATGTGAGGAACCAGAAAACTTTTCTGGTCGTGGATCTGGTGACGATCGATCTTCAAAGGCAGGCATCTCTCAAACGCCACAAATTGTGCAATTTCCCAGAATTGAAAATTCCAACAATGGCAGACCTGCTGTTTCGGACCTTAATACGTATGCCAAACAAGAACGTCCAGAAGATTCTGGTGAATGCGTATGTGAGGAACCAGAAAAATGTGTTCGCGGTAAAACAATCTTTGAAGACTCCTTGTTGAAAAAAATTCCATTCACACCCGATCAGGAGATCGAAGTTTGTGAGGATCTCCCTGAACCTGCAATCTTAGAGGATGTACACCTAAATGCGCCATCCTTGCAGAGCATGATAAAATCTAATCAGCATTTTTCTTCAAATGGTGAACATGGCTTCTCGGAGGAAATTCAATTAAAAACGGAATCCTTGATCTCGCCCATCATGCTTTCTTATGACGATGAAAATATCGATACCACACCATCAGCACCAGGTCAATCCAATACCGACACTGACCGCAGATCTTGTTCATCGTGTTGCCATAACAAAAAGGCAACAGCAGAACAACAAAATCCAGATGCGGTAAGGAGGACGATATTGTTCTCGAAATCCATTTCCTAACATGTCCACATTCTAGTGCGACTTTATCGACTCAATCCTTTCGGACTTAGAAGCAATAAAGGAGGCTCGTGACACTGCCCGCTATCGGTGGCAGTCACAACAAACTCAGAGTTTTCCTGTTACCATTGAAACGGTACAGGCGTTGGAACCAGATTCGCTTTTTATTAAGTGGAAGGTCCACGACATTGCTAATATTTCAGGATATGAGGTAATTTATATCATTTGCAATCATCGAATGGCTTTCAAAAATACTTTTCAGATCTTCCTCGATGGCTGCCTCACAAATCGTTACTTCAATCGCGTCCATCGTGCAGCAGTCATATGTGATGTCAATCTCCAAAGCCCACATCGGATCACACTACGTGCTCAATCACAAATAAAATCAAAATGTCGTACCGCCGCCTCAACATGCAAATGTCCTCCTCCAGCCAATACTAATCCTGAAATACGTCAACCCCAACCAGATGGTTCTATATGGTATCCAAGCGTCTTTAATTATGAACCAAATTTTTTATTCAGCACCAGCTAAAGCAAATTTTTATGACTGCTGTGCTGCTAAATGCTAGTCAAGAATTAAATAAAAAAAAAATATTTTGTCAAAAGAAAAATTAAATTAAGAAAAATTTCTTTGTAAAAAAAAATGTTAAGTGAAAAAATAAATAAAAATAAATATCTTGTAAGAATTTTTGCTATTTTTCGGATATAAAAACGCATTTGAACAAAGAAGAATAAAATAAATTAGCTAATAATGAAAATTGCAGTGCCTTAATGTTAATATCACATTTATTACTTTTTTTTAATTTCTTTTTAAACATAAATTTTGTTTAAGTTATTTTTTTGTTTCTATTTATTTAATTCGCCTTTTGCCAGTACTCATAAGTTTGGTGGTACTGTTAATTTTTGTTTAGTTTTATTTTTTTACATTTATTAGGTTTGTGTAGTTTCTTATCGTTTAACATTAAATTTTCATTTAAAATTAATTTTATTCCATTTTTTTTAATTAACTTAACAATTTTTTGTTTATCTTGTTGATAATTGAAATACACTCTTTGGGAGCTTCCATTTAATTTTTTTTAATGGAATTAAGAAAATATTTAACTTACAAAAAAAAATATTGAGTAAAGTTTTGTATATATGAAAATTGCTAATTTTTGTGTTGTATAAATGCATAATTATAACTGATTAAGAAGAATGTAAGAATACTGAAAAAAAAAAAAACAAAAAAGGAACAAAACATTTATTGTCATTTAATTGCATGCATTACAACTAAAAAGAAAAACAAAACACATTTCTTAAAAATATTTTAATTAAATAAAATAATGATGTTTTCTTAAAAAAATATATATAATTCTATGGCTTTTTTATTTAAATGATGAAGGGTTAAGAATTGGCTTGAGAAATTGACAAGGTTAAGTAAATAAAGTGCTTGACTTACTAAGGCTGCGGTGATGGCTAACATTGCAAACCATCATTTGAAATTTTCTTTTACTCATTGCGGGATTTTTATAAATTCAACCATTGGCGAGTTGGTGTCAAAACAAAGCTTATGAATGTTAAACATGATTATCCAAACATATTATAGTTTGAAGTGTGAAAATTTGATCGGTTGTGGACTTTTCTGGCCTAAAATCACACTCATAAGGGACGATCAGGTTGTTGGTAAACGGTTTCAGGCGTTCACATATTATGGCAGTTCACAGGGTCGCCTTTTTTTGGTTGACGGGTTTCTATAAAGTTATGCAGCAGTGTTACAGTCCTGAATTTTATGAGGTTATCCAGAGTTATGTCGTTTATTGACTCACAGAAAGCGGAGATGTGGTCTTTAACTTGGCAATGCCCAATGCTCGCAACTCTGACTGTGACTACACGTGTGTGGTTATTTTTTACCTCCAATTGGTAACAATCGGGTACTGGTCTCATCCAACCGGATTTGACTTGCTAAACGATAAGTGCTAGCGTTGATAAGAAGACGTACAACAGCAACACTATAATCACCCTGGTTGAATTGGCGCGGAATGAATACCCGGACTGCCGTCCCAGGCGAACCTAGATAAGCTGCTTCGACATATTCGGACAACAGGTTATCTAGGAATTTCAAGGGTACGTCAGGCCCCTTGAACAGAGATGGTGGCGGATGAACCGAAAGTTCAACGGCAGCGCTCAATCCCGTAGTGGATACTGATGGCCCCGTGTCCTAGGAGTATCTAATAAATTGGAAATGACGCTCCAGGTTTGGGGTTGTGCTTTGGGTTAACTACCAATCCATTGAAAAAATAACTATTGTTACGAAGCAACTAATAGCCTTGGAAAGGGCTGATATTACTGTTGACGACCCTGCTAAACGAGAAGAGGACAACGACGTTCGTATCTGCACATGGAATGTGAGAACATTAAACAGGAGAGGTACAGGCGAACAACTAGCGGAGGCCCTAAACTGCTACAATGCAGACATAACTGCCATCCAGGAAATACGATGGAATGGGCCGGGAAAAAAGAGGATGAAAAACTGTGACATCTACTATGGACTGTGTTATAGTGAGCAGAAACAGCGACTATTCGGATACGGATTTGTTATAAGTGCCAGACTAAGCGAACGCATTCTAACAATCCGCATCAAGGCCAAAATCGCCAACATAAGCCTTATATGCGCTCATGCTCCGACGGAGGAACAAAAATGATATACCTAAGGATTGATTCTAAAGGGTGATCCATTTCGAGGTTCCCTACTTTTTTAAAGAAAATAAAACACAGAAAATTCAAACTTAATGGAGAATGTTAATTATCATTTGAAAGAACATTCTTTGGCATTTATTTTTTGAAGATTATGTCTATCAAATGTTGGCCGTTGCTACGTCGCAGATGGTCCATCCGTTGAGTCCAATTTTCGATCACTCGTTCGAGCATTTCGACTGGTAACTGGCGAATGACACGCGTGATGTTTTCACGATCACACGATCTTGGTGGCCAATCGACCGGCCCAAAACGTGAAATTATGTGCTCACCGAAATGTCCTCTCAATAAGTCCATTGATTGATGCGATGTGTGGGAAGTGGCCCCGTCTTGCTGAAACTAAATGTCGCCGAGATCACGAGCTTCAATTTCAGGCATCAAATAGTCAGTTATCATGGTCCGAGTTGCTGCGAACGGCGCCGAATCGACTCTCCACGGTCTTCGTGTACACTCTCAGCTACGGCCGCTATATTTTCTTCACAGCGTGCTGGACGTGGTCTATTCGGTCGAATATTATCCAATAATGAATGCTGGGTCTCAAAATGGGTGATGGTGTTGCGAATAGTACGCTCAGTGCACGAAACACATTCCTCACAGAACGTGAATTTTCATAATAAAGTTGAACAATTTGTAAACGTTGTTCACGCGTAAGTCTTTCCATTATGAAATGCCAAACAATACTAAACAAAAATAACATGACAGCATGACACGACTCACACGTGATCTGTCAAAAAAGGCTATTGAAAAAAGTATCTCTACTTGGATCACCCGTTACAAGCTCCTCGACAAAACCTATGAGCGACTACAAAAGTACGATGTTATAGCCTACACGACAACACATCTGGTAACGGACTTAGGCTAATTGACTTCGCTACGGAACGAAATACCACTACAGCCAGCACACGGTTTCTTCACCTCGAAATCCATAAGGAGACATGGCGGTCTCCAGATCAACGAACAGTCAACCAAATTGATTTATGGGCTAACAACGACTCGGACCACTACCTCGTTGCAGCCAAGGTAAGGATACGGATATCTACCACGCTACAACAAACCAGAAATACTGTGACAAAATTTAATGTTGAAAGACTGCAATCGCAAGAGACCGCAAAGGCCTTCGCGCAACGCGTATCCCTTAACCTTTCGATTCACACCTCACCACCAGCATCTAATGTCGAATAATCATAGTCGAACAATGGCAACGATGCCAACAAGCCATTAGATCAGCCGCAACTGATGTGCTAGGTTTATCGCGGCCACCAGCAAGAAACCCCTGCTTTGATGAGGAATGCCGACAGATGCTCGCAGCCAAGAACGAGGCCTACAAGGCTTAGCTGCAGGTGAAGAGACATTGAGCTCTTTAGGCAAAGAAGAAGGGAAGAACATCGGCTTTTCAGAAAGAAAAAAAAAGAGCAAGAAATGCGCGCGATCGAGGATATAAAGAGGTGCCACTCCAGGAAAGATGTTCGCAAGTTTTACCAAAGTGTAAAACGTCAAAGCCAAGGATACAAGGTTCGAACAGAATTCTGTCGAGATGAACAAGGAACAAGGAAATATCGTAGTTGAGACAGTCGATGCTGAGGACATGCAAGAACCACTTTTGCAGACTTTTTTGCTATGACGAACAACATTCCGCTGTCAGGCAGAACGAACCATTTAATATTGGCAACGGCAGCGAAAACTGCCAACCACCCGACCTAAGTGAAGTGAGGATAGCAATATCTAAACTCAGGCTTAATAAGGCCGCCGGAAATGACGGCCTTCCCGCTGACCTTTATAAAGCTGGTGGAGATGACTTGGTAAGCAATGTCCACCAACTCATAAGCCAAATCTGGTCGGATGAAAGCATGCCTGAAGAATGGAACCTCAGCATCGTTTTCCTGATCCACAAAAAAGGAGACCCTCTGAACTGCGCCAACTACAGAGAGTCTCCTCAACATCACCTACAAGATCCTATCTGCCTTAATATGTGAACGCCTGAAACCGTTTACCAATAACCTGATCGGCCCTTATCAGTGTGGTTTTAGACCAGGAAAGTCCACAACCGATCAAATGTTCACACTTCGGCAGATCAAAGCCGCATACGACAGCATTTATCAAGACGAACTACACAGAGCCATGTCTAGTTTTGGTATACCGCCCAAACTCATCCGTTTGTGTAGGATGACGATGGAGAATTCTCGCTTATCCATCAGGGTCGGAAACGACCTCACCGACACATTCGATACCAAAAAAGAATTTAGGCAAGGCGATGCGCTGTCATGTGACTTCTTCAATTTGATTCTTGAGAGGATTGTGCAGAACTCCCGAGCCAACACCAGAGGCACAATTCTCCAAAAATCGGTGCAACTACTAGCATACGCTGACGATATTGACATTATTGGTAGGACTCAACGTGATGTCATAGCCACGTTTGCTAGTATAGAGAAGGAAGCGGCAAAAATGGGTTTAGCAGTAAATGAGGGTAAGACTAAGTATATGCTGTCAACACGAAAGGACCCACAACATCGACGATTTAGACAGAACGCCACCATTGACAGTTTAACTTTGAGGTAGTACCCGACTTTGTCTACCTCGGCTCCGCTATTAACTCTGACAACAACATCTCGTCAGAAATCAAACGAAGAATTACTCTTGCCAATCGCTGTTTCTTCGGGCTAAGAAGGCAATTTAGTAGCAAAGCCCTCACTCGAACTACTAAGGAGATCCTATATAAGACTCTGTTCATCCCAGTCCTGCTCTACCGCGCTGAAGCAGGACCGTATCAAAAGCGGATGAAGAAATCCTTGGTCGATTCGAGAGGAAAATTCTTCGAAAAATCTTTGGTCCCGTTTGCGTTGACGGGCTATGGAGGCGAAGATTAAACCAAGAACTAAACGACCTGTACAGCGACATGCCCCTGGTCAAAAAACTCCGCATTGGACGTTTAAGATGGCTAGGACATGTAGAACGAATGGACACCAATACTCCGGCTCGCAGAGTCTTCGATTCCCAGCCAGACGTCGAACGGAGTAGAGGAAGACCTCGCCGTACGTGGTGCGCACAAGTAGAAACCGACCTCAACCAACTTGGAGTGCGCAACTGGAGGCAGTTAGCTAAGGATCGGACTAATTGGAGAGGCATGTTGGTTGAGGCCCAGGTTCATACCGGACTGTCTGTAGCGCCACTTAAGTAAGTAGGTACAAATGTATGGAAGATTTTTCACGTATTTAAGCTCGATAATGTAGAGAGAAAATATGAGTGATCACAGGATAGAGCCCTGTGGAACGCCTTTAGTTAGGGGAAGAAAAGATGTCATATTGTTGTTACTGACGACTGCTTGTGAACTACCACTTAAATAGAAAATGATCAAATTCGCTGCTGATATTGTAAAATTAAACTGTTCTACATGTTTGCTGCACAGTATGTCGTGGTTAACCCTGTCGAATGCTTTTGAAAAACATAGCAGAGTAGGAAAGGGGAGCTTGTTTTCATTAAAAGTCTGCCTTATATCTTCCACTGCTTTTAATAAAGCTGTTGTGCAGCTCTTTTTAGGACGAAAGCCAGACTGTTAGGAGGAAAGCATCTTATTTGTTGTGAGATATTCACATATTTGTGAGTTCATTATCCTAACTAAAATTTTCGAGAGCAATGGTAAAATTGGCATCGGCTGTACTCATCCTTACTGCCTTTTTTTAACAGCTAGGTTCTACGTTTCACTTTCACTCGAAATGAAATTAAAATCGTTCTAAAGTGAAATTTTGGGTTCCACATTTCACTTTTACCGATTTCAATTTCACATTTTTCGAAGTTAAAAAAAAATGAATTTCCATGTTCCACATTTCGGTTTTATCGTTTTGTGTGTGATTTCAATAAGATCATTTTAGTATCTGTGAAATTGTTGGGATGCGCTGACGTGATTGAATATGTAAGTGAATAAAATCTGAGTGTACTAATGTTGTTTAGATTAATGTATTTTACCAATGGTAAACACAAAAATAATTCCCAGGAGGCAAATTTTATTGAATTTATGGAGTGACATAAAGATCTTGTCGGAGGATTTATGAAAGGAGACCCAGTTGCAGCGGACGCATTGCTTTTTGAATAGATACTATTTTTGGACCCTACTCACAATAAGTGCATTAACTGAGAAGTATTCTTTCCTGCCTTCGATGTCGATGACCCCAGGCATAAGAAATTCGTCAATGAAATGTTGTTTTGATTTCCGTTTTTCTTCATCCGACATGGAATGTTTGATCACCTTGGAAAAATTTTGTTCTCCAAAACATTGAGAACTCTTCAATATCTTTGATACAGTGCAACGGCCCAAAGCAACATCAGAATCTTTTCCAATTGATCTCAGAAAGCTTCTTTCGGTAAGGAAACGCAAAACTGAGGCGAACTGCAACACACACACTGCAAAAGTTTGCAGCAATATTTGGAAAGCATGTTTATTAACTCGATAATATGACATAAATCTTAGTGAAGTACATAACAATTTTTAATTTTCATTTGAAATTTATTTGTTTCAGTTACGCAGCATCTGCAATTTCTAAAGGATTAGAAATGGGTCTTATCGTACACCTCTCTATTTTTCCTCTGCGTACTTTTGTTTTTCAACTTGCAACACCGCAGCAATATAAATAGCACTCAATATTTCATAATTTATTATTTATTTTATAAAAATTAAGCAGAATTTGTAAACAAACAAATTTATCAAAATAAAAATAATTTTGCAATGTCCCATATGACAGATAGAATCAGCTATCTTTAATTTCACCGAGTGATTTCGAAAATTTTTCGAAGTTATGAAATCGGTCGGAATGTGGAACACCAAAAACAAATTCACTCGATTTACAAAAGTAATTTCACTTTCATTTCACTCGATTTCTGGAACCTAGCTGTGATTCTTACTGATTTTTACTTATTGCCGTTCCCGTACGCAAAAATAAGTAAAAGAGAGAGCTCACGAGAGAGCAAAAAACTACCCCTCCATAAAAATCTGTAAAAAAAATTACTGCAGAAATTTCTGTTGGTAAAAAACAGTAAACTGTTTGTGTGTTTTGTGTCATTTGTTCTTTCAAAGACATACCAAATATATAATTTTACTGTTTTTTACTTAAACGCGTTCTCGTACTTTTTCGTAATTTTGTCGCTTTCTGAGAAAATTTACTTATTTTTACTGCAAAAGTACGGGAACAAACCTAAATAAGGTGTTTGATTTTGATGAGGAGATGGTGTGTGTGAGTAGAATGTCGAAGGGTCAGTGGGGCCGGTAGTGGACAAAGGGGCTATATTTTATAAAACGAATATCGTTGAAATCACTTCGTTCTCGTTGAAATTTGATTACATAAAACGAGTATCGATCTAGGCTTAACGATACTCGTTATTTCTTACAACTTACATTTGGCAGTCGTATAGCTTTCGTTTTCGTATTGTTTTGTCTGCAAGTGATTGTCCTCAGCTGTTAAAATGTAAGCAAAAACAAATAGAAAATAGAAAAAAAATTTATAATTTATAAATTTAATAGGCCACCAACACAAACAAAGCAAATGGATTTGCTCACTGCGTTCATGGAACTCAATCCAGATCTCGCCAAAAATTATTTGCCAAATAGCCAAGCAATCATCACTGCCCAAAAATAAATCGCAATGAAAAAACATTTTTACAGAATTTAATTATTCCCGATTTCACGACTTTTTGTTTACGTTATTCAATTTTTGACAGTCCTAAATAGGATTGAAGTTGGTTGCGCTTCAAAAATATATGTTTTTTTTCGTTTTCATTTGGCAACACTTTTCTTACGCCTTTTTCGTTTTACACGATCGCACTTATCGTGACTATCGTTTACTTCTTTATAGTTAACTTGCCGTTCGTTTCGTTTTATGAAATAGAGCCCCAGACGTGAATGTTTTATTTAGCTCATCGCAATCTAAAGCACACTCTTGAGTATTTCTCTGTTTTCCAATTCCGATTTTTTTAATGTACCTACAGAGATTTTGTTGAATCAGTGCTGCCAACTGTTCTTTTGATAGGTCATTGCGACATCTTATTAAATTGAAACAAATCTGTTCTCGTGATGTAATGCATTGTTCATCGAAAATTTCAATGGGAATACTAACTCCTTCTCTGTTATCCCTTTCTTATATAAAAATAAAAAAAACTTAATTTAAATTTTTTTTTATTTTTATTAACAAAAAAATAATAATAATACAAATACGCTGTGTAAATATTCAGTAATAGTACACAATCAGTTGGCGCAGTTCCTTCATAGAGGACAAACTATCAATAAAAAAATATTAATCCAAAAAAAATATTATAAACTAATTTAGAAAACAAAATTATAATTAAAAAAAAACATGTCCTCTTTTTCGCATTACATTCTGGCTTCGTTTTGTGTCTCTTTCTTCGGAACTTATGGAGGTATGAGTCGATGCGTTATGCAATTCATTACTTATATGAGGATCTCTGTATGTTTGTGTATATAATGTGTGTGTAATGGTTAGCACTTTCAGATATATGTATGTACAAAAATTTGTCATTAATTCTAAATTTCGTCACTCTTTTGCAACTCTTGTCATCTTCTTAAAATGTAAACTTAACCGGCTTCTATCTCCTTAAGCAGGGCTCACAAGTACCAGGCTTCACAAAGCTGGGATGACATTCGGGGCACTTTGGATTCTCGCCGTACCATCGCTCGGTAGAAGGCGCCTCTTCATCGATTCTTCGTTGCGGGATTTTCAGCTGAAATGAGTTGAATGTGTCGGAGTGCTCGTAACCAGTCCGGCCGACATTCTCCAGCGGGAAGAGGTAGTCGGGCACGGAAAAGTCCTTGCGAAGTTGTTGAATGTCCTGTTCGGTTGGCAGGGTGGGCTGAATTTTATTTCGATCAGTGCCGGGCGACGAAAAGTCCTTTATGGAGCGTGACGTTGGTGTTCTGGAGGTTGACGAATCGATGGATCGTTGAGTTTTCGTTGAGAGAAAAGGATTGCTGGAGAACTGGGTGTTGGTTGTTTTTGTAGTCGTTGTGGTTGTTGTACTCGCTGAGTTGACTTGATCGGTGATGTACGAGAGTGGAGCGTCTTGCTCCTCGCGACCATCGACGCCGATTGGTGAGTCGAATTTAGGCGGTTCGAGACCATTTGAGGGGATCTTCCATTCGTAGTAGATCGGTGGACCTTGTGTTGTTGCGGTATCGTGAAGAATAATATCGGACAGTGGTGGGAGAAGATCTCTTGATGGCTCTAGAACATCGTTTGTCTTTGGTGGAGTGAAGGGGGATGGCAGAGGGAAGCTTTTAGCGCCTTTTTCCGGAACGGAGTAGTCTAAAGCGGAATCTGTCGATTTTTCCAACAATTTTGATTTTGGAGATGTCGATTCTACAACTGCAAAAGGCTTTCCAGCTGAGGTTGTTGGTCTTGTTGGGGCGCGTGTTGTAGTCGTTGTGGTCGTCGGTGTTGTTGAGACTGTGAATGGAGCCGCTGTTGAACTCTGAAGAGGTACTGCTTCGGTGGATGGCACCTCATCTTTATTGTAGATTGGATACAAAAATGGTGGCTCATATATGCGGGAAGGTATTTTTATTTTTGGAGCCTTAGTAGGCTGCTTTGCTTGTCGATCCTCAGCTGAGTTGTCACCTGTGGTGTTGTATCTGGTGCTATGGGCAGTGCCGAGGTCTGAGCTATCCTCCGGCGAGTCCAGTCGTTGGTTGACAAATGGCGTTGGAGTCGTGATCTTACTGAAGAATGTTGTCGTATGTACCGGTTGTGGTCGAGGGGATGGTGTTACCGGAACAACAGTGGGCCTTTTTGTGGGCACTGGCGACGATGGTGGTAAAATCTCTCGACTAGGTTGAGGTATCTTCCAACGAGTAGGTGAAGGCGAAGGGTGATTTTGTAGCACGGGTTTGTCGGTGTTCTTACGTTGATTGTTGTCTGTGATGCTGTTTTGGACGGGTGCAAGTTGCTGAAATGGGTATTTTATTAGTATGCCAAGTGGGGCTGAGAATCTTGTGACTTGTACCTTATATTGATTTCTGAAAGACTCTCCGGAGTAATCGGGGGCATAGGGTCGATCGAGTAAGTCGGGTCGTGGTGTTCGCAGATGATTCTCCTCATCGGGTACAAATGGCTTGTCCCTCTGACCTGTTAACACAGAAAAGTATGCAATGTTTTAGAACAGCTGATCTGTATTCTTTTCGAAATAAAATCTATTGCATATTTTTGGGCTTACCGATTAGTAAATTCGCCGCATAATCCATTTCCGCTTTCGAACAATTCACCATGTACCAGTGATCACATATCAACATCCGTTGCTGGAATAGTGTAGTATTCGGGCATGAGTATGTGAATTGCCTACCAAGGCCATCGCACATGTGATAGACCTGACAGCCAGTCTCAATGTCGGCATAATAACCAGACGGACGACCAGCACAAGAGAACGATGTCCGAGGGTAGTTTCGATGTGCCCCAATAGCGTTTTGACTCTGCGAGAAAAGAAGAAGAAGAAGTCATGTTTTTGTAAAAGGTGTTAGGTAGTATGGACGATATGTAAAGCCTTGAGATACTATAAGCTCTTTGAGGATAAAGGCATTTGAATAGAGAAAGCATATTATTTTTAAATGACAAAATGGAACGGTCTTCAATACCCTTACAACAAAGTCCTTATGGAAGACTGAATGATCGACTATTTGCGGAAAACCTTGTAATATTTGTATTTTAAGTGATTTTACTAAACATATAATAGTGAGATCACAATGCTTAGCTTGGAAGGGAACTTCGCTAAATAAACGGGACCTGCAACTTCAGAAAACCGCTCAAGAAAAAGTCTAACGCGGTCAAATCGAACGATGCCGATGATGTTGTGGCAAGAGCAGTGTGTGCCGTTGCTCCGTCCTGTTGGAACCACATGTCCTCCAGTCCTAATTCGTCCAATTGCGGCAGAAGAAACTCGGTTAACATGGCCCTATAGCACGCACCGTCCACTATTGTGGTTTGACCAGCGGCGTTCTCGGAAAAAAAAAATGGCCAGATGACTCCTCCAGCGTGAACAGCGCACCATGCAGTAACTTTGAGTGGGTGTAAGAGCTGCTCGTGCATTACTCCTAGATTTTCGGTGCCCCAGAAGCGATAGTTATGCTTTTTAACGTACCCACTGAGGTGGAAATGAGCCTCATGGTTCATTATGATTTTGGTCGAAAAATCTTCCACTTCGTCCTCGAGATTGAGGATGGCTTGGGCGTAGGTTACACGCGTTTGGCGGTCGACAGGCAGCAGCTGATGAACGGACTGGACTTTGTACGGGAACATGCGCATATCTTTGACCAAAATTAGCCTTAGGGACGACCGACTGATGGCTAAGCGCGAGGCACGGCGTCTGGTCGATGTTTCCGGCGACAGCTCGACATCCACAGGCGATATTCTAGGCACAACGGGCGCACCGGGACCGGCCACTCTTGGCAACGTCTCATGTGGTCCCATACTCTTCAAGGTTGGTGGCCAAACGGCGCAGTGTTTGCGCAGTGGGTGTCGAACGGCCGGGGAATCGGCGACGGAATTCGCACTGCGCGAACACAACAGACGAATTGTTACCCAAAATAGACACGATTATTCCGCGTTCTTGGCGAGAGTATCGCTCCATGGCTTGTTCACTTGTATTCTACATCTGTCTAGTCCACAAATGTCAAAACAGATTTGACATTGTCGGCCATTTGCAAAAATAAGAGCATTTTCCAATAGGGTGATCTCTTTTGGCCCACCTTGTAGTTATAAGGTCAGTTTTCAACTGCTCCAGAACCAATTCTTACTTACGTCGCTCGTTGTATATGGTCGTTGAAGGTAACAGCTCCTGGGTCAGTTGAATTTTTTTACAGGTGCAGGTTCAATAACAACGCATGATTCTCCATTAGCAGACCACAACTAATGGTCGAGTTCTTGTGGATGAAGCATTGGACTCTCCTACATTCTCTCATGACAGCGGCGATGTTTTCGATAGATTTGCGTTTCGTCGAGGTACGGGTGTTCGTTTATTGAACCAGTGGACTCAAATTTTTCCACCACACTATGAATAGTCCTCTCGGTAGGGAGATTATGGCGACCGAAAAATGGGCAAGCGTGCGGAACGTCTATCGAACAGAACAGAACATTTTGATAAAACAATTTTATCATTTGCAAGTGTTGTTTTGGATGTCCGAACATTCCGAGGGGCTAACATCGACACGGAACACTGCCTTGTTGTAGCCAAGGTTAGGATGCGGATATCCACCACGCCACAACAAACCAGAAATACTGTGAAAACATTTAATGTCGAAAGACTGCAATCGCAAGAGACCGCCAAGGCCTTCGCGCAACGCGTATCCATTAACCTCTCGACTCACACTATACCACCAGCATCTAATGTCGAAGAACAAGGGCAACGGTGCCAACAAGCCATTAGATCAGCCGCAACTGATGTGATAGGTTTCTCGAATGCCTACAGATGCTCGCAGCCAAGAACGAGGCCTGCAAGGCTAAGCTGCAGGTGAAGATGAGAGTTGACAATGAGCTCTATAGGCAAAGAAGAAGGGAAGAACATCGGCTTTTCAGAAAGAAGAAAAAAGAGCAAGAAAAGCTCGCGATCGAGGATATAGAGAGGTGCCACTCCAGGAACGATGTTCGCAAGTTTTACCAAAGTGTAAAACGTCAAAGCCAAGGACACAAGGCTTGAACAGAAGCCTGTCGAGATGAACAAGGAAATATCGTAGTTGAGACACAGTGGATGCTGAGGATATGGAAGAACCACTTCTGCAGGCGATGACGAAAAACATTCCGCTGTCAGGCAGAACGAACCATTTAATATTGGCAACGGCAGCGAAAACCGCCAACCACCCGACCTAAGTGAAGTGAGGATAGCAATATCTAAACTCAAGCTTAATAAGGCCGCCGGAAATGACGGCCTTCCCGCTGAGCTTTATAAAGCTGGCGGAGATGACTTGGTACTTAACATCCACCAACTCATAAGGCAAATCTGGTCGGATGGAAGTATGCCTGAAGAATGGAACCTCAGCATCGTTTGCCCGATCCACAAAAAAGGAGACCCTCTGAACTGCGCCAACTACAGAGGCATAAGTCACCTCAATATTGCCTACAAGACCCTATCTGCCGTAATATGTGAACGCCTGAAACCGTTTACCAACAACCTGATCGGCCCTTATCAGTGTGGTTTTAACCCAGGAAAGTCCACAACCAATCAAATTTTCACACTTCGGCAGATCCTGGAAAAAAACCCAAGAAGTCCAAATCGATACCCACCACCTATTTATCGATTTCAAAGCCGCAAACGACAGCATTTATAGAGACGAACTATACAGAGCCATGTCTAGTTTTGGTATACCGCCCAAACTCGTCCGTTTGTGTAGGATGGCGATGGAGAATTCTCGCTGCACCATCAGGGTCGGAAACGACCTCACCGACACATTCGAAACCAAAAAAGGATTAAGGCAAGGCGATGCACTGTCATGTGACTTCTTTAATCTGATTCTTGAGAGAATTGTCCAAAACTCCAAAGCCAACACCAGAGGCACAATTTTCCAAAAGTCGGTGCAACTACTTGCATACGCTGACGATATTGACATCATTGGTAGGACTCAACGTGATGTCATAGCCACGTTTGCTAGTATAGAGAAGGAAGCGGCAAAAATGGATTTAGCAGTAAATGAGGGTAAGACTAGGTTTATGCTGTCAACACGAAAGGACACACAACATCGACGAATTGGACAGAACGTCACCATTGGCAGATATAATTTTGAGGTAGTACGGGACTTTGTCCACCTCGGCTCCGCTATCAGCTCTGACAACAACATCTCGTCAGAAATCAAACGAAGAATTGCTCTTGCCAACCGCTGTTTCTTCGGGCTTAGAAGGCAATTTAGTAGTAAAGCCCTCACTCGAACTACTAAGGACATCCTATATAAGACCCTGATCATTCCAGTCCTGCTCTACGGCGCTGAAGCATGGACCGTATCAAAAGCGGATGAAGAAATCCTTGGTCGATTCGAGAGAAAAATTCTTCGAAAAATCTTCGAAGACGAAGATTCAATCAGGAACTATTCAAGCTGTACAGCGACATACCCCTAGTCAAAAAACTCCGCATTGGACGTTTAAGATTGCTAGGACATGTAGAACGAATAGACACCAATACTCCGGCTCGCAGACTCTTCGATTCCCAGCCAGACGTCGGACGCAGTAGAGGAAGACCTCGCCTTAAGTGGGGCGCACAAGTAGAAACCGACCTCAACAAACTTGGAGTGCGCAACTGGAGGCAGTTAGCTAAGGACCGGGCTAATTGGAGAGGCATGTTGGTTGAGGCCCAGGTTCATCCCTGACTGTAGCGCCACTTAACGACGAACGAACGAACGATATCAGTAATCGGTATTTCATACGTTACTTAGAAAATACTGATACCACCGTCGTGTCCCCTCTTTTTTTGGTTATTTTCTATGTTTTATAATGAATTCTTATGAAAATCAATTGTTGACATGATTTTTCACACCACACTCAGTACGTATACCGATTAAATACTGAATGTTTGCACCGGCCCTCGGTTCTTATACCATCCTGCCCTGAATATACCAAGCTAATCAGGAGGAACGTATTGAAATAAATATCTTCGGCATACAGCCGGCACCAAATCTGTACCAAGCGCATCGGGGAAATCGATATCATGCCGACATGTCAGGGAGCAACTAATCAGGGGATGCAACTAACCAAAAATGTTGGGATCGTTGCATAAAAAATGTTAATGCATTTGAATTTGAATTATTTCCTACAAAATGAATTAAGATTATTTTAAACTAAGTCTTGCTGATAGCCTTAACCTCCTAACAATAACTTCTCGAATAATGATTTAAGTGACGCAAATTGTTTGTCACACAAGACTACAATACCCGACGCTATGACATTCCACATTCCACTAATGATATTCATACCTCGAAAGACCTTAAACATTTGTATTTTGTATCTCTCCCTAGTATCTACATGTATCTGCATATATATTTCATTGTTTTCATTTCGTTTTCACAATCATATCTCAAGTGTAATAAGGAAGTCATTCAAGCCGCAGACCACACTATTTTTCTTCGCTTGAAAAAGATGCACGCATAACGCAGCACTTTACATGCAATTTCGTTATCCAACCACTTAGACGGTATAGCTCTTAGGCAAATGTATATCGCAAGACATAAAAGAGATCAATCACCAGTAGCTGGTCGTTGTTACTCTGGTTAAAGATTCAAGCGCGTATATAGGTTAGATACATCTGAAAAGCAGAGCACCCATTCGCCTACTGGCTGACTGGCACACTGATAGATGAACGAAAACCCGATTACCAAATGTCAGATAAGACTGCGATTCGATCATTATTGAAGTAAACATTATTTTCAGACATTTGTGCGGTTATGTCAGTCGAATTGATAAGATAAAGTTGGGGAATTCCGAAACAGATACACCCATACATCCATAGAGTACATTCATCAACCGATTGATCTCTGACATCAACCTGGAGGATAAGGAATGCAACAAAGTACTGATAAACAGTTTCCATCATTTTGTCAACTCACCATTCCAAGGTGGTAAATCTCAGCTCCTTTATTAACAGTACAGATACACCGACAGAGTATGTGTACACAAACACAGTTCGAGATAAAACAATCAAAGGTTCATAAATCTCACTTCATCCGCTCCCGTGCATTGTTGTCTTGGTTGACAAAATGTTTTCTCGTCTCGATAACAATCGTTGGCAGTTGATTATTAAGTCGGAGGGGTCTTTTAGTGGGAGGTGGGCTCCCTGCTGTTGAGAGAACAAGAAATGCTAACAACGATATTGGCCACATGCGGCGGTCCGACGGTTGTAAACAATGCGAATGGGGTAATGGAATAGATATTTCCCAAGCACACTGACAGGCCAATAATCTTTGCAAAGTGATTCCAAAGAATTATTAAGAATTTTATTCAAACAGAAGAATGGACGTGAAAAGATACGAGGCAACGGCGTTGCTTTGGCATTGAAATAAAAATTTCGAAAAAAATTATAAGCTGCCGAAACCCGGGATCGAACCGGGGACCTTTAGATCTTCAGTCTAACGCTCTCCCAACTGAGCTATTTCGGCAGATATGAGTTGTTTGACAAAAGTACAGCATGGCCGGCAAGTGGTATTCTAAATTTGAATCGATTTACAAATCACTATGTATCTACATGTGTATCTATACATATGTATCGGAAGTGACAATTGTTGTCAGAAAGCTGCATTATGCAACTTTTGGTCATTATTTAATAATTTTTTTCTATAGCCTGCGTTTGTCAATCGATCCAAAGTGACATGTCGCTTACATTGTATTTCACAACCTCCAGTTGGTCGGCTACAATCAATCATAATTCGCTTAATCATTACTGCGGAGTATCCACATAATTCGAAAAATCAATACATGTCTATGCAGGTGTAGACTGTGTTTAGTATGCTTTTTCATTCAAGTCATGGTTTTCCAGTAGCATCATCCTTGATGGTGTTCTCGTTAGAATTAATGATTCAACTTTCAATCGAAGAGCGGCTTACTGTAGCGAATAGCCGCGGCAATGGATTCTTATTTAACTAAGTGATTCGATTTGGTCGCGGTGAATACATTTAGCATTATTGAGGTTGATCTTAACCTTCAATTAGATGGAAAGAGCTTCCAATATTACACAGCTAATTAGCTTGACCACAAATGGTGGGGTGCAGTATGGAGAAGTTCATCGTATCAGGGCACTTGTTGATTTGTTTGAAAAATAAAAAAACCACAGAAAAGGTGAAAGGTGTCATCACATTGAGGCTCATAGATTTTTTAATGATTTCGATGCGTCATGTACTCAAACGCTGGTTGATGGCTTCTCGAATATAAATCAGTTCCTCCAACAGAAAAATCTGCATGAAATTCAGCAATCAGATTTACTAAACCCTAAAATCATTAAGGAAAAACCGAAAAGCCAAAGGAACTTCAGCCACCGAAATTAATTAGCATTCTACCTTCTATAGTGTTCCACCTTTAATTGAAACAGTTCTGTTGGCAGAACAAACTTATCTTCAGACGGACGCTAATATGACCAGATCTGACGGATTAAACTGCTCTAGCCTGAATCAAAATGTTCAACAAGTCAACTTCAGCTTCCACAAACAAATAGAGCTCTGCGATCGAATTCTCGTGATAATCAAGAAATCGACTGTCGAGTGGAAGCAAACGTTAACAATGACTTAAGTCTCAATGTTTTACCATTTATACCAGCAATGATGTAAATTACGCTTTATTACGTGAAAAGTATGACCTTCTAAGTAAAGAGATTAGTCTTGAAATTCCTATTTGCAAAGAAAACTTTTATATGGATAAGTTCCATAAAGCCAAAGGAGATCTAAAAAAAGAATGGGGCATAGTTAACGAATTATTTAACAAAAAGAAAACTTTAGATATTCCTTTAAATCTTAACTTTGGAACTATGAATATTGTTGATCATTCTGAAATGGCAAACATCTTTAATGAGTACTTTATTCAAATAGCTTTAGATACTATTGCCAAGGCAGGGATTAACTATTATTCTGTTAATTGTCCAGAAAATTGCTTTAATGAAGGTTACCAATCTAGTAGTTTTTTTCTTGAGTCTTTATCTTCCTTTGAAGTCTACAAAGTAATTCAAGACTTAGATAATTCGTATTCTTCTACGTCAAATGATCATTTGATCAAAAAAAAAAGTCTTAATGTAGTTGATATCTTAACATTTCTATTTAACAAAAGCTTAATTCACGGTGAATTCCCGCAAAATCTTAAAATAGCTGAAGGTTTTTCTATCTTTAAAAAAGGAGATAAGAAATCTATTAGCAATTACAGGCCTATATCTTTATTACCAGTTTTTTCAAAATTTTTTGAAAAACTCATAAAAATTAGAGTAGTAAACTATCTTGAGAAAATTTCTTTTTTCAGCTCAAAACAATATGGATTTAGAGCTGGTAAATCAACTGAAGATGCACTCTTAGCACACTGTTGTCATATCTACGAAAGTATCGACCAAAAAAAGTGCACTGCTGCTCTGTATATAGATATTTAAAAAGCTTTTGATACAGTAGATCATACAATATTATTAAGGAAATTAGAAAAAGCTGGCTTTAGAGGTTTTATACTCGATTGGTTTTCTTCTTACCTAAAAAGTAGAAAACAAATGGTTAAGATAGGAAGTAAATTCAGCGAAACCAGAAATATTAATATAGGAGTTCCTCAAGGTTCAGTTTTAGGTCCAATTTTGTTCCTTATTTATATAAATAGTGTATTTAGTCTTAACTTGAAGGGAAAAGTCTGTGGGTTTGCTGATGACATAGCTTGTGTATATTCTAGTCCCACAGTATTAGAACTGATTTCGGATATCAATTATGACTTATTCAGACATTGGTTTGGCATCCATAAGCTTGTCATAAGTGAAAAAACAAGAGTTATGTTTTTTAATTTACACGCTGTAGATTTGAATCCTCCACTTTTAATTCAACATAGCATTGACTGCACAAAATTCGCGTTAAGTAGTGTATCTTGTTGTGTCCCAAATGTTGTCACAACAAATGCTCTAGACGTTACTTGTACTCCAAAGTGTTTTCGTATCGAATTTGTAACGGAATACAAATATCTTGGCTTAATAATTGATAATAAAATGAACTGGAAAGTTTACCTACACCGTAGCATTAAAAAAATATTTGTTGTCAACCACTTTTGTCATGTTTCACTTAAGAAACCTATGTTGTAAAAATTTAATGGAGACAATTTATTATTGATTATTTCAATCCAAAATACAATATGGCATAATATGTTGGGGTGGCACTTTCAAAAACTTTCTACAACCTTTGGTAGTTACCCAAAAGCATATACTAAGAACCATCTGGAAGAAAAAAAGATATGATCACAGCTTTTCGTTGTTTGTCAACTCTGGTATTCTCCCGCTTAAACATCTTTATTTCTATAAAGTATTAAAAATATTTTTCTGTAGAAGTGGTTATCTATCAAGCGGCTGTTATCTATCTAGCCTGTACAACAAATTACCGTTTGATATACGATGCATACAGCATACGTTCAACTCATTCATTCCATAAAAATATAAAAAATGGCTACTTAACTTTGATTTTGAAGCAATAGAAAACATAATCAAAATTGTAATATTAGTATTAATAGTATTAATTAATTTATACATTATTTTTTGGCACTTTCGACACTTGTCATTAGACAACAGATTGTGCCTTTTCTTATTCTTAACTTTTCTCTCCACTGAAAAACGCTTAATAAACAAGTAGTTAAATTATATCTTTGTAAATAAAAATAATGGAATATGCACAATATTAATTATAAGTTATTAAGTTAAAATATTGTTAAAATTTAAACTGTAAAAGAAGAAGAAAATAAAAATAAAATAATAATAATGATACACACCAACGTTTGGCTGGCGCTCCTACTGGCTGATCATTTAAAGTTGTTCCACCGCCTTTCGTAGAATTTTTGTCACGTCTGGAATATGGCACTAAGACTAGTGATATAATGGACTACGTTGCATCGAAAGGTATAGATACCAGCAAAATTAGATGTCATAGTCTAACGGCGGATAACCTACATACACGATTATCTTCATCTTTCAAAGTTTTATCTCCTCTTTAAATTGGAAAGTTATTGGTAAATCCTGACTTTTGGCCTAATGATATGATCGTAAAAGAATTCATAAACAGGATTAACTACAAACATTCTCAGACAAAAACCGTCCAAAATAATGAAAAATATTTTGTTTTATCTCTTTCACTTTTTTTTATCGTTACACTTTTTCGTTTCATTAAATCGAATACACAACGTCCCAAAATAAGTTTCAATAAAAAGGACAATCATACGAATATCGCCATTAGTCCCTTCTGCAAGATCTCCAGTGTGAAGATATTCTCTTTTAAATGTAAGCACAAAATCCAACCCTCCATATTTCGGGAAGGCTCCTAAATATCGATAAAACCGTCAGACATTCAAACTCATACATCAAATCTTCATACGATATCCCACCCGAATCAGACCACATACCAATTTTCATCTTCATCTTGCAGCCTTTCTCGTCCAATCTGTCCTTTTCAAAGTACAGCAATTTGTATTTACACCCACAAACGTAAGATACCTAGCATCTTCTTTTAAAAATTTCGTCATATGAAAAACACCGCCCTTCCTGAAAGCAACACTCCAATTCCAAAAATACATCTTCATTAATATTAACATTAACATACACATCGAAAACTCAATCGAAACGACCTGTTTGGATTAAAGCTTCAATTACAGACTCCAGACGTCAGACATACACCTTCGCTAAAACACATAGAGTGAAACAACCATTTTGGCCACCTACATGTTACCAAATGTCGCATCAATATATGTAGCAACTTTCGTTTGATTCCTTTCAACAATGGATATTGCTTCCTAGACTCACCGATGAGATTCATTATTTGTGTTTTGCTCACACACAATCCCACGTATTTTTTGCCGACAACAAAGTGGTTTACAGGTTTCGCATATCAATGCCCAGAGCTTGCGCCCGAAATTAGATGAATTTAGATATCTGTTCGAAGGTTCAAGTGTTGATATAATTTGTGTCTCGGAAACTTGGATAAATCCGGATCCAGATACTGATCCAGACTTAATTGATTGTTTCTTCAAACTGGAGGGATATAGGTTTTTTCGATCTGATAGATTTGGGCGCGTTGGGGGAGGTGTAGCTATCTATGTTAGACAAGGTCTTGAAGGGAAAATAATATGTAAATCTCCGGCTGGCTCTGAAATTGATTACCTTTTCATGGAAATATTAGGTGAAGAAAGAAAAATTCTTGTAGGTAAAGTGTACAGACCTAATCAGAACATCTCCATTTTGCCCTTATTTTCAATATTAGATGAGCTATCATTTGTATCCCCATTTATAATTGTTGCTGGCGATTTTAATTGCGATCTTCTAAGGTATTCATATCTGGTCGACGGTATGCGTTCTTTAAATCTACTGCCAGTAAATACATCGCCCGCCCACAAGGACAACAGTACACTCCTCGATGTTTTTTTCGTCAGTCATCTAGATAAGGCTACTTTTTTCGATCAACTCTCCGCTTCTGGTTTCTCCAACCACGATCTAATTCATCTTACGTTCCAATGTCTTCCCCCCTCTCTAGTACAACTTACAGTTCTCTAGATTTCAGAAATATCAATAGACATAATTTAGAAGAGGACTTGAGATCTGCTGAATGGTTTCGAGTGTTCAGTATGCCGTCTGCTATCGGTCAGGTGATATTCCTACAAAAAATCATTCTTGATCTCTTTAATAAGCATGTTACTTACAAAACAAAGCAAATTAAACATCAAGATCGACCATGGTTTTCAGCGGCGATTAAAAACCTCATCTCTTTGCGTGATGTAGCTTACAGGCGTTGGAAGTGTTTTCGTCTCGAAGAGCATCACAGCGCTTACAAAGCCTTACGAAATAAGGTCGTTCGTGATATACGGGAATCAAAAAAACAACTCTACTCCTCACGACTAAACCCATCGCTTGCTGGGCAAAAACTATGGAGGAATATTAGAGAAATTGGTATAGGAAAACAGAAAAACATTACAGATTGTGACTTTGATTGTGATGAGTTGAATAAAAAATTCGCATCTGTGTCCACTGCTGACTCCACTGACCAGTGGAATTCCTACTCACGCTCCCATATCCATATTCAAAATGAACAACGCCTAAACACCTTTCAATTTTCTGCAACTGATGAAACCAAAGTGCTCGAGAGTTTTCTAGGCACAAAATCAAACTCCGTTGGCTTTGATGAAATCCATCCGACTTTTTTAAAAGCAATACTCCCATATTGCTTAAAATATATCACATATGCTTTCAACTCGATTTTCACGACCGGCATTTTTCCTTATGTATGGAAACATTATACCCATTCCAAAAAAGGGCACTAAAGAAGAGTATAGACCGATTGCAATTCTACCCCTCCTCTCGAAAATCCTAGAAAAGATAATGAACTCCCAGATTCGTGAATACCTTGATACTAATAGTTTGCTCTGCCCTAAACAGTCCGGTTTTCGTCCAAAACACAGCTGCAGAACAGCTTTAATAAAAGTAGTAGAAGATATCAGGCAGGCCGTAGATGAAAATAATCTAACTTTTCTTACCCTGCTTGATTTTTCAAAGGCATTCTATACTGCTTATCACGACATACTTTGCAGCAAACTTGTAGAACAATTTAACTTTTCACTATCAGCCGCGAACCTGGTTTCATCGTATTTAAGTGGTAGACCACAGGCAGTTGTAGGCAAAAACAACAACTCAACCTTTCTTCCCTTAAATAAAGGTGTTCCACAGGGCTCCATCCTTGGACCACTTCTTTTTTCACTTTATATCAATGAGCTACCCAAATAAACCGGGTGATTTTTTAAGAGGTTTAGAACTAAAGATAATTTCATGCAAATGTTGACCGCGGCTGCGTCTCAGGTAGCCCATCCGCTGAGTCCAATTTTGGCATACTCTTTCACACATATCGGCCGGTATCTCACGAATGAATGCATGGATGTTGGCTTCCAGTGCGTCAATCGAAGCGGGCTTGTCCCTATAGACATTAGCCTTGACATACCCCCACAAAAAATAATCTAATGGTGTCAAATCGCACGATCTAGGCGGCCAATTGACCGGCCCGAAACGTGAAATTAACTGTTCACCAAACTCGCCTCGCAATTGCGCCATTGTTTCGCGTGCTGTGTGGCATGTGGCACCGTCTTGTTGAAACCACATATCATGCAAGTCAAGAACTTCCATTTCGGGCAAAAAAAAGTTTGTTATCATCGCTCGGTAGCGTTCACCATTGACAGTAACGCTGCGATTCGCATCATCTTTGAAGAAATATGGCCCAATAATGCCGCCGGCCTATAAACCGCACCAAACAGTGGCTTTTTCGGGATGCATTGGTAGCTGTTGCAATGCTTCTGGCTGATCTTCACTCCAAATGCGGCAATTTTGCTTATTTACGTACCCATTCAACCAAAAATGAGCCTCATCGCTGAACACAATTTTTCGATAAAAAAGCGGATCCTCGGCCAGCTTTCCAAGAGCCCATTCACCAAAAATTCGGCGTTGTGGTAGGTCGGCTGGCTTTAGTTCTTGCACCAGCTGTATCTTAAAAGGCTTTACGCCCAAATCCTTCCGCAAAATTTTCCACGTAGTGCTGTAACAAAGGCCTAACTGCTGGGAACGGCGCCGAATCGACATTTCGCGGTCTTCTGTCACACTAGCTGATACGGCCGCAATATTTTCTTCACTACGCACAGTACGTAAACGTGTTGGTGGTTTAATGTCCAACAAAGTAAATTTGGTGCTGTAACTATTTAGTTTCAAAGCGTCAATTTTTAATTCATGTTATTGAACTGTGGAATTCCCTACCTTTAACTATTCGATTAATGAGTCGCACAATCCAATTTAGGAGAACGCTCTGGCAACACTTCACGTCACTCTAATGATAACTTTTTTTCCCTTTCACTTATTTATTTTCTTTTTTATAAATACATTTAATTCTTTATTATTTTAAATTTTTATTTCGATCTCTTGTTATTTTAAATTATTTTTTGCCTACTAGTATTTAATTCACACACAGTCTACTAATTGTAATCACTATATTGTATCTTTCTCAATTCTTTCACTAATTTAAAAGATCTTGTATCTTACAGTGTAAAGACTTTACATAATAAATAAAAATAAAATAATAACGTCCTTTAACCAACATGCCAACATGCCAACAAGAAATCACCCCACTTTTTGCACACCAACGTACGTGTTGCCTGAGATACAAGTCCATACATCCGTTCATTACACACGATCAAACAGCCACAACAACAGCCGTCCAAAAATAAGTCTCACTTCAAAGAAACCTGGTAAGCCAACAACAAGCGATCACCGATATTCAAAAGTCCGGCCCGTCAAGTGCTTTATATTAACTGGGCAGAAGTGTCGGTACTGCATTGGTTAGTTCATGTGAGCTTCTGACCTGAAATCCAAATACATCTGCAATACTTGGATGTGAAAATACAAAAAGGATGCTGGTAGGAATCGACTTTTCTGGACATCACTCTACTGATAGCGACAGCCTAGAGGAAGAGTCTTTGTGAACAAAGAAGGAATGTCATACTTTAAGTGGAATGAAGTTTAAACCGCTCACCCAATATAATCGAAAAGTCAACATGTCAACATATAAAAATAGTTCCAGAAGCATAGAATAACGACCACCAGAAAAGTTGTTCCTCTTAGTGGCGTTGTCCAATCTCATATGTCCCTCTTACAGCTCTCAATCCCCAAGCTTACTATCGAATGTCGAATTTGATAATAAATGCCAATAAGTCTCGCATAAAACCCCGTATCACCATTCCTTCTTTGTTTTTATTTGTTGTGATCATTTCGAAAGGCCAAGCGTTACTCCACTAACTGCGTTCTTAGCTCAGTTCATTAGTCTTCGATTGTACTTCAAGACAAAGCAATAAAGTTCTCCGTCACCCAGGTGCGGTACTAATTGAATCATTATGCATGCTTATCTGATTCCAGGAATACTATAGCCTGACCTAACCTGTATTAAATCCCGTATTACATTTTTCATACGTATTCTCTCGAGTGCTGACCTTCAGATTAACGGGAATTCCCCAGCTGCAACCGAGTCAACAACTGATACAGATAACCAAAGTGCATCCCCCGATGGGTATAAAAACTCAACGCAAGCTTCTCCAGCTATCAGTCAAGCAAGTCGTTCTCTCCCAATGATGATTCAATTAGTGTTGTACGGTCTGTTGTTCTCGGCGGTTGTAATCAACGCCCAACCGGTATCAAAGCAGCCTCCGCTCAATGTCGCTGCGGAAGCACGTCGTTTGGTCCACCAGGCAAACTGGGCATCGGTAGGTACCATCTCAACAGATGACGATTTCAAAGGATACCCAATGGTGACTCCACTATCGACGGCTGATAGTAAAGTTGGAGCTGCCTCCACTGGAGATATTTACTTCTACATGCTGAGTATGGACATGCCAACTCTGGACACCGACAAGGATAACAAGATCACTTTTATGTTCAGTGATGCCCAGGAGGGTGAATGTAACAGGAGAGGTGATGACCCATATTCGCATAAATGCCCAAGGGTCATGATTTCGGGACAAGTTAAGAAGGTTAGTGGCTCTCAAAAAATGTGTCAAGAAAATTGAACTATAGTGACGGTTTAATTTTCAGTTGGAGAAGGACAGTGAGGAGTACAAACGTGGCAAGGAGGCATTCCTTAGTCGTCATCCGACTGCAAGTAATTGGGAATCCATGACCCACGGAAGGAGTAAGTTTATTTTTAAGTGTTAACTTGGAATTGAGTTCTAAAAAAGCGTCTCTCATGCAGATCAATTCCTTCTCTGCAAATTGGATATTGCGAACGTTATCGTCTTCTCTGGATATTCCGGATATAGGAGTGTTGCTCCCACGGAGTATTTCGCTGGAACTGATGCAAAGAACGCTTAAGGTTTTTGTTGAGAGTACTTTTCAATAAATCTGGTAAAAGTGACGCTTTCAAAATGGGGTTTGTTTTTATTGGCTGTAGGAAGGTGTAGGGGCTTCGAAAAGCCTTTTATGTGGGTAGGCGTTCTTTAGTGAATAACGAACAGCCTCCAGCATTTGTAGCAGGGTCGGTGGCGTTACCGTTGAAGCAGTAAAACGTCGGTGTGCATCAATTTTAAAAGGCGACACCTGTTTTTTTTTAAAAAAAACTTATATCATGGAAATGGGGGCTTATTTGCAGGCATCGCAAAGCTTATTTTTGCATAAAGATCCCATTTCTACACGACAGGTCAAAGGCAGTTTTCAATATCTGGAGAGCTAGAAGAAATCAAAGGTGTTGCTCACGGTTTATGTCATACTTAGCTACTTTATGAATGCTTTACTTCGGCTATAGGCTAATAACGACTCAATTATCTGACCACTAAAGGGTCCTATAAAAGTGTCTCATATTTCAAATTTGTCGTTGGTGGAAGGTAAACACATTGCAGAGAGTCTCTCTACCAGTTAATCTCTAGCTTCTGGCTATCTCCGGTTCCCTAAGGATCTTTTTTAGTTGGACAGTCGAGCTTTGACGTTAGCTACTACAAGAAAGGGGTCAGAATCGACGTTCGCCGTTAATAATGTAGATAAGTACATCAAGGTTGATTATGACAAGCCTTGCATCTACAAGCATATGGTCGATTTGGTTGCCAGTTAGACCATCTGGAGATCAGTAAGTTTGTTTGCCGATTCGAATTTAAGGAAGCATGCCATAAACTGATCAAATTTTCATAAAATTGTCAGATCCTGAAAAAAAAGTCATAAAGTCACTAGGTGTTCATTGATTTCAAAGGTTTCCAGGTTGAAATATACATGCCCACATCTAGTTTGGGTTACATCTCAAAAGTTCATAAGGTTTTCTTCATCCACTTTTATTACACTCCATGCTTCAGCGACGTAGAGCAAGGCTTTGATATTTAGGGTAGGATCTCCTTAGTAGTTCGAGTAAGGGTTTTACTACCAAATTACCTTCTTACCCCAAAAAACAGCGTTTGGCAAGGGTAATTCTTCTTTTTATTTCTGACGAGATAGACGAGATAGCCAGAGTTAAATGAGAAAGAATGATGTTGACGAAGTAACATGACAGTCCATCGGCTTGCCTTATGATGTTGAATGCTTTGGTAAGGTCATTTTCGACCCTGATGGAGCACAGAGAATTCTTCAACGTCATCCTGCACAGACGGACGAGTCTGTCTGGACGGTATACCAAAACTAGACATGGCTGTGGTTAGTTCGACGCTATAAATGCTGTCGTACTCGGCTTTGAAATCGTAAAATAGTTGGTGGTTTTAGGCAGACTAGCAGATCCTGGACTTTTTTGGTTTTTTTTTCCAGGATCTGCTAAAGTCTGCCAGAAACCACACCGATAAGGGCCGATTACAAAAAATATACATTTTTGGCGCAACAAGCTCGTTAGTACTTAGAACCGAGCTTCCTCACATCCATTCATGTGTGTGTGTGTAGTTTTTGCACGATGGGGGGACCTCCTGTTTTATTCCGAATCCGAAAAGCTACGTTGAGATAAGCTTTTCTTGACAATTGATACTACTCGGATTATTTGCCAGATCATCACAAGAATTGGTTGTTGGTAAACGGTTCACATATTACGGCAGATAGGATCTTGTAGGCGATGTTGAGGAGATTTATGCCACTGTATAGGGTCTCCTTTTTTGTGGATCAGGCAAACGATGCTGAGGTTCCATGCTTTCGTCCGACCAGATTTGGCTTATGAGTTGGTGGATGTTACTTACCAAGTCATCTCAGCCAGCTTTATAAAGCTCAGCGGGAAAGCCATGCTTTCATCCGACCAGATTTGGCTTATGAGTTGGTGGATGTTACTTACCAAGTCATCTCCGCCAGCTTTATAAAGCTCAGCGGGAAGGCCGACATTTCCGGCAGCCTTATAAAGCTTGAGTTTAGATATTGCTATCCTCACTTCACTTTGGTCGGGTGGTTGGCAGTTTTCGATGCCGTTGGCAATATTGAATGGTTCGTTCTGCGAATGCCGGTGTTTAAGGGTAGTGATGCGATTACATTCTCACTCTAGCCTCTCACTATCAACTCCTACTCTCACCTCCACGCTTGTGACTGGTGGGTGCCTAGTACCTCGACTGGAGATGGGGTAACAAGACCCCTGTGGAAGGTCTTTGGTGGCAGCAAACGAGAGAGTGGGGGAGGAGTGGCCTCTCACTAAGGCACTCACTCTCAGGCGGCAGCGGAGGAATTCCCTAGATGGAGTCAACGGTGGCGCCGACAGATCCAGTTAGATCGAACTGGTAGTGTAATCCCTATATGAGCCGCTTCGACATTTTTGAACACCAGGTCTATAGGGATTTCCAATACTGAGCCAGAGTCTTGGAAAAGAGTTGGTGGCGGAGGAGCCCTCAATGGATCAACGCCGGCGCTCATATACCAAAATGAGTTACTTATATCGGTATCTCCGGCCCGCTGTCCTAGGGTCAAGAACAAGTGCCTGGCCACCCAGGTAGGGGGTTTTCTTTTAAGAACTATCGACGTATATCCCTGATAAACGTCGCATACAAGATCCTATCCAACGTACTGTGTGAACGTCTAAAACCGCTCTGCAACACACTAATCGGCACGTACCAGTGTGGCTTCCGGCCCGGCAGATCGACTATAGACCAAATATTCACACTGAGGCAAATCTTAGAGTATACCAATGAATTTCAACTCGAAACTCACCACCTATTCATCGACTTCAAAGCCGCGTATGATAGCATACATCGTCAGGAGCTCTATATGGCGATTGGCGTTGGCCGAATTCGGAATCCCGGAAAAACTGATTCAACTGTCTCGCATGACGCTGGAAAACACGCGCTGCAACGTGCAGTTTTGAAGTAGCACCTCCGAACTATTCCGAACATGCACCGGAATTCGGCATTGAGACGCGCTATCATGTGACTTCTTCAATCTCGTACTGGAGCAGATAGTGCGCACGGCAGGTTTTAACACGGAAGGCACTTCAACAGGTCCGTCCAGCTGCTGGGCTATGCGGACGATATTGACATCATCGGTCGCTCCCAGCATGCCGTGATAAAAGCGTTCACGGAGATTGAAGAACAGGCGAAATTCGTTGACCTTGAGGACAAGACTAATTACATGCTATTAACAAACAAACATGCATCTATCCACCGCCTAGGACAAAACGTCACTATTGCTAGCAAAAATTTCGAGGTAGTTAAGGAGTTCCCTACCTCGGAGTAAACATAGATTCCACGAATGACACCCTAGTGGTGATCCGTCGAAGAATTACCCTAGGAAACCGTTGCTACTTCGGTTTGGCGAAACAACTGGGTTCAAAACTCCGAACTCGAAGGACGAAATGTGTGCTCTGCAAAACCCTTATCCTGCCACTTCTGCTTATTGTGCGGAGTGGTGGACGATAAGCAAGAAGAGAGAGCTGATACTGGGCTCCTTCGAAGAAAAATACTTCGGCGAATTTTTGCACGAGCAGGGCGAATGGAGGAGAAGACACAACCGCGAACTCTATTAGCTGTACCATGATGTGGATGTAGTCCAAAAAGCCATAACACGTCGACTACATTGGATCGGCCACATCGAGCGTATGGACAATAATGCTCCAGCTAAGAGGATCTTCGAATCCCAGCCCCCAGGTTCGAGAAGACAAGGAAGACCGAACCTCCGTTTCAAAGACCAAGCCATCGCGGATGCTAGAGCGCTTGGTCTAGACAACTGGAAGCAGCGAGCCAGGGATCGTAGAGGATGGAAGGCTGCAGTGTCTCAGGCAGAGACTCTTCACGGGTCGGGGCCCCGATAAGTAAGGCAGTAAGTAAAACTTGCGAATAACGTTCCTAGAGTAGCAACTAGCAACTCCCTATATCCTCAATCGGGAGTTTTTCTTGCTCTTTTTTCTGAAAACCCGGTGTTCTTCCCTTTTTATTTACCTATAGAGACCAATGGCAGCTCTCGTCTGTAGGCCTCGTTCTTGGCTGCGAGCATCTGTCGGCATTCCTCATCAAACCAGGGGTTTCTTGCTGGTGGCCGCGAGAAACCTACCACATCAGTTGCGGCTGATCTAATGGCTTGTTGGCATCGTTGCCATTGTGCTTCGACATTTAATGCTGGTGGTGTGGTGTGAATCTAGAGGTAAAGGGATACGCGTGGCGCGAAGGACTTGGCGGTCTCTGGTTATTGCAGTATTTCGACATTAAATTTTTTCACAGTATTTCTGGTTTTTTGTGGCGTGGTGGATATCCGCATCCTTACCTTGGCTGCAACAAGGTAGTGGTCCGAGTCGATGATAGTTTCTCGGAATGTTCGGACATCCAAAATACTGCATGCGTGCCTCTTGTCTATCGCAATATGATCAATTTGGTTGACTGCTCGTTGATCTGGAGACCGCCATGTCCCCATATGGAAATGGAGGTGAGGAAACCGTGTGCTGGCTATAGTGGCATTTCGTTACGTATAGCGAAGTCAATCAGTCCGTTGCCAGATGTGTTGTCGTGTATGCTGTGTATTCCGACAAAACTGCTGAAGATGTCTTCTCTTCTTACCTTTGCACGATTTTAAAATCGTACTTTGGTATCCGCTCATAGGTTTTGTCAAGGAGTTCGTAGAAGCAATCCTTAGTTATTTCATCTTTTTCCTCCGTCAGGGCGTAAGTGCATGTAATTATTATGTTGGCGAATTTGGCTTTGATGCGAATTGTTACAATGCATTCGCTTATATCTTGGAAATATAAGACTTCTTGCCTGAATCTGGCACTTATAGCAAATACGCATTCGAATAGTCGCTGTTTCTGCTCACTATAACATGGTCCGTAGTAAATGTCACAGCCCTCTTTTTGCACGGCCATCCCATCGTATTTCCTGGATGGCAGTAATGTCTGCACTGTGGCAATTAATGGCTTCCGCTAATTGGTCGCCTGTGCCTATTCTGTTTAATGTTCTCATAACTGCTGCCATAAAGTTAGTTCGAGGATAAAATGGAAATGCTGGCACTATTTTTTGTTGTTCAAACTACATCAACCAAAAACTTTACAATGTTTTTCAAATCCAAAGATGCTAGCTCGTATCGAATCTACTTTTTTCTCAGCTGTGGTATATGACGATAAACATTTCTGTAAGACTCTAAATGGTAGCAACAAACTTGTGTACGTTTCCAAACATAGCTTCATTCAAACTGATTAGATTCCCAATAGCATGCCAAAATTCTTTCAAAAATTTAAAAAATTGCATCAAAAGCCTTATCTGCTGAATTTATCTCCAGGAATTTGCATTCCTCAATGACTCTTTCTTAATTCGATGCTAACTTCTGAAAATAAGAAACCGGAAAGGAAAATCAGAAACCCAAGTCCTCCCTTCATAAACTTAGGACCAAAAAATCGTAATGCAGAATTTTTTTTATATCATTGGTGACTCGTTTCAAAATCCGGGGTTCTTATTCGCTCCGTTTCCTAAAAAGTTAGACGGCAACTTGTTTAGCAGATCTCAACTTTTCATGTAGGAAGTCGGCAATTTCTTCATCAAAGCAGGGCTTTGTGGTTCATCGATGGGGTTTGTTGAAGAAAATTTTACTTAGGCATTAGATGATGACGATATGTGATTGATTCAAAGCTTTATAGATACAAGCTCTACAATTGGAGCTCTTTAATCAGTACATAGAATTATTGATCCTACTTGTGTTACAATGTTTTTACAATAAAGATCTGAAGAGAAAAAGTGAAAAAGTTCAAAGCATCAGTAGAAGAAGAACATATGGCCGATACTTGTATCCTCTTACTTATGTGAAGAAGATACTCCACCATGTGTATGCTTAAATCTCAATTCTATGTTACCCTCCACAACCATGTTCAAACGGTCGACAATAATCCTCAAAACCATTCTACAAAGGCATACAATTTCGATCGTCCTTCCGATTTGTTACACATCGCATGGCCATCTTCTATATCTATCTTCGGTTTGCACCCATACATGCAATCCTATAATCGACATTCACATAAAATCATAATAAAATCCAATCTCTGCACATAAAGCTGGCATTGTGGATTCACGGGGGCGTATAAATAATATTCAAACATGTTTTCGCTTCAATTGAAATGACAGCCACAAGCCAGTAGACCAAGACATCGAGCGTACTCCCCTCGACTAGATACAGCCGCGACGAATTGTGAGAGCCATGGACACTCCTAGGGGGGTCCGAAATGCCTGGAATTGGCCCGTAATCACGAGTTTGACAACAGATTTGTCGTTTGGATTTGAAAATTCACGAAAAGTTAAGGGCAATGTGCATGTTCGGTACGACATTACGATGCCGTTAGAAGATTATTATAAAGTAAATGCACAAGGAGTGGTCTTACATTGAATTTGCATTTAGTGCTACAAAGTGGAGCTATAAAAAGATATTGATGAGAAATTCAAAAAAGGAGTATGTGTATGAGTCACTATGCAGAAGTATAGAGTGGTAGAATTTTTGGCAAATGTCATAGATACGAGTGTAAAATGAAGTTTCCATACAAGGTTCAGCTTCAGCATATCGCCATCATAAATCACTATAGATGGCGCCATGTCAAGTATCACCAATTAAAAACCCCGTACGCAAATAATTATGCAATTTTGTTTACATAATTGTCACTTCCAACTGACAGTTGAAATTAATTAATTTTGAAAAATTTGCATAGCGTGCAATTAAAGCGGTCAATGGTTGTCTACAGTGCGACAGCTCATCTGTAAAGCTTACGTTTTGTTAGTGTAAATGTCAATATTTATCTGAGATGAAAAGTTGATTCGATTTTTGTGACTCTAAAAATTTTATGATTGAAGATAAATGTCTGGAAAAGATACACGCAAGGTGATATGTGATAATCGTTATCTTGCGTGCCTGTAATCAGTCTTTTTAAATGCTGGATGACTCTGAATTTCATGATATAAATGTCAAGGAAGGAGATTGTTTGTGGCTTCATGAGTAGAGGATTACAAAGCGAGTTATAAAAAATATGAGAATCCAGTGAAAGAAGTATTTCAAGATGGGAATGGCGATGTGGTGGTGTACCACTGGAGACTTTCTTGCATTTAAATGAATGCTTACGTCAAATGCAGATGTGCTTCAAGGCAGAAGAGCACGAATTAAGCGGGAAGTACTGTGAATCTTGATGAACGTTTTAATCCTCTGGGAGTGTTTTTTCTTATGTATTGCAAAATACTTCTCCAAAAAATCTGGTGAACTGGAATCAGCTGGGATGATCCAATTCCAGAGGCTGAGCACAAAAATGGCGTCATTGGAATAGCTATCTTACCTAAGCATAAGAAGGCACATATCCCTAGATGCTATGTTTCAACAAATTTTGTTGTGAAATGAGCTGCGCCAGAAAATGTTCCATCTCTAGACTAAGAGCTTTGTAAAGTACGGAGAAACTGTCAGAATTGTAAAAACGCGACAGTGCAATCGCACCCAGCAATGATAGCAAAACTCACGGCTGCAAGGACTTCGCTTTTTCGTCATTCACAGGCTAGGACTACTTTTGCCCAATCTTTGTGGTAAGCTTGAGGAGGACTAAATATAGAGATATTCTTGCGGCTCTTTTGACATTTCTATTCAGTAAGGTTTGCCATTTCATGATGGAAAGATACACGAGCCAACAACGAGTCGAAATTATTAAAATTTACTAACGAAATTCTGAGTCAGAGGCCTCAACGTTAAGAGCGCTACGTCCAATTTATGGTCGTCATAATCGTCCTAACAGATCAAGAATTGAGCGTCTAGTGGACAAATCTGAATCCACAGGCATAGCACAAAATGTTCCCGTGCCAGTTAGGCAAAGAAGTGCCCGTAGTGTCGAGAATATTGCTGCCGCTGAGGCTTCAGTTGAAGAAAGCCCAAATCAGTCTCTCACACGTCGTTCTCAAGCGTTGGGCATCTCTGTGAAGTTCTTTGTGGCGAATTATGCGAAAAGATCTTGGCCTACATCCTTACAAGATTAAATTGACGCAAGAACTGAAGCCGCTTGACCACCAGAAGCGTTGTATGCTCGTGAATTGGGCTGAGCAACAACTTGAAAATGATTCGGATTTTCATCGAAAAATCATCTTCAGCGATGAGGCTCATTTCTGGCTGAATGGCTCCGTCAATAAACAAAATATGCGGTATTGGTCAGGCAGTAATCCACACGTACTCCATGAGTCATCATTACATCCCGAAGAAATTACGGTTTGGTGTGGTTTATGGCCCGGCGGCGTCATTGGGTCGGAATCGCTACCGTTCAATGATAACCGAATATTTTTGGCCCCAATTGGATGATATGGACTTGGAGGACATGTGGTTCCAAAAGGAAGGCGCCACAAGCCACACAAGAACGTGTTATCTCACGAAATTGTCCAGTAGCTTGGCTGCCTCGGTCGTGCGATTTGACGCCGTTAGACTATTTCCTGTGGGCTATGTCAAGTCTATGGTCTATGTTTACAAGCCAGCGACGATTTGGACGTTTAAGATGGCTAGGACATGTAGAAAGAATGGACACCAATACTCCGGCTCGCAGAGTCTTCGATTCCCAGCCAGACTTCAGACGCAGTAGAGGAAGACCTCGTCGTGGCGCGCACAAGTAGAAACCAACCTCAACCAACTTGGAGTGCGCAACTGGAGGCAGTTAGCTAAGGAACGGGCTAATTGGAGAGGCATGTTGGTTGAGGCCAAGGTTCATCCCGGACTGTAGCGCACCTTAAGTAAGTAAGTAAGTAGGGCTTGGGAAAACGACAGCCTTCCTGATGTGCTATAAAAATCGGAGTAGATGGCTCGATAAAATCAAATTGAAAAGTTGTAAAGCAACTCAAAAAAAACTCCGCCTTGAATGTTTAAGATGGATATTGCATAAAGATCGAATAGGCAGTAATACTACGGCCGTTAGAGTCTTCGATGTCCAGCTTGATGCCATAGAGTTGAGAAATACTTCGACCTAAGTGGCTCGCACAAGTAGAAACCGATCTTTCAGATGTAGTTAACTAAGGAACGGACCAATCGGAGTGACATATTGGTTTGGGGCTTAAGTGAGCTTCAGACTGTGGCGCTGTACATCTTCATAGAACTGGTCTATGCATTGGTGCTTAAAATAGCTTTGACATGTTACAGTTCGCATTTCTCATACGATTGTGTTCATAAACGCCTTAAGTGGTGCACATAAGTAGAAATTGGCCTTAAATAATCGGAAAAGCGCAACTGGAGGAAGTTAGCCTATCAAATCCTATTTCCAATCCTGATCGTGTTGACTGGAGGTTCACGTCGTTTGAGATCTAAATTCACCACGGATTGTTGGGTTCCTTATTTTAGATAAACAAATCTTGAAACTTAAAGGAAAACTGGGGATAGTCTTATTTTAATCTCAGTTTTAGTGCTTTTCGTAAACGTAGCATAAGAAGGAAATCGTTTTATGTATCCGAGCTGTGATTTCAACAAGATTGCGCTACATGCCTTAAAAGCGACGCAATGCCCGAAATTGTGAAGGAGAATTTTGGCGACTGGGTTATCTCACGGCGAGCGTTCTTTAATTGGCCTGCGCGAAAATGTGATTTGACATCACTCGATTATTTTCTCTAGGGCTACGTCGAGTCCTTAAGGACTGCTCAGAATGCATATCTGTAGCTTGTATCTTGCATCGCTGTCAAAAGAGAGATACATTTCTTGCATGAAGTTGCCCTCTATTCAACTTCAAGCTACAGATTCACGAAGATACACATTGTGTTAGCGCTTACGAGTTGCCCTGTTTTAAACTTTTCATTCAGCTACAGATACCAGCTACAGATATGCATTCTGATCGGCCTTTAGTCTACACTAAGAAGACAACCACATTGGAGGAGGTCGATGCCAATATTCGATACGCTATTACCGAGATAACGCCATACATATTGGACCGATTCATCAAAAATTCGACAGCAGCGAAGCTGAGGTTGTCATTTGAATGATACCTATGCTGTTCCACACATAATGGCATGAAGGTAGGCGTTAAAATAAAGCCAGGATCAATTTTATATCTCCCGCCGTTGTTGCTTTATTTAATTTTTTTTTCTATCCTTCTTATCTGAATCCCTTTTTAGACCAAACTAGACAACCGACGTATTTTAGATAGATAGACGAGGCATTTTGAAACTATTTTCAGCTTTTTGACGTTCAATTATATGGAAAGCCTAAAGACAATGTAGGTAAAGAGAATTCATTTACAAGTCTGGTGGATTCTTAGTACTACGCAAGACGGCTTTTCGCAAATGTTTCTGCCAATTACCGGGTCCGCCAACTAACGTTTTGTTTTCAACAAGTGTGTATTTCGTGAATGGTAACACTTAGCTCATGTCTGATTTGACAGATAATTAGTTTTATCCTTCCGCTGAACGAATATGGTTGTGTATACGCTTGAACAACGCTGGGAAATATTGCGACATTACTTTGAAAATCATGGTAATGTTGCAGAATGAGTGCGAAAATTGCGTACGGATTTTGGAAGAAGAGAAGCACCGTCAGCTCCGTATGTTTGTTATCTTGTGAAAAAAGTGAAAGAAACTGGCATCCTCATCGATAAACCAAAGCGTGGAAAGCCCAAAACAGTGCGTACACCTGAGAATATTGCTGCTGTGGCAGAAAGTGTGCGTGAAGCGCCATCAACATCAATTCACCGTCGTTCTCAACAATTGAACATTTCGGAGACCATGGTATGACGCCATACAAAGTCCAATTGGTTCAGGAGTTGAAGCCAACTGACCATCCAATGCGTTTTCGCTTCACTAAGTGGGTCTGCGATCGACTTAGAGAAGATGCCGATTTTGTTAAAAAAAATCATCTTTTCAGATGAAGCTCATTTTGATCTTGGCGGGTATGTAAACAAGCAAAATTGTCGCATTTGGGGCACAGAAAACCCGCACGCATAGATTGAAAAGCCGATACACCCAAAACGAGTCACTGTTTGGTGCGGATTTTGGTCCAGAGGCATAATTGGGCCATTTTTCTTCGAAAATGAGCAAGGAGTGGCCGTTACAGTCAATGGCGATCGTAATCGGGCCATGTTGAACGAATTTTTGGTCACAAAAATTGAAGAGGAGGATATTGGCAACATTTGGTTTCAACAGGACGGCGCTACGTGCCACACAGCCGAAGCTACACTCGATGTTTTGCGCCCTGTTTTTGAAGATCGCATTATCTGCCGCAGAGCTGATGTCGTTTGGCCACCTCGGAGCTGCGATTTGACACCGTTGGACTATTATTTGTGGGGTTCCGTAAAAGATAAGTGTTACGCCGACAAGCCGGAGACAATTGACGCTTTAAAGGACAATATTCGTGAAGCCATTGGTGAAATACAGCTGCACACAATCGATAATGTGCTTAAAAACTGGACCGATCGTGTAGGCTACTGCATGGCCAGCCGAGGCAGCCATTTGAATGAAATAATTTTCCAATATTAACCGGAAGGATTGAACTTTCAATAAAAAAAGAAATTTGAGAAAATATTCAGTAGTTTTTTTATAGCATTTTCAAAAAAATGCTATAAAAAAAGTTATTTGGCTGACCCTTTATAAGGAACACAAAATGCCAGACGACTACTTTTACATTGGCCCAGTTTCTAGTACGTTCGAATAATAAGGTTAAATCCCCAATGCAACACCACCTAAATTTTTTTCACTACCCCACCTCATGCAAAAGTTTGACAAACATACAAAATTTTCCTGCAAACCATATTGGAAAATGATTTCCCAGCAAGATTTATCCAAAACCAGAAATACCAACACACTGCAGATTCGTACAAAATGCGTGGATTTTCCGTAAACAAATCCCAACCACCACAAAGTAAACTTCGAACAAAAACAAACATTTCGCAACAAGTTGCGATTCTCTTGCTTGTTGCAACGCATCGGCGTCATCACATAAGCGTGACGGTTCGTTGAGTTTCTGAAGCAATTCCCTCCCATTGCTACAATTCCACGGGTGTAAGCAAACCGAGAACACACAAAAACCTCCAAACCAACAAAAAATCTTATTGTTTACATATTCCACCTTCATTATTAAAAATGCGATACATGTGTCGGATTCGGATGCGATTGCGAGATGCTTCTGTTTTGGCGCCCAACGATGCCCAGCTGCCTTCGTCCATATTCATACGACCGAGATATATTTCCATAATTTTGTAACTCCCGTTGGAGGAGAATCAAATATGCAGAGCTCTACTCTACTAAAAGCATGCGTCGCATCTTATACGGTTATAGATACTTTGCCATGGGAAGCGAATAAAAATTTGACCGTCAGCTAATTACCGTGGAATCGGAAATAAATTTAAGCGCCAACCTCGTTTCAAATGCAAAGCAGCCATTCATGAGCCGGTATTTCTGTCGCTAATCAAAATTATATTTGCAAGCAAATAAAAAATAAATTATTTAAATTTAGTCATCTTTTCTTAATTGATGTGGAGACGTTCAAACGTACTCGCGCCGCCCATTCAGTGGGAGAAATAATTAAGTGACGGCCGGTGCTGCACGCAGAGGATTCCCACAGAGTGATGCAAATTTATGAGATGATATCTGAGGATGAATGGTTCGGATGGGATGATGATGAGAAGAAGTTGGTTGAAGAACGCGCCAGCACAATACCTTGGCTGATCAGTCAATGGCGGATAAACAAATGAATTTGATTTTTAATTAATTAAATTTGATTTATGTGGACACGTTTAGCTTAAAATTAGTTAGAGGAATTTTTTAAGAATTTTTTAAAACCTTTGTGCTTGCATTTTGATGGATGTCATATTTTTAAAAAATGGAGTGGAAAATGGCTTCAACGCAAGGTTGATTTCCTTGAAGATTTATGTGGAGTTGATTTTTGGGAGGCTTCGAATTTAAAAGAAAAGTTTTGAGAAAATACTTGGCCGATTTGATTTAAACTTTGTATATGTGTGTTGTTGTAGTTTTTTTTTAGTTTATTTCTTCATACAAGGTGGCGCAAAAGTAATCCTCCTATCAGAAAATGCTATAAATTTTGCGATTGGCCCCTTATGTCAGTTCTGTTTTGACATTTGTGTAGTAAACACATGCGAAATACACGTTAATAAACAATGTTACGCTACACTGCTACAGAACGCGGAATATTGGTGACTATTTATTTGAGCAATAATCGGTCGGTGACTTTGGCACAACGTGAATTTCGTCGCAGATTTCCTAGCCGTCCAACGCCTACTGGTGAAACGCTGCGACGTTTAGCCGCTCGCCGCGAAGAGACTGGCACAACACGAGATGCTGCCAGGCGTGGCAGACCCCGGAGTAGCCGTTCTGCAGAGAATATTGCTGCTGTAGCCGAAGATGCCATGGAAGCGCCGAAAGGAAAATTCACAAGCATAACCGAAATTATGATGGCGTAACTTCTATAAGGTTGTTTTTAAGCTTCCGGAGATGTGTGTACATATACCAGAAGTTAAGATATTTCGGTAGAACTTCGCACGAAGTTAATCCGAAGCATAGCATGTATAGAGCTTACGAATGAAGGCTTAAAAAAGCTAAGGTAAAAAGATCGGGAAGAAGGTGAAAAGATCGGGACAAGGTGTAAAGATTGGAAAAAAGGTGAAAAGATCGGGAACCTACCGGAGAATAAGTCAACACGATTCAAGTACTGCGTTGAATTTACTCGTCTTTCATGTTCGAGAGTACAGCCTATTGGATAGCGTGTTGGACTACCGTGCGAGAGAACGCGAGTTTGAATCCCAGTAAGATGAGAGTTATTTAAATAATTAATTGCAATGAATTTCATACTTTCATAATAACGAATTGGGTTTTAATAATTATAAGAGATTGAAATTGAAATTAATAAAATTAAATAATATAAAAAAATAATGTTAGTTTTCAACTTCGATAAGGCTTGCAAATATTTTCGGAATGACTTTTTGCGAAGCCTATAATTTGCTTCTGTATGGCCTTTCATAAACAAACAAAGTTATTTCTTTAAGGCTTATTTGAAGTATTTAAAGAAGTCTTATAGAAGGAAATAGCTTCCTAAAAGTGCGCCAAATGTTTTTCCATAAGACTTCCTACGAGTAATATTGCTGGAGGGGAAATAGCTTCGATAGTGCTTTATCGAAGCGAAATTGTTAGTTGGGCGAGGTACGCGTACCAGCTGTGCCTTTTAAAAACTGCTCGATTGATTTGATTGAAATTTCGAGTAAGTGTGTTTGGGGTTGTCTTACAGAGGTGCTTTTGGAATTGGAGTCCTAAGCCCAAACAGTACCTTTCGGACTCTGCAAACGTACAGAAAGGAGTAGTTTCTTAAAAAAATATTTGTAGCGCTAGTTGTTTAAATTTGTCATACAGTATCAAGTACAAAACCTAAATTAATTGGATGAATCAAGAACGCATAAAATTCGACGCAATATACTGGAAATTGGTTCCAAAAATTCCACTTTTTGTTCACATACGTGAACCCTTCAAAAAACTTTTTTTTAATAAAAGTGCTGCCAACTCGTGGGCCGGAGATTGCCATTAAAGTGGGCTGGAGCTTGTCAGAGTCTACGAAAAAAATATTGATTGAGTGCCCACAGTGCCCTCATCTTCCATCAATGTCAACACCCAGTAGATACAGTATCGCAATATGAGATATTGCTGCACCAGTGGCTACAAAGAAGTATCCGAAAACACCATAAGCTACCACCCCCCTTAAAAGATGTCCGTGGTGTGATGATATCTGCAAGTACCAAAAAGAGACGACAGAAGAGGCACATATCAAGGCGTTACAAAGTAAAACACGCGCCGCATGGGAAGGAGTACAGAACCAGGAGAAGGGAAGAGAAGAAAATTCATCGTTTCTCAAATAACAGAAGTCCTTCCTCATCAAAAGAACCAAATAAACTAAAGTAGTGATGGGTAGTGATGTGCAAAAATTAGTTATCCGGTATTTAATATTCGATACTTGAAATGATTATCGTTACCGAATATGTACTTCTCAAAGGTTATAGTTATCATTAAAAACCCTCATTGGAGATTTTCTTTTATTTCTTGAAGCTTTTTATACCCTATCCCATAGGGGTATATAAGTTTTGACATTAAGTTTGTAACATAGAGAAATAATTTCAATAGATATATATCTATTGATATATAGATATATCAAAGCATATGGATCGATTCAGATTCGCTAGTTGAGTCGATCTAACCATGTCTGTCTGTCCGTCCGTCCGTCCGTCTGTGTGTCACCGATTTTTGGACCTTAAATGTTGAGCTAGAAAGTTGAAATTTGGAATATAGACTCTCTGGCCGACGACGCAGAACAAGTATAAACATTTTTGAAATCCGCCCACTGCCACGCCGCATTTAAGGAAAAAAGTAATTTATAGCCAAACCGTAAGGAATTTTAAAAAAGTGCCTGGGCAACATATTTAGAGAATCTCAATAACTATATTTTGTCTTTATAAATTTTTTTGGCACGCCCACTTTTTGGGGGCGTTTTCTATACATTTTTTGGTACATTTTTAAATATTTTGAAAAAAACTTTCGATGTAAGATCATTGATGATGATAATATGATCATTTCGATCCTAGATCACTTTAAACCACGCCCACTTTTTGGATGCGTTTTCCTACAAAAACCATTTGTATACCTTACTCCAAGGTATATGCAATAGAAAAACGTTGTTTTTTGTCGAACCATAAAAGATTTTGACAAACCGTCGGAAAAAATAGGTTGTGATGACGTCATTTTCAATATTTAATGGTCATATAGATCACATTTTGGGGATATTAATTTAAAGGATGGGATGGGATAGGGTATTTTTCTAGAATTTTGGAAAAAATTTAAAACGCTATCTTCGCTCCATACAAGCTCTGGCCTTATAGCTGATTGAAATGGAGCCAATCAGCTATAAGGATCGAGCTATCTGTAGAGACATGTTGGTTGGAGCCTTGGCTTATCATTATCACAAACTGTAGACAGCGGAGTTTTAGTGCTGACTTAGCTCAGAGTTTAACCAGACAAAATTTGTTCGGTTAACCTACAAAGTTGGTTGGATGAAGCAAAGATAAATTTGTTTGGATCGGATGAAAAAATGTACGTGAGGTGACCGAAAAATTCCGAATTCGAGCAAAAGTACACCAAAAAGACAGTAAAGCACGGTGGGGATAACTTTATGATTTCGGGATACTCGTCAGCATCTGGTGTTGGACCACTTTTTTGGATAAAGGACAAAATGTGTCCTGTGGACTACGCCAATATCCTAAATACGGTAATGCTACCATATGCTGAAGAGGATATGCAGCTGAAATGGGAGTTCATGCTGGAAAATTATCCCAATCATTGCTCAAAACTAGCAAAGCAATGGTTTCAAACTAATAAAATTGGTGTTTTGGAAAGATTTTCACAATCCACCGATCTAAATCCGATAGAACACTTGTGGGACGTTAAAAATACGCCAGTGTGGTGGTCTATACCTGCCGAGACCTGTGCCATCTAAGTTTATTTCATGTGACGAAGATGTGAGGCAGTGATTAAAAACAAAGTACTGAAACCACACACAGAACTTTAATGTAAAGTAATTAATTCAAAAGTAACAATTTTAATTTTGTTTTTATTGTTTTTTCCAGGCTAAAATCGTCCAAAAAACTGAAACTGATACCCTATCCCATCTTATATATATAAAAATGGATCTTGGTTTGTTCGGATGCTTAAAACTCGAAAACGACTGGACCAAATTGGATACTTCCTTCTGCGGATTTGTTCGTAATTTCTCCGCGAAGGTTTAGGAAAAAAAAAAAAGGTGGCGCTGTAGGCGGTCATTCCATTTGATAATGGCAAAACAACGTTTGACGGGCCAGCTTGTAGCGGTATATTAGTTTTGATACATAGTTTGTAACATAGAGAAATAATTTAGCTAGATATACCTTAAAGTATATGGATCGACTCAGAATCGATAGCTGAGTCGATTTAACCATGTCTGTCCGTCCGTCCGTCCGTCCGTCCTTCCGTTCGTACGTCCACCAGTTTTTGGGCCTTAAATTTTGAGCAAGAATGATGAAATTTGGTAAACGTGCTCTTTGTTGCTCCCAGCAAAACAAGTGCAAGAATTTTTAAAATCCGCCCACTGCCACGCCCCCTTTTTTAGAAAAACGTAGTTTTTATCCAAACCGTAAGGAATTTTAAAAAAGTGTCTGAGCAGCATATTTAAAGAATCGTAATATCTATATTTCGTCAACATAAAGTTTATTGCCACGCGCACTTTTCGGGGGCGTTTTTAGTAAAAAACCTTTTTCGGTCAAATTTTCAAATATTCGAAAAAAAAACTTTTGATGCAAAAACATTCATGAAATTAATATGAACATTTCATCCTTAGACCATTTTAACCCATGCCCACTTTTTGGGGGCGTTTACCTACAAAAACCATTGGTATGCCCTACCCCCAGGCATATGCAATAGAAAAAACGTTGTTTTTTGTCGAACCATAAATGATTTTGATAAACCGCCTGAACAGTATGTTGTGATAACGTCATTTTCAATACTTTATTTCCATAAATACCAGATTTTGGGGATATAAGTTTAACAGATGGGATGGGATAGGGTATACAAAGATCCGCACAGCGGATTGTAGCCTTCTCTCAAGTTTTTTTATACCCTATCCCATAGGGGTATATTAGTTTTGATACTTAGTTTGTAACATAGAGAAATAATTTAGCTACATATACCTCAAAGTATATGGATCGACTCAGAATCGCTAGCTGAGTCGAATTAGAGATGTCTGTCTGTCCGTCCGTCCGTCCGTCCGTCCGTCCGTCCGTCTGTACGTCACCGATTTTTAGGCCTTAAATTTTGAGCTAGGATAATGAAATTTGGAATATAGGATCCTCGTCTCTGCCTACAGAACAAGTGTAAAAATTTTTGAAATCCGCCCACTACCACGCCCCCTTTTAAGAAAAACTCAGTTTTTAACCAAACTGTAAGGAATTTTAAAAAAGTTTCTGAACAACATATTTAGACAATATTAATATCTATATTTCGTCCATATAAAGTTTTTTGCCACGCCCACTTTTTGGGGGCGTTTTCAATTAAAAACTGTTTTCGGTCAAATTTTAAATTTTTCGAAAAAAAATTTTGATGCAGAATCATTAACATTATTAATATGAACATTTCGTCTATATACCATTTTAACCCACGCCCATCCCATAACATATGCAGCAGAAAACCTTGTCTTTTGTAGAACAGTAAAAGTTATTTATAAGCAGTCTGAAGAATTTGTTGTCACCATGTCATATTCTTTATTTTATCCACATCGTGTTTTTAGCCATGTCCACTTTTTGGGGATTTTAGTTTTACAGATAGGATGGGATAGGGTATTCAACGATCCGCACAGTGGATTGTAGCCTTCTCATATGTTTTTTTTTTAATTTTGGTTATTTATTAAAAAAATGAATAGGGTGTTTTTTTTTAGAGGTATAGAACTTCGAATTGAAATAAAACACAAGAAAATTGTTTAAAATCCATCAATTTGGCTTTATTGGAAGGATAATTTTATGCCATTAGTTTAAATATGATTTCCGGCATGTGGCCGCCATGACTGGTTCGAATAAAGTCTAGAGGTCCAATTTTCAACCACTTTTTCGAGCATTCGGAGCCGTATGTCGGCAATAACGCCACGAATATTGGCTCCCAAGTCCCCTAACGTTTCTGATTTGTTGGCGTAGATGAGCGACTTCACATATCCCCAAAGTAAATAATCCAATGGTGTCAAATCACACGATCTTGGTGGCCAATTGACAGGTCCATTCCGCGAAATTATGCGCTCATCGAATGTTTCCTTCAATAAATCGTTTGTGACGTGCGCTGTGTGGCATGTAGCGCCGTCTTGTTGGAACCACATCTCATCCACATTCATGCCATCCAATTCGGGAACAAAACAGTCGGTTATCATGTCTCTATACCGGTCTCCATTAACGGTAACTGACTCTCAAGTATCATTTCGGAAGAAGTATGGCCCAAAGTCACACCAAACAGTCAGTTTTTGTGGATGTAATGGGGTCTCAAGGGTGTCATGTGGATTCTCTTCACTCCAAATGCGGCAATTTTTCTTGTTGACGTAGCCATTCAACCAAAAATGAGCTTCATCACTTAACAAAAGTTTGCGATGAAAATCAGCATCGAGATCAATCTCATTTTCGGCCCATACACCAAAATCACGACGCATTGCATGGTCTCGCGGCTTTAATTCTTGCACAAGCTGCATCTTGTAAGGTCGTAAGCCAAGATCTTTGAGGAAAATCTTCCATCAAGTTGATGGACAAAGCTCCAATTGCTGTGCACGGTGGCGAATCGATTCATTCGGGTCCTCTTCAACACTTTGCCGTCAAGAGTGCTTTTAATTATTCCCCAAATGTCCCAGTTGCATAAGAATGAAATACAGTCTTCAATTATAAAATCGTCTCAAACTAATTAAAAATGGAGAACGCCAGATTGAATGGCACTTGTTCAATTACAACCGAGGTCATCCATCGGTCGATTCAATTAATTCCGATGTACCTACATCTCGACAATGAGATGAACTTTTAAATTACCTTACGGCCTATGACGGTGTTTTCCCTATTGCAAGACAAGCCTACATAGTCAAGCAGATCACAATAATTTGTATTGTACCATGATGAAGCAAATTATCATATCATGCGCAACAATTGCTACTCTTTCGGTTGGATGCCATGACACGGATTCGATGGGACCTTACTATGGAATGTTCCACTTGTCCCCCAAAGCAGCAAAAAAGTGCGTGCAGGAGATGGTCATTGGACGATGAATTCTCCGTTTACAGTTAAACATTTTGATGACGAAAATGTACTCGTACTTTTGAATATTTTGTCAGCTGATTTGTCTTGAGTGCCAAATGGGTGACCCTCCATCCTCCATGCAGTGATGTCAATTGATGCCATATTGCATGATGGGATGCAAATTTATCTTTTCGATGACACTTTAGTGTGACAACGTAAATGTTGAATGGTTTTCGAAAACATCGCTACTTGAATTCTGAGAGGCAGATGGACCTGTAGGTATCTGAAGACGTGGGAATGTTGGTTGCAATAGTTGTTAAAATACTTTTTAAGCACATTCACTTTTTCAGATTCTTTTCATATACGTACTTGTCGGAATTGGGAAACAGTTAGGTATGGTTAGCAAAAAAGGCCCTAACTTGGTTTTTTTTTTTTTTGTAAATGCTTACGTAACCAATTTGTCTAACTAAAAGTTGGTCAGGTGTACTCTGCTGGCTTATTAGATCAGAAATTATGGTTGGATATTGAAGAACGAAGGCTATGAAATTTTTAATGAGGAACTGTCAAACACAGATCACTCACACAAAGCTTCGCAACTTCTCGTGGGTGGACTACGAGATGCTGGGCTTGCTCACCGTGCGGGGTGGGTTCAGCCTTGGAGCGCTTTAGCCTCCAAGTGAACGAAGAATTATGGACGCCACGTAATTTTCGAGAAAATTACGAAACCTGAAAAATAAAGAAACTGAAACCGACGAAACTAAAATAAAAGAAAATATTTTACCCACGTTGTGATATGGGGGTGGTGCGCCCAATTAAATTTTATCAGGACGATTTTTGAATTTTTGATTGATACCAATGTATCAAAAGGGCGGACCACGAAGATGGCGCCGAACGAATTTTTCCCGAAATTTAATTAAAAATTATAAAAATAAAAGGGTCGCGTATCCCGTCTTTTCTCGGGATTTTTACCGGCCGCGGAACAACCAACTACTTTTGCACTTTTTTTCACTAATGGGTCTAACACTATTAAAGCCTCTACTTATCTTTTTTTTCTCTTTTCCTTCTTTCTTCCGCTCTTCTGTTCCTGCTGCTTATTCTTCCTCGTCCTAGTTCCCTTCTTGATATCTCCTCTCGATTCTCCTCTTCTAAAGCTTTGTTTTCTCCAGACTAAAACTAGGATATTTCCTCAAACATTTCTAAAACTCAAAATCGAAATTTTTTCCACGAAAATTATGGGCTATTCCAAAACTCACGTTTAATATTTCGATAGATATCCAAGAAGTGGACTCTCTTTGTTTCAATGATCCCGTTGTCCAGAATCGATCCCGTTTATGCATTCACACACATACATTCACACTTAGTACTCTCCACTCGTAAGCCCACTGCGACTTCTCACACATTCTGCCATTTGGTTGGAAAGTGCGTTCGCGCTTACTAGTTTCGAGGTACCCGCTTTCATACGTGACTGGTCTTACTGCGCATTTTAACGCATCGACGTCAGTATTTCCCCAACGCGTGCTAACGCTGCCAGACACCTCACACTTGCTCTTTCCAATTGGATACATCAATTGGATTTTAACATTCACACCGGTTTTCCATAGGAAAATCCCGGTGTCTGTCCTGGACAACTAGTTTCTGTCAATCAAACATTTGTCCCGGATGCCTATGTTTGATTGACCGCGACCAATACAAAACCCGAACTATGGTGGAGAAGATTGCATATCAGAAGGAAGGAAGGAGGGCACCGCACTTTCTCAGAAGCAGTGAGCTTTGAGGAAGGAGGAGAAGATGAACTGTCAAAAAAACAACATTTCCGCGAACTATGTTGGTGGTTTCGAGTTCAGATTTTGGCATTTTTTGATTTTGGCAACACACAGTCGTTTGAAATTTGACTACATGTCAATTGTGCCATTGGGTACTGGTACGATCCAACCGGATTTGACTTGTAGAACTTCTAAGTGCGAGTATTGATAACAAGGCGAAAAACAGCAACACTATAAAAAGCTAAGAAAGAGTGGCACCTGCTGTCTTCAGGTGAACACCTGGGCCTAACCCTCCTGGTTGGGTACTGTGCTTTGGAGTAGCTCGCCACTTACGTAAAAAAACATTCTTACGAAGCAACTTATGTGCACCCACGAAGCAACTTAGAGCCTCGGAAAGCACTAATATTATTGTTGACGATCATGCTAAACGAAAAAAGGACAACGACGTTCGTATCTGCACCTCGAATGTGAGCGGAAGCCGTAAACAGCTACAAATCAGACATTACTGCCATCCAGGAAATATGAAGGGATGGGCAGTGAAAAAAGAGGAAGAAAACTGTGACATCTACAACGGTCCATAGTCCGTAGCCAAAAACGAGGTATACAAGGCAAAGCTGCAGGCGAAGACGAGAGCTGCCATTGAGCTCTATAGACAAAAAAGAAGGGAAGAACACCAGCTTTTCAGAAAGAAGAAAACAAAAGCAAGAAAAGCATACTATCGACGATATAGAAAGGCGCCACTCCAGGAATTATGTTCGCATGTTCTACCAAATTGTAAAAGAGCCAAGAATACAAGGTTCGTACAGAATCCTCTTGAGATTAACAAATATCGTAGTTGAGACACAGTCGTTGCTGAGGATATAGAAGAACCACTTCTGTAGAATGTTAAACTGTGATGACGAACAATCTCAGGCTGTAAAGACAACGAAAACTACCAACCAACCGACCTGATTGAAGTCAGGATAGCAATATCTAAACTTAAGCTTAACATGGCTGCCGGAAATGACTATCTTTCCGCAGAGCTTTTTAAAATCGGTGGAGAAGACTTAGTATGTAACATTTATGAACTCAGAAGTAAAATTTGGTCTGATGAAATTCCGATTCACATAAGAAGAGACCCTCTGAACTGCGCCAACTACAGAGGCATAAGTTTCCTCAACATCGTCTAAAAGATCCTATCTGCCAAAATATGTAAACGCCTAAAACCATTTACTTTCAACCCGATCGGCCCATATCAGTGTGGTTTTAGGCCAGGAACTTCCACAACTGAGGAGTTTGATTCCTCACTTCGGCATATCCTGGAAAAAAACCCAAGAAGTCCAAATCGATACCTAGCACCTATTTAACGATTTAGACAGCAGCATTTATTGAGACGAACTATACAGAGGCATGTCTAGTTTTGGTATACCGCCCAAACTCGTCAGTTTATGTAGGATGGTTATGGAGAGTTCTCGTTGTGTCGGAAATGACCTCACCGACACATTCGATACCAAAAAATGGTTTAGGCAAGGCGATGCACAGTCTGCCTTCTTAAATTTGATTCTTGAGAGGATTGTGCCAAACTCCCAAGCCAACAAGAGAGGCACAAATTTCCAAAAATCGGTGCAACATCATTGGTAGGACTCAACGTGATGTCATAGCCACCTTTGCTAGTATAGAGAAAGAAGAGGCAAAAATTGGTTTAGCAGTAACTGAGGGTAAGACTAAGTATATGCTGTCGAAAGGACACACAACATCGACGAATTGGACAGAACGTCACCATTGATAGATATAACTTTGAGGTAGTACGGGATTTGTCCTCAGCTCCGCTATTAACTCTGACAACAACATCTCGTCAGAAATCAAACGAAGAATTACTCTTGCCAATCGCTGTTTCTTCGGGCTAAGAAGGCAATTTAGTAGTAAAGCCCTCACTCGAACTACTAAGGAGATCCTATATAAGACCCTGATCATCCCAGTCCTGCACTACGGCGCTAAAGCATGGACCGTATCAAAAGCGGATGAAGAAAGTCTTGGTCGATTCGAGAGAAAAATTCTTCGAAATATCTTCGGTCGCGTTTGCCTTGAGGGCTATGGGGACGAAGATTCAACCAAGGACTATACGAGATGTACAGCGACATTTCCCTGGTCAAAAAACTCCGCATTGGACGTTTAAGATGGCTAGGACATGTAAAACGAATGGACACCAATACTCCGGATCGCAGTTTCTTCGATTCCCAGCTAGTCGTCAGAGACACTAGAGGAACACCTCTCCTTAAGTGGCGCTCATAAGTAGAAACCGACCTAAACTAACTTAAAGTGCGCAAAACCAGTAAGATTAGTTTATGTCAACTATCTATTTCTCTTTCTCTTTGCCAGGGACTTCGATCTTGACCCATTAGTCATCAACTCAACCTTCTGAACATAGCTTCAAATTTGTTAAATAAAAATCAGCAAGAACCCAGCAAACGACAAACTCACAACTGACCTGCAATATTGCAAAATGCAAATTAGAATAGAAAATCCCAAGCAAATCGATTCACGAAGTATCGAACCAAATGAATAATTGGCAACTTGCAGATGCAGCGGTACAGGGCTACACTTTGTCAACTGAAATTTCTATTACCTTATGCAATAATTATGACCATCGGACTTCTTCTTTAGATTATCTTGCAATCCTCTGCAAAATTAATTAAACCTTGAAGGTTGTACCTAATAAGCTTAGTAGTACCTTTTTACTCAAATCTGCCATCTGCCCTCCGTAAATTAAAATTAATGGTGACCCCAATTGACGTAACTACCTATCGACTAAATCACAACTGACACCACCATCTCCACCTATTATCCGCTCGTCAAATGTGTCCCTCATTACCGCCTCTTCCTCTTAAACACCATCCAACCGGCAGAAAAGCCCAAACGCACATTAATCACTCCAAGAACCTGCCTCAAGCACCATGTAATTAGTATCGTTAAAGACGCACTTTTACGGCGAGTGCGCGATTAAAAAACCGCCAATTTGCTACCTGTAACTACTTGCGAAAACTTTGTAGGAAATACGTACCGCCCTTAACCTTAATTCTATCGTCGAATCCAACGATACAACTACTGGTATCCGAAGTTGTTCTTCGCTGTAACACACGCGTAGATACAACGCAACGACAAGGTCGCTCTGGCTCATGAGAACCATGTGCACATGCACACATCCAGTACTTGTAGTTGCAGTGCGGGATCGCATCCGAATGGGAGGCTTACAAAAAAATGTATCTAAGACAATGTTTCGCAGAAAGCAATTAACAGCGAATAATGTTTCTCGAGGATTGTGACACTCTAATTGAATTCAGTTGTTTTGACATCTCCCGATCCCAACTCCGGCGAGATTCCATTTCAAGACATATCCGATTGCAAGACCCGATACACAAGTCGAAGGCGGTTGTAGAAATTTACATAGACGCGGCAATTACCGCTCCCATTTACAACGCTTCCAGCTGAATGCTTATTAATCGGCTAATTCCGCTGACGTTTAGATTGTAAATTTGTCCAAAACGTTGCAGCTCCAGAGTCAAGACGTGTAGTCATCTTTAATAATACGTGTCTGTGGGAGAAGTCTGAAGCTGAGAAAAGACAGGAAGGTGGCATGTTCTGAGTATAGACAAAGAGAGGTATTACCTGTTTAAGGTAATGTGCATTTTAAAGGTCGGACTGAATCTCTGTTTTTGTTTCTTCAATCGAGTGTGGCAGATCTGGAGGTCGTTTCGTTTAGAGGTCTTCGGCAGTTTGTATAGGTTGATGTGTAAAATGCGGGCTACATGACGTTGCAGGTGTTAATCGAGGAGCGTATGGAATGCGGTAGGGGATTGTAGGACATCTTTTCAATTGGTCTGGAGTTGAAATTGTTGGAGGTATTGAGTTGACTTGACTTACTTTCTATTTGAGGAGGAAGAAGGTTTTTAGTTCAAGTGGTAGTGCTAGATTGGTTATCATCAAGTGAGACTATGGTATTGTGCCAGCCGAGATGAAGCTTTAAACAGATCTTATTCTACCATGTTGGGAGACTGTCTCGGTGTGCTTAACATGCTTATAATAATGGAAGAACTAAAAGTTGTCATCATAGCCCGAATGGCATGAAACTAATTCGCTTAACATCATTCCTTCTAAATATCTTGGTAAGAAAGATCAAATGGAAAGATTGGAACATAATGGCTTTATTCTATTTCTGAAACTTGACAACAGTCCAAAGCTCGATAGACCAGTATTGACCGTTTTTTTTTTAAATATTAAAATTAAATATTACTTATAAACCTGGGAAACATGAAACAACAGTTTATGATTTGCAACTTAGGTTCAGAAATTCTAAGAGTTCAAAACCTTCCAACATTGGTCTCAGTCCAAAAACTTTCAAATCTAAAGGAAGGAAGTACTTACTAAGTGGCGCTACAGCCTGTAACGAACCTAGGCCTCAACCAATATGCCTCTCCAATTAACCCGGTCCTTAGCTAACTGTCTCCAGTTGCGGACTCCAAGTTGGTTGAGGTCGGTTTCTACTTGTGCGCGCCACTTAAAGCGAGGTCTTCCTCTACTGCGTCCGACGTCTGGCTTTGAATCGAAGACTCTGCGAGCCGGGGTATTGGTGTCCATTCGTTCTACATGTCCTAGCCATCTTAAACGTCCAATGCGAAGTTTTTTGACCAGGGGTATGTCGCTGTACAGCTTGAATAGTTCCTGATTGAATCTTCGTCTTCGAAGATTTTTCGAAGAATTTTTCTCTCGAATCGACCAAGGATTTCTTCATCCGCTTTTGATACGGTCCATGCTTCAGTGCCGTAGAGCAGGACTGGGATGATCAGTGTCTTATAACGGGTGATTTTTTAGCTGGTTTGGTTTTGGCAACACTGGTTTTGACAGCTGACGTGTGTTTAGTACCTTGTGTCACTGTCAAACAGCTTCAGTTTGGTTTGCAATTTAACCATAGATCGTCTTACAAATGAACAACGCTTGCAAATTATTGAATTTTACTATCAAAATTCGTGCTCGGTTCGAAATGTTCATCGCGCGCTGCTTCCATTTTATGATCGGCATTCTCGACCTTCTGAGCAGTCTATTCGGAAGATTGTGACCAAATTTCGCACCAAATTTACTTTGTTGGACATTAAACCACCAACACGTTTACGTACTGTGCGTAGTGAAGAAAATATTGCGGCCGTATCAGCTAGTGTGACAGAAGACCGAATTTTTGGTGAATGGGCTCTTGGAAAGCTGGCCGAGGATCCGCTTTTTTATCGAAAAATTGTGTTCAGCGATGAGGCTCATTTTTGGTTGAATGGGTACGTAAATAAGCAAAATTGCCGCATTTGGAGTGAAGATCAGCCAGAAGCATTGCAACAGCTACCAATGCATCCCGAAAAAGCCACTGTTTGGTGCGGTTTATGGGCCGGCGGCATTATTGGGCCATATTTCTTCAAAGATGATGCGAATCGCAGCGTTACTGTCAATGGTGAACGCTACCGAGCGATGATAACAAACTTTTTTTTGCCCGAAATGGAAGTTCTTGACTTGCATGATATGTGGTTTCAACAAGACGGTGCCACATGCCACACAGCACGCGAAACAATGGCGCAATTGCGAGGCGAGTTTGGTGAACAGTTAATTTCACGTTTCGGGCCGGTCAATTGGCCGCCTAGATCGTGCGATTTGACACCATTAGATTATTTTTTGTGGGGGTATGTCAAGGCTGATGTCTATAGGGACAAGCCCGCTTCGATTGACGCACTGGAAGCCAACATCCATGCATTCATTCGTGAGATACCGGCCGATATGTGTGAAAGAGTATGCCAAAATTGGACTCAGCGGATGGGCTACCTAAGACGCAGCCGCGGTCAACATTTGCATGAAATTATCTTTAAACATTAAATTGCAAGGTTCAAACTATCAATTCAAATAAATATTTCATTCATTTTTTCGAATTTTTTGTGTTTTTTTTTTAAAAAAAAGTTCTAAACCTCTTAAAAAATCACCCGTTATAAGATCTCCTTAGTAGTTCAAGTGAGGGCTTTACTACTAAATTGCCCGAAGAAACTGCGGTTGGCAAGAGTAATTCTTCGCTTGATTTCTGACGAGATGTTGTTTTCAGAGTTAAAAGCGGAGCCGAGGTAGACAAAGTCCCGTACTACCTCAAAGTTATATCTTTCAATGATAACGTTCTATCCAATTCGTCGATGTTGTGTGTCTTCTCGATAACTTAGTCTTACCCTCATTTACTGCTGAACCTATTTTTGCCGCTTCTTCCTCTAAACTAGAAAACGTGGCTAGGGCATCACGTTGATCCCTACCAATGATGTCAATATCCTCGGCTTATGCTAGTAGTTGCACTGATTTTTGGAAGATTGTGCCTCTGGTGTTGGCTCGGAGGTTTCGCACAATCCTCTCAAGAATCAAATTGAGCGCATCGCCTTGCCTAAGGTGGATGTTACTTACCAAGTCATCTCCGCCAGCTTTATAAAGCTCAGCGGGAAGGCCGTCATTTCCGGCGGCCTTATTAAGCCTGAGTTTAGATATTTCTATCCTCACTTCACTTAGGTCGGGTGGTTAGCAGTTTTCGCTATCGTTGCCAATATTAAATGGTTCGTACTGCCTGACAGCGGAATGTTGTTCGTCATCGCCGTTTTACAGTCTGTAGAAGTGGTTCTTCCATATCCTCAGCATCGACTGTGTCTCAACTAAGATATTTCTGTTCATCTTGACAGGATTCTGTTCGGGCCTTGTTTCCCTGGCTTTGATGTTTTATGCTTTGGTAAAACTTGGGAACATCGTTCCTGGAGTGGCACCTCTCTATATCCTCGATCGCGCGCTTTTCTTGCTCTGTTTTGTTTCTTTCTGAAAAGCTGGTTTTCTTCCCTTCTTCGTTGCCTATAGAACTCAATGGTAGCTCTCGTCTTCACCTGCAGCTTAGCCTTCCGAGGAAGGAAGTACAAACACTTATTTTTCATGCCCTGATTTTTGGCTTTAAATATCGGAGCTCGTTTTAAATAGAAAGCTAAACTGAAATCCAGAATATAGACTGTAACAGGTGTACGTCCTAAAATTTGATGCTAGGCTTGTTAATTTATGTAGACACACGCCGACTGGCCAAAAAGGTCGTAGATAGCAGGATATACTGCTTAAAGTATCGGCCGAAGTTATTACAGAATTCATGGGAGATTTGCCCTCCGATGGAGTACAGTACAGACCGTTTCTCAAGACCGATGAGGACTTCTGTGGACCATTCCTTCTTACCCTTTAAAAAAAGAGGGCAACGTACCTACAAAGCATATGTGGCTGTATTTGTGTGCTTTGCTGTGAATGCAATCCATTTAGAAGTAGTTCCGGTTTGAAGAGGTTTGTCGCACGGTTTTTTCGAGATCTCATCTGTGATAAAGGCACAAATATTGTTGGTGCCAAAAATGAGCTGTTGGTGGTAATGTGAATGTTTCTGGATCAGAAGAACCAAAACGAGATTACGAAATGGTGCGCTAAGGTACAAATAGAGTTTCATCATATTCCACCTCGAGCGCCTCATTTTGGAGGCAAGTAAGTGACAGCTGTTAAGTCAGGCAAAAAATCATCTCTTTCGGAAAATTGGAGGTACGTATCTGACATTCGAAGGCTTGCGACGGTAATACCCGATTTCTAATTCTCGGCAACTCTGTGCGATGTCCAGCGATCCTAGCGATGAACCAGATTTGACACCTTGGAATTTTTTGATTTGTGGCCCTCTCAACCCAATTAGGGAACCATCAATCAGGGATGAGCGATTCTCCGATCTCCATAGATGGCGACGATTGTCACAGGTCAACAAAATAATACAAATTTTTGGCGCAACAGTCTCGTTAGTATCCAGGGCCTAGTTTTTTTCTTACAATCATTCATGTGTAAGAGTGTACTTCACACAATGCATGATAGCGGGATCTCCTGTTTTATTTCGACTAAGTTGAGATAAGCTTTTCTTGACAATTGATACTCCTTAGGTGATTTTTCAGATCATCACGAGAGGAGGGCCAGTGAAAAATCATTTAGGTGACTGCTGGGAATCGAACCCAGACCTTTTGCTCCGCAGTTCATCGTACTAACCGTCTCGCCATTGTTTTAATCCACACCCACTTATTTTGAGGATGGGATAGGAGAGGATATTAAACGATTCGACTAGTGAATTGAAGTCTTCTCATATGGTTTTTAGTCGGTTTGCCCCAAACTTATTTTTTCGTAATATTTTCGAAAGGTATACCTGATGGAATATTTCTAGAATGAAATATCTAGAATCGAAATCCTTTTTTTGAAAATCTGCGCTTTCTAAATAAATTTTATTTTGAGTATTTCAATCAACTTCCAGATGTCCGTTTTGAAATTATGTATTTCGAAATTTCAGATACAAACAAATTAATTGTGTATATGTACGGGGTTTTTCAACAGGGACGCTACAAAAGTAGAGCGACAGGGACAGCAAACGACGCCATATTTCTTGCCGCTCTTTTGACATTTCTCTTCAGTAAGGTTTGCCATTTCATGATGGAAAGATATACGAGCCAACAACGAGTCGAAATTATTAAAATTTACTACCGAAATTCGGAGTCAGTGGCCTCAACGTTAAGAGCGCTACGTCCAATTTATGGTCGTCATAATCGTCCTAGCAGATCAACAATTGAGAGTGGAAAAATTTGAATCCACAGGCACAGAATAAAATGTTCCCGTGCCAGTGAGACAAGGAAGTGCCCGTAGTGTCGAGAATATTGCTGCCGCTGAGGCTTCAGTTGAAAAAAGCCCAAATGTGTCTCTCACACGTCGTTCTCAAGGGCATATCTGTGACGTCGTTGTGGCGAATTTTGCGAAAAGATCTTGGCCTACATCCTTACAAGATTAAATTGACGCAAGAACTGAAGCCGCTTGACCACCAGAATCGTTGTATGCTCGTGAATTGGGCTGAGCAACAACTTGAAAATGATTCGGATTTTCATCGAAAAATCATCTTCAGCGATGAGGCTCATTTCTGGCTGAATGGCTTCGTCAATAAACAAAATGCGGTATTGGTCAGGCAGCAATCCACACGTACTCCATAAGGCATCATTGCATCCCGAAAAAAATACGGTTTGGTGTGGTTTATGGGCCGGCGGCGTCATTGGGCCGTACTTCTTCCGTGATGATCAAGACCGGCACGTTACTGTGAATGGGAATCGCTACCGTTCAATGATAACCGAATATTTTTGGTCCCAATTGGATGATATGGACTTGGAGGACATGTGGTTCCAACAGGACGGCGCCTCAAGCCACACAGCGAATGTCACAATCAATTTATTGGAAACCAAGTTTGGAGAACGTGTTATCTCACGAAATGGTCCAGTCGCTTGGCCGCCTCGGTCGTGCGATTTGACGCCGTTAGACTATTTCCTGTGGGGCTACGCCAAGTCTTTGGTCTATTCCAACAAGCCAGCGACGATTGATGAACTTCGTACGAATATCGAACGTCAAATTGCAGCAGTATCGGCCGATTTATGCTTGAAAACCGTCGAAAATTGGGTTCAGCGTCTGGACTTCTGCAAGCGTGCCCGTGGTGGCCATGCAAAAGAAATCGAGTTTCATAAATAATGGCATCGAACGTACTTTCACAGGAATAAAGAGTTTCATTGATATCCAAAACCGCTTTTGTTTTATTTAAAAAAAACTTTTGTAGCGCTCTTATTGGAAAATCCTTTACAAGTATCGGGGTTGCAGTAGCAGTTAATTGAGTCGTCGTTTTCCAATTATTAGTTTTGCTTTGTTCAAATTTGTTTACAATCAATCAATACGTTGTCGTAAAAGTACCCACAAGATACAAAAAATTAAGATACAAACGAACTTACCGACCAGAAGATGAGAATGATGATATTGAGCAAACTAAGCGCCATAAATTGATATCATCATGCATCGACTTCCCGTTGGTCCAGAGTTAATGACTTTAATTAATTTTTACAGCCCCATTAGCTTTAAGTGCACTGTTCCTTCCTTAACTTAATCTCTATAAGATCGTTAGAATGTTCTGACCTATTTAAAAGGTTTACGATACATTTCATAAATTCACCAGTTTAAGGAATTGATGAACCGCTGTTCTTTGGTATTTTAATTAAGCGTCAAACCGTCACCTTCTCGCGATTTATATACCACGTTACTAATTATATTTTTTTTTCAAATTCCATTGTAACAACTCAATAAATCACCACATGTACTTACATCAACCTTAAAGAAGAAAACTTACGCGGAAATAAATGTGTCACAGGCGACCTACACATCCATCGCATAAAATATCTATTAAATGAAAATATTTAAATATTCTAAAGTCGAACATAAATTCTCAAAGATTAATCGAAAATGTGCGCAAATAAAATAAATTATCCACCGGAGTGAGTGGCTGGTAGGTATCTTATCAATTCAATCACAGGACAAATAAAATACCGTCAACCCTCACCAGCCTGCAACTGAATAAATTACCTCAGATGCATCGCGTAGATACACACATTAAAAAAAACTGCATCTGCATACTGCAGATATTATTCAATAAATAAATTGAGTTAAGAAATATTAAAAACTGGGCTTTACATCGTCTTCAACCCGAAGCTAGAACAGATTCATAGAGTCTAACTCACCTGGGCAATGGCATATCCAATGCTACCAATCCAGATAAGGATCGACAAAGTTCTCGTAATCCAACTGCGATTGCGGTCAACCATAGTTTTCCAATTCATTTCGATTGTATCTGCAAAATAGACAAAAACCAGAAAATAATGAATAAAAATAATGAAAGCTTATGCTAATGCTAGATGTGGGTGAAATAGTTTCGAACGCAAAGTGGATGGATAAGTAAACTAGTTTTTGGATTATGAATTCTGTTGCAGAGTGATCTTCAGATTATGGAAATACCATCAGGTTCTAGGTGGGAGTCTCTCTTGTCAATCAGTGTGAGCTGACGATAGGCCTTTAAGGTCACGTTCATTAAATGCAAACATTTATTCATCGATGAAATTAATTAGGTGTCACTAATGAAGAGTAATGTAGAAAAGAGTGTTTCTGGAACTCGAATTTAATTGATTTAGTGGACATTTGAATGTGAAATTCAAGTTCAGATGTTGAGATTGTTCATCAGAACCGCTGTCATCAATGTCATTTTGTGGTGAATTAAAATTTCATCCGGAATTAATGCGAAGTGTGGTAAGTATTTAATGAAAACATTTTGAATAAATTTTGTGGTATTTGGAATGGCAAATATTTGCAAATATGACAAATATTTAGGAACTTGTTTCTTATTTTTGTTGTTAATTTTCAGATGGGATGTATTACTTTGAGTGGGTTTGTTATTTGACACGACGCCACATTGGGTTGAGAGGTCGTTTATTTAAAGATTTATATTTGTTTTGATAATAAACGGACACCAAACTTGTTAAATCGACAATCTGCTATGGGAATGTTCAATACATCATCAGCATCACAAATTGTTTACATTTTTCTAAAGATGAATTTTACAGAACACCATCAACTGAATATTTTATCGCATTTCTCTGAAGAATCACGAAAACGATCGCTAAGTGATTGTAATGGGTGATCCATTTCGAGGTTCCCTACTTTTTTAAAGAAAAAAACACAGAAAATTCAAATTTAATGGAGAATGTTTATTATCATTTGAAAGAACATTCTTTGGCATTAATTTTTTTGAAGATTATGTCTATCAAATGTTGGCCGTTGCTACGTCGCAGATGGTCCATCCGTTGAGTCCAATTTTCGATCACTCGTTCGAGCATTTCGACTGGTAATGACACGCGTGATGTTTTCCTCAAGGGCCTGAATCGAATCGGGTTTGTCGGCATAAGCTTTTGACTTTACATATCCCCACAGGAAAAAGTCTAACGGATATCACACGATCTTGGTGGCCAATCGACCGGCCCAAAACGTGAAATTATGTGCTCACCGAAATGTTCTCTCAATAAGTCCATTGATTGATGCGATGTGTGGGAAGTGGCACCGTCTTGCTGAAACCAAATGTCGCCGAGATTACGAGCTTCAATTTCAGACATCAAATAGTCGGTTATCATGGCACGATAACGGTCGCCATTGACGGTTACGTTCGCACCGGCATAATTTTTAAAGAAATATGGACCGATGATTCCACCGGCCCACAAACCACACCAAACCGTTGTTTTTTTCTGGATGAAGTGGTAGTTCTTCAATCTCTTCAGGTTGCTCTTCGTCCCAAATGCGGCAATTTTGTTTGTTTACATACCCATTGAGCCAGAAATGGGCCTCATCGCTAAACAAAAATTGCCTCGAAAACGTCGGGTCTTCTTGGAACTTTTCAAGAGCCCATAGAGCGAAGCGATGTCGCTTGGGAAGGTCGAGCGGCTTCAGTTGTTGCACAAGCTGTATTTTGTACGCTTTCAATTTAAGATCTTGACGTAAAATGCGCCAAGTCGTTCCATACGTCAGTCCGAGTTGCTGCGAACGGCGCCGAATCGACTCTCTACGGTCTTCGTGTACACTCTCAGCTACGGCCGCTATATTTTCTTCACAGCGTGCTGGACGTGGTCTATTCGGTCGAATATTATCCAATAATGAATGCTGGGTCTCAAAATGGGTGATGGTGTTGCGAATAGTACGCTCAGTAGGCCGATTATGTTGACCATAAGTTGAGCGAAGTGCACGAAACACATTCCTCACAGAACGTGAATTTTCATAATAAAGTTGAACAATTTGTAAACGTTGTTCACGCGTAAGTCTTTCCATTATGAAATGCCAAACAATACTAAACAAAAATAACATGACAGCATGACACGACTCACACGTGATCTGTCAAAAAAGGCTATTGAAAAAAGTATCTCTACTTGGATCACCCGTTATCATACAACTTTGCTTTGACAAAATTTTAATGGCAGACATTTCTAAATATGTTTCTCAGATATTTTATCGAATTACGCAACAAGATTACAAAATACAAAAAAAAAAAATACAAATTGCTGGCGCAAAAAGCTTGTTACTACCCGGGGCCTAGCTTTCTCACAACCATTCATGTGCGCGTGTGTACATCTTGCACGATGGCGAAACCTCCTGTTTTATGCCGACTCCGAACGGCTAAGTTGAGATAAGCATTTCTTGACAATTGATACTCCTCAGAAGATTTGTCAAACCATCACGAGAGGAAGGCCAGTGAAAAATCATAAGGCTTTTGCTACGCCTGGGAAATGAACCCTTCTGCACGGCAGCTCATCGCCCTAACCATCGCGTCACTGAGCTCGACATCAAACGAGCATACAATTTCAGGCAAAACATCGAGTGACAAACTTTATCGGAATATTTTTTCTTAAACAGGAGATGTACAGGGAAACAACTAACGGAAGCCTTAAGCTGCTACACAACAGACATTACCGCCATCTACGAGCTTCTTGACAAAACTTATGAGCGACTACCGAAGTTCGATGTTAAAATCGTGCTGGGAGATTGCAACGCAAAAATAGGATAAGAAGACACATCTAGCTTCATTGTCGGGAAATACAGCCTACGCGACAAGACGTCTGGCAACGGATTTAGGCTAATTGACTTCGTTTGGAACAGAATGCCACTACAGCCAGCACAAGGTTTCCGGTTGGAACAGGGAAATATCGTAGTTGAGACCCAGTCGATGCGGAGGATATGGACGAACCACTTCTGCAGACACATCTAATCTCCCGCTGTCGGGCAGAACGAACCATTCAATATTGGCGACTACAGATGCATGCTCACCATGAACACCTAGCCATTACAGCTCTTATTTCAAGGTGGACCTACCTACATATCGCAACCATAGAAAAGTATCGGGTTACACGGCAATAAAGGACACATTATATCAGTGCATTTGGAAAATCATGATGCTAAGCACGAACTCCATCCTTAGTAGGGACCGAGGTCTATCTGCACCTCTTGTAACCTAAAACCGCCACCAACTTTAGAATACCATACGCTCCCCGCCTTTGGGATAAACCACAACCACCACGATCTTCCACAAAGGGGCCTACCTCAAAATCAGGCTAAGACATGTCTTAGGGACTCCTGATTCCCGTGGTAGCATAGTATAGTCTACGGTGACACCCCGCACATCTTTCTTATGGGTTCCTTAGCACTACTAACGAAGGTAAGGAATTAGCAGCAACACCAAGTAACTCTCCCACTTCATGCGGCATCTAGAAGCAATTGTTTCCCACTGTCTATAAGACTTGCTCATTTAACAAAAGCATGATGAAAGCGGACCTACATGAAGTCGGCTTGGATTAGGTCACGATGGGCTTTTACAGTAAACTTCTATGGCCTCATTCGCCGCATATCGCTTATTAACGAATGAACGAAACTCCGCTTTACTGCGGATCCATCTATCTAAAAAATAAGGACGCGCCTAGTAGGGGCCCAACCAAAAACTGCGATTGGCAACTACAGTTTGGGGTTGAACCTGGCCCTCAACCAACATGCCACTGCAATCAGCCCGGTCCTTAGCTAACTGCCTCCATTTGCGCACTCTAAGTTGGTTGAGGTAGGTTTCTACTTTCGCGCGCCACTTAAGGCGAGGTCATCCTCTACTGCGTCCGACGTCTGGCTGGGATTCGAAGACTCTGTGAGCCGGAGTATTGGTATCCATTCGTTCTACATGTCCTAGCCATCTTTAACGCCCAATGCGGAGTTTTTTGACCAGGGGTATGTCGCTGTACAGCTCGTATAGTTCTTGGTTGAATCTTCGTCTCCATTGCCCGTCAACGCAAACGGGACTGAAGATTTTTCAAAGAATTTCTCTCTCGAATCGACCAAGGATTTCTTCATCCGCTTTTGATACGGTCCATGCTTCAGCGCCGAAGAGCAGGACTGGGATCGGGATGATCAGGGTCTTATGTAGGATCTCCTTAGTAGTTCGAGTGAGGGCTTTACTACTAAATTGCCTTCTTAGCCCGAAGAAACAGCGATTGCCAAGAGTAATTCTTCGTTTGATCTCTGACGAGATGTTGTTGTCAGAGTTAATAGCGGAGCCGAGGTAGACAAAGTCCCGTACTACCTCACAGTTATATCTGTCAATGGTGATGTTCTGTCCAATTCGTCGATGCTGTGTGTTCTTTCGTGTTGACAGCATATACTTAGTCTTACCCTCATTTACTGCTAAACCCATTTTTGCCGCTTCCTTCTATATACTAGCAAACGTGGCTATGACATCACGTTGAGTCCTCCCAATGATGTCAATATCGTAGGCGTATGCTAGTAGTTGCACCGATTTTTGGAAAATTGTACCTCTGGCGTTGGCTCGGGAGTTTTGCACAATCCTCTCAAGAATCGAATTGAAGAAGTCACATTACAGCGCATCGCCTTGCCCAAATTCTTTTTTGGTATCGAATGTGTCGGTGAGGTCGTTTCCGACCCTGATGGTGCAGCGAGAATTCTCCATCGTCAGCCTACACAAACGGACGAGTTTGGGCGGTATACCAAAACTAGACATGGCTCTGTATAGTTCGTCTCTATAAATGCTGTCGTATGCGGCTTTGAAATCAATAAACGGGTGGCGGGTATCGATTTGGACTTCTTGGGTTTTTCAGGATCTGCCGAAGTGTGAAAATTTTATCGTTTGTGGACTTTGCTGGTCCAAAATCACACTGATAAGGGCCGATCAGGTTGTTGGTAAATGGTTTTGGACGTTCACATATTACTTCAGATAGGATCTTATAGGCGATGTTGAGGAGACTCTCTGTAGTTGGCACAGTTCCGAGGGTCTCATTTTTGTGGATGGGGCAAACGATTCTGATGTTCCATTCTTCAGGCATACTTTCATCCGACCAGATTTGCCTTATGAGTTGGTGGATGTTACTTACCAAATCATCTCGGCCAGCTTTTAATGCTCAGCGGGAAGGCCGTTATTTCCGCCGGCCTTATTAAGCTTGAATTTAGATATTGCTATCCTCACTTCACTTAGGTCGGGTGGTTGGCAGTTTTCGCTGTCGTTGCCAGTATAAAATGGTTCGTTCTGCCTGACAGCGGAACGTTGTAAGTCATCGCCGTTTAACAGTCTGCAGAAGTGGTTCCATATCCTCAACATCGACTGTGTCTCAACTTCGACATTTCCTTGTTCATCTCGACAGGATTCTGTTCGAGCCTTGTATCCTTGGGTTTGACGTTTTATGCTTTGGTAAAACTTACGAACATCGTTCCTGGAGTGGCACCTCTCTATGTCCTCGATCGTGCGCTTTTCTTGCTCTTTTTTCTTCTTTCTGAAAAGCCGGTGTTCTTCCCTTCTTTTTTTGACAATAGAGCTCAATGGCAGCTCTCGTCTGTAGGCCTCGTTCTTGGCTGCGAGCATCTGTCGGCATTCCTCATCAAACCAGGGGTTTCTTGCTGGTGGCCGCGAGAAACCCAGCACATCAGTTGTGGCTGATCTAATGGCTTGTTGGCATCGTTGCCATTGTTCTTCGACATTGAATGCTGGTGGTGTGTTATGAGTCGAGAGGGATAAGGGATACGCGTTGCGCGAAGGTCTTGGCGGTCTCTGGAGATTGCAGTCTTTCGACATTAATTTTTTCACAGTATTTCTGGTTTGTTGTGGCGTGGCACCTCGGAATGTTCGGACATCCAAAATTCTGGATGCGTGCCTCTTGTCAATCGCAATGTGATCAATTTGGTTGACTGTTCGTTGATCTGGAGACCGCCATGTCCCCTTATGGATATCGAGGTGAGGAAACCGTGTGCTGGCTATAGTGGCATTTCGTTCCGTTTGCAAAGTCAATTATCCTAAGTCCGTTGCCAGACGTGTCAGACGTATCTACAAACCAGATAGGTGGGTTAATTTAACACACTGGAAGTAGATGCTGGAGACCTCCATTGTCAAAAGACAAGGAAGAACATTAGTTTTTAAAGCTTAATTAAGGTTGGCTTAGAAGAATCGGGACAATTGTTTGAATGCTTAGCCAAAGTTAAATCCAAAACCAGACCGAGAACCAGACACATAATTTCCTTACATACTAATATTTGATGATTTATCGATTTTGCTGTCAAAAAGTTGCTCAGTTGTCAGCTGTTTGTTTGCCTTTTGCCCGAACCAATTTAATTTGTCGAAATCTTACAAGCCTTTTCCTATTAAAAAAAGTAAAACTCGATATTTCAAAAAATTCCGAGACGCTGAGATCTGAATCTGATCTGTATAATATAAAAAAAAGTTCACATAAGTACATCTGATCATATAATCCCGGGTTACCAAACATTCTTGATAAACTCAAAGTTAACTCTGTAAAATTGACTGGAAATACGTTTCTTGAGTTGACTAAGGTTTATTCCGAAATTGGGATGATATCGGACTAAAACCTCATTCATCCGTAAGTGCATCATGAAGAATTATAAGTCTGCTTAAATATTTTTAGCATAAAATAGGGGCAAACCAAGTTTATATACTGTCAACAAAAAACGTCTTTGATAGTATTATCGATTCAGATAAAATTTAGCAGTGAATAGCTTCAACTTTGAGAGTGTCGCAACATTGCCGACTTCGGTTTCGTTATAAATGCAAAATATCTTGTCAAAAATTCGAAATTAATCAGAATTATTTTTAGAAAAGCTGTTTTTTGAACCAAACATTTTTTTTTAAACTAAAATCTTGTCAAATAGTTAAATCAAATCTAGCATTTTCGATTATCTTCTGGAAAATAGCAAACAATTTCGAAATCACTCATACTTTATGCACAACCATAAACTTTAAGTTTGCATGTCCAATCACCGTACAACGCATGTATGTATGTGTGGTATATGAGGCCTTTTATGTTGTTGCGGCGCGCCTTAAAGCAAGTTGTTGTAAATCGATTTTGGAATACTGAAGTCGGCATTGTTCTTATACAAATATTGACCAAGCGAATCTTTTAGTTTAAAGTTAACGATTGAATGTTACCAAAAGAACAAAAGCCGTCAGAACAACAGTGCCTTTCATTGAAGCCTACTCCATAATCATACGTGTGTCAGTGCTGGATACCATATCCCCATTCACCAATTAGTTCCCATCGTCACTGCCACCAATAAAATCTATAACCACCCACCGTCTCATAACTCAACCTCTCAATTAGCACTCTATCCATGAATACAATCTATCCGTCACAAGGAGGTACCTATACCCACTTCCATCTAGAGTGCCTTCATGAAAAGTCGTAAAACAATAAAAAAAAATTCAATTTTAATGCAATCACTTGAAAACAAATTGCCGTAACCAACTCAAGACAATACGATCTACGTCCGGAATGAGTTTTCAATCCGATCCACCCCGTTTTTTGTTTGTTCTTGCTGTCATTGCTTACCGCAATGGTTCACACGTCAAAATGTCGAAGGTTTTCCTAAAAGGAAATCATAATACAAAGAGCAGTCCAATTGAGATACACAGCACTCGAGACAATCTATTTCATACAATCGTCGCATGGCACCCCCTGGCGTCAGAAAATAGGTGTACCTGGCGGCTATAAAACAACGACAACTTTGCACGCGATCAGGAGTTTTTAACGGTATCTTACACGATTTGAAGAATTCGGAGTCAATCTCAACTGGCTTGCTGCAAATGTTAATTAATTCACAAAAAACAATCTCAGCGTTGCGCATGCGCAGCAGCGCATTGTGAGCGCGTTTCGCGTAGATATCGCATGTTAGCGCCTGTGAGAGAATTCGTCTTCTTGCCTTGGTTTTTTAAGTGACATGGATTTATGACTCTCAGGGGTTATGTTTGACAAGTTTGTCACTCTCTCCGGGGGATTGAGTAATTGTGTCAAATTAATTATTATGAAATTGACATTTGTATCATGACATCTCTAAGAGGGAAAAATTTATTTGAATATTCAAAACACCTGTTTTGCTAAATGTCATGCTGGTGATTGGAATGGATATAACTTTTTTTCGTAGTTGAAAACATAGATTGAGAGGACGATTAGCTCAGGCTTTTAATTAAGTTCTATAACCAGTGGCGTGGTGTCTATAGAAGTTGATTCCTTGTGGGTTGCCTACCCAATTAACTTGCAAATGCATTTGGAAGGAATTTGAATAAGCACTTTGTTTCCTTTAAACGATGATGCATGCATTTTTTTTTTAAACCAAACATCAATTTATTAATTAATGCTGCAAACGATATTTAATATGAGAAGGTTAGGTTAGGTTAGATGGGCTATTGACGCTCGTTGAGTCGTCAAATTCGCATAGGCCTACGTGGGTCCCTAGCGATACCCTTCGAAGAAAGTTACCTGATATAGAGAAAGAGGATACCTGGTTAAGTTCGATAGTGATACTTATGTGGTGCTGGGCTGTGTTGCTCCTTCAGCCTCAAAGAGGTGGTTGCTCCATCCTGATCTGCTTCAAAGCGGACGATCTGCGCTATTGGGATAGTCGTCAGGTCCCTTAGGTCGTCGAAGTATAGGCTGCCTAGTATTTTCAAACTGCTGCTACTGATCGCAGAGCAGTGACATAGTAGGTGTGAGACCTCTTCTTCGACGTCTGGTTCGCTGCATTTCCTGCGAAGTTGGTTCGCACCAGTCAGTTTTATCTTATTGGAGTGCTTACCCAACAGTTTGTGACCTGTTATCACTCTCACCGCTATAGAAATGGATGCTCTGTTCAAAGCTATTAGCTTGTTCGATTTGCTGCCGCGTAATTCCGGCCAAAGAGATTTTAGTTTAGTTTTAGACATCCACGGAAGATGGTAAGCAGTTTTTTGTAACATGTTAGGGGGTTATGCCGTCAGGGCCCGCTGATTTATGGTGCTTGAATGAATTAATAGCCCATGCAATTTTTTCTTTGCACATCGTATATATGAGGGAGTTGTCACCTATGTTGTCCGATGTGTGGTCTATGTTTGTTCTTGCGATATCAGTTTTGAAGTTTGGAAAGTGTGTACTTAAAAGAAGGTTCAGGGTTTCAGCGGTGGATTCTGTCCATTAATTTGCTGAAGTTTTGAGAAAACCTGGGCTGCTTGCTTCTTTTATAGTATCTTCCTCAATCTGGCAGATTCATTGTTTTCTTCGATACTGCTGCAGAATTCTTTCCAATATAAGAAAGTCGACTATACGAGAACATCTTGTTTTTATTGTAGCCCTAGGCATTATTGATATATCAACCTGTTGGCGTTCATTTAATGCTAGCTTGTGAATGAAAGACTTGAAATTCGTATTCATCTATATTTAGTTTTTTTTTGTAATTTACTTGTGGGCACCAGCATCGATCAGAGAGGGGTAAGTTATTTCGATAATTTCTTGAATAAGATAAGGTGGGGTAAGTGCGACCCATAAAATGTAAAGTTGGACTTTCAACCCACGTCAAAAACTAAGTATTTGTTATAGATGTCTAACGACAATTTTTGCGCTGCTAAGTCTTAACCCTGGTTTATTGGTTATTCCACTCTAAACATATTTTTTTATAAATTGAAGTACAAAATAACCCCAATAACTTGATTTTGAATTCCGTAGCAGCATCATTTATTTATTTATACATAGTATCTGACCTGGGTAGTATTTTTAACTTTTTCATCCAACGAATTGTACCAATACCCAATCATAAGTTTTCCCTTCATTACCTGGCTTGAGGACGTCTGCTTCTGCAGCGCTTTCAACTTCATCAACCGAAGAAATGGAGTCACCCATAGCATTCTCTTCATTACTTTCACCTTCATCAGGGACAATGAATGGAGTCCATGAAAATCGCAGGTCTTCAATATTTTAAAGAACAATTACACGCTATTGATTGTTGACGATCACTCAAAATGAAAAACGACAATGCAGCTAACAAGGACAAGAATGTCCCTGTTAATAAATATAACTTTGAGGTGGATTAGATTAGATTAGGTTAGGGTGTTGGAATCGAGTTACCATATCAATGCGGCCAAAGTTGGGCCTATTGTGATTAACTCCAATTAGAGCTCACTCATGATACCGAACTTTGTCATGAATCTTAGTAAATCTTTGAGTGGGCTATAAGATATGCCATCTGAATCTAGGGAGTGCTTGCCTAGTTGGTTTTGACATAATCTTACCTGGCTTGAGGAAGTCTGCTTCTGCAGCGCTTTCGACTTCATCAACCGAAGAAATATAGTCACCCATAGCATTCTCTTCATTACATTCACCTTCATCAGGGACAATGTCTTGATAGCATTTTCCGATTCTGTGTCGCTCTCAATAATCCTGCGAGTGATCTTATTTGACTTGGAAAGATTCTTATCCTGTATCCGTTTTACAGCCTCAGGTGTTGTAATAACTTCAGACCCGACAGCGATACGTTTTTTTTGGTAGTTTAGGGCTGTTGAAGTTGCAGCATATGTTGTGTTTGGAAAACCAGTTCCAGAAGTCGCCATCCATTGATTCCAAATATGTTTACCACGGAATGATGACTCGTCAAAATTCCATATACGACCTGGCTTGTACTCCAACTTTAACTCCGCTAGAGTTTTTTTAAGCAAGTTAAATAAGAAAAGGGTCATTGTTCTTCTGTCTGTCGTACTCCACCGACAGGGGCTTTTTTTATGGAAAGACTGTGGCGTTTTTCAAAGCTTAAGAACCAATGCTCACCTGGTGTTCCATTTCTAAAATTGGTGTGTAAGTTTTTATCGCGAACGAATTGGCCTACCAATTCCAGAACATCCCTGCGTAATAGACCAAAGCCCCAATTTTCCATTCCTGTTAATCGTATTGCCAGTTTGTTCTCTTCAGCAACAGGAAGAGTGGTAGGTCGCCCTTGTGTATTACTCTTGACTCCTCTGGTTCCTTTTAATCGGCAGACAGTCGTATTTTTTGGAATTTTATAATCAATGCTGCCACGGTAGGCATTCATTTGGTCACTTGAAACTTTGTAGACTGCTTCTGTCAATGCCGCCTTGGAATATGACATACCTCTTGTCGTTTTCCTGATATAAACCCTCATTTTTGCCTGTAAAATATGTTATTTGCAATAAATATTATCAGTGCTATTTCATTAAACAAGCCTGGGGTAAGTGCATACCAAAAACTGCACTTAATCCATGCTTATAACGCACACTTTCCCCGTCATACAAATTTGAAGGGGTAAGTGCATACCATGGCCGAAAACATATTACAAAAACTCACCAAAACAATATATTTACTTAATAAACACGATCTTTACACAATATGGTTATCACTTTTTTTTATAAAAATTTATCACTGTAAGAAAGTTAGCCAATAAGTTCTTGGGCACTTTCAACTCTACACGCACGACATTAACCAAAGTGATTCCGAAATGTCAAAAAAGTAATAAAACCGCGGCTACAGTGTTGCCAAGTCATTGCAGTATCAACATGAAATGTATGCGGTCTGTATTCATAAAGTAAACATCAAATTTGAATAGAATTGTGGATTTTTTAGAGCTGCACCTACCCCGGAAATGCACTAACCCCACCTTACCTTACAATGTTTGATTGACATCGTCAAGCTTACCAGGTTCGTAATGGGTGCCATAATCATATTCACAAAATTCCTATCAAAGTAGAATATTTCCATCGGTTTTATATAAAACAAAGTTAGTTTCGTTCCCCTTTAAAAAAAATCCATCCCACGCCACTGTATCTGCGCACCATTTTTCCTGTGGTATACATCTGGTGAATCAAGCTTTATATTCAGAATTCTGTTTAAATCAGATTGAAGACTTAATTCCGTGGACGGATTATTGTGTAAACATTTTTCGTAGCCAAATACGGAATTAATTCTCGTAGGTTTCTGATTCATATCTCTCGAACTGGTCTTGCTACTGAAATAGTGATTAAGCGTGAGAACACCTTATGAACATTTATCATGTAATTAAATCATTTCTACTTTCGATCTTCTCTAAATAGAAGTTGTATTCAACAGATTGATATTTTCTTAATTCGATTTAAGGTTCGTCTACTCCCAAATAGATTCAAATCATCGAGACTGCTCGTTAAGCTAAACATCATTTAAATCGAAATGTGTGTTGCAGATGACCGAATGTAAAAACTAATTAAGATCGCAGTTTCTGATCTGTGCAAGTCTACGTAAAAAAGCCTTAATTTGAAAGGTTTACTAATTTTAAATGGTTGAGTGTTGTAGAACGAGGGTAGACTCTGATTGGCTTTAACTTGGCAATGCCCAGTGCTTGCAACTCTGACTACACATCAAATGTGCTTTTTTTTTACACGACAAATCGGTTGGTAACGGACTTGACTTCCTACGGAACGAAATGCCAATATCGCCAGCACACGGTTTCCTCACCACGACATCCATAAGGGGACATGGCGGTCTCCATATAAACGAGCAGTTAACCAGATTGATTACATTACGATAGACAAGATACACGCGTCTCTTGTCCGAGGGGCTAACATCGACTCGGACCACTATCTTGTTGTAGACAAGGTATAAGGATGAGGATATCCACCACGCCACAAAAAAACAGAAATACTGTGAAAAGATTTAATGTCGAAAGGCTGCAATCGCCAGAGACCGCCAAGACCTTCGCGCAACACGTATCTCTTAACCTCTCGATTCACACCATACCACCAGCATTTAATGTCGTAGAACAATGGCAACGATACCAACAAGCCACTAGATCAGCCGCAACTGATGTGGTAGGTTTCTCGCGGCCACCAGCAGGAAACCCCTGGTTTGATGAGGAATGCCGACAGATGCTCGCAGCCAAGAACGAGGCCTACAAGGCTAAGCTGCAGGTGAAGATGAGAGCTGACATTGAGCTCTATAGGCAAAGAAGAAGGGAAGAACATCGGCCTTTCAGAAAGAAGAAAAAAGAGCAAGAAAAGCGCGCGATCGAAAAGCCAAGGATACAAGGCTCGAATAGAATCCTGTCAAGATGAACAAGGAAATATCGTAGTTGAGACACAGTCGATGCTGAGGATATGGAAGAACCACTTCTGCAGGCTGTTAAACGGCGATGGCGAACAACATTCCGCTGTCAGGCATAACGAACCATTTAATATTGGCAACGATAGCGAAAACTGCCAACCACCCGACCTAAGTGAAGTGAGGATAGTAATACCTAAACTCAAGCTTGATAAGGCCGCCGGAAATGACGGCCTTACCACTGAGCTTTATAAAGCTGGCGGAGATGACTTGGTAAGTAACATCCACCAACTCGTAGGCCAAATCTGATGAAAGTATGTCTGAAGAATGAACCTCAGCATCGTTTGCCCGATCCACAAAAAAGGAAACCCTCTGAGCTGCACCAACTACAGAGGCAGAAGTCTGCTCAAACATCGCTTACAAGATCCTATCTGAAGTAATATGTGAACGCCTGAAACCGTTTACCAACAACCTGATCGGCCCTTATCAGTGTGGTTTTAGGCCAGGAAAGTCCACAATCGATCAAATTTTCACACTTCGGCAGATCTTGGAAAAAACCCAAGAAGTCCAAATCGATACCCACCACCTATTTAACTATACAGAGCCATGACTCGTTTTGGTATACCGCCCAAACTCGTCCGTTTGTGTAGGATGTCGATGGAGAATTCTCGCTGCACCATCAGGGTCGGAAACTACCTCACCGACACATTCGATACCAAAGAAGGATTTTGGCAAGGCGATGAGCTGTCATGCGACTTCTTCAATTTGATTCTTGAGAGGATATTGCAAAACTCCCGAGCCAACACCAGAGGCACAATTTTCCAAAAGTCAGTGCAACTACTAGCATACGCCGACGATATTGACATCATTGGTAGGACTCGACGTGATGTCATAGCCACGTTTGCTAGTATAGAGAAGGAAGCGGCAAAAATGGATTTAGCAGTAAACGAGGGTAAGACTAGGTATATGCTGTCAACACGAAAGGACTTACAACATCGACGAATTGGACAGAACGTCACCATTGGCAGATATAATTTTGAGGTAGTACGGGACTTTGTCTACCTCGGCTCCGCTATAAGCTCTGACAACAACATCTCGTCAGAAATTAAACGAAGAATTACTTTTGCCAATCGCTGTTTCTTCGGGCTAAGAAGGCAATTTAGTAGTAAAGCCCTCACTCGAACTACTAAGGAGATCCTATATAAGACCATGATCATCCCAGTCCCGCTCTACAGCGCTGAAGCATGGACCGTATCAAAAGCGGATGAAGAAATCGTTGGTCGATTCGAGAGGAAAATTCTTCGAAAAATCTTTGGTCCTGTTTGCGTTGACGGGCTATGGAGACGAAGATTCAACGACGAACTAAACGAGCTGTACAGCGACATACCCCTAGTCAAAAAACTCCGCATTGGACGTTTAAGATGGCTAGGACATGTAGAAAGAATGGATACCAATACTCCGTCTCGCAGAGTCTTCGACTCCCAGCCAGACGTCGGACGCAGTAGAGGAAGACTCGCCTTAAGTGGCGCGCACAAGTAGAAACCGACCTCAACCAACTTGGAGTGCGCAACTGGAGGCAGTTAGCTAAGGACCGGGCTAATTTGAGAGGCATGTTGGTTGATGCCCAGGTTTATCCCGGACTGTAGCGCCACTTAAGTAAGTAAGTAAGTAAATAACAGACAAGCCAAAATGTTCAAACACTTCCCATACAAGAACGAAACAACTCTTACATCTAACTAGGCGTCAGATTCGAACTGTCACAGGGTTCTTACTGGACATTGTCAAGTCAAAAAACACCTCATGACTAAGAAAATAACTCAAGATAAAACCTGCAGACTATGCGACGAGGATGAAGAATCAGTAGAACACATCCTGTGTCACTGTAACTTCCTTATCAGATTATTTCAAAACCAAATAAGTAAATACCTTGAGGCAGATGACATATCTATCAGCCCACTCAAAGATTTACTAAGATTCATTACAAAGTCCGGTATCCTGAATGAGGTCTAATTGGAGTTAATAACAATAGGCCCAACTTTGGCCGCAGTGATATGGTAACTCGATTCCAACACCCTAACCTAATCTTACCTAATCTAATCTAATCTACCTCAATGTTATATTTATTAACAGGGCAGTCTTGTCCCTGTTAGCTAAGTTGTCCTTTCTCATTTTGAGTGATCGCAACAATCAATAGCGTGTAATTGTTCTTTAAAATATTGAAGACCTGCGATTTTCATGGACTCTATTCATTGGGACTATGATCCGAAAATGTCGAAGTAGCGTACGAAGACCTTTCCAACAACATACAATCTTACAATACATACAATACCATCATCTCAGGGTACCCCTGGAACACTATAGGTTCGCCTCCCATGAGAAAAGCTTATCAAAAAAATAATAAGGTGATCGCTAATGATGATCCAAAAAATAACCGTTGGGCCTAAATTCATTGCTTCGGTATCATTCGCGTTTTGACACTTATTTTATACTATTTAGTGTCAAGAAAGGCTTTTCCAAAAAAAAGTGTCAAATAAACATGCTTCGCAACTTCATTTCATTACCTAAAAAGTTCAACCGTGACACATAGTTTGATACGTATTGGATAGCTATTTATATCGTCATCCATCCAGAGATAATTAGTGAGCTAAAATCCTGTTTAACCCCATCAACGCCATATAAAACTGACTTCCAAATGATGGATGATCTCCTAGCAATGATAAATCAATCTTTCGCTCTTCAAAAGATTGACATCTTCCCGGATTAAAACACGCATTCTCAAATCAAATGCATTCACTCCATCCGCTTATCGATTAATTGGAATCCGCATCGATGACCCCACAGACCACTACCATCATTGCCGACACTCTCGATCGGCCAAGAAGCGTAAAATTACCCCACAGAGGCACGTGCTATTACAGCAGCAATCAGCATCCAATGCCATCGATCTGAGTAACCAACAACGCGCAAGTGTAGTCAAGACATCGTGCTGGTATCATCCAAGCGCCGACAAACTTGCACTCTTTCAAAACAAGTTAACGCGCAGTATAGCCCAGCGGCACAGACCTATGCCTAACGAGGAAGACTGTGCTTCTGATGCCAAACCAGAGTTAACTGTGCCAAAGTGGTGGTGCTTTGAATATTGGTGACACCGACCAAATAAAAAGGCAAACTTATGACACTCGTTTTGTGGTACAGAGGTTGTTCCCTTTGTCGGAAGCCGTGGGGTCTTGATAAATTGGAAACCTCCGCTGTGCCCGCCGCTAACTGGCACCAGGTGAGACTTGCATTTGAATGGAATGGTAATTGCCAGCCAGGGGTTTTAATTATATGCATGGGTAGTAAAGAAATTAATTTGTTTACACGACGCAAGACTGTAAATACGAGTATCTCAGACAATAGTCCGAGAGTCTTATGAAACCAATGGGGTTTCAGTTGGTGACTCTGTCTACCTACTCCTGAACAATTGTAGAATCTATTGTCAATTGGCCGGTGTGTGAGTATGGGGTTGTAACTGCCAACTCATAATTAAAGTGCCGGTAATTTTTGTGGGAGTTTTTATTCAATTAGTTTTTTTTCCTATTTTTTTTTTGTTTACAAAGTGTAAAGATAATATTTAGTCACTTGACACTTAATTGTCTTGAAAGTAATTAATTTAAAAGTATGCTGGATGAAAATGAATTATGAGTGCAATCGTTATGTGAGAGTGGTTTGGTTTGCTTTTATATAAAAAAACCTGTGAGAAGGCAGTGACAATTGTCTCATACCCTATTTTAACCATCTTTTATATAAATCCACCTGCGATGACTAGGTTTACGTAAAGTCGTGCTACAAATTTTGCAACTACATTCAAAATACCTAATGAGCCAAAACCAAAACCTTTATTTATACTCACCTTCGATAGAACAGAAAGTTTGAACAAAATTTATGAAATAAAAACAATACTTAATATTGTTGTTAAAATAGAGCCTATGCGTAAGGATTCCAAACTAGTTCCTCAGTGCAAGCGCTGTCAAGGATACAATCATACGCAAAGCTATTGTCAAAAAGAACCGCGCTGTGTAAAATGTGCCGGAAATCATCTGACGGTAGATTGTATGTCAGATAAGAAAACTCTTGCTATCTGCATTAACTGTAAAGGCAATCATCCGGCAAATTATCGCGGCTGTGAAGTAGCTAAAGAGTTGCAAAAAAGACGGACGAAATTAGTACTAATTCACAGAAATTAAATTTAAACAAGCAAAAGCCTAAAATTCCGATTAAAAATATGTCGAAGACAAAGCAGGCCATAATCGAAAAACCTAAATTTTCACAAACTACGCGGCCATCAGATATCCGTTCGGATCTTGTACATCCAAAACCAAATGTACAAACGTATGCTCAAGCTACAGTATCCAATAACGCCCAAAAAAATATCTCACCTGACCCAGTTTCAAATGTATTTTCGATTATTCTTTCAAAACTTGAGGAACAAAGCAAAACGAATAAACTTATTTTTGACAGGCTCGTTAAGCTCGAAAATAGTATTCGCAATAGAAGTACCCCAGCTTTAACATGAATAGATTGCTTAAAATTCTTACGTGGAATGCCAATGACCTTTGGCAAAAACTTGGAGAACTTGAATTATTTATGCAGGAAACAGATATAGACATCTGTTTAATATCCGAAACTCACGCAAAGAGTAATTCGAACTTAAAAATTAAAGGTTACCTCGACTATCATGCTCTACATCCATCGAATAAGGCTAGAGGTGGAGCCTCACTATATATAAAAGAGTGTATCGAACATTCGATTGATCTTAAACTAGAAATCGAAACAATGCATGTTAGCTCTATACAAGTCAAAAGCAGACAATCCTTTCTGAAGATGTCGTCTATTTACTGCCCACCACGATGCAAGGTTGAGAAAATTGACTTTGAAAACTTGCTTAATTCCCTTGGAAAACGTTTTGTCATCGGAGGGGACTTTAATGCAAAACATACATTCTGGGGATCTAGATGCATATCACAGAAAGGTAGGATGCTTTATGATGTAGGTAGAAAGTAAAATACCGAATTTCATTCTACGGGAAAACCAACTTACTGGCCAACTGATGTTAGAAAAATAACGGATTTGATCGATTTTTTCATTGTAAAGGGTGATCCATTTCGAGGTTCCCTACTTTTTTAAAGAAAAAAACACAGAAAATTCAAATTTAATGGAGAATGTTAATTATCATTTGAAAGAACATTCTTTGGCATTTTTTTTTTGAAGATTATGTCGTTGCTACGTCGCAGATGGTCCATCCGTTGAGTCCAATTTTCGATCACTCGTTCGAGCATTTCGACTGGTAACTGGCGAATGACACGCGTGATGTTTTCCTCCAAGGCCTGAATCGAAGCGGGTTTGTCGGCATAAGCTTTTGACTTTACATATCCCCACAGGAAAAAGTCTAACGGTGTGATATCACACGATCTTGGTGGCCAATCGACCGGCCCAAAACGTGAAATTATGTGCTCACCGAAATGTTTTCTCAATAAGTCCATTGATTGATGCGATGTGTGGGAAGTGGCGCCGTCTTGCTGAAACCAAATGTCGCCGAGATCACAAGCTTCAATTTCAGGCATCAAACAGTCGGTTATCATGGCACGATAACGGCCGCCATTGACGGTTACGTTCGCACCGGCATAATTTTTAAAGAAATATGGACCGATGATTCCACCGGCCCACAAACCACACCAAACCGTTGTTTTTTCTGGATGAAGTGGCAGTTCTTCAATCTCTTCAGGTTGCTCTTCGTCCCAAATACGGCAATTTTGTTTGTTTACATACCCATTGAGCCAGAAATGGGCCTCACCGCTAAACAAAATTTGCCTCGAAAACGTCGGATCTTCTTGGAACTTTTCAAGAGCCCATAGAGCGAAGCGATGTCGCTTGGGAAGGTCGAGCGGCTTCAGTTGTTGCACAAGCTGTATTTTGTACGCTTTCAGTTTAAGATCTTGACGTAAAATGCGCCAAGTCGTTCCATACGTCAGTCCGAGTTGCTGCGAACGGCGCCGAATCGACTCTCTACGGTCTTCGTGTACACTCTCAGCTGCGGCCGCTATATTTTATTCACAGCGTGCTGGACGTGGTCTATTCGGTCGAATATTATCCAATAATGAATGCTGGGTCTCAAAATGGGTGATGGTGTTGCGAATAGTACGCTCAGTAGGCTGCTTATGTTGACCATAAGTTGAACGAAGTGCACGAAACACATTCCTCACAGAACGTTAATTTTCATAATAAAGTTGAACAATTTGTAAACGTTGTTCACGCGTAAGTCTTTCCATTATGAAATGCCAAACAATACTAAACAAAAATAACATGACAGCATGACACGACTCACACGTGATCTGTCAAAAATGGCTATTGAAAAAAGTATCTCTACTTGGATCACCCGTTAAAAGGTCTGCCGTCCAATCGAATCAAAGTTGAAGAATGCTTTGATCTTTCCTCTGATCACTCTCCAGTCATTTTAACAACGAGCGAGTCACTGATTATAAATGAAAAACCACCCAGATTAACAAACGGGAAAACCAACTGGGAAGGTTTCAAAAACGATATTGAAAATAATATCCGACTGGGTGTATCGCTTAGAAACCCATTGGAACTCGAAGTCGCTGTTGACTCATTTATCAATACCATCCAAAAAGCAGCATGGAATAATACTCCTCAACAGAACAAAATTGTGAGCTATAGTAAAATTAAGTACCCCCGAGAAATACAAGATTTCGTAAGACAAAAAAGAAAAGCTCGTAAGAGATGGCACCAAACTCGTGCCCCGCAAGATAAAACACATCTCAATCGGTTGAGTAATTTGCTATCCAATTCGATTAAACATTTTAAAAACCATGCAGTAGAAACTTATCTGCAAAGCCTTACAGCTGGAAAGGAATCGAATTATTCGCTCTGGAAAGCAATTAGAGTCATATAAAACGGCCAAAAATCGCTGTGCCGCCAATTAGGGTAACTCAAGACGTTTGGGCAAAAAGCGATAAGGAAAAAGCTGACGTTTTTGCCTCACATCTTGAGGAAACATTTGAGCCGTTTGATGGTCCAGCGAAAAATGAAAACATTAATATATTCGAGAGTAAAACCGAAAATAATATTGTAAGATATGTAAGCATTGCCGAGCTTAAACGGGAAATACAGAAACTAAAGCCTTAAAAAGCTCCGGGTTATCTTAATATGTTGCCTCGGAAAGCATTAACTAAGCTTCTTTTTATTATAAATGCAGCAATCAGATTAGAATACATACCAAGACAGTGGAAAGTCGCGGAAGTGATTATGGTTTCTAAAACCAGGAAAATAACCGAATGAAATAAAATCTTACAGGCCTATTTCACTTCTTCCAATAATTTCAAAAGTTTTTGAACGGATATTACTCGGTCGCTTACACCCCATAATTGAACAGAAACGTCTTTTACCTGACCATCAATTTGGGTTTAGAAGTAAACATTCAACGGTGGACCAAGTACATCGAATTACAGATGTAATTGAGAAAGCTTTCGAAGAAAAGAAAATTTGTTCAGCCGTATTTCTTGACGTGTCGCAAGCTTTTGCAAGGTGTGGCACAAAGGCCTTACTTATAAACTAAGTCAAGTTCTGCCAGAACAATTATATAAAATCCTCTTGTCGTATCTTGAGCATAGACTCTTCCGTGTGAAACTTGGAAGCGAATATTCCGAGTTCAAAGAAATAATGGCAGGTGTACCGCAAGGAAGCGTCCTTGGACCAATCCTGTACCTCCTATTCACTCGTGATATCCCACAAACAAACGATAAAATAGTTGCAACGTTTGCTGACGATACTGCTATACTAGCAGTTGGCACAACAATAGAGGAAACAAATATCAAATTACAAAACGCTCTTAACGAGGTTAATGAATGGACTAAATCCTGGCGGATTGCACTTAATGAGAGCAAATCGATCCATGTAGATTTTTCGTATAAACGGACAAACATTTTGCCTGTATTTCTAAATACGGTTCGAGTCCCATTTGCAAATGAAGCGAAATATCTCGGTATGACACTCGATGCAAAATTAAAATGGAAGTCGCATGTAAAAAAGAAATGCGAAGAACTTAAGAATAAATACAGAGAACTGTACTGGTTGCTCGGAAAATATTCGAAGCTTAAGCTTGCTGCTATTATACAAGCAAGTGCTAAAACCGGTTTGGACATATGATATACAACGATGGGGTTGTACCAGTTAAACGAATCTAAACATTTAACAAACTTTTGAAAACAAAATGTTAAGATCATTCGTCAATGCGCCGTGGTACGTAAGGAACGAAGATCTACGCAGAGATCTGGGTATTCCCGCGGTTAAAGATGAAACAAAAAATTTTGCACGAAAACATAAAAAAACGTTTATTAGGACACGTTAACACAACAGTCCTCCAAATTCTTGACGAAACAAATATATTGCGGCGTCTTCAAAGAACTAAACCCTAAGATTTGGCCCGATAATAACCAACCCCGCTATAAATTGCGGAAAAGCAAGAACTCTCAAAGGAAAGTTACCTGCCAAACATATTATATACTCGTGATAAAAAAATTGCTGGATAAGTCGAATACTTAGTTGCAATAGAAATACAAAATTTGTGGTGGTTTTTGTGAGTAAAAATCTCACACTACTTTGGGCACGTGCTCATCGTGTCTATGAAGATTTCCACCAGCCCACGTAAAAAAAAAAAAAAAAAATAGGGTACCAGCCACCCCCGAGAAAGAGCGCGTGGAATGATTATGAATCCGTGTACAGGAAAAAGGTGACAGAAGATGCACATGAGAAAGCGTTGCAGCACAAAACAAGAGCAGCGAGAGAAGAGTATAGAGACAGGAGAGGAAAAGAAAGTCCTGCGTAGAAACAAGTGGCCTTACGCAGCGTCCCAGCTCAAAGAGATCGAAGAATCGCGCGATCGTAAGAACATCCGGAGGTTTTATAAATAGGCCAAGCAACTGGCTGCTGGCTAAAAGAACGGAACGCAAGCTCTTCGAGACAGCGAAGGAAACCTAGTCACCGAAGCGCAGGGAATAGTAGATGTGTTAAGCAGCATTTCCAACAGCTGCTAAATGGGCATCATGTAGAGAGAGTGATAGTACAAGAAGAGAGCCACGTCCAGTCAATGAATAACTAGTTCCACCACCTAGTATAGAAGAAGTTGGCCTAGCTATAAAAAAAGCTAAAGAACAACAAGGCTGCAGGATCTGATGGCTTACCAGCGGAGCTTTTTGAATACGGTGGTGATGTTTTGGTAGGGAGCATACACCGAATCATCAACCAAGTATGGGTGGAAGAAAAAATGCCCAATGACTGGACTATCAGCTCCATATGCTCCATCTACAAAAAAAACGATCCTATGTATTGCAAGAACTATCGAGGTATATCTCTACTTAATGTCGCATACAAGATCCTATCCAACGTACTGTGTTAACGTCTACACACGTACCAGTGTGGCTTCCGGCCCGGCAGATCGACTATAGACCAAATTTTCACACTGAGGCAAACTCTGGAAAAGACCAACGAATTTCAAGTCGAAACTCACCACCTATTCATCGATTTTAAAGCTGCGTATGATAGCACTCATCGTCAGGAGCTCTATATGGCGATGGTCGAATTCGAAATCCCGGAAAAATTGAATCAGCTGTGTCGCTTGACGCTTGACGCTGGAAAACACGCGCTACAAAGTGCATCTTGGAAGTAGCTCCTCCGAACGATTCCAAACATGCACCGGATTTCGGCAAGGAGACGCACAATCATGTGACTTCTTCTCGTACTGGAGGAGATTGTGCGCAGGGCAGGTGTTAACACGGAAGGCACTTTCTTCAACAGGTCCTTCCAGCTGCTGGGCTATGCGGACGATATTAACATCATCGGTCGCTCCCAACGTGTCGTGATAAAAGCGTTCACGGCGTTTGAAGAACAGGCGAAATCCGTTGGCCTTGAAGTAAATGAGGACAAGACTAAGTACATGCTATCAACAAACAAGCAAGCATCTGTCCACCGCTTAGGAAAAACGTCTATATTGATAGCAGCTATTTCGAGGTAACTAGGGAGTTCACCTACCTCGGAATTAACATAAACTCCACGAATGACACCTAAGTGGAGATCCATCAAAGAATTACCCTAGGAAACCGTTGCTACTTCGGTTTGGCAGAACAACTGGGTTCAAAACTCCGAAGTTGAAGGACGAAATGTGTGCTCTACAAAACCCTTATCCTGCCAGTTCTGCTTTATGATGCAGAGTGCTGGACGATAAGCAAGAAGGAAGAGCTGATATTTGGTCCTGTGCACGGCGAGGGCGAATGGAGGAGAAGAGACAACCGCGAAATCTATGAGCTGTACCAAGATGTAAATGTAGACCAAAAAGCCAAAACACGTCGACTACATTGGCTCGGCCACATCGAGCGATTGGACAATAATGCTCCAGCTAAGAGGATCTTAGAATCCCAGCCCCCAGGTTCGAGAAGGCAAGGAAGACTGAACCTCCGTTTCAAAGACCAAGCCATCGCGGATGCCAGAGCGCTTGGTCTAGATAACTGGAAGCAGCGAGCCAGGGATCGTAGAGGATGGAAGCCTGCAGTGTCTCTACGCACTATTTGCTCCAGTACGAGATTGAAGAAGTCACATGATAGCGCATCTCCTTGCCGAAATCTGGTGCTTATTTGGAATAGTTCGAAGGAACTACTTGCAAACTGCACGTTGCAGCCCGTGTTTTCCAGCGTCACGCGACACAGCTGAATCAGTTTTACTGGGATTCCGAATTCGGCCATCGCCATATAGACCTCCTGACGATGTTTGCTATCATACGCGGCTTTGAAGTCGATGAATACGTGGTGACTTTCGACTTCAAATTCGTTAGTCTTTCCAGGATTTGCCACAGCGTGAAAATTTGGTCTATAGTCGATCTTCTGGGTCGGAAGCCACACTAGTACGTGCCAATTAGAGTGTTTCAGAACGGTTTTAGACATTCACACAGTACGTTGGATAGGATCTTGTATGCGACATTAAGCAGGGATCGCCTTTTTTGTAGTCATATGGAGCTGAAAGTCCAGTCATCGGGTATGTTTTCTTCCACCCATACTTGGTTGATGATTCGGTGTATGCTCCCTACCAAAACATCACCACCGTATTTAAAAAGCTCCGCTGGTAAGCCGTCAGAACCTGCGGCCTTGGTGTTCTTTAACTTTTTTGTAGCTAGGCCAACTTCTTCTATACTAGGTGGTGGAAATAGTTCTTTATTTACTGGACGTGGGTTCTCTTCTTGCCCTATCACTCTCTCTACATGATGCCCATTAAGACGCTGCTGGAAGTGCTGCTTGAACACATCTACTATTCCCTGCGCTTCGGTGTCTAGGTTTCCTTCGCTGTCTCGAAGAGCCTGTGTTCCGGTTTTAAAAATCCACTATTCCACATATGGCACATTAAGCCGTATTGACTACACGATATCACGAGAAGACCATTTCATTGCTTTTCTGTTGCACTTTCAATTTAAGCTTAATGACCAAATATTTTCCAAAGCCTTCTCGAACTTTTTCTAACATTAAAATAATTAACAGTTATATTGCGTATTCTTGGATCTGTGAAGAAGGACATCTGGGTTAGATTTGAGGTTCTTTAAAGCGTCAGAATCAAGGCTTAAGTTAATACCTTTAGCATTTATTTTTTATTTTTCTAGCAATAGCTGATTAGTAAGAAGCGTAACTAGCATCTTGACACGCAAGGTTGTCGTTTGTACAGACACGCAATTTTTGCATTGCATGCAACTTCATCTCACGAAATAAAGATCCAATGATTGTCAAATCATTTCGAACTCTAGCTAAAATTGTACTCTCCGACCTTACTTCATTATGGCATCTTTACAGCCGGCGATATCAATCTACCAGATGGGCTCGTAAAGACACCACCTCTAGCGTTTTTTTTTTTTATTTTTGGCAATCCAGTCTACACCCCCATTACCATAATACGACCAAATTCCCTTCCACTGACATTCAATTCAAGCGCAGATATAACTCGATCCACATGAAATGTCAAAACATCTTCGAAATGAGAAAGTCAGACGACTTGCAACAGATTTTTACTCACGTCGCACGTTGTGCACCAGTTAGAGAAGGTTAAACCCAAACAAGGAACCAAGCGAAACAGATCAAAACAAAAAATTCATTAAAAGGTCAACAGACGAACGAAGAAACAATAAGCCCCGACCAAAACACAGAATCCCACAAAAACAACGCCAAAAGCCTCCTCCAAAACGAAAGGGAATCTCAAACTGAGTCTTGTCGGTTCTCTCCGTGGTATGTGGTATGGTGGCGAAAATGTCTTTTCTAAGACGCCGCCACCGACCGCCGCCAAACGACTTGTTGAGACTGTGCCTCCAACGTCGATTTATCCCCAAGTGGTGGTAAGCGAAATGGCAACAAAAACATTTGCTAACATGGCTTAGACAGCCATGGTGAGCACATGGTCGCAGATTTGGGTTTCAGCTATGCGATCATCACAATTTTCATTCCATTTTCCAGCACGAGAGTGGGGAGGAAATTGAGGAAAAGACGAATGAAAATGTAAAGGAAGTCGGAAAATGTCAGAGGGACAGTTTTTTTTTCCAGCTGGTATGCACATCTTTTGGCGGATTGCTGCGCTTCTTTTTTAGGGCTTTACAGGTACCTAGCAACATTTCCCAACCATATGGCGCGGATGACGAAATGGTGACAGGTGCTTTTTCAACTTCCCTTCTGATCTGATCGTACGTGTGGTGCACAAATTGATTGTAAGCACTACGAATGGGAGGTAGGTTAAGTGATATTTTGTTAGGAAGCTTGCTTTCATTGTATTAGAAATGTCATCAGGCGAAGTCTGTCGTCGTACAAGTTTAATGCTTGCTTCTCATAATTATCGTTAGAAGCCGGGGAACTGATGTTCATAAAAAAAACAATCTTTGTGTGGTACAAGTGATTATAAGTCAATGAAACCTGTTAATGGTGATTGGGAGAAAAGTTTACGATAAAGTCAACCGGCTTGATGTCAAAAAATGCATTAAATCATTCCGCGTGTCAAATGGAAAACGAGCCGCAACATTAGGTAACACAGTTGTTGAGAGGATTTTACAGCTGGGTTTGACAGATATGTTGAGAGCCCAACCTTAGCTTATGAAGATGGGACATAAAGTTTATTTAACATGGGAAAATAAATCGTTGACGATGTTGGGACATAAAGACGCCCCTTCCGATTGTTTTTGCCACAGGATGTTGTGGGTTGTAAATGGGTTTTTTTTACACTATCGATTATGTTTCCTCACCTCGATATCCATAAGGGGACATGGATCACCCGCGGTCACCAGCAAGAAACCCCTGGTTTGATGAGGAATGCCGACAGATGCTCGCAGCCAAGAACGTGGCCTACAAGGCTAAGATGCAGGTGAAGACGAGAGCTGCCATTGAGCGCTATAGGCAAAGAAGAAGGGAAGAACATCGGCTTTTCAGAAAGACGAAAAAAGAGCAAGAAGAGCGCGCGATCGAGGATATAGAGAGGTGCCACTCCAGGAACGATGTTCGCAAGTTTTACCAAAGTGTAAAACGTCAAAGCCAAGGCTACAAGGTTCGAACAGAATCCTGTCGAGATGAACAAGGAAATATCTTAGTTGAGACACAGTCGATGCTGAGAATATGGAAGAACCACTTCTGCAGACTGTTAAACGGCGATGACGAACAACATTCCGCTGTCAGGCAGGACGAACCATTTAATATAGGCAACGACAGCGAAAACTGCCAACCACCCGACCTAAGTGAAGTGAGGATAGCTATATCTAAACTCAAGCTTGATTAGGCCGCCGGAAATGACGGCCTTCCAGCTGAGCTTTATAAAGCTGGCGGAGAAGACATGGTAAGCAACATCCACCAACTCTGCCGTAATTTGTGAACGCTTGAAACCGTTTACCAACAACCTGATCGGGCCTTATCAGAGTGGTGATAGGCCAGGAAAATCCACAATCGATCAAATTTTCACACTTCGGCAGATCCTGGAAAAAACCCAAGAAGTCCAAATCGATACCCACCACGTATTTACCGATTTCAAAGCCGCATACGACAGCATTTATAGAGACGAACTATACAGAGCCATGTCTAGTTTTGGTATACCGTCCAAACTCGTCCGTTTGTGTATGATGACGATGGAGAATTCTAGCTGCACCATCAGGGTCGGAAACAGCCTCACCGACACATTCGATACCAAAAAAGGACTTAGGCAAGGCGATGAGCTGTCATGTGACTTCTTCAATTTGGTTCTTGAGGGGATTGTGCGGAACTCTTGAGACAACACCAGAGGCACAATTTTCCAAAAATCGGTGAAACTACTAGCATACGCCGACGATATTGACATCATTGGTATGACTCAACGTGATGTCATAGCCACGTTTGCTAGTATAGAGAGGGAAGCGGAAAAAATGGGTTTAGCAGTAAATGAGGGTAAGACAAAGTATATGCTGTCAACGCGAAAAGACACACAACATCGACGAATTGGACAGAACGTTACCATTGACGGATATAACTTTGAGGTAGTACGAGACTTTGTCTACCTCGGCTCCGCTATTAACTCTGACAACAACATCTCGTCAGAAATCAAACGAAGAATTACTCTTGCCAATCGCTGTTTCTTCGGGCTAAGAAGGCAATTTAGTAGTAAAGCCCTCACTCGAACTACTAAGGAGATCCTATATAAGACCCTGATCATCCCAGTCCTGCTCTACGGCGCTGAAGCATGGACCTTATCAAAAGCGGATGAAGAAATCCTTAGTTGATTCGAGGGAAAACCACGAACTATACGAGCTGTACAGCTAGGACATGTAGAAAGAATGGACACCAATACTCCGGCTCGCAGAGTCTTCGATTCCTAGCCAGACGTCGGACGCAGTAGAGGAAGACCTCGCCTTAAGGAGCTCGCACAAGTAGAAACCGACCTCAACCAACTTGGAGTGCGCAACTGGATGCAGTTAGCTAAGGACCGGGCTAATTGGAGAGGCATGTTGGTTGAGGCCCAGGTTCATCCCGGACTGTGGCGCCACTTAAGTAAGTCACTATCTGACACCATCTCAAGAACTGTATCCCTACACCCTCGCACTTAATTCGTCATTACGGGCGATTTCAAGTACACAATTCTTCGTGGCTTCGACATTCTGGACAGTCAACACCCGAGATCTTTGCTGTCATAAACAACTTAACTCAGCTCAGTAAACGAGCCAACGCGCATTTCGGATATTGATAGTCAAGCCGTCAACACCCTGGACTTGTTTTTAACATCTCACCCCGACAAATACACCATAAATGTATTACCGCCTCTAGGCACGTCAGACTACTGCACCGTATCAGCTAATTTCTCGTACTCCAACCACACAGTTAAAGAGCAAATTCCTAAAAGAACTATATAGCATTATGAGAAAGCCAACTGGGAAGCTCGAAACGGTTTCTTTAAGAATTTTAACTGGTCATTATGCTTCCTCGATAATGACGCGCAAGCTACGGCTGATGCGATAACTAACACCATTCTCCTGGGTATGAAATCCTGTATCCCTCACCGGGTAATGAGTATCAAACCGGAGGTAAACGGGTGGTATGACTCGAGCTGTAAAGAGGTTGTTAGGGTGAAAGAGTTATGTTTTCGGTCATATAACCCCAACCCAACTGAGGAAAACCGTTTAAAATTCAACGAGCCAGAAATGACTGCAATGCCCACATTAAGCGTGTCAAATTCTTCCACGACCAAAAGTTGAGGCAAACAATTCTACTATGTCCCAAAGGTAGTAAAAACTTTTGGTCGTTTGTAAAAAACATTAAGAATTCGACCTCATCTTCCATCCCAACGCTCATTTACAATTACATTCCAGCTGTCACCTCTCTAGACAAAGCCAATCTGCTCGCTGCGCATTTTGCAGCCAATTCCACGCTGCCAGATTGTGCCCAGTCTCCCCCTGTACTAGAGAACGTAGAACATTCTATGGGACCAATTCACTTTCGTACTCGTACAGTCGCAAGATATATTTCACAATAGATTCATTGAGGGAGGAGATTTTAATGCCAAAAATAAGTATTGGGGATCTAGACTAACGAATACTAGAGGAAGAGCTTTACTTGAATCAATTAAAGAATGTGGCAGTAAATATCATTCGGCGGGAATACCTACCTACTGGCCAACAGATAGGAATAAAACCCCAGATCTTGTGGACTTCTTTATAACAAAAAATATCTCCTCAAATAATATAAATGTGGAAGAAGGGCCAGACCTACAGTCAAATCACTCTTCAATACTTTTCACACTTGGCGATAAAATAATAATGAAAGGAAAGAAATGACTGGAGCTACTTCAGAGAGAAGTTGGAAGAAAATACCCAAATGATAGCTATTGAAACAGAAGAGCAAATAGAAAAAGCAGTGCAATATTTACACTCAATATACAAAAAGCTGCATGGGCTGCAACTCCAAAAATAAAAAACAAAATAAAACAAAATTCATACCCTCCTGTAATATGTGAAATTATTGCAGAAAAGAGAAAAGCTAGAAAACGTTGGCAACAAACAAGAGCGCCAATTGACAAAAACAAACTAAACAGGCTAAATAGTAAACTCAGAAAATCAATAATTGAATTCAGAAATGAGTCACTAAAAAAATACCTTACAGGCCTAACAAATGATGCTAGTACTGACTACTCGCTCTGGAAGGCAACAAAGAAAATGAACAGGCCAACAGCTCACATCCCACCAGTGAAAACCAGAGAAGGAAACTGGGCAAAAAGCAGTCAAGAAAAAGCAAATACTTTTGCTGAGCATCTTGAAGGCGTCTTCCAACCATACGAAGATAAAGACTATCAAGGAATGGAAGAAACGTGCCAGGAAGATGTACCAATTCGACCGGTTACGTCTAAAGAACTTGCCAAAATAATAAAAGAAGGTATAAACATAAAAAAGGCCCCAGGGTTTGATTTAATAACGGGGGAAATTTTAAAACAATTCTCAAAAAAAATACTGAAACATCTAGCGCAGATCATAAACGCTGTATTTAGATTAAGATATGTACCAAGCATATGGAAGATCGCGGAGGTTATAATGATTCCAAAACCAGGTAAACCACCTAGCGAAGTAACCTCATATAGGCCAATATCGATACTACCAATGTTGTCCAAACTATTCGAAAAGATGCTGGTAAAACGCCTGCAAAATATTATTGTAGACAAATCGCTAGTACCGAGCCATCAATTTGGGTTCAGGGATAAACACTCAACAATTGACCAAGTGCATAGAATCACTGATAAAATTGAAAATGCTTTTGAAGAGAAAAAAGTATGCTCTACAGTATTTCTTGATATATCACAAGCTTTCGACAAAGTATGGCACAAAGGATTGATCCATAAATTACAAATGCAACTGCCGAAGCAGTATTCAAAAATACTGGAGTCGTATAATCTACAGCGATTTTTCAGAATTAAACAAGAAACAACATACTCAACATTAAGAGAAATTAAGGCTGGTGTACCTCAAGGCAGTGTTTTAGGTCCAGTACTATATCTCCTATTCACTAGTGATCTACCAGAAAGTGACGAAATCACTCTAGCTACCTTTGCAGACGATACTGCTATACTTTCTGTAGGAGAAACTGTCGAAATAGCTACAAAAAAGCTTCAAAAGGCAGTAAACAATATCTCAGAATGGACTAAAAATTGGCAGATCAGATTAAATGACCTGAAGTCAGTTCATATAAATTTTACGTTAACAACTGTACCACACACTCCAGTATACATAATTAGTAATGTAGTGGAATATTCAAATACTGCTAAATATTTAGGGATGACTCTAGACGCCAAACTGCGCTGGAAAGCCAACGTAAAGAAAACGAGTGGTGGGTGCACGACTGGGTCGTACGCAACTTTCTCTTTCACAGCGAGTTAGGCGGTAAATCAAATAGTACGCATTTTGATTATTAATGCTTAAAATGATATAAATAATGTCGAAATGTGATTATACGAATGTTTCCTCCAAAATTATGATTTTCCGTTATTGGCCAAAACTGAAAATTCCGTTTAGTGATAGTTGGGCTAAAACTAATTATGTGGAATTGTTTCAAACTATAATAGTAGTATATATATTAAATTTCATTCAATTTGACATAGCAGTTTGCGAGAAATTAACAATTTTCTTTATATGGCCTAAATGACAAAATCCGTTATATGGATTTTCTCGCAAAAACTGGGTATGCAGTTTTGTTGGAACTAATATGCTTACAGTATATATAAAGTTTAATCAAAATCGTTAGAGCCGTTTTCGAGAAAATTGAGGTTATGTGTAATTTTTATATGGCAGGTACCGTTATTAACATGGCTAAAAGCAAACAAAAAAAATGGCCTAGAATTATGACCAAAACAAACTTGGATACGAAGTTTGAAGAAAATCGGCCAAGCCGTTTAGGCTGGGGAGACCATTACGGACAGACGGACCGACGGACCGACGGACCGACGGACGGAATTCCAAAAACCACTTTTTTAGGCTCCGCTATCATCGTAATGTTAGAATCAATCAAAATCTCGAGGTCGAAAATTTTCACGAAAACAATATCTTTCTCTTTGTAAGAGAAAGTTAAAAAGAGATGAGTTAAACATCCGCTATAGTAAAATGTATTGGCTTATTGGGAGATACTCACCCTTATCCAACTACAATAAATTATTGCTATATAAGCAAATTCTTAAACCAGTATGGACCTATGGGCTCCAGCTGTGGGCAGGCACATGCAAGACAAACTTACTAGGAATACAAACCTTCCAAAACAAAGTACTACGGAGCATAGTTAACGCACCGTGGTACATACGTAACACCGATCTACATAGAGATCTATATATTGAAATGATTGAAGATGAAGCTAAAAAAGTAGCTCTAAGACACAGAGATAGGCTTCTCAGCCATGTTAATTTAGAAATAGCACAGCTTTTAAGAACCGACAATATAGTCAGGAGATTAAGACGGGTTAAACCCCTTGATCTATGTAGCTAAAGATATATATAATTTAAAAAAAAAAGAAAAAAAACAAGAAATACTGAAACTTAGGTACAATTTCAAACAAAACTCATAGAAATCCGACCAACGTCGGAATTTCTTTTAAATTTTATATTTTTATAAAATATAATACATGTGAAAAATAAATTGCTGATTAGTCTAACGACTAGGTGCGATTCCTTGAAGACATACAAAAGTCAGTCTTCGGGAGGTTTTTTAGATCGGGTTAAAGTCCCTCACTATTGCAGAAGGTTCCCTCGCGATAAAACCTCTGCAATGTCTTTCGACAATTTTTTTTTTGGTTTAATAGGACTTAAAGGCCACTCATGCGACTATGGGCTCATGGATATCACAGTTTTATGCTTATGTCTAAACAGATGATGAAATCTACGAAGATTATGGGACCTTCCTCAAGTGTTATATCCAAATGATGCTTATGTGGCCCTACAGTCCGAAATGAACCTGGGATTCAGCCAGCATGGCTCTCCAATTAGCACGGTCTTTAGCCAATTGCCTCTAGTTGGTCGATTGCTTCAAGTTGGTTAAGGTCGGTTCTACTTGTGCGAACCAGAGTATTGGTGTCCATTCGTTCTGCATATCCTAGCAATTTTTAACGTCCAATGCGGAGTTTTTTTTTTTGACTAGGGGTATGTCGCTGTACATTTCGTATAGTTCTTGGTTAAATCCCTCACCATAGCACGTCAACACAAACTGATCGAAGAGTTTTCGAAGAATTTTAGAACTAGAACGATCAGGGTCCTGTAGTAGTTTGATCTCCTTAGTAGTTCAAATGAGTCCTGTACTACTTAATCGTCTCTTAGCTGGAAGAAACAGTGGTTGGCAAAAGTAATTTTTCGTTTAATTTCTGACGAGATGTTGATGTAAGAAGACCAAGTCCCGTACTACCTCAACGTTTAATCTGTCAATGGTGACATTCTGTAAAATTCATCGGTGTGATGTGTCCCTTCGAGTTGACAGCATATTATTGGTATTCCCCCTTATTGGTAGCAAAGATGTCAATATCGAGGCGTATGCTAGTTGTTGCACAGATTTATGTAAAAGTGTGCCTCTAATGTTGGATCGGAGGATTTGCACAATCCTTTCATACTATGAAAGTAAATAAATGGACAGCAATTGTAATTTTCTTATAATTATAGGTTCTTATAGTTAGTAGGTTGTTGGCTTGACCAGCCACCATTTACTCTATACTCCATTTTGGGTATTCCTTCGGTCTCGTCTGGGAATGGTTAAAGATGTCTCACTCTCTTTATTTTTGGTTTGAAGTCCTTCATAGAATTTTCTAAGAAGTAGTCAGCCTACCGACAAAACGCTGGTAGTTTCCGCAAATAGACATACATCCCAACTTACAACGACACCATTTTAATCCTGACTCCAAACGGCCAATTTGAGGGGCTTTTCATAACCAGTGTTATAAACCAGACTTTCGCAATAGCATGGTTACCTAGTAAACAAAACTTAGGTGTTGTTGCTTTCGGGATCTTAACCAGGTACTCTGTGCTTTGTAGTCTAACTATGCAACTGCACCAACCTCACCTGAAAAAAAGTGCTCATAAAGCAACAAACTGCTTCACCTCTTACTACCACATATGAAGTCTTAAAGCAACACCTAATAGCCCCAATATACGAAATTGGATAAAAACTTTAAATTAGAAGTTCTCGAGGTTTTCTGACCATCAATCAGCATTAATCCTTCTCAGCTTGAAGCGTACTTTTAAATGGGCTTAACCATGAATGACTCTTAGCTTGTCTTGGACTTGATGCAGTAGTTTAGTATTTATACACATAAATGTACAAAGCGCTTAATTCATGTCGGTTTGCACCTTTTATGCAATATATCAGTGAAGCATCAATGTGCCCATTGTATAGAGAGTGTCAAGCTTCACAAATAGCTCGTAAATTAACCATCTGTTAGTAATAATGTTCAAGGCCAAGATTCCATACGAAATTGTTAATTTCATTGTCATTTTGTCACATAAATCTTACGAGGTTTTTGGATTCTTGGACATACCTAAACTATGGGTATAAATGTCGAAGTCAACCAGAAGAGTTTTATTCGAGTTCGAAGAGTGTCAAAAATGAAATGGGTACTGTGGCACATACGTTGTAATGAAGAGTAGGTTAAAAGACACTAGGAAATAAGAAAAAAAATATCGCAATACATGAAAAAGTTTGACAAGTATCCAAGAGTAAAAATTGACATGCCATCTAAAATTAAACGTTTGAGATCCGCATACAATTGCAGCACCTTTTACTAGTCAAAAATAAAAATGCGTCGAAAACAAAGCTTCGAACACATGTACGGTTACAGAAACTCACCCAAATCGACATATACAAAGGTTAATCAATCACTATCTCAGCCCGTCTTCAAGCCTGGTATCGAAAAACCTGGATTTCTACATCGATCCCAAAGAATAGAGTATCTGTGATCATATGCATTCACACCGAGTAGATATCTTTGAAATGCCAATCCGAATTACGATCAGATAGGACTGACAAGATCCCTATAGTTGTATCTACTATTCATTTGATATTGGTGAAAGGAATAAAATCTCTACTCCCAAACAGTATTTGCAATTTCCTTATCGACTATCACAAATGCAGGTCATAGATACAAATTTCGAACCCCGTCGTTCTTCCATTTGCGAACGAAACAAGTACACGATTCGGATCTATCGATGAATCAGTCTCTCACACCTAATACCACCTGCAATAGCCTGCATTCCATAGCTTGACTTATAAAAATGAGGTTTAATGCGTCAAACTTATCCAACTGACATCCTAATCGTAGAGCTAATATCCGTCTGAAATTTATATCACCATCGTCGTCGCCTCCACAAAGTCATTTGTCCAATCCTCTGTACTGCACATATGCATGCACAACTTTCGCATGACCTAACTAGGTGCTATTACTTAAGCAGCTATAAAGCTCATAGATAAACAAACTCAAGAAATGCCAAAGTTCAGCTCGAAACGACGACATCAACCGAAGTATTCCACAATTTACTTGACCAGATGCACACAGAGTAGGCCACAGAGTAGGCCAGAGACTAGGCTATAGACTAGGCGACTTTTTCTGCTCGAAAATGTTAACAAAAAGTAGATCCCAGTCGGGTTGTATTTGAGTAGATACATATGGCTGGCAACACATAAATAAGATGCGAAGACTTGGATTTTTTTTTTGACTGACCTAACAAATAAGGAAATTAATTGTCGTGCCTTCGAACATCTGCATTAGTCAGAAGCTAGTGGCTTAAATTGAATCGCGCAGACTCTTTGATTCCATATAAGGGGAGTATACTGCAGCCGCCGAGTAGTCGTCGCCGCCGATGGCTGCAATCGACACTCGCGTACAAGTACACACCTCGCCGAGATTCCCCACATCGAATCATCGCCATGAGATGAGGTAACAGCCATGAACTTTAATTCCAGCGATCCGAGCACATTCCTTTCTTGGACTGCAAACACGAGCATCACAGTCATGTGGCTTTCACTTGATATAGATTTTTCTCTCAGCAAAAAAACCAATAAATAGATTTTTTTTCTGTATTCAGTTATATTCCATTCTATGTACTTGCATGATGTATCGGTGAGGTTGAACATGACCTTTGTTGCATCGATTAATCGGAGATGAATTAAGATGTTTTATAATCGCACACAAGGCACAGTGGTGGCTGGCAGTGGCAGGGAAATTTTTTTGTTTAATATTTTTTTGTTTCAAAATGTTTTGAGTAAAAATATCTAAATCACACAAGTGTATCCGATCAAGAAAAAACATTTACAAGTTTCAACTAACCGAATGCAATGAAAAGCCGGTGAGATAGCTCTTAAATCATAAAATCAAATGTTTCTCTCGGGTGAGGCGAACCTATAATAATGAAATAGCGCCTTGATATGTTGCATTCAGGTGTTTTTTTAACAATACTGTCGCTGTGTATTGTACGCAAATCGTAATATGTCTCCTGGGAGGCTGTTCTATTGTATCTGTAAAATAGAGACCAGTTTTCGCTGAGCTTATGATTGGAGATAAGAGGTAAGGGAATAATCGTCTAGAACTGTATTTAGGGAATGGTCTTATTTTTGCTTAATGAAAGAAAGGAGATGTAGACTTTATTTCTGCTTCTAAATGGTACCTCAGTTCAGCGGCCGCTTATTTGGTAAAATTGGTATAAAATGTAGATATGATAAATTTAAACCACTTGTGATGCCTAGGAGGCGTATGGATTAGCCATGATTTAATAGCTGTAGCCTTCATTTCTTCTTCATTTTAAAACTATGTTCTAGGTATGATAGTATTTACCGAATTGAGCATTATACAGAAGTGATGACCGAATTCAGGATCATGCCAAAATTGATACAATGTGATGTAGGGTCAAGTTCGGAAGTCACTGATCTTAAAATTTTCTAAATATCTACCGAATTTCGGTAAGGATATGCGATATCATGCGGTTTCCTCAATCACTTTCTAGAATAGATAGTGCTTGGGTCAAGTAAAAGCATCAAAAGTAAGTACTCTAGCAAATCCTTCAAGATACAATATCACCATAACTGGTTGCTCTCATTGCCCTGTTGTAGAGGAAATTAAGGCAATTGATGAATAATATTTGATGAATATTTTTGACACTTTCAAACGAAGGTATTATGAGGAAAGCAAATGAGGTAAAATATTTAATTATGATTTCTATCAGCTGTTGCAATATATAGCCTCGGAAAGGGCTGATTTTATTGTTGAGGAACCTATTGAACTAAAAATGGACAACGACGTTCGTATCTGCACCTGGAATGTGAAAACATTAAATAGGAGTGGTGTAGGCGAACAACTAGCGGAAGCTCTCAACTGCTACTAAGTAGACATTACTGCCATCTAGGAAATACGGGCAATAAGAGAATGAAAAAATGTGACATATAATACGGACCGTGTTATAGTGAGCAGAAAAAGCGACTATTCGGATGCGGATTTGTTATAAGTGCCAGACTTAGGCAAGAAGTATTATGTTTCCAAGACATTAGCGAACGCATTGTAACAATTCGCATCAAGGTGAAATTCGCCAACATAAGCCTTATATGCGCTCATGCTCCGACGGAGGATAAAGATGATACAACTATGGATTGCTTCTACGAGCTCCTTGACAAAACCTATGAGCGACTACCAAAGTACGATGTTTAAATCGTGCTGGGAGATTTTAACGCAAAGGTAGGAAGAGAAGACATCTTCAACAGCATTGTCGGAAAATTCAGTCTACACGACAACAGGCCTGGCAACGGACTTAGGCTAATTGACTTCACTACGGGACGAAATGCCACTATATCCAGCACACGGTTTTATCAACTCGATATCCGGGGACATGGTGGTCTCCAGATCAATGAGCAGTCAACAAAATGGATCACATTGCGATAGACAAGAGGCACGCATGCAGTATTTTGGATGTCCGAACATTCCGAGGGCTAACATCGACTCGGACCACTACCTTGTTCTAGCCAAAGTAAGGATGCGGATATCCGCCACGCCACAACAAACCAGAAATACTTTGAAAAAATTTAATGTCGAAAGACTGCAATCGCAAGAGACCGCCAAGGCCTTCGCGTAACGCGTATCCCTTAACCTCTCGATTCACACCATTCCACCAGAATCTAATGTCGAAGAACAATGCCAACGATGCCAACAAGCCGCAACTGATGTGCTAGGTTTCTCACGGCCACCAGCAAGAAACCCCTGGTTTGACGAGATACTCGCAGCCAAGAACGAGGCCTACAAGGCTAAGCTGCAGGTGAAGAAGAGAGCTGCCATTGAGCTCTATAGGCAAAGAAGAAGGGAAGAACATCGGCTCTTCAGAAAGAAGAAAAAAGAGCAAGAAAAGCGCTATCGAGGATATAGAGAGGTGCCACCCCAGGAACGATGTGCGCAAGTTTGACCAAAGTGTAAACGTCAAAGCCAAGGATAAAAGGCTCGAACAGAACCCTGTCGAGATGAATAAGGAAATATCGTATTCGAGATACAGTCGATACTGAGGATATGGAAGAACCACTTCTGCAGACTGTTAAACGGCGATGACGAACAACATTCCGCTGTCAGGCAGAACGAACCATTTAATATTGGCAACGATTGCGAAAACTGCCAACCACCCAACCTAAGTGAAGTGAGGATAGCAATATCTAAACTCAAACTTAATAAGGCCGCCGGAAATGAGGACCTTCCCGCTGAGCTTTATACAGCTGGCGGGAATGACTGGGTAAGTAACATCCACCAACTCATAAGCCAAATCTGGTCGGATGAAAGGTTGCCTGAAGAATGGAACTTCAGTATCGTTTGCCCGATCCACAAAATAGGAGACCTCTGAACTGCGCCAACTACAGAGGTATAAGTCTCCTCAACATCACCTACAGGATCCTATGTGCGATAATATGTGAACGCCTGAAACCGTTTACCAACAACCTGATCAGCCCTTATCAGTGTGGTTTTAGGCCAGGAAAGTCCACAATCGATCAAATTTTCACACTTCGGCAGATCCTGGAAAAAACCCAAGAAGTCCAAATCGATACCCACCACCTATTTATCGATTTCAAAGCCGCATACGATAGCATTTATAGAGACGAACTATACAGAGCTATGTCTTGTTTTGGTATACCGCCCAAACTCGTCCGTTTGTGTAGGATGACGATGGACAATTCTCACGACCTCACCGACACATTCTATACCAAAAAAGGATTAAGGCAAGGCGATGCGCTGTCATGTGACTTTTTCAATTTGATTCTTGAGAGGATTGGCGAAACTCCCGAGCCAACACCAGAGGCACAATTTTCCAAAAATCGGTGCAACTACTAGCATACGCCGTCGATATTGACATCATTGGTAGGACTCAACGTGATGTCATAGCCACGTTTGCTAGTATAGATAAGGAAGCGGCAAAAATGGGTTTATCAGTAAATGAGGGTAAGACTAAGTATATGCTGTCAACACGAAAGGACACATCGACGAAAAGGACATCGACAAATTAGACAGAACTTCACCATTGACAGGTATAACTTTGAGGTAGTACAGGAATTTGTCTACCTCTGCTCCGCTTTCAACTCTGACAACAACATCTCGTCAGAAATCAAACGAAGAATTACTCCTGCCAATCGCTGTTTCTTCGGGCTAAGAAACACTGGCCCTCATGCGAGTAGTATCGATTGTCATGAAATGCTTTCTCAACTCATCCGTTCGGATTTGGCATAAAAAAGGAAGTCCCGCCATCTTGCAAAGAGTACACACGCACACATGAATTGTTGTAATAAAAATCAAGGCACTAGGTACTAACGACCCTCTTTCACCAAAAATTTGTAATTTTTGTACATAAAACCAAAGACCTCAAATTGTATCCACTGTTCAAACAATTTGCCAGTCATACGACAACAATCGCAATCAATATTTCAATATTGAAGAATAATATTGCATTAGCATTGACCAAGTAGCGAGTTGTTGATTTTTTTTGGTATCTGTTGAACAAGTATCTAAATATTTGTATTTTGTTTATATTCGTATCCATCAACTCGCATGTGGTTGATTTTGAAGTCAGTTACCTATACCGGTGGTGATTCAAGCCACAATGTCACCATACGCCCATTTTCGCATTAAAACAAATTAACACGATTTTTTTTGTAAATATGCGAATATGTGGGAAACAACCTCAATGGAGTGACACGATTGATGTGGGCTTTTTAAAGACTGCACCTATTTTGGCCAATTCTAAGGTCACAAAGGATGAGTTCAGGAATGTTCTGTCCCCAGACTTTGTGTAGGTGCATCATTCATCTGATCGTCGTTTGAGATACTGACAAAATGATATCGCTTTTGTTTTAAGTGAGACCTCCTTATGGTGTTTAATAGCCTGTTCCAAATTCAGAATTAGGGTTAGTGTTCCATAATTGGTCGAAACACTTGAAATGGATTAACATACATAAAAAAGCTATTTCGATAAAAAATTTGCATTAAATAAGTATTTCGTATCTTTTACATATTTAGCTACATTTCAAGGCCAGATTTACGATTTGTCAAGAAATTCTTGGTACTCTGAATGACAACATAGAGAAAAATCTACACCGGTGAGTCTCAAGCCCACAACCAAAACTACGACTAATGTTGGTCTTAAGTTATTCCCAAAAAACTGGAAATACCCATAATCGGTGTGAATCGGAAGTGACTCGGTTTAGCTATGCGGATGATTGATCAAAAACAAAAAAAAAAGCCGCCCCCTTGACACACTCGATTGATGTGGTTTGTTGGTCAGGCGCCTACACGGAAGCGTAACGTATGGAACTGTCCGACGTGCCTAATTAAAAATGCAGTTCTTACAAAATCGTCATGAATTCACGACCATTTGTGGTTAAATTATTAAAAAGATGAAAAGCAGAGATGAGTTGTATCTCAATGCCTTGTTATTAATGGCTAATTCGGCTACAAATGAAATAAACGTGCTCTGCGCTCACGTTGTCATCTGAGGTGCACTTTACTTTTTTGTGTCATTAAATTCTTATAAAAGATAAATCGGGCTAAAGGTTTATTTTAAAAATGTTTATTAAAATTTGCAAATAATTGACTTGATAAACGCGATATTTTTACGTATCGGTTATTTGTAGGCTCACGACTTTGCAATGGTCAGGCGATGATTGAATTTTCGTAGACTATTGGTGACGGAACATCCATATTGTGCAAGGAAAGGATAAAAATAGTTATTAGCTAGCAAACACTCTGGGATTAGAAAAGATAAATATTTTCTACGGTATATTAATATAATGAGACAGAGGAGGATTTTTAAATTCCATTCCATTCGTAAAGGGGGGAGTTGGGACTAAAGGACTGCGATTGTATGCAATCTTGAGCTTTTACCTAGCTGATGCCTATAAACTGCAACACTCAGCCTTCACGTGACGATCGCTGAGTTCCTAGTACCTGGACCGTAGATAGGCTCTCAGTCCCTGAACACGTGTACTCACACTACGGCACATATTCTATTTTCAGGCGGCAACAAAAGAACTCTCAAGATGGAGTAAATATTGACATCTAGCAGTCCCATTTAGGATGCATAAAGTGAGTAACCTAAATGAGCTGATTCGACATATTCCGACAACATTACTTTGAAACACGGTGGTAGCGAATTAACTAATCAAGGGACAGTGCATCGCAGTTCCCTATCGCCATATGTGTTGTGGGTTGTGACTGGTGGGTGCCTAGTACCTCGACTGGAGATGGGGTATTGAACCCCTGTGGAAGGTCGTTGGTGGCAGCAAAGGGGGGGGGGGGAGGAGTGTCCTCTCACTAAGGCACTCACTCTCAGGCGGCAGCGGAGGAATTCCCTAGATGTAGTCAACGGTGGCGCCTAAAGCTCCAGTTTTGATCGAACTGGTAGTGAAATCCCTATATGAACTGCTTCGACATATTTGAACACTAGGTCTATAGGGATTTCCAATACTGAGCCAGGGAATTGGAAAAGAGTTGGTGGCGGAGGAGCCCTCAATGGGTCAACGGCAGCGCTCATACCCCAAAAATCGGCTACTGACATCGGTATTTTTTCCGGCCCGCTGTCCTAGGGTCAAAACAAGGGCCTGGCCCTTCAGGTTGGGGGTTGTGCTTTGGTTTAACTACCCATCCACGAAAAAAAATATTGTTACGAAGCAACCAATAGCCTCGGAAAGAACTGATATTATTGTTGACGACCATGCTAAACGAAAAAGGACAACGACGTTCGTATCTGCACCTGGAATGTGAGAACATTAAACAGGAGAGGTGCAGGCGAACAACTAGCGGAAGCCCTAAACTGCTACAAAGCAGACATTACTGCCATCCAGGAAATACGATGGGATTGGCCGGGCAAAAAGAGGATGAAAAACTGTGAAATCTACTATGGACCGTGTTATAGTGAGCAGAAACAGCGACTATTCGGATGCGGATTTGTTTATAAGTGCCAAACTTAGGCAAGAAGTCTTATGTTTCCAAGACATTAGCGAACGAATTGTAACAATTCGCATCAAGGCCAAATTCGCCAACATAAGCCTTATATGCACTCATGCTCCGACGGAGGAAAAAGATAATACAACTAAGGACTGCTTCTACGACCTCCTTGACAAAACCTATGAGCGACTGCCAAAATACGATGCTAAAATCGTGCTGGGAGATTTTAAGGCAAAGGTAGGAAGGGAAGACATCTTTATCAGTATTGTCGGAAAATATAGCCTACACGACAACACGTTTGGTAACGGACTTAGGCTAATTGACTTCGCTACGGAACGAAATGCCACTATAGCCAGCACACGGTTTCCTTACCTCGATACCCACAAGGGGACATGGCGGTCTCCAGATCAACGAACAGTCAACCAAATTGATCACATTGCGATAGACAAGAGGCACGCATCCAGTATTTTAGATGTCCGAACATTCCGAGGGGTTAACATCGACTCGGATTACTACCTTGTTGCAGCCAAAGTAAGAAGAAAAAAGGGCAAGAAAGGCGCGCGATCGAGGACGACCATAGATAGAGGGGTGCCACTCCAAAAACGATGTTCGCAAGTTTTACGAAAGTGTAAAACGTCAAAGCCAAGGATACAAGGCTCGAACAGAACCCTGTCAAGATGAACAAGGAAATATCGTAGTTGAGACACAGTCGATGCTGAGGATATGGAAGAACCACTTCTGCAGACTGTTAATCGGCGATGACGAACAACATTCCCCTGTCAGGCAGAACGAACCATTTAATATTGGCAACGACAGCCAAAAATTGCCAACCACCCGACCTAAGTGAAGTGAGGATAGCAATATCTAAACTCAAGCTTAAAAGGGCTGCGGAAATGATGGCCTTCCCGCTGAGCTGGCGGAAATGACTTGGTAAGTTACATCCACCAACTCATAAGCCAAATCATGCCTGAAGAATGGAACCTCAGCATCGTTTACCCGATCCACAAAAAGGAGACCCTCTGAACTGCTCCAACTACAGACAGTCTCCTCAACATCGCCTACAAGATCATATCTGCCGTAATATGTGAACGCTTGAAACCGTTTACCAACAACCTGATCGGCCTATATGAGTGTAGTTTTAGGCCAGGAAAGTGCAAAACCGATCAAATTTTCAAACTTCTGCAGATCCTGGAAAAAAACTCAAGAAGTCCAAATCGATACCCACCACCTATTTATCGATTTCGATGTCTACCTCGGCTCCGCTATTTACTCTGACAGCAACATCTCGTCAGAAATCAAACGAAGAATTACTCTTGCCAATCGCTGTTTCTTCGGTCTAAGAAGGCAATTTAGTAGTAAAGCCCTCACTCGAACTACTAAGGGGATCCTATATATAAGACCCTGATCATCCCAGTCCTGCTCTACGGCGCTGAAGCATGGACCGTATCAAAAGCGGATGAAGAAATCCTTGGTCGAGTCGAGAGAAAAATTCTTCAGTCCCGTTTGCGTTGACGGGCTATGGAGACGAAGATTCAACCACGAACTATACGAGCTGTAGAGCGACATACCCCTGGTCAAAAAAACTCCGCATTGGACGTCTATGATGGCTAGGACATGTAGAACGAATGGACACCAATACTCCGGCTCGCAGACTCTTCGATTCCCAGCCAGACGTCGGACGCAGTAGAGGAAGACCTCGCCTTAAGTGGTGCGCACAAGTAGAAACCGACCTCAACCAACTTGGAGTGCGCAACTGGAGGCAGTTAGCTAAGGACCGGGCTAATTGGAGAGGCATGTTGGTTGAGGCCCAGGTTCATCCCGGACTTAAGTAAGTAAGTAAATCTAATAGTGTGGAATTTATTGCTTCCAAAACGCAATGCTCTCTTCTGTCATTGAAGCGAAACCAAAATTTACAGCCATTATCCATGAACGGCACTTTCATCGTCTAAACCGAGAAACTTTCCATGCTCGGTATGTGTGTTAGTAACGACCTTCATTGGAATGACCACATATTTGAAATCTCGCCAAAAATGCAGCAAAATTTCTAGGTTTCTTCAATCGATGTAAGAAATACTTCACCCCTTCTGTTCTGGCCTCAATATATAAAGCGTACATACGCCCAAAACTTGAGTTCAACGCACATATATGGTCAGGTGCAGCCAAAACATCATTGCACCTACTAGATAGGATACAAAAGCGTGCGATAAATTGTTAGGAGATCCAACCATAGCGAACTCCATAGTTTCGCTCGAACATCATTGGAGTGTCTCCTGCCTTACACTCTTTTACCGCTACTACAATAACAAGTACTCTCTAATGTGCTCAAACATCATAAGGGTATTAATAATCCCTTTAGCGCGTGCCAATTATAAAAAAAAATCAGAATTTAATCCACCAAACAATCAGATGTAACCTGATTATTTTGTACTTTGTAACTAAGATATGTATCTTTCCACTTTAAGTACTATTTCTTAAAAATCCATTCCAAAAAAATAAATAGTGGTTCTTGAAAGTACTAAAAATTTTCATCACCTAAAATTATTTTGTAAACATGCGTTTTACGCTTTTAACTAATTGGATTGGCAATTATTTGTTAAGTCGCTTTGCAAATATTACCTGTAAATTGTTTTGTTTTTCAAAAGTGGGTATCTCACAATGCAGCGAATATTTATGTTATGACAGCTACCTGAGAAATTTGGCTGAATCTTGTTGGGGTGCTAATTTTAGTTTTTTGTTTACATAAAATGAAAAAATAACAAAAACATTTTATACACAAATTTCATCATTTGTAAGTCCTAAACGGTGATCTCAAAACTAGTACAGTACAATTTACTCGACAAAAAATATTTAAAAAAAAAATGTTTTCCTATAAAAATCCATGCGAGCAAGCTCATTACAATACGAAAAAAAATCAAACTTACCCAAAAAAAACGCCAAACTGATTCTCTAAAAAAAAATTCGCCTCGAAAACCCAATACCGTACACTCACTTGAAACTATTGATCTTAACTTGATATTTAGCACAAACTTCTCACTAATTGCAAATGCACTTCAATCCTTTTTGAGTAGAAACTGACACAATCAGATGCGCCGCAACCACCACAAAACGAAAACAAGAAAATCAATCAAATCTCCGATGTCGTTAGTTAATGTCAAACCAAACCAAGCCCGTTCGTCAAACCCCGTAACTAGATAACTTTTCGCATTACTCGTTAATCATCAACAAAATAAAAAACAACAGAAGATCGTTTAAACGTTAATAAATGTGTTGCACAAATATCAAAGCAAATTCAAGCCGTTTCAGTAGGCTTCACTCCCAGAGAAGACGCGCTTTACATCCATTTACGTCAGATTCGTATGTTAGTGCACTTTAAAGATCGCCAAAGATCTGCAGATTTCAAGGAGAACTTCTTGATGGCAGATAAAGTGTCAATATTTGTAAAATAAAATTCAAATTCGTTTTGACACACTTTTCCAGCCAGGACGATGGATTTAGGGAATTTCCGTAAATTTTGAAACCTTTTCGATACAAATAGACGAAAAATTAAAAGTGTTAGCTAAACATTCGTTGAGTGTTCCGCGTTTCCGTGAACACATCCGATCTGAACGGTGATTGTTAAAGAACTAAAATTCCATTCATGACCGAAGATTCCATTTCACACAGTACAGTGTAACCGCAGCGGGGTTTTAGATGCTATTTCTGGCCGTCGTGGTGTGGAGTGGAAGATGTGCGCGCAATGGTGACGAAGACAGCTGGGGGCGCTTGGGCAAAGCAGGGGAGCTGTCTCTCAGCTCAGCTGTTTCTCAGAGGGCGAAGATGTTGGTTGTTGGGCTCCCACTAGTATCTCTATGAAAAATGCGAAGATGCAAAGCAAAACAGAAAAACAATGTTCGCGAGAGAGATACACAGTCAAAGATCAGTGCATGAGAAAGCTGCATTCGGTTACAGGTAAAGTGTTAGATACGCTATAAGATTTATGACATAAAAATTGAGAACCTGAAAAAAAAATCGGAATTCGTAAACGTAAACATTAGTGTAAGCCATTTCCTCCGTGGTTTTAATTTGTCTAATGTGAATATTATTTTTAATTACACTTTTGAAGAAGCTTACATCGAGACACGGCATTTCGGTGACGATTTTGTTCGTTTCATAATCGATTCCTCGACGGTGGTCAATGTGATTGCGTTGCAGTGGAATGCTGCGGGATAATCAAATTTAATGTGATCTTAGGAATTAGTAACTGAATAGTTGGGACAACATGAATTGAAAAACATTAACGCACTTTTTTTGGTCTGAATTTAGTGTGTGAGAATGATGAATGAAGTGCCATTCAGTATTTGATGAAAAAAGCTAATGTCTACCCTGCTATGTTGAATAATAAAAGATACACTCGAAGGTTAGCAGAAGAATTTAATACAACATTGAACACGAATCATCTGCCATCGACGGTGATTTACGTTTTTCCCAAGCCACAGTTCGTTGCACAACTCTTTTGTTTGTTATTAAAAACAAATATATAGCGCGGCTCATTAAATGTTAAAAAAAAATGGAAACTTAATTTTTGGCACACAAAAATGAGGGTAAAGTCTTCTATTTGGTTCCTTAGATCAGTGTAGATCCATCGAGATGCCCTTGGAGTGTGAAACCCTCTATTTGATGAGAAGTTATCTTCGGTTTGGGTTGATGATTTTCGTCTATCGTATCAAGATCTGTTGTGATCCCCTTTCTGATAAAACCGTAGCCAAACTGAAGCTACAAACAACTTTTTGAAAGAACTAATTGAAATCGAAAATTGCAGTTTGTCGATCTGTATCAGATCAGACATACAAATTCTGTTGTGACCTAAACCTCCTTATTGACACCACAGTCTTGGAATATGTCTGAATTTGGGGTGTGATAATGAAGGTTATTGGGCCAGTGGTTATAAAGGGTGTTCTTTTAAAATATTTGAAGTTAAATAAAATAAATCAACCACGATATTTTTTTTACTTCAGAAATTTTAAGGATTGGTGCAGAAACCTAGTGGTTCGTTCATGCGTTGGTATGTCAGTTTTTTCACCGCTCCACCTCTCCACTTTGGATGGATAATGTAAATAACCTAGATGAGCTACTTCGACATATTCGGACAGCAGGTCATTTAGATATCTCAAGTGTATGTTAGACCCCTTGGCGGATGAGCCGAAAGCAAACGGCTACGCTCAATTCCGTAGTGAGTACTGATGGCCACGTGTCCTATGGGTATCGAATAAATTGGAACTGGCCCTCCCAGGTTGGGGATTGTTCTTTCGGTTACCTACCCACTCAAGGAACAAAAAAACATTGTTACAAAGTAACCAGAAGCCTCGAAAAGGACTGATCTTATTGTTGATGACCATGCCAAATGACAACGATGTTCGCATTTCTACAGGAGAGATGCAGGCGAACAACCAGCGGAAGCCCTAAGCTGCTACAAAGAAGACATTACTGCCATTCAGGAAATTCGATGAGATGGACCGGCAAAAAGAGGATGAAAAATTGTGACACCTAATACGAACCGTGTTATAGTGGTCAGGAATACGGACTATTTGGATATGGATTTGTTGTAAGTGCCAGACTTAGGCAAGAAAATTAATCACATTACAATAGACAAGAGGCACGCATATTGAGGAAAGAGCCTTTCTGAATCACTTTTATCTACGTACTCGACTCCAAGCTTGGCGATCTGAGAATCACGGTTTTACCGTATTTAATGACGAAAACCCTTCAAATAGCATAGTTGCTAATAGCCTGATGCTGTTCTTGTAAAAAGACGAACTCCTGGACATCTTTGTATCACTGAAAAATAAAAAGTCGGCGGGAGAAACAAACATCGTATTGAGACACCTGCCAATAGAATCAGTTGACATTTTCACCACCCTAGCTGTTTAACAATGCGCTAAATAATGCACATTATCCGGTGCACTGGAAAACGGCGGTGGTACATCCTATCCCTAAAAAGGACAAGGACGAAACAAGCCCAGCTAATCTTCGGTCAATAAGCCTTTTGCAGCAAACCTTTTGTAAGCATGGTTTTCGAATATATAGTCAATAGAGCTCTTTTTAAGTGGGTCGAGGAAAATAAAATTATCCCGGAAAATCAGTTTGGTTTTAGAACGAGGCATGACACTATTCATGACGTGTCGAAACTCGTGTCCGACATTCAATGGAATAAGTCCAAAAAACAGGGCACATTGGCCTGTCTGGTTGACTTTGAGAAGGCCTTCGACACCACATGGTTAGAGAGGCTTTTCTACAAGCTGACCACACTGGGCATGCGTAAACCCATGCTATATATGTTTTATGAAATGCTTATGGAAAAGAAGTTCGTTGTCAAATGTGGCAACGTAATTTCGAGTAAAGTGTTTGAAATTAAAAACGGTTTACAATAGGGGGCGGTGAACTCCCCGATATTGTTTAACATTTATACAAGTGATCTTGTAGGTTCTTTGAGACACTCTATAGCGTACGCAGATCAGGTACGGAAATCGGAAATCTCCAGCCTAGATGGAAAGGATATGGCAGTTTGAGAGGCGTTGTCTCCGATCCTGCTTAGGATTGTACCCAACGCCAGATTCCGAGTAATAAAATAAAATCGCAACGTGGTTCTATGTTGAATAGAATTGAGAATTTCCTAATTAAGGTGATTCGAAGGCACGCTGCAAGGGCGATGGCCAGCGACAATAGCCTGATCCTCGCGGCTTATTACCCCAATGAAATATGCATGGAAAATACGCTGGCCCTTCCACCAAAGGAATTTATTTATATAGATTCGTTAGGGTTAGCACAACACAGGAATGGTATCCCGGTATTATACCACCGCAACCGTGACGCGCGGGACAAGCGGCTAATCCGCGACACGGAGCACGGCGGTATCGGATCGCGATAGGAGGCTGAAAAGCAGCACACCGAATGTTGGTGGTTAAATGAGGAAAGATCCACAAAAAAAGGACACCCTCCGAACTGCGCCAACTACAGAGGCATAAGTCTCAACATCGCCTACAAGATCCTATCTGCCGTAATATGTGAACGCGTGAAACCGTTTACCAACAACCTGATCGGCCCTTATCAGTGTGGATTTAGGCCAGGAAAGTCCACAATCGATCAAATGTTCATTTTTTGGCAGATCCTGGAAAAATCCCAAGAAGTCCAAATCGATATCCACCACCTATTTATCGATTTCAAAGCCGCATACGACAGCATTTATAGAGGCGAACTATACAGAGCCATGTCTAGTTTTGGTATACCGCCCAAACTCGTCCGTTTGTGTAGGATGACGATGGAGAATTCTCACTGCACCATCAGGGTCGGAAACGACCTCACCGACACATTCGATACCAAAAAAGGATTTAGGCAAGGCGATGCGCTGTCATGTGACTTTTTCAATTTGATTCTTGAGAGGATTGTGCAAAACTCCCCAGCCGACACCAGAGGCACAATATTCTAAAAATCGGTGCAACTACTAGCATACGCCGACGATATTGACATCATTGGTAGGACTCAACGTGATGCCATAGCTACGTTTGCTAGTATAGAGAAGGAAGCTGCAAAAATGGGTTTGGGAGTAAATGAGGGTAAGACTACGTATATGCTGTCATAACGAAAGGACACACCAAATCGACGAATTGGACAGAGCGTCACCATTCACAGATAGAACTTTGAGGTAGTACGGGACTTTGTCTACCTCGGCACCGCTATTAACTCTGACAACAACATCTCGTCAGAAATTAAACGAAGAATTACTTTTGCCAACCGCTGTTTCTTCGGACTAAGAAGGCAATTTAGTTGTAAAGCCCTCACTCGAACTACTAAGGAGATCCTATATAAGACCCTGATCATCCCAGACCTGCTCTATAGCGCTGAAGCATGGACCGTATCAAAAGCGGATGAAGAAATCCTTGGTCGATTCGAGAGAAAAATTCTTCGAAAAATCTTCGGTCCCGTTTGCGTTGACGGGCTATGGAGACGAATATTCACCCACGAACTATACGAGCTGTACAGCGTCATATCCCTGGTCAAAGAAACTCCGCATTGGACGTTTAAGATGGCTAGGACATGTAGAACGAATGGACACCAATACTCCGGCTCGCAGAGTCTTCGATTCCCAGCCAGACGTCGGATGCAGTAGAGGAAGACCTCGCCATAAGTGGCGCGCACAAGTAGAAAGTAGAAACCGACCTCAACCAACTTGGAGTGCGCAACTGGAGGCAGTTAGCTAAGGACCGGGCTAATTGGAGAGGTATGTTGGTTTACGCCCAGGTTCATCCCGGACTGTAGCGCCACTTAAGTAAGTAAGTAAGTAAATGAGCAAAGTATTTCTGCACTTCCTCAGGTCTTTGCGGACTTTTAGTTCACTCCTTAGTTGTAATAATTTAATTAAGGTACAAGGTCTGTGGCGGGGATTGTATACCATATTGGCTTACAATGTGGCTGTATACATGCTGGCTGTTCGCAAGGTTTACCAAAGTGCAAAACGTGAAAGCTAAAGTTACAAGGCTCGAATAGAATCCTGTCGAGATGAACAAGGAAACGTCATAGTTGAGACACACTCTATGTGGATGATATCGAAGAACCAGTTCTGTAGACTGTTAAACGGCGATGACGAACAATTTCCCGCTGTCAGGCAGAACGAACCATTTAATATTGGCAGCGGAAACTGCCAACCACCCGACCTAAGTGTAGTGAGGATAGCAATATCTAAACATAGGCTTAACAATGCTGCCGGAAACGACGATTTCGAATTTTATAAATTCGGTGAAGATGGATTGGTAAGTAATATTCACCAACTCACAAGCAAAATTTGTTCGGATGAAAATATGCCTGAAGATCGCAACCTCAGTCTCCTCAGCATAGCCTCCAATCTGGCTTAATATGTGAATGCCTAAAATCGTTTACCAACGTACTGATCAGCCTTATCAATGTTTTTTAAGGTCAGTTAAGTCCACAACTGATCAAATCTTCAGACTTCAGCAGATCCTAAAAAAAACAAAAAGTCCTAATCGATACCCATCACCTATTTTACGATTTTAAAGCTGCATACGACAGCATTTATAGACACGAACTTTACAGTGCCATGGCTAGTTTTGGTATACCGCCCCAACTCGTCCGTCTGTGGAGGATGATGATGGAGAAATATTGCTGCTCCATCAGGGTCAGAAACGACCTCACCGAAACACGAATAATTACTCTAAGTATTCAGTATACAAGACCCTGATTATCCAAGTCATTCTTAAGCATTCCCCGTATCAAAATTGGATGAAGAAATCTTTAATTAATCTTCAGTCCGTTTGCGTTGACGGGCTATGGAGACAAATATTCAACCAAGAACTATACGAGCTGCATAGTGACATACCTTTAGTCAAAAAATTCCCCATTGGATTTAAGATGGCTAGGATATGCTGAACGAATGTACTCCAATATTTCACCAAAGTTCTGACTGTTTCAAGATGATTCTCACTTGACATTTTCCAATACCGCTCTCCATAAGTTCTATGCGACCTCAAATAACCAAACACTGCATCACACACCTTAACATCACCCACAAACCACAACAGATGCTAATGCAGCTTCACTGCTTCACATCAATCTGTTTATAAGAGAATCGTTTCGAATCTATCACTCGCCTCAGTTCCACTACAAGTCATGCAAGCATCCACCGATAGGTATACACCTCATGGATGTGTTGCGCTACATTTGAATGCTCTGTGCGCTTCATGTTCGACGACATGCCACGAAGAGCACTTTACCCACAAAAGTGCTAGACATCGGGTTGCGCGGCGGGCGATCACTTCGACTTCCAACCGTGTAATCACCTTTAAGTGGGAGCTGTCGAGGTTAGAGCCATGGCAGAGGCTACAACTAACCCAGGTGGGCGGGAAAGGAGCATCTTCCACTCTGGCGATTTCACTCCGGTCCACTGATAGGATTTTTCGTTATTTGAATAATTTCGTTGGATCGGTGCTCGGTGCTGAGCGGGGATCATCAAGAAAAAGAGCCCCCAAGCAACTCCACAACATAGAACATGCTGATGGCACTCAGTGCGGCGAGTCGCTTTTGTGTTTACCAACAAATAACGTCGCCGATACCAAGAAACGTGTGTCGTGATAGAGATCTCGCAGCAGCAAGGCGCGATCTACTCTGCATAGATCTTTAGATATCTCTGCGGATCTCGCACTGAGAATCTGAGATTGTTGTTCGCGGGAACAATGTGATCGTTTGGTCGATTGTTTTAGAGGCGAGTTACTTGGCTGCAACACGGCATTGGTGGCTTCTGGACAGGTTGACTTTTTACTTTGGAATTCTCTCTCAGGAGGAATTCCAGTTCCAAGTCCAGCAATTAATAAAAGTTGTTCCTCTTGCAGATTTATGTGACGCTCGAGGTGTCCTAATTTAGTTCGACTATGGTACTTCATCAGACTAAAGTCTTTGCCAGTAAATTGTCCATTGTTTTGGAGTCGGAAACCCATCGCACCGAAGAAGTGCTCCAGAGTGATGAAAAGAAATGAAATATGAGACAGTGAGAACACTTTTGGAGTAGATGCGGTTTGGTCTTCTTCGGCGGTTTTTTTTTTTGCAGCTGGCCCAAGTGGAACTCAAATGAGATTAATTCATCTTCGGATTGAAAATGTTGCGAAAGGGTTTGAGAGCGTGTTGTTTTTTTTATCAAAATTTGTAATCTGATGCGAGAAGGATTTCGAAATCGCGCACGTCTATGGAAAGTGATCTGCTTTTCGTTTTGTTTGGAGGAAAAGGTTTTTTTCGCGGTTATTGTGTTGAGTTAATAGAGTATTTATGTGGAGTCATGACAAGTTTGTTTCAGGCGGCAAGATGGCTGTCATCAATATAGCAAGGAACGTGGTTTTTGCGGTGGTGATGAGGTTCAAGCATGATGTCTTTTTAAACCAAATAAGAATCATGACGGGGGGAGTTTATTTTACTTCAAAGAACGCCTTTTTTCGATGATAAAAGATAGTCCTGTATCAGCCCTCGACTATCCAAAAATAGGATCTGTCCTGTATCAGTCCTCGACTATCCAAAAATAGGAAAGCTTCAGGCGGAATAAAGCCGCTTAAACGCGCACTTTCAAAATATTCATCATTGGGGTAGAAGGCCCAAAAGATGAGACTATTGCTCGAGGTCATCGCTCTTGCCGCGTGAAACCGAATGAGTTTCACCAGAAAATTGTCTATCCTGTTTATGTTGGCCCCGTTGTATAGGACCTGGTTGGAATAATATTTTGTGTCAGATACTGGTGTTCTGTGAAGTCCAACGCAGCTTCTCAAACATTGCCTCTCAAACACCCATATCTTTTCCATTTGAGATGGGGCAACGTTGAACCACACCGGTCACCCATAGGCAATCATCGGTCTGATAAGAGACATATAGAAAATCACCTTCACCCTGCTGTCAAGACGGCTGCTATAAAACAATCGTCTTATCAGGGCAACTGCTCCCCCAGCTCTCGCCAGAGCAGCATCTACATGTCTTCCTCTACTACGTCCGACGTCTGGCTGGGAATCAAAGAATATGCGAGCCGAAGTATTGGTGAACATTCTTTCTACATGTCCTAGCCATCTCAAACGTCCAATGCGGAGTTTTTCGACTAGGGGTATGTTGCTGTACAGCTCGTATAGTTCGTGGTTGAATCTTCGTCTCCATAGCCCGTCAACACAAACGGGACCGAAGATTTTCCGAAGAATTTTTCTCTCGAATCGACCAAGAATTTCTTCATCCGCTTTTGATACGGTCCTTGCTTCAGCGCCGTAGAGCACGACTGGGATGATCAGGGTCTTATATAGGATCTTTTTAGTAGTTCGAGTGAGGGCTTTACTACTTAATTGCCTTCTTAGCCTGGAGAAACAGCGATTGGCAAGAGTAATTCTTCGTTTGATTTCTGAAGAGATGTTGTTGTCAGAGTTAATAGCGGAGCCAAGGTAGACAAAGTCCCGTACTACCTCAAAGTTATATCTGTCAATGGTGACGTTCTGTCCAATTCCATTTGTGTGTCCTTTCGTGTTGACAGCATATACTTAGTCTTACCCTCATTTACTGCTTAACCCATTTTTGCCGCTTCCTTCTTTATACTAGCAAACGTGGCTATGACATCACGTTGAGTCCTACCAATGATGTCAATATCGTCGGCGTATGCTAGTAGTAGTAGTTTGCACAATCCTCTCAAGAATCAAATTAAAGAAGTCACATGCCAGCACATCGCCTTGCCTAAATCCTTTTTTGGTATCGAATGTGTCGGTGAGATCGTTTCCGACCCTGATGGTGCAGCGAGAATTCTCCATCGTCATCCTAAACAAACGGACGAGTTTGGACGGTATACCAAAACTAGACATGGCTCTGTATAGTTCGTCTCTATTAATGCTGTCGTATGCGGCTTTGAAATCGATAAATAGGTGGTGGGTATCGATTTGGACTTCTTGGTTTTTTTTCCAGGATCTGCCGAAGTGTGAAAATTTGATCGATTGTGGACTTTCCTGGCCTAAACCCACACTGATAAGGGCCGATCAGGTTGTTGGTAAACGGTTTCAGGCGTTCAGATATTACGGCAGATAGGATCTTGTATGCGATGTTGAGTAGACTTATGCCTCTGTAGGTGGTGCAGCTCAGAGGGTCTCCTTTTTTGTGGATCGGGCAAACGATGCTGAGGTTCCATTCTTCAGGCATATTTTCATCCGACCAGATTTGGTTTATGAGTTGGTGGATGTTACTTACCAAGTCATCTCCGCCAGTTTAAAAAAGCTCAGCGGAAAGGCCGTCATTTCCGGCAGCCTTATTAAGCTTGAGTTTAGATATTGCTATCCTCACTTCACTCAGGTCGGGTGGTTGGCAGTTTTCGCTGTCGTTGCCAATATCATATGGTTCGTTCTGCCCGACAGCGGAATGTTGTTCGTCATCGCCGTTTAACAGTCTGCAGAAGTAGTTCTTCCATATCCTCAGCATCGACTGTGTCTCAACTACGATATTCCCTTGTTCACCTCGACAGGATTCTGTTCGAGCCCTGTATCCTTGGCTTTGACGTTTTACACTTGCGAACATCGTTCCTGGAGTGGCACCTCTCTATATCCTCGATCGCGCGCTTTTCTTGTTCTTTTTACTTCTTTCTGAAGAGCCGGTGTTCTTCCCTTCTTCTTTGCCTATAGAGCTCTATGGGAGCTCTCGTCTTCACCTGCAGCTTAGCCTTGTGGGCCTCGTTCTTGGCTGCGAGCATCTGTCGGCATTCCTCATCAAACCAGGGGTTTCTTGCTGGTGGCCGCAAGAAACCTAGAACATCAGTTGCGGCTGATCTTATGGCTTGTTGGCATCGTTGCCACTGTTCTTCGACATTAGATGCTGCTGGTATGTTGTGAGTCGAGATGTTAAGGGATACGCGTTGCGCGATGGTCTTGGCGGTCTCTGGCGATTGCAGTCTTTCGACATTAAATTTTTTCACCGTATTTCTTTTTTTTTTTTGGCGTGGTGGATATCCGCATCCTTACCTTGGCAACAACAAGGTAGTGGTCCGAGTCGATGTTAGCCCCTCGGAATGTTCGGACATCCAATGTGATCAATTTGGTTGACTGTTCGTTGATCTGGAGACCGCCATAACCACTTATGGATATCGAGGTGAGGAAACCGTAAGCTGGCTATAGTGGCATTTCGTTCCGCAGGGAAGTCAATTAGCCTAAGTCCGTTACCAGACGTATTGTCGTGTAGGCTATATTTTCCGTCAGTACTGCTTAAGATGTCTTCTCTTCCTACCTTTGCGTTAAAATCTCCCAGCAGGATTTTAACATCGTACTTCGGTAGTCGCTCATAGGTTTTGTCGAGGAGCTCGTAGAAGCAATCCTTAGTTATATCATCCTTTTCCTCCATCGGAGCATGAGCGCATATAAGGCTTATGTTGGCGAATTTGGCCTTGATGCGGATTATTACAATGCGTGCGCTAATGTCTTGGAAACATACGACTTCTTGCCTAAATCTGACACTTATATCAAATCCTCATACGAATAGTCGCTGTTTCTGCTCACTAAAGCACGGTCCATATTAGATGTCACAGTTTTTCATCCTCTTTTTGCCCGGCACATCCCATTGTATTTGCTGGATGGCAGTAATGTCTGCTTTGTAGCAGTTAAGGGGTTCCGCTAGTTGTTCGCCTGCACATCTCCTGTTTAATTTTCTCACATTCCAGGTCGTCGCCACAAAGCATTATCGTGCATAATATTTCACAGAAGACGGCCTACAAGAGATCCTTGTGGAACACGATTTGGAACAAAGGAGTGCTGCTCATTTCACCCTAGACATCGAAAATGCCTTTAATTTGGAAACTAGTTCTGCATCTTTGGGCTCTAAAGTCGAATTGTACGTATCCAGCCATATTCTCAAAATATTCTCTAGCTATACTCTACTTCAAGAACAGAGGTTTAAGCTACGACAAAGCCACAGGGTACTACAACGTTTCAGCAGCCGTTCCACAAGGATATATTGTAGGCCCTCTTCTGTGGAATATTATGTTCGATGGTGCTTTCTGGCTGTCAATGTCATGAATGGTGAAGGTTGTAGGTTTTGCGGATGAAATCGCCATCATTACCGTGGCAAAGCATTTCCACGAGGTAGAACATCTGTAATCCAAAACCTGGTTGGAGTCTGCTGGGCTTGAGCCAGCAGGACAGTAAAACCGAAGCATTTCTAATAATTAGTCGAGAAGAAGTAGAATACGTGCAAGTACGCGTGGAAGATCAAACAATTCGATCGAAACTCGAAATCCGTAATGATCGACAAGAGACCTAACATCAAGGCGAGCCTTGACTTCGCTGGAAAGAAAGCAGCGATTCTCCAATCATACCTTGCAGATTACTTCTGACTTGAGTAATAAGCTCGTTTTGATTGAAACTCAAGACCCGTTTGGGCTTACGCAAGGACTAGTATCGAATGTAGGAGAAAATAATCAAAAATCAAGTACTGGAGACTTATTGCTTTGACAACGAAATCCGCTTTTATACCTAATAGGACCTCTACTATTAGGTATAATGTCCATTGAAGTTTATGCCGAAAAAATTAAGGGGGCATTCATGAGGAAACGTATTAGCAATTCATACCAAATTGTGTAATTCAGAGCAATCTGCGTACAGAGCTGGCAAAACCCCTGGAACTATGCTACCACAGGACAATGGGAACATCGAGTTATCCCTGAAATAGAACACTCGATTAGCAGCAAAGGGGGAGACTTACCTTTCTATGTAAGGCAGATTCTAACAAATCATGTTGAATTCAGGAAGTACCAGCACAGCTAAGGGCACGATACCTCACCAATCTATCAATAATGTCCCAACGCAAAAGAAGACGCAGACCATGTTATTTACTACTCCCCACGTATTCTTGCAAAATCGCTGACCTCACAGATGCAAACCGTATAGTTGAGGAGATGATCCTGTCAGAAGAAACATTTTCTTACCTGGGTCCTAAACAATTGATAGGACCACAGAACGCCGAAAGGAGAATACAGCCTAGGATGCTAACCAGCCACGCGTCGCAACATTTAACGGCAGTCCCGCGGAGAGAGTGATAGGCAAGTATTCGAATGTGTTTTAGTGCGTAGGTGCATTCCTGAGTTGACTAGACAAGTGCTAATCGTGGAAGCTAAAAACACAGGCTAAAAGCATGTTTTGAAGATCTCACATCCTGTGCCGCAACCATACAAAACAAATAATCGGCCCATTGTGAATCAACCTCGAATTAATTAAAATGTGCGGCCTTCCTAAGATCGTCTTAAGCTATTTGCTCAAATCACCCACCTTTGCATTATTTCCATGAAAAACAATCAACCAAATCCTCCACGTCCAACGAGAAGTGTTTTTGTCCCAATTGCTCTGCAAATACGAACAATCAATCAACCAAACAGCTTCCAATTGCCCGTTCGCACCCAATCACTCACTTTCATTCGCGTCCTAAGGCGATCTTGTGTAGGTACGCACGGACAATCCGCACACACCTCAACCGCAAGAAGAACAAATATTTAAATTGAACTCACCACAACGATCGTTCAAAAAGTTTTTCACCTTCACAAGATGTAACATCCGTTCGGAGTTATGTAAAATAAAAAAAAAAATTCGGGCGCGAAATTCCAATTCGCTCCCCTCGTGCACATGGGATTCATTGCCAAGACGTGCGCTTACAAACAAAACAAAATTTTGCAATCGGGTACATCTTCAAAGCTACGGAGAGTGTCCTAGTTAAAATCAAATTAAACTTCCACCCCCTCCTCAGGTGATAGATACTCGACTCGACTCATATTAAGCCTCGCCGCATGACTTGTTGATGGCAAATTGATTGAAGCGAACCAAATCGGTGGAGAATGAGAAACGAACGAATGTATCCACATCCATCACCTCATCATGTTGGACTTGGAGTGGCTCATAGGTTTGGCGCAGAAATATGGTGTCGCCGCGCTTTTTATGATGGCAGCCCTGTCAGTAAGTGGCTATGCCTGTCAATCTATCACGGTACGGCACAGTGTCAAACTTGACATTCAATTCGCCTTCGAGGGATGGTTTCGATCGCAAGCTCCCTCAGCACCTTTGAAACACTTCTACTCTGAAGATGCCAATCGGTGCGGCAAAATGGCAGAATTAAACTCAAATTAGGTCCGCAGATTGATTCAAGACCTCTGATTATGCAGCCGATCGATGATGGCGTATGGTTTTACAATCGATTGGCTTTGATCATGAAAATTACACAAAAGTAGAACAAGTCGAACAAAGTCTTGATTCTGTTCATAGACTTGGTCTCGATTAATTTTTTTTTAGAGCGGAGGTGTGCCCCGATCATCCGCGATCGATTCGAGGTCAAGTTGTTGTGCATCCGTTGACAGGCAAAATGAGTATTGCGCCGTTCACAAGCGGATCTATTTCCAGGAGGAAAACTCACTCCGGTGTAGTGTTACATTTTGGGGGGGAACAAATTTGCAATCTTTTGATCTGAAAAGGTCATGGTTGCGATTTATTAGATGCAATCAAAGGGTATATGGTGCATGGATGTAATTTCATGGGAACCGTGACAGCGCAGGCGTGTAGTTCTCATCGTTTGGTATATTTATTGCGTGTCGCTAGTATCCAATGGATTGACAAATTGGGATAATTCCACCTTAATTAATTTATTCAGATGTAAATCCGTCCATTTGTTGTGGTCGTGAATATTTATGGCTTATTATGGCCAAACGATTTGCATAAATTATGAAGAACCGCGCATTAGCATGCGATGCATTCATATGCATATTGCTGCTAATTTGAACATGCAAGTCCAGCGTTGACAAGGAACCTACAATTAAGTATGTAAGTACTGCTATTGGATAGAAACTAGTTATGGACTAATCATCGTACGTTGAGGGATACCAAGGTGTTATGTTGTCAACTTAGTAGTGACAGTTTAATTTCGATGATGTTAAGCTAAGGCCACGATTACATCTAGGGCAGTGTGGAATATATTCACTGGAAATTTCGTTCACTTCTGGGTAATAGGTCGAACAATTTTACGTTTTTTTTTAGAACGGTCGTACCCTTATGTTGGGAGGAATCTATATAAACGTCTACTTTTGTCATGACTTTCTTGTAGAAAGTGGTCCAGGGATTGTTGTGGGAACCGTATAAAATCCTAAAACTAAGGCAGATATTTCCTTTTTCAAGTCGGCAGCGAAAGAGTTATCAAGATGGAGTTAACGGTGGGGTCTACAATCGCAGTTAGGATGGCCAAAGTGAACAACCATAATGAGCTGCTTTAGCAACCGGTCATTTAGGAATTTGAAGGGTAAGTTAGACCCCAGACTAGGATCGTCCACCTGCATCTCCTTATGCGACAACAGGATTAGACTCCCATTTGCTTTTAAAAAAGAAAAAATAACCAGATTCACGCAAAGTGAATTAATATCTAGGTGGCAAAACATTACCACCTGCAGACATACTAATGACCTTTGGCCGGCACTAAGCGGCAGTAAATCTAACAAGCTTATAGCTCTGAACAGAGCTTCTATTGCCATAGAAGTGAGAGTCATAACAGGCCACAATCTGCTGGGTAAACATTCCAACAGGATTAACCTAACTGACTCACACAAACTATGCAGGAAGTGCGGAGACCAGGACGTCGGGGAGGACATCGTCCACCTATTATGTCACTGCCCCGGGATCAGCAACAACCGTAACAAACTCGTCGGTAGCTTCTACTATGAGGACTTGACGGAGCTTGCTACAACAGCACGGATCGTCAGTTTCTGCTGCAAGTCGGGTTGAAGCAACTACCTCTTTGATGCTGAAGGAGCAACACAGACCAGCACCGCATAAGTATCACTCACCAGGTATCCTCTTTCACTATTTCAGGTTACTTTCTTCGAAGGGTATCGCTATGGGCCCACGTAGGCCTATGCGAGCTTGACGACTCACTCGAGCGTCAACAGCCCATCTAACCTAACCTAACCTAACTACCTCTTTGAAGCTAATGGAGCAGCACAAATCACCTAAGTATAACTCCCTTCACTAACGCAGCTTTCTTTTCAGGTACAATAGAGGGTATCGCTATGGGCCCACGTAGGCCTATGCGAGTTTGACATTGGACGTCAACAACCCATCAAACCTAGACCTCTTGAAGAAAGATGGTGGCGGATGAGCCGAAAGGCCAACGGCAGCGCTCAATTCCGTAGTGGATACTGATTGCCCAGTGTCCTTGGGATATCCAATAAATTGAAACTGAAATTACCCATCCACCGGTAATTGTTACGAAGCAACTACGAGTCTCGGAAGGGATTGATTGAATTCTTGACATCATCCTAAACGAAAAAAGAAAACCGAACAACGGCTTTTGTATCTGCACCCGGAATATGCCAGGAGAGGTGTAGGAGAACAACTAGAGGAAGCCCTAAACAACTACAAAGCAGACATTACTGCCATCCAGAAAATACGATGGGAGGGACCGTTGAAAAAGAGAAAGAAAAACTGTGACACCTAATACGGACCGTGTTATAGAAAGCAGAAACGACAAACATTCGGATGAGGATTTGTTATGAGTGCCAGACTTAGGCAAGAAGTCTAATGTTTCCAAGACATTAGCGAACGCATTGTAACAATTCGCATCAAGGCTAAATTCGCCAACATAACCCAAATTTGTGCTCATGTCCCGGAGGAGAAAAAATATGATATTGCGAAAGATAGCTTAAACGACATCCTTGACAAAACCTATGAGCTTCTCCAGAAGCACGATGTTAAAATCGTCCTGGCAGATTTCCTAAAAAAAGGAAGAACTGACATCTTTAGCAGTATTGTCGGAAAACACAGCCTACAAGATAACACGATTGGCAACAGACTTAAGCCAAAATTGACTTCGTTGGAAAAAAAATGCCACTATAGCCAGCGTACGGTTTCATTACCTCGATATCCATAATGGACATCGCGGTCTACAGATCAACGAACGCCCAATCAAATTAATCACACTGCGATAGACAAGAGGCACGCATCTAGTGGATTGGATGTCCAAAGATTCCGAGTGGCTAACATCGACTCGGGCTATTACCTTGTTGCAGTCGAGGTAAGAATGCTGATGTGCTAGGTTTCTCGTGCCCAAAAGCAGCCAAGAACGAGGGCTACAAGGCTAAGTTGCAGGTGAAGACGAGAGCTGCCATTATGCTCTATAAACCAATAAGGAGGGGGGGAACACGGTCTTTTCAGAAAGAAGAAAAAAGAGCTAAAAAAGCGCGATATCGAGGGTATAGAGAGGTACCACTCTAGAAATGATGTTCGCAAGTTTTACCAAAGTACAAAACGTGAAAACCAAGGATACAAGGCTCGAACAGATTCCTCTCGAGATGAACAAGGAAATAACGTAGTTGAGACACAGTCGATTCTGAGGATATGGAAGAACCACTTCTGTAGACTGTTAAACGGCGATGACGAACAATATTCCGCTGTCAGGCAGAACGAACCATTCAATATTGGCAACGACAGCGAAAACTCCCAACCACCCTACCTAAGTGAAGTGAAGAAAGCAATATCTAAACTCAAGCTTAATAAGGCCGGCGGAAATAACGGCCTTCCCGCTGACCATTACAAAGCTGGCCGAGATGATTTGGTAAGCAACATCCACCAACTCATAAGCCAAATCTGGTCGGTTGAAAGAAAGAACTGCGCCAACTACAGAGGCATAAGTCTCCTCAATATCGCCTACAAGATCCTATCTGCCGTAAAATGTGAACGCCTGAAACCGTTTACCAACAACCTGGTCAACCCTTATCAGTGTGGTTTTAGGCCAGGAAAGTCCACAACCCATCAAATTTCCACACTTCGGCAAATACTGGAAAAACCGAAAAAATCCAAATCGATACCCACCACCTATTTATCGATTTCAAAGCCGAATACGACATCATTTATAGAGACGAACTATACAGAGCCATGTTTAGTTTTGGTATACCGCCCAAACTCGTCCGTTTGAAGAATTCTCGCTGCTCCATCAAGGTCGGAAACGACCTCACCGACACATTCGATACCAAAAAAACGATTTAGGCAAGGCGATGCGCTGTCATGTAACTTTTTCAATTTGATTCTTGAGAGGATTTTGCGAAACCTCCGAGCCAACACCAGAGGCACAATCTTCCAAAAATCGGTGCAACTACTAGCATACGCCGAGGATATTAACATCATTGGGAGGACTCAACGTGATGTCATAGCCACGTTTGCTAGTATAGAGAAGGAAGCGGCGAAAATGGGTTTAGCAGTAAATGAGGGTAAGAATAAGTATATGCTGTCATCACGAAAGGACTCACAACATCGACGAATTGGACAGAACGTCACTATTGACAGATATAACTTTGAGGTAGTACGGAACTTTGTCTACCTCGGCTCCGCTATTAACTCTGACAACAACATCTCGTCAGAAATTAAACGAAGAATTACTCTTTCCAATCGTTGTTTCTTCGGGCTAAGAAGGCAATTTAGTAGTAAAGCCCTCACTCGAACTAATAAGGAGATCCGATATAAGACCCTGATCATCCCAGTCCTGCTCTACGGCGCTGAAGCATGGACCGTATCAAAAGCGGATGAAGAAATCCTTGGTCGATTCGAGAGAAAAATTCTTCGAAAAATCTTCGGTCGCGTTTGCGTTGACGGGCTATGGAGAAGAAGATTCTATACGAGCTGTACAGTGACATATCCCTGCTCAAAAAACTCCGCATTGAACGTTTAAGATGGCTAGGACATGTAGAACGAATGGACACCAATACTCCGGCTCGCAGAGTCTTCGATTCCCAGCCAGACGTCGGACGCAGTAGAGGAAGACCTCGCCTTAAGTAGCTCGCACAAGTAGAAACCGACCTCAACCAACTTGGAGTGCGCAACTGGGGGCAGTAAGCTAAGGACCGGGCTAATTTGAGAGGCATGTTGGTTGAGGCCCAGGTTCATTCCGGACTCTAGCGCCACTTAAGTAAGTAAGTAATTTCCATTTTACTTTCTGGCGTTTTTTCCACATCTGTCCGGCGTAATTTGCGAATTTCTGGCATATTTTCCAAACCCATTTCCGACGTTTTTTCCAAATTTAAAATTACAAAAAATTTTTGGTGGTTTTTCCAAAAATAATTCCGGCGAAATTTCCTGGAGCCTCTTTTTGTTTCCAGGATGTAATAAGTTACCAATGGAGCCTTACGAATGACCCACGATCTACTATTTGACTGGATTACCAAATTCAGTTTTGATGGAAGACAAAATGAGTGCGCCGCTTCTATGGTAGTAAAATTGGCTTCACAACCGCATACAAGTTGAATTTGAAACTTGTCCCCCAAATGATGATTAAACTACTAGGTGCGTCAATAGTTTTTACCGTACAATGGATGTAATGAATATCTTGACGTCAGATTTAGTGCAATACCTACCTCCGCTTCCAATTAGAAGCTTTATTGTGTAATGGCAAGCTGTTGTTTCGAATTGTCTGTACATCTCCAAGGTTCTTGCAGCACATAACCATCTCTTCCCTTGGAAACCCTTTATTTATTTAAAAACATTTGGTTCATGGATTTCAATCCGTCACGCCCTTTTCATTAAGCCCAAATAAAGTGATTTCACTACCAACAGCAAAAGGCGGAACCCCAGATGAACTTACATTTCAAAGGTTCAATACCAGTTACATGCTCTTAATCGCCACCATCTGACTCCATCCTCCTCCATCAAGATGCAGAAAACATTGCGTAGGAAGATACCTTCAATAAATAATGGGATTACCTACCCCGCCCAGCCTCTGGCAATGGACTCCTCACAAAAGGGCAACACAAGCCGAGTTGACGCATATCCAATGGAGACTGCATTTATGTGACCAATTGCTCATCGATCTTGAGGAATTTAACTTTTAACCCGAATGGAGACGCGCGTGCGATCACAGCGTACATCAATCTGTACGTAAGGTCAGCGGTGTGCCATGCCGCGAAACGAATGGGCGATTCGTGAAAGTGACCTTCCCACAGCAATGCCATGCAATTAGTGCCATTAATCCGTTAAAGGGTGATAATCCAATTGATAGCATTGTCTTGCTGGACACATCGTTGCCAAATGAGATGGGAACCGTCAAATCATGACCTAGAAATCCGTGGAACAGTTCCCATAAGCTTATTGGAGCTGTTAATGTGATCTTTTGTAGGTTTGTTTGCTAATATTAACCGGACAATGGGTTTGAATAGCACTTTTGCTAAAGCTAGGCAAAGCTCCATAAGCCTGGTGATAAAGTGAGGGAATCTGTTTAAATTTATTCGACATTTACGACGGGAAGACTAAAGACGTAAATGGTGATGAACATGGCAGTGATGGATGTAAATCAAATATGCATTTGACACGTTGACAGTGCACTTAGAGGTTAAGCGTAGCGTTTAACAAAACTAATTAGATGCGCGGAGCTAGAATGGTGATATGGTTGAGGGAGGGACATTTATGTGAGAAAAAGTTGATTGAATTGTGCTGTCGTTGGGCAACAAGACAGCTGGAAAGCCTAGTTGTGACAACAGTTCATTGTTAGATCAGAGGCGGTTATACATTGTCATGAGGTGCTATTAGGAATAATATTACGTAGATTGTTATGGTAGGTCTGTAACTTTAGACCGTGTACCAATTGAGTTAAAGTTTTAGACAGTGGATAAGTTTTCGCATTAATTACTTACAGTCCGGAATGAACCTGGACCTCAACCAACATGCATCTCCATTTAGATCGGTCCATTGCCTTCAGTTGCGCACTTCAAGTTGGTTGAGGTCGATTTGTACTTGTGCGTGCCACTTAAGGCGAGGTATTCCTCTACTGCGACCTACGTCTGGCTGAAAATGTAAGACTGCTAGCCTGAGTAATACTGGCCATTCGCTTTCTATGTCCTAGCAATATTAAACGTCCAATGCATTTTTTTGACAAGGGGTATGTCGCTGTATATCTTATACGAGTCATACAGTGACATACCCGTGGTGGAATCTTGTCTTCATAGCCCAACAACTTAAACGGGACGGAAGAATTTTTAGGAATTATTCTCTCGAAACGACCAAAGATGGAGCAGAGAGATTTCTCCATCATCATCCTGCACAGACGGTCGAGTTGGGGCGGTATACCAAAACTAGACATGTCTCTGAATAGTTCGTCTCTATAAATTGTGCTTTATGCGGCTTTGAAATCGATAAATAGGTGGTGGGTATCGATTTGGATTTCTTGCGTTTTTTCCAGGATCTGCCAAAGTGTAAACATTTGGTTGTGGACTTTCCTGGCCTAAAACCACACTGATAAGGGCCGACCAGGTTGTTGGTAAACAGTTTCAGGCGTTCACATTTTACTGCAGATATGCCTCTGTAGTTGGCGCAGTTCAGAGGGTCTCCTTTTTTTGGATCAAGAAAACGATGCTGAGGTTCCATTCTTCAGGCATACTTTCATCCGACCAGATTTGGCTTATGAGTTGGTGGATGTTACTTGCCAATTCATGTTCGTCGGCTTTATAAATCTCTGCGGGAAGGCCGTCATTTCCGGCGGCCTTATTAAGCTTGAGTTTAGATATTGCTATCTTCACTTCACTTAGGTCGGGTGGTTGGCAGTTTTCGCTACCGCTGCCAATATTAAATGTTTCGTTCTGCCTGACAGCGGAATGTTGTTCGTAATCGTGTCGGCTGTGTCTCAACTACGATATTTCCTTGTTCATCTCGACAGGATTCTGCTCGAGCCTTGTATCCATGGCTTTGACGTTTTACACTTTTGTAAAATTTACGAACATCATTCCTGGAGTGGCACCTCTCTATATCCTCGATCGCTCGCTTTTCTTGCTCTTTTTTCTTCTTTCTGAAAACCCGGTGTTCTTCCCTTCTTCTTTGCCTATATAGCTCAATGGCAGCTGTCGTCTTCACCTGCAGCTTAGCCTTGTAGGCCTCGTTCTTGGCTGGGAGCATCTGTCGGCATTCCTCATCAAACCACGGGTTTCTTGCTGGTGGCTGTAAGAAACCTAGCACATCAGTTGCGGCTGATCTAATGGCTTGTTGACATCGTTGCCATTGTTCTTCGACATTAAATGCTGGTTGCGCACTATATCTGTTGAAAGAAAACAAAAATGCCCTTAACCAACCCAAACAAGGGCTCAAACCTTACTTACTTACTTACTTACTTAAGTGGCGCTACAGTCCGGAATGAACCTGGGCCTCAACCAACATGCCTCTCAATTAGCCCGGTCCTTAGCTAACTGCCTCCAGTTGCGCACTCCAAGTTGGTTGAAGTCGGTTTCCACTTGTGCGCGCCACTTAAGGCGAGGTCTTCCTCTACTGCGTCCGACGTCTGGCTGGGAATCGAAGACTTTGCGAGCCGGAGTATTGGTGTCCATTCGTTCTACATGTCCTAGCCATCTTAAACGTCCAATGCGGAGTTTTTTGACCAGGGGCATGTCGCTGTACAGCTCGTATAGTTCTTGGTTGAAACTTCATCTCCATAGCCCGTCAACGCAAACGGGACCGAAGATTTTTCGAAGAATTTTCCTCTCGAATCTACCAAGGATTTCTTCATCCGCTTTTGATACGGTCCATGCTTCAGCGCCGTAGAGCAGGACTGGGATGATCAGGGTCTTATATAGGATCTCCTTAGTAGTTCGAGTGAGGACTTTACTACTAAATTGCCTTCTTAGCCCGAAGAAACAACGGTTGGCAATAGTAATTCTACGTTTAATTTCTGACGAGATGTTGTTGTCAGAGTTAAAAGCGGAGCCGAGGTAGACAAAGTCCCGTACTACCTCAAAGTTATATCTGTCAATGGTGACGTTCTGTCCAATTCGTCGATGTTGTGAGTCCTTTCGTGATGATAGCATATACTTAGTCTTACCCTCATTTACTGCTAAACCCATTTTCGCAGCTTCCTTCTCTATACTAGCAAACGTGGCTATGACATCACGTTGAGTCCTACCAATGATGTCAATATCGTCAGCGTATGCTAGTAGTTGCACCGACTTTTGGAAAATTGTGCCTCTGGTGTTGGCTTTGGAGTTTTGCACAATCCTCTCAAGAATCAGATTAAAGAAGTCACATGACAGCGCATCGCCTTGCCTAAATCCTTTTTTGGTATCGAATGTGTCGGTGAGGTCGTTTCCGACCCTGATGGAGCAGCGAGAATTCTGTATCGTCATCCTACACAAACAGACGAGTTTGGACGGTATACCAAAACTAGACATGGCTCTGTACAGTTCGTCTCTATAAATGCTGTCATATGCGGCTTTGAAATCGATGAATAGGTGGTGAATATCAATTTGGACTTCTAGGGCTTCTAGGGCTCAAACCTAGCATATTAAATTTTCACAGGAACTTAGTAGTATATATAGCTACAGTAGCTACTCGAGCATTCGAGAGTATAGCTCTTACTAGTGGGCCTTGTAAAATGTGTACAAAATGTTCAGAACAAACATTTTATTTCGTTGGTTAGCCTGTCGATTAAGTAACTTTTTTCAAAATCAATTATGTCAGAGGAAGATAATGTCGAGGTCCATAACTCCGAAAATATAAACGAGAATCCTCACCGAGAAAAAGAGGATCCAAGACGTGCTATACAGCTCGAAAAACTCAACGAGTATGTCAACCAAATGGCCTACAAGCCCATCGATCCCCCTTTAGCCTCAGAACGTACTGAAAAGTTGGCTAAAGTACAGAAAAGAAATATTATTGGCACCTATATGGACCACAAGGATAATCTAAAACCTAAGGAAAGATCCGAACGTGTTGGTCGAATTGTAGCAGATCTTCAGCCAATTACTATCGAGTGAGTTTTTGTAGTTGAACTATTTTTTTGCCCGTCTTCAGTGTTTAACGGCCCTAAATTTGAACCTTTGAGTAATAAGTCTGATTTGCAGACAAAAGAACTGAAAATTACCCGTTTGTCCATACCTTTCTTATACCTATTACCAATATAGACGCCATAACCTTTTCAAACCTTTTTTCGAAGAGCCCGAACCACATAACAATCCCATCTCCTTACAGACAACTCTCGGAAAAAATTCGCCAACATCGCCAAATGCAAGCTAAATCTGAAGAAATTAAGAAGAAGCGAAACGTCCTCTACCACCAAACTCTGACGAAATTAGAAAATCAATGCAAGGAACAGCTGATGAGCTCAATTGTAAGGAAATTTGCCAACGAAGTTGTAAAAAGGGCTACAAGTAGCCCACCATCTAATCTGGAAACGGAAAGCTTTCAGCGTTTACAAAAATCAATTTTGTGCAACATTTTCTTGGCCTTGAATGTTCCAAATGAAGACCAGTCTCAGGATTACGTGATTTACAGCAAGTTGGCGAATGTTTTTGCAGATATGCTGATTCAAGCTTTATTTCTGGCTGAGAGTGAGGATGGTCAGCTACTGGATATGGATATGGGAGAATATAATTTGCCTATGAGCAACGAGAAAGATCTCTGCATCCAGCTGAGGGCTCTTCGGGCAGCAAAAAAGAAAGCCGGGTCAAAGAAGACTGGGAAGTTTTAAATTGCATTTGTATGCCTTTATATGCAAATAAACGGAACTGATTTTAAAAGTTTTAAAGGTAATTGTCAGGGTTACATGTGCAAATCTTAAAAGGAGGCCATTAAAGATTTTCATGAAACCGGACATTTTTAGTTCTGAGTTTCTCCGAAAATGGAGTGCAGTGGCCTGATTTAAATCCAGAAAGCGACACTTTTTTCATTGCTCCACCACTTGCTAAAGTCTGACAAACATCCTTGCTTGCTAAAGTCTGACAAACATCCAAGAGTAAACCTGCCATGACAAGCTTCTCAAGTTTGCCATTCGGGTTATGCATTAAGCAGGAGATCGTCTTCTGTTTGGCAAAAATAAAAACTTCGAACACACTAATGAAGGGAAAAGCTAGGTTTAAGGCCCTATATGGGCAGTAATTGCAAAATATTCCATAATATATTTTTTTCCTAAAAGTCTAACTCATCTATTCAAGCTATTGATCTCGACTCGATACTAGGATCCTTAGCTAAGTCATAGACAGAAGTCATAAATGCAATATTGCGCAACATGTGCTAAGCAGAGAGTTCACAAATGCATGAATTGGCATCACTGCTAAGCAGAGAATTCATAAATGTAGTAGAGTTTTATTCATTGCGCAAATTTGTGCGCAATCGCGCAGCTGTCAGAATCGTATTGCATTTACATAACCTAGTTGTTATTGCGCTGTTGATTTGCCGTATGCCGTGTTTCAATTAATTTGTTCGTTCATAAACATTTGATATGTGCTTTGCAAGCAATGCTTTGCAGTAAACTACAAATTCTATTTGCGCAGTTTTTCCTGCTTTGCAATGCGATTGCTTTGCAAAGCTTGCTTTTATGAATGGGCTCATATAAACGAATTAAGTCTGTTGTACGTACAACAAAGCGAAAATAAGCCTACATGTCTTCAAACCATTGAAGTGATCTACCTGGGTTAACATTTTAACTCGACCTTGAATCGGCCGATTGGTCCAGTCATTTTATCTTGGTGAGTAGTCGGGGTTCTGGGCCAAGCCGATAGCCATAACCCCTGGCTACCTATCTGGATTTAAATTTCAACTTGATCTCGAATTGACTCCTTGCCTATTCTAGACAGTCATGTAAACGGATGAATTAGTTGACTGATGAACATATTTCTCGAGGGAACTCGAAGCTAATCCTAAAACTAGAATAATCTCACAATGTTTTCATTGGCCCTATGAGGATTATCCCGAGTGCTTGTATCTGTGTCTGTGGAATTCCTTACAATGTTGGTGAGTCTAGCAGAATATTTTCTCCTTGTTGCCTTTCGTTTGTTTTAGGCGCTCAGTTGTCCACAGGGGCCTAACCATATAATCCGATTCTATAATAAAAATATTCGAATTCGTACAGTCTGAACTTTTAGAACGTTTTAATATACGATAATCGAACAGCACCAGTAATGCCAACCAGTTTTGAGTACTTTCGTGTATTTTTGTAGTTCCTTTTCAAAAATTAATGTCAAAATCGTTCGAATTTTCTCTAATTCATTCGATATCAAATGTATTTGAAAGTAAAGGCTGAACTATAATAGAAGCTGGTTGCGGACGACCACTTCCGTAACTGTGCGAACACATGCAATTTGTATTATACGACCATAATAGCTTTTCGCTTCGATTCGTTCAGTTTTCGTTCACTTTTGCTCACTTACGAAAAAGCGAATTGATTCGCTCTTTCTCTTTCTTTTGTTCTTTCATACACAATTTTTACATTTCGTTTTCATTTCACCAGCTGTGAACATTTAAATTTGTAAGTTCCTAAGCAACGAAATTTTGTTTTTATTGTTTCTCAAAAGTCTATTATGGGCAACTTGAGTAATTGAGAGTACTGAAGAAAACTTAACTTAGAATTTTGACATTAGCTTCCGATTGCTTGCCTTAAGAGGTTAACAAAATTAAAATAATTTACTTAACCATTAACTTTACCTTTTCTGAACAGGCAATCAAAAAAAAAATCAAACACCAAGCCATCAAAATTTGAAATGCTGGTCAATTATATGAAAAATCATCGGGTCTTATACAAGGGGTATATAAAAAGCCCAGAATCGAGGCAAAAATCTCATCAAATGTGAACAACTTTATCCCAAAACCTTAACGCTGAGGATCCACCGAAGTGTGAAATTAAAGGATTATTTTCATGTTTCGTTTTCAGGTGTGGGCGGATTATAAGAATACCACAAGGAGAAAGATGAGGTCAAATAAGGCCAATATATCGGGAACCAATGGCTGTCCGGCCAAGCAAAAACATCTTAATCCATTAGAAACGGAGATGGTTGAATTGCTTGTAACGGGTGATTTTTTAAGAGGTTTAGAACTTTTTTTAAAAAAAAAACACAAATGGAATATTTATTTGAATCGATAGTTTGAACCTTGCAATTTAATGTTTAAAGATAATTTCATGCAAATGTTGACCGCGGCTGCGTCTCAGGTAGCCCATCCGCTGAGTCCAATTTTGGCATACTCTTTCACACATATCGGCCGGTATCTCACGAATGAATGCATGGATGTTGGCTTCCAGTGCGTCAATCGAAGCGTGCTTGTCCCTATAGACATTAGCCTTGACATACCCCCACAAAAAATAATCTAATGGTGTCAAATCGCACGATCTAGGCGGCCAATTGACCAGCCCGAAACGTGAAATTAACTGTTCACCAAACTCGCCTCGCAATTGCGCCATTGTTTCGCGTGCTGTGTGGCATGTGGCACCGTCTTGTTGAAACCACATATCATGCGAGTCAAGAACTTCCATTTCGGGCAAAAAAAAGTTTGTTATCATCGCTCGGTAGCGTTCACCATTGACAGTAACGCTGCGATTCGCATCATCTTTGAAGAAATATGGCCCAATAATGCCGCCGGCCCATAAACCGCACCAAACAGTGGCTTTTTCGGGATGCATTGGTAGCTGTTGCAATGCTTCTGGCTGATCTTCACTCCAAATGCGGCAATTTTGCTTATTTACGTACCCATTCAACCAAAAATGAGCCTCATCGCTGAAAACAATTTTTCGATAAAAAAGCGGATCCTCGGCCAGCTTTCCAAGAGCCCATTCACCAAAAATTCGGCGTTGTGGTAGGTCGGCTGGCTTTAGTTCTTGCACCAGCTGTATCTTAAAAGGCTTTACGCCCAAATCCTTCCGCAAAATTTTCCACGTAGTGCTGTAACAAAGGCCTAACTGCTGGGAACGGCGCCGAATCGACATTTCGCGGTCTTCTGTCACACTGGCTGATACGGCCGCAATATTTTCTTCACTACGCACAGTACGTAAACGTGTTGGTGGTTTAATGTCCAACAAAGTAAATTTGGTGCGAAATTTGGTCACAATCTTCCGAATAGACTGCTCAGAAGGTCGAGAATGCCGATCATAAAATGGAAGCAGCGCGCGATGAACATTTCGAACCGAGCACGAATTTTGATAGTAAAATTCAATAATTTGCAAGCGTTGTTCATTTGTAAGACGATCCATGGTTAAATTGCAAACCAAACTGAAGCTGTTTGACAGTGACACAAGGTACTAAACACACGTCAGCTGTCAAAACCAGTGTTGCCAAAACCAAACCAGCTAAAAAATCACCCGTTACAAGCCTTCGAGGGAATGCAGGGAGTTAATAGCTATGGTGTGACCGAAAACCATTATATGTGCAAAACAGTGAAGTTCCTGATTCTGGAGATGATCGAGACATGTTAAGTGTATACGATTTCGTTGGTAATGATATTGAAAACCAAATGCAGAGTGAAAAGATGATTACGAAGTAACAACAAACAACTTTATTGGAAAGACAGGGAGAAAACAAAATAAAGTACCAAAGGGCTTCCAAAGAAATAAGATAAACATGAATGAACATATAAAAGGAATTTTAAAGTACACAAGGAGACAAACCGAAATAAGTGAGAAGGTCTACAAACTGAAAAAAGAAAAACTGGGATTAAAAAAAAATTAATATAAAATGAAATGTGGCATCGAAAAATCAACAACTCGAGTAGCAAAATTGGAACTTAAGGCCGTGTGCCAATTGCGTTAAAATATTAGCCAGTGGATCATTTTTGACATTACTTATTTACTTATCGGGCTCCCGACCTGTGAAGAGTCTCTGCCTGAGACACTGCAGCCTTCCATTCTCTACGATCCCTGGCTCACTGCTTCCAGTTGCTAGACCAAGCTCTCTGGCATCCGCGATGGCTTGGTCTTTGAAACGGAGGTTCGGTCTTCCTTGTCTTCTCGAACCTGGGGCTGGGATTCGAAGATCCTCTTAGCTGGAGCATTATTTTCCATTCGCTTGATGTGGCCGAGCCAATGTAGTCGACGTGTTTTGGCATTTTGGACTACATCCACATCTTGGTACAGCTCATAGAAGTCACGGTTGTATCTTCTCGTCGATTCGCCATCCTTGGGCACAGGACCAAAAATCCGAAGAAGTATTTTTCTTTCGACGGAGCCCAGTATCAGCTCTCTCTTCTTGCTTATCGTCCAGCACTCGGCACCATAAAGCAGAACTGCCTGGATAAGAGTTTTGTAGAGCACACCATTCGTCCTTCGAGTTAGGAGTTTTGAACCCAGTTGTTTCGCCAAACAGAAGTAGCAACGGTTTCCTAAGGTAATTCTTCGCCGGATCTCCACTTAGGTGTCATTCGTGGAGTCTATGTTAACTCCGAGATAGGTGAACTCCTTAACAACCTCGAAATTGCTGCTATCAAAGTGACGTTTTGTCCTAGGCGGTGGACAGATGCTTGTTTTTTTGTTGACAGCATGTACTTAGTCTTGTCCTCATTTACTTCAAGGCTAACGGATTTCGCCTGTTCTTCATTTGCCGTGAAAGCTTTTATCACGGCATGTTGGGAGCGACCGATGATGTCAATATCGTCCGCATAGCCCAGCAGCTGGACGGACCTGTTGAAAATAGTGCCTTCCGTGTTAAAACCTGCCCTGCGTACTATCTGCTCCAGTACTAGATTTAAGAAGTCACATGATAGCACGTCTCTTTACCGAAATCCGGTGCATGATTGGAATAGTTCAGAGGAGCTGCATCCAAAATGCACATTGTAACGCGTGTTTTCCAGATTCACGCGACACTGCTGAATCACTTTTGACGGGATTCCGAATTCGGCCATAGACAATCGCCATATAAAGCTCCTGAACATGTATGCTATCATACGCGGCTTTGCAGTCGATGAATAGGTGGTGGGTTTCGACTTGAAATTCGTTGGTCTTTTCCAGGATTTGCCTAAGTGTGAAAATTTGGTCTATAGTCGATCTGCCGGGCCGGAAGCCACACTGGTACGTGCCGATTAGTGTGTTGCCGAGCGGTTTTAGACGCGATCACACAGTACGTTGGATAGGATCTTGTATGCGGCTTTAAGCAGGGATATGCCTCGATAGTTCTTGCCAGACATAGGATCGCCTTTTTTGAAGATGGGGCATATGGAGCTGATAGTCCAGTCATCGGGCATGTTTTCTTCCACCCATACTTGGTTGATGATTCGGTGCATGCTCTCTACCAAATACCACCGTATTTAAAAGCTCCGCTAATAAGCCATCAGAATCTGCGGCCTTGTTGTTCTTAAGCTTTATTATAGCTAGGCCAACTTCTTCTATGCTTGGTGGTGGAACTAGTTCTTCATTGACTGGACGTGTGTTCTCTTCATGCCCTATCACTCTCTCTACATGTTGCCCATTTAGCAGCTGTTGGAAATGCTGCTGAAACACATCTACTATTCCCTGCGCTTCGGTGACTAGGTTTCCTTCGCTGTCTCGAAGAGCCTGCGTTCCGGTTTTCTAGCCAGCAGCCAGTTGCTTGGCCTTTTTATAAATCCTCCTGATGTTGATACGATCGCGCGACTCTTCGATCTCTTTGAGCTGCGACGCTGCGTAAGCGGTCTTCTTTCTACGCAGGGCTTTCTTTTCATCTCCTGGCTCTATACTCTTCTCTCGCTGCCCTTGTTTTGCGCTGCAGCGCTTTCCTGTGTACATCTTCTGTCACCTTTTTTCTGTACACGAATTCATCATCATACCACGGGCTCTTTGTCGGGGGTGGCTGTAACCCTACAGTGGTTTCAGCTACCTCCTTGATGATGTCGCGATACTGGCACCACGAATTTCTTCTTCTGGGCAGTTCGCAGCTTCTTCTCGTTGGACAGTCGAGATCTGAATTCAGCCGCGACAAGAAAATGGTCAGAGTCGACGTTTGCCCCTCGGAATGTATACACGTCGAGGATGTTGGATGCGTGCCTCGCATCGAGTAGCACATGGTCGATTTGGTTGGCGGTTCGACCGTCTGGAGAGCGTATTACGAGCTGCAGCAAAATCGATTAGTCGGTAGCCGTTGTGTGTTATCGTTTCGTGGATTCTGTGCTTACCAACTAAACCGCCAAATATGTTTTCCTTTCCGACTTTGGCATTGAAATCCCCGAGTACAACTTTTACATCATACTCCGGACAGGCTCCGTAGGCTCCATCTAGGAGTCGAATATTTTCCTAATAAATTTTTGTTCAATACCACAATTTCCTCATTCGCTTCTGATAAAGTCTATGCTTCAACGCCATAGAGCAAGACTAAGATGATCCGAAAGGTATGATACTTGCTGCAAACTAGCCAACTTCATGACCTAGACAGACATGCTATTCGGCAGGGTCTAGTCTGCAACGATATCTTCAGAAGCTGATGAGATGAAGATAAATAAGCTACAAAAGGATAAATCCTTTAAATGCTCGCTTGCAAATCAAGAAAATCAACCAAGGCAAACTCCTACAGCGATCGAAATGAATATAATCAGTATGGCCGACCTAAAGAAAAAAAAAAACCTTGCTGTTCCTGATTTAAAAACGGGACTGTGTTGATCTATATGTGACCAACCTTAGAACAACTTAGTTCCGTTCGATAAAACCTACCTTTCTTCAAGTTTTCAGCAAAGTTGAGCCCCAAGATCTCCAGCCATTAACTTTAATCGCATCATCCACAGTTTTAGCTCCATGCTTAACACGGTTGTTTATCAATTTTTGTTCACGTTGAACTTCACTTAAATGGTCATAGTACTACCATTCCCAAAACGATTAAACGATCACGAGTTCTCCACAAACACCTCAACCGCATATGTCTTCATTTGGACATCATTAAATAAGAATGAACCACGATTCGATAGTTCACTAAGCTCTAAAGTGTCCTTAATGCGCACGATGCTGCCATACTTAACCGGAAACTTAATCACTTACACTTTGCTCACCGCAAAGTGCTATGTACATTCAAACTTCTTAATCATTAACCCCTCCAGCCTCCAGTCAGATAGAAATCAAAAGTCTAAGTGAGCTGAAGATATACTCATCTAGGTAGGTGCAGAAGATGGCTTGATGCCTCCTTGTTTGCTTTACCACAGTGTCCGTATACATTTGACTGTGTTATTTCATTAAATCGACCTTGCATCCGTCTTCAATTAAAACCTAGATACAAACGTATCTCATATACTCAGCCCAACCTTAAGCAAACAACGAACACATGACCACTTGACTTTGAGATTGAAAGTACGACGATGTGAGATGACCCATTTCATACAGATTTAATGCGCTCTAGATGTTTTCCACCTCTGAGCGGATTTTCCATAAACAGGCTGATACACACATAACCAATAAACAACTCGATCTTCGGTGCGATTATGCAAAGTTTGCCTACAAGTGGCGGGCTTGAAGAACAAACACACTTCCACACTTCGCCGCTGCGTTCGCACTCGATCAAGATCATGTCCATTGCTGGAAACACGATTCAACTTCAAGCCAAGATTAGGCAATTTATCTTCATCAGCTCACCATCGAAAATTGCTGCGAAAGTGAAAGATTGCCAAAGAGACTTTTGGCGTCGAGCTAAAATTGGAAAGGATCGCCGCGCCAACGCGTTCCCTATATCAAGCATCAAACTATCGTCACTTTGTCATCTCAAGACCGTGGCTTCATCGGTATGTTGGTATGTCACCCGGCACAGATACAATAGCACTCCAGCTCCATGACACCTACTCGCACTTTGACAACCGAACAGTGGTGTAAACTGTTGACAATTATCCCGGCAATAGGCACTATTGGCATGATTCGTCATTCTGTCTAATTAAGCTGTGTGCGGGATTGTCATTTTTTTTGTGTGGCTTGGTATTATCCAACAGTGATTCCATTTCGAACATAATTACAGGGTTGCCAATGCGCGGTGTGTAAGTGATAGGACGTGATTTGCAGACACGAGTCAGGGAGTCGTCACATCTCTAGGTTTAGACATCGTGAGATTGGTATTGGTATGATATTGGGCGCTCCTCTCTATGGGCTGGGGATGCGAGATCCAGTGATTGAAAGATTGATTTGAGTGTTCATCTAAAAAGTTTTTTTTTTCTTCTAAATAATTACAACAGTCACATTTAATGGCTGCAAATTGCTTGGCATTTCGAAACAGTTTTGGGGAGTTATGCGGGCAGAGGGATGCGAAATTGAAGGTATGAGAGTGGGTCTATTGAAAGAGTGGGTATATGTTGTGTGCAGATTGGTGGTAAAGTTTGTTCAAGGGCGAATAGAATTTATTTACTAAAATTTAAGAAACTTTCCTACAAACCTTGAATCTGTACTTTCAAAGAACGATGTTGATGTTGCAGTGGAATATTTTTCCCGTAACATCCTTCATTCGTTTGATGAATCCGTACCTAAAGTACAAAAAACCAAACGGTTTCCCAAATTGCCAAATCATATCTTAGATTTGATAAAAATTAGAAATTCAACATGAAGAAATTGGCAAAGATATCGGCACCCCGCCCATAAGGATGAATTGAAGCATTTAAATAAACAAATTTCAATGCTTATTAACCATGAACGTAACATTACTTGGAATAAAAAACTTAAGAACCTAGAAAAAAATGCAAAGCCCTTTTGGAATATTGCTAAAATTATCAAAAACAAAAATAGACAGATTCCACCTTTGCAAAATGACATTTATAGTGATGTTGACAAAGCAAATGAGCTTGCTTCCAATTTTGCTAAAAATCACTAAGTGTCAGAGAATCTAAGCGACCCTATCACAATCGACATGGTTAATAACCAAATAAATAGCTTTAATATGTCACATATTGATACTCCACAAAGCGCCTTCGTCTCTGACGACGACGTTGAATTTCACTTAAGTATTCTCAAAGCAAGAAAAACACCTAGGTTTGATAAAATAAGCAACCTTTATTTAAAAGAATTACCCAAGGCTGGCATCAGTTTTATAAAATTTATTATTAATGGTTGCTTGAAAATAAATTATTTCCCAGATTCTTGGAAACTTGCAAAAGTTATCCCAATCAACAAACCTGGCAAACCTCCCAATAAAGTCGAAAGTTACAGGCCCATTAGTCTGCTTAGCAGTCTAAGCAAACTATTAGAAAAAGTTATTAAGGAAAAGTTAGTGCTGTTTATTTCGGATCATAACATTTTTCCAAATGAACAATTTGATTTCCGAAACTCTCACAGCACTACCCACCAGGCCTTAAGATTAGTCAAACATGTTAAAGAACAACGCTCTCAAAAAAAATCCACAGGCATGGTTATGCTTGATATAGAAAAAGCTTTTGACTCTATGTTGCATAACGGTCTGGTTTTCAAAATGATTGGTTTCAATTTCCCGTACTTTTTGTGTAAAATAATCCAAAGTTTCCTAAGTAATCGCTCTTTTAGTGTGTCTGTTAATAATGTTCAGTCTGAAATAAAATACTTTAACACTGGGGTTCCACAAGGCTCTGTTCTCGGACCTATATTGTACAATGTATTTACATCTGATAAGGAATATATCCACCTCTTTGCGGTATTGCTATTTACGCGGATGACACTGTTGTATTTACATCGCATGAATATCCTCTCATTATCGAGAGGAATATTTCCAGTGCGCTAGAAATACTTTTAAGCTATTTTACTAAGTGGAAAATAAAGTTAAATATTGAAAAATTACAAGCTATCTTTTTCACACGAAAAAGGAAAGCATGTTACATTCCCTCCAATCACTTACGAGTGGCTAATGTGTCAATTGAATGGAACTCTTCCGTAAAATACTTAGGAATTCATCTCGATTCAAAGCTATTGTTTAATCAACATGTGTGCGAAACGCTGAAAAAAATAAATATAAGTACAAAACTTTTATATCCCTTTATAAACAGGAAGTCATTGTTATCAACTGAAAACAAATTGATATTACATAAAGTCATATTTCAAGCAATAATTCTGTATGGATGCCAGGTTTGGGGTGATTGCGCCAAGTGAATATGGCACGAAGCTACAGATAGCACAAAATAAACTTTTAAAAATGATGCTAAATCTTCCATGGTATTTCTCTACAAGAGTTTTACATAAAAGAGCGAATGTTGAATTGATTTCTGAAAGAATAAACACTCTTATGGCAAAATTTAAGTCCCGATGCGGTCACTCTGATAACACTTTAGTAAAAAAAATTTTTCCTAGTCATAATTCTTTCAATATCTCTAAGCACTTTCAATCTAGTTATATGTATAAGAAATTACTTGCATATTTATTTGTTATTTGCTTATTTATTTATTGATTTATTTATTTATTTATTTATTTATTATATATTTATTTGTTATATATTTATTTATTACATATTTATTTGTTTATTTTTTTTGTTAATTTATTTATATGTTGTATATTTATTTATTTAATTATTTATTTATTTACTTATCTATTTATTTATTTTTTATCTATTAATTTTTATTGATTTATTTATTAATATATTTATTTATTTTTTTTTTTTTATTATTTATTTTACATATTTATTAATTCATTTATTTATTCATTAATTTTTTTTTTGCTGTTTAAATGAGGTTTTTTCTTAATTTTTATACCCTATCCCATAGGGGGTATATTAGTTTTGATACTTAGTTTGTAACATAGAGAAATAATTTTGCTACATATACCTCAAAGTATATGGATCGACTCAGAATCGCTAGCTGAGTCGAATTAGCCATGTCTGTCTGTCCGTCCGTCCGTCCGTCCGTCTGTCTGTTCGTCAGCGGTTTTTGGGCCTTAAATTTTGAGCTAGGATAATGAAATTTGGTATATAGGATCCTCGTCCGTGCCACCAGAACAAGTGTAAAAATTTTTGAAATCCGCCCACTGCCACGCCCCCTTTTTAGGAAAACTTATTTTTTGGCCAAACCGTAAGGAATTTCAAAAAAGTGTCTGAGTAGCATATTTAGACAATCTTAATATATATATTTCGTTCATACAAAGTTTTTTGCCACGCCCACTTTTTGGGGGCGTTTTAAGTAAAAAACGCTTTTTGTCCAAATTTTTAAACTTTCGAAAAAAATTTTGATGCAAGTACTTCCGAAATGGTAATATAAACATTTTGTCCATAGATCATTTTCACCTACGCCCACATTTTGGGGAAGTTTTCTTACAAAAACCATTTGTATAACCCATCCCAAGGCATTAGCAATAGAAATACGTTGTTTTTTGTCGAACCACACAAGATTTTGAGAAACTGTCTGAGCAATATATTGTGACAATGCCATTTTCTGTATTTCATCGCCATAAGGCCTATATTTTGAGGATATTAATTTAAAGGATGGGATGGGATAGGGTATTCAACGATCCGCATAGCGGATTGTAGCCTCTCATATGTTTTTTTCCTCAAATTATGTTTATTTGATTTATATTCTTTACCACAAATATTAAACAATTTCAGTAGAAAGATGCGATTAGGTATCAAATCTCTGTATAAGGTAATGTGCGGTAACTCAGACCATGTAAACTTACAAAATTATCTGAATAAAAATATATCTATCTATCTACTAATATCTGGCGTAAATTTAAAAGTTGAGCTGTTTTAGTTAAGACCTTTAAACATACCTACCTTTAACTTAAAGGATCCCAGACACTTTAAGAATCTTTAAGTGAGGTAAGACAGCTTTCTGGATCCTCTTTGACCCTTTGTACGTTGCTTTATGTTATATAGTACACGTCCAATTTGGCATACATCATCTTACTTACCTAATTATCGGGCTCCGGACCCGTGAAGAGTCTCTGCCTGAGACACTGCAGCCTTCCATCCTCTACGATCCCTGGCTGGCTGCTTCCAGTTGCGCTCTGGCATCCGCGATGGCTTGGTCTTTGAGACGGAGGTTCGGTCTTCCCTGCCTTCTCGAACCTGGGGGCTGGGATTCGAAGATCCTCTTAGCTGGAGCATTATTGTCCATTCGCCCCATGTGGCCTAGCCAATGTAGTCGACGTGTTTTGGCTTTGTGGTCTACATCCTCATCTTGGTACAGCTCATAGAGTTGGCGGTTGTATTTTCTCCTCCATTCGTCCTCCTCGTGCACAGGACCAAAAATCCGCCGAACGATTTTTCTTTCGAAGGAGCCCAGTATCAACTCTCCCTTCTTACTTATCGTCCAGCACTTGGCATCATAAAGCAGAACTGGCAGGATAAGGGTTTTTTTTAGAGTACACAGTTGTTTCGCCAAACCGAAGTAGCAACGGTTTATTAGGGTAATTCTTCGATGGATCTCCACTAAGGTGTCATTCGTGTAGTTTATGTTAATTCCGAGGTAGGTGAACTCCCTAGTTACCTCGAAATAGCTGCTATCAATATAGACGTTTTGTCTTAGGCGGTGGGCAGATGCTTGTTTGTTTGTTGATAGCATGTACTTAGTCTTGTCTCATTTACTTCAAGGCCAACAGATTTCGCCTGTTCTTCAATCGCCGTGAACGCTTTTATCACGGCACGTTGGGAGAGACCGATGATGTCAATATCGTCCGCATAGCCCAGCAGCTGGACGGGCCTGTTGAAAATAGTTAACACCTGCCCTGCGCACTATCTGCTCCAGTAGGAGATTGAAGAAGTCGCATGATAGCGCGTCTCCTTGCCGAAATCCGGTGCATGTTTGGAACAGTTCGGAGGAGCTACTTCCAAACTGCACGTTGCATCGAGTGTTTTCCAGCGTCACGCGACACAGCTGAATCAATATTGCTGGGATTCCGAATTCGGCCATCGCCATTTAGAGCTCCAGACGATGTATGCTATCATACGCGGCTTTGAAGTCGATGAATAGGTGGTGAGTTTCGACTTGAAATTCGTTGGTCTTTTCCAGGATTTGCCTCAGTATGAAAATTTGATCTATAGTCGGTCTGCCGGGCCGGAAGCCGCACTGGTACGTGCCGAACGGTGCAGAACGGTTTTCAACGTTCACACAGTACGTTGGATAGGATCTTGTATGCGACATTAAGCAGGGATATGCCTCGATAGTTCTTGCAAGACAAAGGATCGCCTTTTTTCTAGATGGGGCTGATAGTCCAGTCATCGGGCATGTTTTCTTCCACCCATACTTGGTTGATGATTCGGTGCATGCTCCCTTCCAAAACATCACCATCGTATTTAAAAAGCCCCGCTGGTAAGCCATCAGAACCTGCGGCCTTGTTGTTCTTAAGCTTTTTTTATAGCTAGACCAACTTCTTCTATATTAGGTGGTGGAACTTGTTCTTCATTGACTGGACGTGGGTTCTCTTCTTGCCCTATCACTCTCTCTACATAATGCCCATCTAGCAGCTGCTGGAGATGCTGCTTAAACACATCTACTATTCCATGCGATTCGGTGACTAGGTTTCCTTCGCTGTCTCGAAGAGCCTGCGTTCCGGTTTTGTAGCCAGCAGCCAGTTGCTTGGCTTTTTTATAAAACCTCTGGATGTTGTTATGATCGCACGACTCTTTGATCTCCTCAAGCTGGGAGGCTGCGTAGGCTCTCTTCTTTCTACGCAGGGTCTTCTTTTCCTCCCTTCTCCTGGCTCGATACTGTTCTCTCGCTGCCCTTGTTTTGCGCTGCAACTCTTTCTTATGTGCATCTTCTGTCACCTTTTCCTTGTACACGCATTCATTCATTCTCGGGGGTGGCTGTACCCTACAGTGGTTTCTGCTACCTCCTTGATAATGTCGCGATAATGGCACCACTGATTGTTGGCGTCTGTGGTAGGTGAGTGCACAGAGGAGAGTTTCATACTCAGGCGCTCACTGTAGGCTCTGGCTACTACAGGTGTGCTAGGGCGTCCAACGGAGAATTTCTTCTTCTGAGCAGTTCGCAGCTTCTTCTCGTTGGACAGTCGAGCTCTGAATATAGCCGCGACTAGAAAATGGTCAGAGTCGACGTTTGCCCCTCGGATGTATGCACGTCGAGGATGTTGGATGCGTGCCTCGCATCGATTAGCACATGGTCGATTTGGTTGGCGGTTCGACCGTCTGGAGAGCGCCAGGTTGCTGTATGGATCCTTAGCCTTGGGAAACTAGAGCTACTCATCACCGTATTACGAGCTGCTGCAAAATCGATTAGTCGGTAGCCGTTGTCTGTTGTCGTTTCGTGGATTCTGTGCTTAGCAACTAAACCGCCAAAGATGTTTTCCTCTCCGACTTTAGCATTGTACAACTTTTACATCATACTCCGGACAGGCTCCGTAGGCTCCATCCAAGAGGTCATAAAACTCCTCCTTGATGGTATCTTCAGCCTCGTCGGTAGAGGCGTGTACACATATTAGGCTTTCGTTTTGGAACGTAGCTTTGATGCGGATCACAGAAAGGAGATCACTTATCGGCTTGAAGTCAATGACTTCTGTCCTAAGCCGATTTCCAATGACGAATCCGCATCCTAATATATGCAATCTTTTGTTGCAGCTGTAATAAACGTCGCAATTTTTTCTCTTCATTATGCCTGATCCTATCCATCGTATCTCCTGGATTGCGGTTATATCTGCCTTGTACCGCGTGAGGACAGATTCAAGTTTTTGAGTAGCACCCGGGGTGTAGAATATTTGTACATTCCAGGTGCATACTCTCATACCATAGTCCATTGAATTTCCGTGTCTGTATGGGGAGTTTCATTATCCGAGGCTGGTTGTATCTCTCTCATAACTAATGGTTCTTTCCATGGTCGGGAAGTTACCCCGACGGCACAACCCCCAACCTGGAGGGCGAGGCCCTTGTTTTTGACCATAGGACAGCGGGCCGGAGTCAGTAGCCCATTTTGGGATATGAGCGCTGCCGTTGACCCATTCAGGACTCCTCCGCCACCAACTCTTTTCCAAATATGTCGAAGCAATTCATATAGAGATTACACTACCAATTCGATCAAACTGGAGCTGTAGGCGCCACCGTTGACTCCATCTAGGGAATTCCTCCGCTGCCGCCTGAGAGTGAGTGCCTTAGTGAGAGGACACTCCTCCCCCCTCTCTCGGTTGCTGCCACCAACGACCTTCCACCGGGGTTTGTTACCCCATATCACCAGTCAGCAGCGTGGAGGTGAGAGTAGGAGTTGATAGTGAGAACGCTTGTGTCCTCATGTAATCGCATCACTATCCTTAAGCAATGTATTGTCCATCCACTTAGTGTAAAAGTTTGTAAGGCTTATATTCGACAAGATATAACAAAGCCCTTTCAACTTTTGATTGACCAACTCTGGAGAATTCAATCTTTCTTATGAATACAACCTACATATATACATGTTTCCTACTCTACCTACATACATACATGTTTCCTACTCTCTCAATACTAGATTTGAGAGGACATCATACTCCACTAGCAATCCTTGTACTTTTCAGCTCGAACCTTATTCTAATAACTTGACTGATGCCACAATCTATAAACCAGAATGTATGCCGCCTTAACTTGACACCCTGTCAGTACCCAATCAAATTACACAATTTCAGACGAAAATCACTTAGGTGCGATGGGTTCTCAAAAGCCTCAAATTAACTCGCTAACAAGCAGCCTTCAGGCAATCTCACTAACCTGCCACACCATCACACAAAAAGTCCCTCTTCCAGAGTAAGTACTGTCGCAGACTTTTTGGCCCACAAGCTGCCTATTATTCTATTGGAATGAACTTGACGTTTCAGCAACTTGTTGTAATCACTGTTATGTTCCGGTGGAATCTGTCAAATTATCCACCATAAATGTTTTTTCCCATCTGAAGATGATTACCCATCAAGTCAAGGTAGTCTCACGTCCATGTCAATTGCCTGCAAAGCAGATCAGCTAATGCAATCAGACGTCAAGTATGTTGACTTCTTGACTTTTGTGTCCATTTTGTGTTGTTGTTGTACGAGGTGCCAGAAAACCCCACATCATGAAGTGTGGCATTTCAGTGGATGCATTTTTGGAATTTTTTCAAGTGGATACCTGAGGTAGGGCTAGCATATGTATTGACTGCCATCCGTGACAGTGATGATGTGATGCAGTAATGCAGTGGAAATGTCGATTGGGAAAATTGTGTGTCTTGAGTTGGATAACTGGGTCAGATGTCGGAATACTCTCAACTCTGTTAAGGTGTATTCACCATAAGTGGGCAGATGCTGTAAATAGAAAATAAAAGTGAAAATCTCCATCATGAACTGAGTTGGGAAATTGGACTTTTCCGCGAAAAGAGATGGATATGTCACGAATTTGCATATAGGATACGCTAGGAAAAACGTCTTCCGGTAATCTATTGGTACGTGCTGGGTATTTGAATGCGGGACACGACTTGTTATTGGAGGAGGAAATTGCTAACAGATGGTCAAAATGGTATGCATGCCAGGAGATGCCTTTGTGGGTATGTATTTGGGTTCACAGTATGACAGCAAGAAAGGATTTAAACAAAATAATAGAGCCCTACATATAATTTGTAATTGATTTTAAAAATTTTGACAATTTTACAAGATCGGCTTTTATCGGTGATAATATTCAATCTGAAGTCAAAATTAAGTAATTCATAAAAGGTGTACTTTAGGAATTTCAGTGTTTACAGTATGGCAACACTCAGTCATCAAGAAGTCAATCTGACACCTGACCCGTGACGCCATCTTTTGCAACCTGAAAAATTAATATCAACCAGCGGCGTCATCAGTTCAAATCCATGATCAACGAATTTTGTATCAAAATTTTGGACACAGTATGCAGTAGATTTAGTTTGTTGGAACTGCTGGCGAATTGATTGCATATTTAAAGGAAATGTTATATGGCCAAAACAAAGGCCTACGAGATATCTATCTCCCATAACATGTGAACGCCTGAAACCGTTTACCGACCTTATCAGCGTGGTTTTAGGCCACAATAGTACACAACTGATTAATTCTTCATTCTGCGGGAGATCCTGGAAAGAACACTTCTTGGTAAGTCCCCAAAGAAAAAAATTTAATTGCTCGTGCAGAATTTCCAACCTGGCGTGAGTTGTGTGGTACATAGCGCCGTCCTATTGGAACCACATGTCGTTGGTCTGAACATTTTTTGATGGTAGTTATGGTCAGTTCCATTCCCCATAGCCCATACAGCGACTACGCTTCGTTGTCTATGGCCTACCTTCAGCTCCTGGGGCACTACTCAAAATTCGTCAAGTTGTGGTCTGAGAAAGGCCTAGTTCTTGTGATCGACGCGAAATCCACTGCCTCGGATTCACCTGCTCACTCTCACGAAGAGGGGCAATGTTTTCAGCAGATCTTGAGTTTCGTCGACGTAAGGGTGTTGGTTTATCGTTTACTGAACTAGTGGACACAATTTAATCCAGCACAACCCGAATAGTCATTTCGGTATCACGGTATGTGGCGACCGCAAAATGGAGGAAGCGCGTGGAAAGTTGCCCGAACAGAACACCCAATTTGATAAAACAATTTTAATTGCACGTGTTGTTAACCGCTGCTTGGACTTTTTCCTACCCACTATGGTAGCCTTATTTAGGTTTAGTTTCAATTGGGGCTACATACCACAAACCTGGAGGGAGGTAAACGTGGTATTTATCCCCAAACCAGGCAAACCAATAGAACTACCTAAATCATACCGTCCAATAAGCTTAACATCGTTTTTCCTGAAAACAATGGAAAGAATACTTGACGTACACATTAGAGAGTGCTTAAATGAAAGCACTCCTCTGCACCCATGTCAATTCGCCTACCAAAAAGGTAAATCCACGGAAGGAGCACTTCTAAGTTTAACATCACAAATAAAAAGTGCATACGAAAACAAAGAAGTAGGTTTATGTGCCTTCCTAGACATAGAGGGCGCTTTTGACAACACTGAATATGACTCCATATCAAATGCTTTGACTCATAGAAGAATAGATCATCCCACCATCAAATGGATCAAAGCGATGCTTGAAAGTCGGAAAATAACTGCTTCATCGGCACAGACCTCAGTATCAGTAACAGCCGTTAAAGGCTGCCCTCAGGGAGGAGTACTCTCACCCCTACTATGGTCTCTGGTTATCGATAACCTACTTCAAGACCTAAGTAATGCAGGTTTCAATATAATTGGATACGCCGATGACCTAGTCATCATAATAAAGGGCAAAGAACCAAACGAAGTTACAACACGTTTGCAAAACGCCCTTAAGATAGTCATAGACTGGTGTAATAAAGAAAGTCTCTCTATTAACCCCAGCAAGGCTATGATCGTCCCTTTTACAAAAAGGAGGAAATTAAATCTTACCCAAATTTCAATTAATGGTAACATACATTGAGTATTCCAACGAAGTAAAATATCTTGGAGTGATCCTCGATAAAAAACTAAGCTGGAACTCCCACATCAACAACAAAATTCAAAAAGCAACCAAAGCTTTCTGGGATTGCCGAAGCATGTATGGTAAAACCTGGGGAATCTCTCCAAAGACCACACACTGGATCTACACGATCATGGTCAGGCCCATTATAACATACGCTTCAATAGTATGGTGGAACAAAGTCACCCAAAAAACAACTATAAATAAATTAAACAAGGTACAACGGCTTGCCTGTCTGGGCATTACCGGAGCTATGCGTACCTGTCCCACGGCGGCTATGGAAGCCTTAATAGGACTAACACCTCTCCACATTTATATAAAAAAAGTGGCAATTCGCAGCTCAGCAAGTTTGACACAAGCGGAAGAATTAAACAATAGTGAACATCTAAAACTAATTGAACTTCTATCCGAACTTCCAGAACTTGACATGATCTGTGCGGTTACAGACCGCTTACCAAAGACACTATGCTTCGACAAAAGATTCTCAACGGAGATCACAACCAGAGAAGCATGGTGTAGCAACAACCCTCCAAACTGCCTAAAAGGCCTAAAGTGGTATACGGATGGTTCTAAAATGGACTCAGGGGTAGGAGCTGGCATACATGGACCAAATAAAAACATCTCAATACCTATGGGAAAAAACCCTAGTGTATTCCAAGCTGAGCTCCATGCCATAAAAGAATGCGCAAACCTAATACACAACTCAGGTATTAAAGGCGCAAACATCCATATATTCACGGACAGTCAAGCAGCTATAAAAGCCCTTAGCTCACACATCATTGACTCCAAATCAGTACTACACTGCTTCAACTCCCTCCAAACACTCAGTTCCAGGAACAAAACCAAACTATGGTGGGTCCCCGGACATAAGGGAGTTGAAGGTAACGAAAAAGCTGATGAACTAGCCAGAAAAGGTTCGGAAACCCCCTTCATTGGACCTGAACCCTTCTGTGCAATCCCCAAATCAGCCATAAATCTAGTTATAAAAAACTGGGAACAAAACAGATGTGTTCATACTGGGGAAACATCCCAGGCCTAAGACAGGCCAAAAGAGCTATTCAGCCCTTCAAATCAGATGCCGACAAGATACTAAATCTTCGCAGGCACGATATCAAAAACTTAGTAGGCTACCTAACTGGTCATCACGGTCTTCGATATCACCTAAACAAAATGCGTCTAGTCGACTCACCGGAGTGCAGACTATGTCTAGAAGAAGACGAAACAGCCGAGCATATCATATGTGAATGCCCGGCTCTTTACGGTATGAGAAGAGAATCTTTCTTCAGGGAATTCTTAAGTCCCGAAGAATTGAGGAAATCTTCGGCTGAAAGTATTATCAGCTACATTAGGAAAGTAGAAGCGCTACTAACCTAAAAAGCATCTGACGGCAAGCACAATAGATCTTTTAGGTCGATGTGTATATTACTGCTTAGGCAGGTCAGAATTTAAAAAAAAAAAAAAAAAAGTTAACCGCTGTATCTGTCCTTGGTGATTTGGCAAATGGGCTGAATAAGTGGCAGCGAATTTGGCAGATGTAGCTTTTATTAATATGGCCGCTACCAACTGTCAAATTTCGGAAGTCTCTATTGGAAGACCTTTAAGAGTCCTTCTTAGTATAGAGAAGGAAGCGGCAAATGAGAGCTTTTAACCAGAAAAGACGAACAAAATCGAAGAATTGGATAGAACGCCACCATTGACAGATATAACTCTGAGGTATAGTACGGAACTTTGAACATCTCGTCAAATTTTTTTCGATTTTTAGTGCGATGAACTGCCACGCAGAAGGTCTGGGTTTGATTCCTAGCCGTTGCAACACCTAAACGATTTTTTCACTGGCCCTCCTCTGACAAATCATCCGAGTAGTATCAATTGTAAAGAAAAGCTTAACATATCCGTTCGGAGTCGGCATAAAACAGGAGGTCCCGCCATCGCGCAAGAAGTACACACGCACACATGAATGGTTGTGAGAAAGCTTGGCCCTGAGTAGTAAAGAGCCTGTTGCGCCAAAAATGTGTATGTGTAACCGCTCTTCCTTCAGGCTAAGAATTCAATTTATTACTAAAGCACTCACTAAGACTACTAAGGAGATCCAATACAATGCCCTGATCATCCCAGTTCTACGCCGCTTTAGCATAGACCGTATCAAATTCGGATGAAGATATCCCTTGTAGTTTTGAGCGAAAAATCGTCGGTCCCGTTTGCTATGACGGGTTTTGGAGACGAAAATTCAACCACGAACTATACGAGCTGATAAAAAACTCCGCTCCGGATATCAGTTATCCGCCTCGCAGGGTCTTCGATTTCCAGCCAGACGTCGGTCGCAGTAGAGAAAGACCTCACCTTAAGTGGCTCGCAAAAGTAGAAACCGAACTCAACCAACTGCAAGTATGTACAAATGTAGGCAGTTTGTTGAGGACCGGCCTAATTGGAGAGGATGTTGGTTGAGATCCAGGTAATTCCTTACTGTATCACTACTTAAGCAAATAATTAACCTCAATGCCAAAATGATCTCCAGATATGGATCTGAGTTAATTCCTAAAAGGTAGTAAGACTAATAGTAGCTGGACATTTTTTCAAGACCTTGATCTATGCGGACAAGCCAGTAATATACCAGCTCTGAAAGCCAACATTTAACATGTCAATTGTGATATACGGCCTCAAATGCTTGAAAACCTGGTGAAAATTTGAGGCTGCAGGCTGCAGCTCCTAAGACGCTCCATCACATAAGCCCGAAGGAGAAGTTCAAGTGGTACATTGAAGCTTGATAAAGGTTTTTAGAGCTTTATTGATGTTGCCATTTTGGTTCTTGAACTGTCAGGTTTCATTTTCACGGTTTTTTTTTTTGGCAGTTTTATCAAGTGTAACAATTCTTGAACTTTTTTTATTTATAGAAGTGTTCACTTGTTAGCGAGCTAGGTCCCAAATATTAAAACAACACACGGTGTTTCCAAGTGGTCCGCCATCTATCTTCTAATCACGCTAGACGCTGCATAATATTTAATTTTCTCTTTTTCGTTACACTTTTTCGTTTCATAAAATACAATTCACACCGTCCCAGAAGAAGTTTCACTTCAAAAAACTGCATAAGGCAGCGGAAGAATTCCCAAGATGGAAGCAACCCCCTATATATACCACCTACAGTTAGGCAGAGCGAAGTGGAAAACCTAAAGGAGCTGCTCTGACATATCCGGACAACAGTCCATTTAGAAATTTCAAGGGTTATTCAGGCGACTTGAATTATTATGGTGGCAGATGAGCGGAAAGACCAAAGTCAACGCTTAATGCCTGACCCTCGCTGTTCTATTAAACCGACGCTCCAGGTTGGACGTTGCGCATCGTGCCTCATTTTAAAAACGAATGATCCAAAGAGCACAGCCTCGGAAAGGACTGATTTGATTTTGAACGACCAAGCTAATAGAAAAGATGAAAAAGACGTTCATATCTCCACCTGAAACGTAAGAACTTTCAATAGAAAAAGTGCAGCAAAATAATTAGAGGAAGTCTTAAGCTGCCATCCAGAAAATACGATGCGATCCATAGGGCGGAGGCAGATTTGGCATAAGAAATAGACTCAGGAAATATGTCTTATGCTTCAAAGACATCATCGAACGCATTGTAAAGCATCAAGATGGTCAAATCCCCCAAGATAAGGCTTTTATGTACTCCGACACGAAGGAGGAAAAGATAACGTAGGTAAAGACTATTTCTTCGAGCTCCTGGGTAAACATCTGAGTAACTACCAATGTACGATGTTAAAATCATGATCGACTTATTTTTGATTTTGATTATACATAGTCATCAATGAAATACTCATCAAGCTACAGCGAAAAAGTCATAGCCTACGCAGACGATGTAGCGATACTAGTTAAAGGGAAATTCCTACCCACTATTAGTGAGCTAATCGAGCAGGCATTGAAAACTCTCAACGAGTGGACAAAATAATGTGGGCTTGGCATCAATCAACCCCCAGAAAACGGAACTCGTTCTCTTTACGAATAAGAGGAAGATACCAATATTCGACCTACCGGCTATCGATGGGACTACCCTCAAACAAGCTGATAGTGCAGAGTATCTGGGTGTCATTCTTGTTAGAAAACTCAACTGGAACCTAAATGTGCGCGACCGCATTAAAAAGGCCACAGTCGCTTTCTATACGTGTAACCGAATATTCGGAAAACTGGGGTCCGAACCCCAAGATCATGCTATGGATGTACACTGCCATTGTAAGACCTATATTAACATATGCTTGTCTGGTGGCAATCCATAAATAAAGTCACCCATCTGAAAAATATGACAAAGGTACAAATGTGGGCGCTACTGGCGCAATGAGAACCACACCAACAGCGGAACTGGAAACCATCGTTAACCTGCTACCGCTAGACCTTTACATGCAAGAATCTGCAGCCAAAAGTGCTCTAAGAATCAGCCAGCTCAACTGTATCCTCTGACTACATGCTGCCTCACTATGACTTTCAAAGACCATTCTCCTGTATCTTTCCAAGCAGAGAGGAGTGGGAGAGGAAGGAATTGGGCACCGAAACCATATCCATCTACACTGATGGTTCAAAAATGGATGTAGGCGTTGGAGCTGGAGTGTTTTCAGAAACACTAAAGCATAGCACCTTTCGTCTCCCTGAGCACAGCAGTGTCTTCCAGGCTGAGGTATTGTCAGTAGCAGAGACAGCCAAAGCGACCTCAATGCTGGCGATAACACCAGATGATATCACCATCTTTATTGACAGTCATGCTGCAATAAAAGCTATCTCTCCTGTCGAAATAGAATCTCGGCTTGTGAAACGTTGTCGTGAAGAGCTAAAGGTTCTTGGCGTCCAACATAATGATAAGCTCTGCTGGGTCCCCGGACACAGAGACATACACGGCGACGAACTGGCGAGAAAAGGATCTGCCTCCAGCATTGACCAAGCAGACCAGTCTGTCAAACCACCACGGGTGGAACAGAAAACACTGATTACTACCAAAAACAGGTGGAACTCCCTTCCCACCTGTGAAACTTCCAAAATGATGTGGCCTGAGTAAGTCAAAGCCAGAACCCATTAACTACTTCGAAGAAACAGGAAATCTATCTCGACTCTAGTTGGGATTCTTACTGGACACAACTTACAAAAAGCCACAAACTGAAAATGCATCTCATAGATGATGACCTCTGTAGAGGCTGCGGTGATGAAGAAATACACGAGGATACCCTCCACTTTCTGTGCCACTGCCCAGGCCTCAGCCAATTAAGAATGAGAACCTTAGGAAACTACTTTTTCCATGACCTCACGGATCTATCCGAAATACCTCTCCCTAATCTTTTCAGGTTTGCAACAACATCTGGATGGCTGGAAAGAGGCTAACAACAATGGACAGTAACGGGACAATGAATGAACCAACCACAAAAGTGGACCCCCAACGGGCATCACAATGGGTCTATATTGACCTGAGTGCGATGAGGGAAGACGCACACCGTCTGCCTCATCAACCCACCAACCTAACCTAACCTATGACAACAACATCTCGTCAGAAATCAAACGAAGAATTACTCTTGCCAACCGCTGTTTCTTCGGGCTATGAAGGCAATTTAGTAGTAAAGCCCTCACTCGAACGACTAACGAGATCCGATATTAGACCCTGATCATCACAGTCCTGCTCTACGGCGGTGAAGCATGGGCCGTATCAAAAGCGGATGAAGAAATCCTTGGTCGATTTGAGAGAAAAATTCTTCGGAAAATCTTCGGTCCCGTTTGCGTTGACGGGCTATGGAGACGAAGATTCAACCAAGAACTATACGAGCTGTACAGCGACATACCCCAGGGCAAAAAACTCCGCATTGGACGTTTAAGATGGCTAGGACATGTAGAACGAATGGACACCAATACTCCGGTTCGCATATTCTTCGATTCCCAGCCAGACTTTGGACGCAGTAGAGGAAGACCTCGCCTTAAGTGGTGCACACAAGTAGAAACCGACCTCAACCAACTTGGAGTCGCAACTGGAGGCAGTTAGCTAAGGACCGGGCTAATTGGGGAGGCATGTTGGTTGAGGCCCAGGTTCATTCCGGACTGTAGCGCCACTTAAAACAAAACAAAATATGACGTGCTTTTAATACAGCAAGGCGAAATTATTGTAGGTAAGCTATTAGGAATCGAGTTGTATGAACCCCACGCCACTGGTGTGAATTGAGATGAATTGCAAGACAGAAGCAATTAAGCAACAAGAATCAGAAAAGCCCAGTTCATTGATGTTTTTAAGTTTTTCTTAATATGTCTATCTGTCTTATTAGCATTTCTGCCTGCTGAACAAAAAAAAAACCCTTACAGCATGCATTCAACTTGCTCAACACACTACAACCAAAGCGGTACCCCCTAATTCAATAATGTCAAAGCTATTTATTTACACTACAAGTCGATTCTTCTTCACTTATAATAGTTGAATGCAATTACTCACAGATTTCGAAATCTAAACGAAATCGAGAAATTCCGTGAAAGAAAAACCTTTAAAAAAAGATCATCGTGAGCCGTACTCACTTCGTGACTACACTGATCCGTTTGCTGCTAAACACTTTCGTCGTCGTCAATCAAACTGCGCGAGTGTAACCATTTTTGCGCAAGACTTTCTCAAATTTGTAATCATAAATCCGTCATACTTTTCATCGATAATTTTTAACCCAGCAAAAAAGAAATAAAGACCAATTCACACTCGAGCCCCCGGGTGGTAAGATCTTAACACAGATCCTCACAAATTGAATTTCCTACACTCTTCCGCTTGCCAACCAACCAAATCGAGCATGTATGCTCCCTCCAACGAAATGCTTTCAAAACGTACAGCCACCATGTTAATCGGGACTGTGGAGATCCAGCAGCAAGATCAATTCCAGGAAAACAGTAAAAGATACACAAAAGTATCTGATCCTACTGAGTGGTGTCATATTTCCGCAGATTTGCAGCATTCTGCATCCATTGTCACCTTTCTTGAGGTTTTCGGGTAGAGAACCACCGTATAGCACGAGTGTGAGTTGTGCCGTCAATTGAAGCTATCACAGCGAATGATCGATGATAAGTGACTGCTGGCGGTAGACAGTGGCATTTCCCGGAACATCTTGACGCTGAAGTGTGACGTAGGATGATCGAAGTGTGATTTGTGGATAGTTTTGGATTTTGCGGAAGCATTTGTTGTGGTAAAGTGAATGTGTTTGGGGAACTCGAGGGATTCAAAGTGAGTTCAGTGAATAAGGTCGCAGAATTGGGAATGCAAGTTTTTGAATGAAGGGAGGATGGTGGATGGGAAGTGTTTATAATTAATGTAAGGAAGACGTTCACATTTGGCATTGGAAACTGAATAGGAGAAAAGCAAAGGTATCACACCAGAGAGAGGAATCGAGGGATATCGTTACCTCGATGTTATATGGGTTAAGCTTGTGTTCCAGGGAATCTCAGAAGTCATATGTGGCAATTATTGCTTCCCAGGTGAGGATTAACCAGCAACATTTTACCAACATTTTTTTCTGAAAGGCTGACTAGAAAAGAACCCATCATTCAACGGCATTATCCTTGGCAATTTGAATCCAATTGCCTAAGGTACTCAGGGAGAAGGAATAACAGAGGAAAAGACATGATGAAATGTTTGCCACTACCAGCAGCTTGACCCAACTTGTCGAGGAACCAACACATGTTCCTGATATTTTTATACGACTTTGATCTATTTCTCACTTCTGATCCAGACAACTACAAGATCTCTGCTGTCTTAGGAACCTCAGATCACACTTTAATAATAGCGATCTATACACTGCAAAGGATACAGGATCATGAACGAGTTTTTTTTGAAACTACCAAGCAATTGGGTACAGTACCCTACTGGTTAGTCCCAGAAATATACAGCACCACTCGTTCTTTTCAATCCTCCCACTCTTGCGAAAGTCTGACAAACACCCAAGACTAACACTGACAAGCTAAGCTTCTCAAATTGCCGCTCGAATTTGGCGTCAAATGGAGGTCCTCTTCTTTATGGCAAAAACAAGAACTTGGCATGCACCAACAAAAAGAAAAACCTAGGTTTGAGGCCCTGCATGGGCCCATTGTGATTTTAAGGGTATCTTTCTTGATAAGACCTTTGTTTTAGGTCAAGTCATATCAATACTTGCCCAGAAGCATTAACACAGATCATTCTTCTAGCTATGGAAACATCCTTTCCTAACTTACTTAAGTGGCGGACTTTAGGATGAACCTGGGCCTCAACCAACATGCCACTCCAATTAGCCCGGTCCTTAGCTAACTGCCTCCAGTTGCGCACTCCAAGTTGGTTGAGGTCGGTTTCTACGTGTGCGTGCCACTTAAGGCAAGGTCTTCTTCTACTGCGTCCGACGTCTGGCTGGGAATCGAAGACTCTGCGAGCCGGAGTATTGGTGTCCATTCTTTCTACATGTCCTAGCCATCTTAAATGTCCAATGAGGAGTTTCTTGACTAGGGGTATGTCGATGTACAGCTCGTATAGTTCGTGGTTGAATCTTCGTCAACGCAAGCGGGACCGAAGATTTTTCGAAGAATTTTTCTCTCGACTCGACCAATGATTTTGATACGGTCCATGCTTCAGCGCCGTAGTGCAGGGCTGGGATGATCAGGGTCTTATATAGGATCTCCTTAGTAGTTCGAGTGAGGGCTTTACTACTAAATTGCCTTCTTAAAAATCGAAAAAAAACAGCGATTGGCAAGAGTAATTCTTCGTTTGATTTCTGACGAGATGTTGTTGTCAGAATTAAAAGCGGAGCCGAGGTAGACAAAGTCCCGTACTACCTCAAAGTTATAACTGTCAATGGTGACGTTCTGTCCAAATCGTCGATGTTGTGTGTCCTTTCGTGTTGACAATTTTGCAGCTTCCTTCTCTATACTAGCAAACGTGGCTATGACATCCCGTTGAGTCCTACCAATGATGTCAATATCGTCGGCGCATGCTAGTAGTTGCACCGATTTTTGGAAAATTGTGCCTCATCCGTTCCTCACTCAATAAAAAAAGTAGACAAGTTCTCATAAGCGATGTTAAAGGGACTGATAAACCTGAAGTGGGTGCTTGATATACCTTGAGGGGGCTTCCTTTTAAATCTGCATAGAATAATCTTTATACTTGTCTTTGTTTCGCTTTGGACAGGTGAATGAAGCGCCATCTTCTCATCGTCTCTGAGGAACGATTCTGTCTCGTCGGAACGTGGTTCAACGTCGTCATTATCTAGTCTTCAGCATTTTTTATATTCTCTAGACTATACGTCTTTATCTCTTTGTACGGGTCTTGGTGGGTTGCCCCTTCTTTCGGTAAAACTTAGAATATAAGGTGGGTCTTTGGCACATAAATGTGATGACAACTTTTTTCATCGAAGGTAAATGGAAGGCTGGGTTGTGATCCGCAGAGCAACGTTTAACAACATCAGCCTTATATTTACACACGCCCCTACCGATGGGATTGGAGCCCCTATCAAAGAGGAATTTTACAAACTCCTGGAGGGAATCTATGGAGCCTGTCCGGAATAAGATGTGAAAATCGTACAAGGGGATTTCAATGGGAAAATCGATAAGGAAAACATCTTCGGCGGGCAAGTTGGAAAGCACAGCCTCCGCAAACCGATATCAGCCTCCGTAATACTGTTATCAGCAGCACTATGTTCCCACGACTTTGAATCCACAAAGCAACCTGGCGATCTTCAGATGGTCGAATTGCCAACCCAGTCAACCATGTGCTCATAGATGCGAGGCACGCATCCAACATCCTGTAATCATACAAATTTACAGGCCGACTGTCCAGAGAGAAGAAGCTATAAATGTTTCGTAAAAAAACTAATTCACGTTGGTCGCCTTAGTTAGCCAGAAACTACCAGAGTCGAGAAACAAAAACTAAGCGAGAGATTCCCGCTGTGCCCTCCTCCTCTACCAATTTCAAAACTCAGTGAGATGAAACCACCACACACTACCAGCCAACACGGAAAAGGTATCCGTGGGTATGATGATTTGCAAGTACATACCAAAAAGAGATGACAGAAGTGGAACATATCAAGGCGCTACAACGCAGAACACGCAATGTGTGGGAAGCTCTAGAAAATCAAAGAGTCAGTAGCGACAAGAAGAACAACCGTCAATTCTACAAAAAAAGCCAAATATCTGGCATGGGGCTCTACGAAATAACAATGGCAACCTTATGTAACAGACGTCCAACGAATTGTAGATATCAACGAAGACGTATCGCGCCATACCCATATTGAAGAAGTTAGAGCAGTTCTCTGAAGAGCAACAAGACAGTTCTTCTATTCTAATGGATTACCTGCAGAACTCTTCAAATACGGTATTGTTGCTATAGAAGTGTGCATGCACCAACCCATCAACAAAGTCTGGATGGATGAAAGCATGTTCAATGACTGGAATATCAGCTTTATATGCCTCATCTACAAAAAAAGCGATCCGATATCTGCTAAATTCACATTACAGTGTGAATGTCTTTAGCGGCACGTACAAAGGTAGCTTCTGGCCTGACAGAGCGACTTTACACCAAATTTCCACACCAAAGCAAATCATGGAAAAGACCAATGAATTTCAAGTCGAGACACGCCATCTTTTCATCGGTTTCAAGGCCGCGTATGATAGCATCGCCTGGAACTTTATAAAGCGATGGCGGAATTCGGAATGCCATCGAAATTTATCCAACTATTTCGCCTAACACTAGGGGATACGCGATAAAACTTTCAGTTTGGAAACAGCTACTCTGAATTTTTTCAAACGTGCTGCGGGTTCTGGCAAGAAGATGTGCTATCTTGCGAATTTTTCAATCCTGTGCTGGTGGATAGTGCGTAAGGTGGTAATAAATACGAAAGGCTCTATCTTCAACAAATCCTTCCAGCTACTAGTGTACGCAGACGATATCGTTATTATTGGACATTCCCACCCTGCAGATGTGGAAGCATTTACGGTCGTTGAAGAAGAGGCGAAACTCGTTGGACTTGTAGTTTACGAGGGCAATATTAGTATATTCGGAGTCAACAACAGCCCCACGAATGACATCTTAGTGGAGATACAGAAGACTGTCTCTAGGAAACTGATGCTATTTCAACTAAGCAAAACAAATTTGGTCAAAACTCTTAGCCCGAATGTTTGCTCTACTGGACCTTAATCCTACCAGTCCTACTTTAAGATTCCGAGTACTGGACAATGAGCAGGATGGCGGAGCTATGTGCTTGGGCACTCTCGAAATATAAATTCTTGGTCCTGTATGTAAGGAAGGCGAATGGAGGAAAAGATACAACCGCAAACTTTGGGCTGGAGTGCGTTCCAGGTTGTATTGGTATGTTGAATGTATTAAGCTATTTTAACTATTCAACGATATCGACTAGGGTGTAGTATAGTGCACCCTGTTCGCGTCCTCTGATCGGGTTCTACAGACGTGTGGTTTTTGGCAAAAAAAAACCTTTTTGATTGTTATTGGTTTCGCTCTTAATTGTTCGGAAGGGTACTTATCTACGGTTTCGGTAAAACAGGGTGTTATGCGGTCAATTCCGATAATTGATTCTTTGCCGTTAACACAAATTTTAAACGATTTTTCGACGCGTTTGAGTACAATGCACGGTCCTTCATATGGTTGTCGTAGAGGTTCTCCACTGTTTCCGTCGTTATCTTGGCAATTGGGACCGCTTCCGGCCAGCGCGTGTATCAGTCGATTACAGCGAATAAATATCGAAAACCTTCTGAAGGTGACAGAGGTCCAACTAGGTTGATATGGATTTCATCGAATCGCTTAGAAACCGGAGGGAAATTTCCATTAAATCGCTTAGAAACCGGAGGGAAATTTCCGATTGGGATTGGGACATGTTTTGAGATTTTTGACATTTGGCAGGCTATACATGCTTTGGTTCATATGAGCTGCTAGGAAACTGCTTTGACGGAAGCTCGTACCCTTGGTGAGATAGGCCATGAATGGTTTCGAAAATTGATTTCTGAAATTGTTTCGACACATATGGGCTGCAGGATGCCGTTGTTTTCCAATACATAAAAGTTATGTTTAAGAAAAAGTTCCAGTTGCATACGATGTGCCAGTGCATTCAAAAGGATGCTGGACATTTTTGTTGCGATGTAGTGGCTAATGTGGGTCATTATTCCCAAAGAAGGATTGCGTGGTCTGATGGTGGCGCGGCGTTGTTGGATAGAGTGTGATGATGCTGAATCGCTACTATTTATTCTGAACTTCTGCAACAGGAGCGGATGTAATTTGCATGTGGAATTCTATCCGCCACATAATGATGAAGCGATCGCAGATATCAGAGCGCTTGGACTAATTAACAGGCATTTAATTGCCCAGGATGGGAGATGATGGGAGGCTGCCTTATCCCAGGCAGAGACCCTCAACGGGTCAGGAGACCGTCAAGTAAAGTAAGGTAAGTAAATGGCCATCCTATCCTACTATCCTACCACAGATATTATCCCACCTACCTTGACGTTTGGCATATTACTTATTTCTTATGTATCTTGTCGAGACGCTCGTAGAAACGAGTCTTCTGTAAGAGCATGACCCAATACATGGCATATGTTGACAAATTTGTCCTTTTTATGAATTCTCATAGTCATTCTGACTATAATATTTCGTCATGAAAGATGCGAAAAATTGCTCTCGCCACTGGTGATTCGAAATAAGACCCTGGCCAGGCCCGTCCTACACGGAAGCATCTAGAAAAATAATAATAAATAATGTTGGCACAGAAAATATAATGTCTTAGTCCTTATTTGTTCGCTACTGAGGGTCCTTGCTTCAAATCTTGAATGTTTTTGAAGTGAATTTCTTTAGGGGCGGTGTGGATTTGATTTTATGAAACGAAAAAGTGTAACGAAAAAGATACAACTATAAATGTATTTAAAGCATTTAGGCTGTGAAAGAATGAGATAAAACGTGTTTCTATAAATTAACCAGAATACAGTTTCACTTATACCGCGTGTGCACTCACGCTCGATTTTTTTTCTGCCCTACATTCTGCGAAAGTCTGACAAATATCAAAGTGTATGAAACCGCCATGAGAAACTCTTCGAGTGCATGTATTTTCGACAAAAGGGTTTAAAGTTAAACCATGACAACTAAAAAATTTAAATATTAAGCGGAACCGTCCTGCTTTCCCCCTACGGTAGTCTTCGAACCATTGGAAGATCTGGTGCTGCATGATCACGCTGCCGGTCATTTAAAAGTTTTTGTTATTCAAGAAATTTCACAAGCTGGGAAGAAAGTCCTTTTAGTCCATGCTGGACAAATGCAGTTCTCTGTATACTTGGAAAAAGTTCAGACAAATAGGACAAAAAGACAGTAGTTTGCCACCATGGAAGAACACCTGTTTAGTAAAATGTTGAACCAATCGGAATCGCATCATTGCCAAGCTGAAAATCGCTAAATCTTTGGATAACATGTTTCTAAATTTCTAAATTGAACACACCACGTCTGCAGCAATAGGTAGCCCAACTGAATCAATTTCGTAGACTTGAGTAAGGTCATCCTATACCATATAGAGCTCGAGTCACGTTCCAATGACGGCCTTGAAATCGATTTATAGTGGATAACTCTCTACATAATATTCGTTATTTACTCTCACCAACTGCACAATCTTTCTTGGACCTTAATTTACGAAGTTCAATCGCATGCATTTATTCTAAATAAATAAAATTCGTACAAAGTAACATTGCAATTGTTCCCCCAACAACAATCAAGACTCTGCAAATAATGACTACCAGCAGTCTTGAAGTAATCCGTCGATACTTTAAGGCCAAAGCCTTCACTTCCAACGAGACATTGATTGACAACAGAACTTAAATACAAACAAACCTTTGAGCTAAGCCGACGTATATGTTGATGGATATCTAAGTTTTCAGCATGTTACTCCCTCAAAGGTGCATTGCATCTAATGCACTCTTCAATCATCTTCCCCTACAATCCGTGAATGAAATCTAGGTAAACCCGCTTTTGTTTTCATATCCACACGCACTATGAGAGTGAGCAACAATCTACACCAAAAGTCGTAACCTTACCGATTAGTCAGCATGTCTATTCCACATCAACAGCACTTCACTCAATGGATAGTCATCGACAAAGCCCATAAACAAATCTGAAGAAGTTCTATTGTCAGACCAACAAGGAAGTTTGCTACTCAGCTCTTTTGTTTTTAAAAGATGGTGGCAGCATCTTTGTTTGCTTTTATTGAAGCTTGTTATTGGGTGTGTTTATTTATTGGATAAAGTGTATAATAAAAGAGAATATCTACTAATCCGGGATTTAAATGTTTACGGTTGTGAATTTTGGATAGACTCAGCGACACGTTTCTGGAAGTCTGACAAAATTTTGCTTGGGGGTATGTCGGTTTCAACGCGATTTCCCACAACATCACGTATGGTTGGTGCATTATTTTGATCGAATAATATGTCGATGGTTATGCGAATACCTAGAAAAAACAACAATCTGAATGATATCCTTAGATAGACTTGATTGGGAACTTACCATCAGCTGTCTTGGAGATGGTCGTCTTACTTTCGTACGACATCTCGGCTTTACTCATATGCTCCTTAGGTTGTTGTTTTAGAATTGATGACGATTGACGAGGCTTCTTTTCTCTGGGAGCTGCTTGTGGTGGTTCCCGAATTCGTGACAAGTTCATGAAACTCTTTTGAGACTGAATCATGGGTTTTGGTTCTTCATGTGATTCTCTAGGATACCCAGAGAAATGCAAGAATAATGGTCATGTAAAAATCAATGTAGAACTAACCTTGCCTGCAGTATAGTCTTCCGGCTTTCATAGCTACTTGCTGAACTTTTCCACAAATCTTGATCTTTCATACCTGCAGTTTCGAAGATCGAATTCGAACAAACATCTATGACTGGGTTATTCGCTTTCACGCCGAAGTATGATGGCTTTGAGGAAACTATTGAGGAATAAGATGAACTCGCGGAATTTGAGCTCACGGCAGTATCGTATCGACGTATCATATCACGTACTCGTAAGCCATTGGATGTGTTCCTTTGAATGGGCACTTCCTCACATAAATCGTTTCCGTTCAGAGCCATGATTTTTAAATGATGTCCAAATGCAACTTTGGTCAAATATTTAATTTTGTTGGAGAAGGAAAGACCGGTGCAAGTTAAGTTAAAAATAAAGAAATTCTGAAAAATAAATTGGAAAAAAGGACCCTCAATAGAAAGCCTATTCGACGCTAGCTATGTTTTGAATGAATGTAGTGTAAGGATTTAAAAATATAGTCGGTGAATGACATTTTCTAAATTGTTGAGTGTTTTTGGTGAATTGTAAGATAGGAATCAGACCAGAGAACAATGCGTTACCACCAGCATTAACAGAAAACAAGCCCAGTTTTGAGTAAAACGTTGTATTTGGCCAAACGGTTAAGATTTTTGAAAAAGTGTTTGAAAAACATATTAAGACAATCTGAAAATGTATTTTATTTTTCGTCCATATGAAGCTTTTTGTTAAGGCGCTTTTTGGGGATATTAGTTTTCAAGATTAGATGGGATAAGATAGAGTATTCAACGATTCTCACAGCGGATTGCAGCCTTCTCATATAGTTTTTGCTTAAATCAGCTATTCGTAAGCTTGAAGTGGTGTACGAAACACATTCTACCAACGCGAAACGACAACAGTCAACGTTTTGAAGATTTCTGCAAATATCATAGGTTTATCACAAATGTGACCAAAGCATAGGTGCGACAAATTGCATCCTCAGACCCACCGTAGCACTGCACCAACAAGTGTACCTCCCATACAACATAATTTTCCGTCATCTTTAGCGGAGGACTACCCTCAGCCAACAAACACGGAGATGGCCGAAATTCAATACTCCTGGATATACAGTAATACCATGAACCCCAAAATTCTACCTTCTTTGGGGTTGATACTAACTCAGAATACCTGCTTAGCAGAAGAAGACCTTCTAGTCCCCGATTCAGATGACATGCCAACAACACAGCGATAATGGTCTATGTTCCAATGATTAACCTTCACCACTAAAAAGCGGCTTTCACCGCCCTTCTCCTCCCACTGACAAAACTGAAGATATAGTTCGGATCCAAGAACCTTGGGTTGTCGACAACTTGCTTTTCGGACTCAGAACTCAAAACTATAAACTGCTCTACGTATGAAACGAAGGTAAGCCTAGAACATGCATTCCTACTAAGAGCTCCTTAAATATCTTTCTGCTCTCTAATGACAGCAATCAGGATACTTTCGCAGCCAATATTGAAACAAAAGACAGCAAGTGTTGGCTGGTCTTGGCATACTTGACTCACGACCATGTTTGCGGAAGCAAGGAGATGCAAAGCGACCCTCATCATTGGTTGAGATTCTAACGCACATCATACTATCTGGGGCAGCTCCAACTTTAACGAACTAGGTGAGTGACTCTTCGATTATGTGTTTAAAAAAAAACCTCCTTCTCTGTTACTTGGACTCCGTCCCTACCTTCAGACCCAGAATAAGGCAAGAAGTGTTAGGCAGTACACATGCCTCCGATTGTCTAACTAATCTGATTAAGAACTGTAGAGTCTCTAACGAGTACTCTTTCTCAGACCATATAGACACATCTAATTCACTTTGGACGACTTACTCCCAAACTCGACAGTTTTATGAATCCCAAAAAATTTAAATTTAGAGCTTAGAACACCCGAGATAGCTTGGTGGCAATCCTATCACGAGTCCTTAACTTCAACAGCCTGCTCTATCAGATGGCCTTGCGGGAAGGCCAAACCGCACTTGTGGAATTCCAACCTCGACTTCGGCACTCTTAGGAAATCAAGGTATCACATCAGCTCTGTGTGCCCTTGCCCAGACAGAGAGTCACAAGAGCAAATTTAGGAAACTATTCAACAAAGCCAAGAGCTCCAAAGAGACACTAGACTGAGACCACTATAAGTCGACTCCCAAAACATACAAAGTCTTTTTGAGGAAGGAAAAGAGAGCATTCTAGCACATCTTCTGTGGTAACATAGAAGAAACCTCGGACGCTTCTCGACTCCGTAAAATCCTCTCCACCAATATCCAGGTACCTACTTAAATCAGAAGGTCAATGGACTACCTCCAGCATGGAAACCATTGATCTACTTCTGAACATTCACTTTCCAGATAGCTCCTATAACCCTACGGATGCTGAATCGAACATACTTAAAGTACATCCATTCCATATATCAATGACATCATTACAAAAGGAAAACTGCTTCAAGTTTTCCATATAAATCCCCTGAACCATAGGCTCGGAAAGGACTGATATTATTGTTGACGACCCTGCTAAACGAAAAAACGACAACGACGTTCGTATCTGCACATGGAATGTGAGAACATTAAACAGGAAAGGTGCAGGCGAACAACTAGCGGAAGCCCTAAACTGCTACAAAGCAGACATTACTGCCATCCAGTAAATACGATGGGATGGGCCGGGCAAAAAGAGGATACAAAACTGTGAAATCTACTTTGGGCCGTGTTATAGTGAGCAGAAACAAAAAAAATTTTTTGAAATCCGCCCACTGCTACGCCCCCTTTTTAAAAAAATCCCCATAATTTTTTAAGCCATGTCCACATTTTAGGGATATTAGTTTTACAAATGGGATGGGATAGGGTATACAACGATGCGCACAGTGGAATGTAGCCCTCTCATATGTTTTTTAAGCGGTTGAGAGCCTCAAGTATCAATTGTCTCCCCCACCCTATATCAACTGCACATGAATGATCTTTTGGGGGCAGCTTAATCGCGTTTTTAGTTTTGTAGATGATCGTACTTTGATAACTAATGATACAAATTTAAGGCTATTAGCCCTATTGTCGCACACCAGCAGAAATGGAAAGAAATTCACTCTAAAAACGAAAACAAAAAAAAAAAAGAATCCCTCAGCTCTGCAAATCGAAATGGAGAAAACAGTCGTTGAATCACATGAATCCATTCATCTGCCAGGCTTCACAATTGGGTCGGATGTATCATGGCAATAACATGAAAACTCTATTCCGAATTCAGCGAAGCAAAAGTAAGACCAGGTCTTGAATACTGTTTTATCTCGATTCTTGTTTTAATGAACCGGCATAATGGTTTAATAAAGGCTAAAAAAGGGACGAGAGGAGCAGCATTCTCTTATCGAGATTATAGCCACGACTTAATTAGTTACAGCAAACATAGCAGATGGCTACACTAATAAAAAGACGAATCTTTTGAAATACAGCCATGACGCAACCATAAATCCTATAATTATCCAAAAGCTCACGCACAAAAAAGAACAACAATCCAAAAGATACCCAAATGCATTTGGAATGCAACTAAGCTCATGACCCCTTCGCACGCTCATCAGTAAATAAAATCATCATGCCCAGCAATAGGTCTCACAGTCCACAACCTGCAAATGTGCAACAATTGGGAACCTACTCACAAAAAACGGTCCATAAAAAAACAACAAACGCCTTAAGGGGCGATTAAATTGTATAGGTATCCCAGAAGAAAGCCATCTCCAACTACAATCGTAATCAAGCTCTGCACAGAAAAAAAAAGCAACAAGCCCACGTCTCCATTAGTGCAGCGTTAGTCTTGAGATTCATAAAAATCCGGTTGCGGTTGCGTGCGATAGTAATCATTTGCGCGACGGCAGTGACTTCTGTCTATGTTCGGGAACCTTAAGTCTTTAGTGGGGCTTAGGTTTAAATTACGCAATTCATTTGATTACCACTGAGAAGATCTATCCACGGATGGACTATAGTGTGCCGTGTGTCACCTGAGTAAAGAAGAGATATGACACTCCGCTGACAGAGTTGGTAACGAGGTGTTGCTGGTGAGATCATCTGTTACTTTCTAACGATGTTCTAACCTTCTAAGACCCCAAGCCTATATGTCATTTTTATTTTTGACATTTGCGTGGAGTTATGCTAAAATTCATCGTTTGCAGATGGTTTGTGTGTGGGTGACCTACGCCTCGGAACCCATTAAATGAGGTCAACCTTGTGAATGATTGGATAAGGTGGAATCACTTCCTAAAAATAGTGAAAATTGGGCCCATGACACGCGTGACTTTGTTGTGAAAACAGACTAGCGAGTTCAGATTGAGATATGAATCTTGAAAGGAAATGCTATCAAATTAATTTGACATCAATCAGAGAATCACACGTTTAATGGCGGCTTGCCGGCAATCTTTTAATAGATTTCCTGAGGGGCAATGGATTTAGATATACAAGTACAAATTAAATGCTTTGTTTGCATTCCGGGTTAGGTTAACATCTCAAGGTGAAGCTGGAAATTTCGTTTTTTAATAAAGAAAAGCAATTCATTCAGAGATTGATACTACAAAGGCACTTAAGAGGCTTACGGAAGACATAAGACCTGTTGATTTCCCTGGAGGGTGATGTTTTTATATTGATACGGGTTAAAAGTTGTAAACATAGTGATTCCTAAAAGAATACCTTGCTTACGATGTGTTGAGGCGGTTTAGTAGGTAAACGTCATCTTTATTTTGTCAAGTTCAACTGTGACATACTCAAGAGGCTTAAAACTTAGGTATGGTTTAAGTGTCTGCCATAGTTTTGCAGTATTCTTCATCTGATTTTGCTTCATTATGATACCAAGTTATTCCGTATTGGACAAATTGCAGAGATTTTAAGAGTAGAAGTCTGCAAGATGAAGCTTTGTTCTGCTTAAGACCGGGTCTTCCCACTCTGTGTCCATATAAAATTACTGCAGATGTCATTTGCTTAATGACCAGGACATATTGAGCCATTGCCTACTAGACAAGGTCCAGTGATGACACCAAGGTTTAGCCTGTTCATCAAGCGAGAACAATGTCTTAGGATTTCAGATCCACCATGGGGTAATCTACGTGGTTATCTAGGAGGATATATCGGAGAGGATATGAACAATCAGTAAATTTAGACAGCACAGTAGTTATTTAGAGGACTAGGTCCTAGTTAGACTGTAGCAAAAAAAAAATTAGAAAAACTGATTGACACTTAATGCAGTCGACTCATCAAGACTAATGATCGACTGGAGCAGAGTAAGACAATCGGCCCTATCATGGTATTAGTACCGAAAGAAAAATTCTCCGATTTTGTAGGAATCGGAGAAGTTTGCTTCATGGCAATCGTTCCAATCAGTTATTCGGAACATTTCTCCGACAAAAGGTAACGCACATCAGCAGTCTAAGTTTCATTGCGGTGGGTCGCATTTTTTGCATCTGCTTTTGACAGCCACACGTCAATTTCTCTCCGAAGGTCTCCGAGACCTGTTCGTCGCGGAAATATTTTTAAATGTTGATTTTTTGTCGAAAACGGGTGTTTTAGGCACCTTCGGAAAATGGATAATATGAACTTAAATCTCGTCTCCAACTTTGCGTAGAGAATTACTCTCCAGACGGATGCCATGATATGGCTGAAAGAAACAGACATCGCAAAAGCACTACGAACCTAACCTCACTTTGTAAACAGGTTGGTAATACCTCTCTCGCAAGCTAAATGTAACAGATGAGCTACCAACCTCAAGGTCTAAGCTATTTATAGAAACTAAAGCTAGTTTGTGCTTAGCAGAGTGCTATAGAGCTGCCTGTGATGAGGAACAATGACTGCGTAACATAAGATCCTTGAATACCATAAAACGAAAAATATACAATCATGGAACCCATCTTACGAAAACAACACGGAAACGCAGTATGGACCGTCAAACGACTAAACAAGAAAGACCCTGATTATTACACAGAAATCACAGCGATTGATCCAACAAAACCAAGATAAAACACTATCCCTGTCAAATCAAGCCCTATTAAGGATTGCCTTGAAAGGCGGTACCGTAGGGATTTACAGGACAGAATAGGGGATGTTTTAGCCACGTATACATGTTGAAGCACTGGCCGTGGATACTGATTTCACCCCTCCAGAAAAAAAAGACACTATCCCTGGCAGACAAATGAAACTTTTCACCACGACAAGGAACACTTGAAGTAAAGGCACTCGAGGATTTCCCAGGAGATTGTTGATGACCGGAAAGAAAAGCATTAAGTTCTCCATTATAGTTGCGAATGCACTTACCGTGAATGGAATGTGTAACCGTATTTGACATCCAATACCCACATCAACTGCATAAGCTCCAAAAGAACGAGACAATTTAAAAAAACATTTGCGCCAAAGTCAATAAAAGCCTTAAATTACCTCTTGTAACCCTTATCGAAGCATATGGCGCAATCGTCGACCAGATTACTACTGAACAGAAGTTTTTTGAAGAACAATAGCAACGTCTTCAAAAACTTTCTTACTTAAGTGGCGCTACAGTCCGGGATGAACCAACATGCCTCTCCAATTAGCCCGGTCCTTAGCTAAGTGCCTCAAGTTGCGCACTCCAAGTTGGTTGAGGTCGGTTTCTACTTGTGCGCGCCACTTAAGGCGAGGTCTTCCTCCACTGCGTCCAACGTCTGGCTGGGAATCGAAGACTCTGCGAGCCGGAGTATTAGTGTCCATTCGTTCTACATGTCCTAGCCATCTTAAACGTCCAATGCGGAGTTTTTTGACTAGGGGTATGTCGCTGTACAGCTTGTATAGTTCGTGGTTGAATCTTCGTCTCCATAGCCCGTCAACGCAAACGTGGACTTTCCTGGCCTAAAACCACACTGGTAAGGGCCGATCAGGTTGTTGGTAAACGGTTTCAGGCGTTCACATATTACGGCAGATAGGATCTTGCGGGCGATGTTGAGCAGGCTTATGCTCCTGTAGTTGGCGCAGTAGAGGGTCTCCTTTTTTTGTGGATCGGGCAAACGATGCTGAAGTTCCGTTCATCTCGACAGGACTCTGTTCGAGCCTTGTGTCCTTGGCTTTGACGTTTTACACTTTGGTAAAATTTGCGAACATCGTTCCTGGAGTGACACCTCTCTATATCCTCGATCACGCGCTTTTCTTTCTATTTTTTCTTCTTTCTGAAAAACCGATGTTCTTCCCTTCTTCTTTGCCTATAGAGCTCAATGGCAGCTCTCGTCTTCACCTGCAGTTTAGCCTTGTAGGCCTCGTTCTTGGCTGCGAGCATCTGTTGGCATTCCCCATCAAACCATTGGTTTCTTGCTGGTGGCCGCGAGAAACCTAGCACATCAGTTGCGGCTGATCTAATGGCTTGTTGGCATCGTTGCCATTGTTCTTCATTGTTAAGGGATACGCGTTGCGCGAAGGTCTTGGCGGTCTCTGTCGATTGCAGTCTTTCGAAATTAAATTTTTTCACAGTATTTCTGGTTTTTTGTGGCGTGGGGGATATCCGCATCCTTACCACGGCTGCAACAAAGTAGTGGTCCGAGTCGATGTTAGCCGCTCGGAATGTGCGGACATGCAAAATACTGGATGCGTGCCTCTTGTCTAACGCAATGTGATCAATTTGGTTGACTGTTCGTTGATCTGGAGACCGCCATGTCCCCTTATGGATATCGAGGTGAGGAAACCGTGTGCTGGCTATAGTGGCATTTCGTTCCGTAGCGAAGTCAATTAGCCTAAGTCCGTTACCAGACGTGTTGTGTTGTAGGCTATATTTTCCGACAGTACTGCTAAAGATGTCATCTCTTCCTACCATTGCGTTAAAATCTCCCAGCACGATTTAACATCGTACTTTGGTAGCCGCTCACAGTAGAGAAAGGAGACCTCACGCAGAAGTAGTAACCGACCTTAACTAGCTGCGAAACCGGGCCAATTCCAGAGGCATCGCGTACATTTCGGATTATAGCACCACTCAAGTATGTTTCCACACTAAAAAAACGTATTTTCAGTTTAAACGACCCCACAGGTGCTGTGGAAACGATTAGGTGCATGAGGACATATCAGGCTTCATAAGTTACTGCCCTGTAGTTGCTTCCTACGATTTTAGATCCTGCTTACGGAAATTAGAAAACTTTTCCGTCAAGTTTATGAATAAATTATATTAGCGCATAGTGAAGTACTTAAGAAGTTTGATTGCAGCTTCTAGGTGACATAAAAACCCACGGGTTATGATGTCATGTGTACGAAATTTACACTCACACTGTATCACTTTGTATCACTACTGATCTAATTCCATCTAAGAATTCATGGCCTCTTCCATTTAATGCATTAAACCTCTCTAGCCCTAAGCCCAATTAGCTTTGAACGAAAACAATGAGATATGCCTTAACTGGGACACCATCTCAGTGAAGAATGCCTCAGTAGGAGCATTATTATTAATATTCACAGATCACAACGCAATTCGATAAATTACAGATACTTAACTTAGATAACGCCTTCAATCTGACGAAACATTTGTTTCACTTAAATCGATCACAAATCCATTAAAAACAAACAAAAATCGAAAATCCAAGACGCCCTCAAGATACATCTTAACTCAATTAAGTACCTTAAAATAATCGACCAGCAACGATGAATAAAAACAAACTTTATTGATCCAAACGCCTTCAATTAATCAGCTAGCACTGAACAAATAGATATACGGGTCTCGAGTTTCGTTGTAATGTGATCGCTTGCAAAATTAATCAAATTAAGAAGCGAAGGAGATAGGTCGGCTTATAATATTTTATCGGAGTCAGATGATCCAATAAGTCCATTAATGACTTTCTGATAGACGATTGGGAAAGGCTTTGTTTTGATTCCATTGAGTGCTTTCAATTCATCTACGTATATGAGATTATATGCGGATGAAATAGCCTCAGAGGTTTTGAGCAAATACTATCTATACAGTTTGATTAATTGTTTTTTTTTTAATTTTTTTTTTGGTGAAGGTCATTTGGAAAAGTGTTTGAAAAACTATTATTTGCATAAAACCGAATAAGGTTACGCAATGGCATTTTAATTTCGAGATCATCTGTGACCAATTCAAAATACCGGAATGAACGAAATAAACGGATTTCGATGTGGTTATCACTGTTTAGATCTGCATTTCCCTGGGAATGCTAAAGTGTATTAAAAATCGACTCCAAATTATCAGGATCTATCTCTATAACCGAGATTGGTTCAGATCAGGGATCAAGTCCAATTATCCAACCTAAAGGTTGGTAGCCTCTCATGCACACTGCACAGCCAGATATTAAAGCATGCCAAGTTTCATTTAGGGAAGCGGTTACTCAACATTTCCTCGCGTACTATGGTGTTCCATAATCTATATCATCGATTTACTTCAGCAATATGTACAGGATGTGCTATAACCATAAACCTTCCAGCGGGGTTATACATTATTGTCCACCCTGTAGAATAAATCTTATTTTGGGATTTTGAAGCTACGATCTTATTCTCTCTGTCATTTCAAAAATCTCATGCCTGTAGGTGGAAGTTGGTAAAAACTTTGAGTTGCAAACATTGGACACATCAAGCTCAGAATTCCTGATTACAGATCAACCAAGCTGTCTTCAAACTGATTCATATGTTCTCGCTGCAGCATAAACGTCCTTACTAAGTTTTGGTGCCGGTGCTTAGGGATAGTGATGCGATTATATTAGGACACAAGCGTTCTCACTCTAGCCTCTCACTATCAACTCCTACTCTCTACTCCACGCTGGTGACTGGTGGGTACCTAGTAACTCGACTGGAGATGGGGTATTAAACCCCTGTGGAAGGACGTTGGTGGCAGCAAACGAGAGAGGGGGAGGAGTGTCCTCTCACTAAGGCACTCACTCTCAGGCGGCAACGGAGGAATTCCCTAGATGGAGTCAACGGTGGCGCCCACAGCTCCAGTTCGATCGAACTGGCAGTGAAATCCCTATATGAGCTGCTTCGACATATTTGAACACTAGGTCTATAGGGATTTCCAATACTGAACCAGGGTATTGGAAAAGAGTTGGTGGCGGAAGAGCCCTCAATGGGTCAACGGCAGCGCTCATATCCCAAAATGGGCTACTGAAAAAACAAGGGCCTGGCCCTCCAGGTTGGGGGTTGTGCTTTGGGTTAACTACCCATCCACGGAAAAAGGATTATGTAACGAACCAATAGCCTCGGAAAGGACTGATATTATTGTTGACGACCATGCTAAACGAAAAAAGGACAACGACGTTCATATCTGCAGCTGGAATGTGAAAACATTAAACAGGAGAGATGCAGGCGAACAACTAGCGGAAGCCCTAAACTGCTACAAAGCAGACATTACTGCCATCCAGCAAATACGATGGGATGGGCCGGGCAAAAAATAACTTACAACACAACACCAGCATCTAATGTCGAAGAACAATGGCAACGATGCCAATAAGCCATTAGATCAGCCGCAACTGATGTGATAGGTTTCTCGCGGCCACCAGCAAGAAACCCCTGGTTTGATGAGGAATGCCGACAGATGCTCGCAGCCAAGAACGAGGCTAACAAGGCTAAGCTGCAGGTGAAGACGAGAGCTGCCATTGAGCTCTATAGGCAAAGAAAAAGGGAAGAACATCGGCTTTTCAGAAAGAAGAAAAAAGAGCAAGAAAAGCGCACGATCGAGGATACAGAGAGGTGCCACTCCAGGAACAATGTTCGCAAGTTTTACCAAATTGTAAAACGTCAAAGCCAAGGCTACAAGGCTCGAACAGAATCCTGTCGAGATGAACAAGGAAATATCAAAGTTGATACACAGTCGATGCTGAGGATATGGAAGAACCACTTCTGCAGACTGTTAAACGGCGATGACGAACAACATTCCGCTGTCAAGCAGAACAATCCATTCAATATTGGCAACGACAGCGAAAACTGCCAACCACCCGACCTAAGTGAAGTGAGGATAGCTATATCTAAACTCAAGCTTAATAAGGCCGCCGGAAATGACGGCCTTCCCGCTGAGCTTTATAAAGCTGGCGGAGATGATTTGGTAAGTAACATCCACCAACTCGTAAGCCAAATCTGGTCGGATGAAAGCATGCCTGAAGAATGGAACCTCAGCATCGTTTTGCCCGATCCACAAAAAGGGAGACTCTCTGAACTGCGCCAACTACAGAGGCATAAGTCTGCTCAACATCGCCTTCAAGATCCTATCTGCCGTAATATGTGAACGCCTGAAACCGTTTACCAACAACCTGATCGGCCCTTAACAGTGTGGTTTTAGGCCAGGAAAGTCCACAATCGATCAAATTTGCACACTTCGGCAGATCCTGGAAAAAACCCAAGAAGTCCAAATCGATACCCACCACCTATTTATCGATTTCAACGCCGCATACGACAGCATTTATAGAGACGAACTATACAGAGCCATGTCTAGTTTTGGTATACCGCCCAAACTCGTCCGTTTGTGTAGGTTGACGATGGAGAATTCTCGCTGCACCACCAGTGCGGGAAACGACCTCACCGACACATTCGATACCAAAAAAGGATTAAGGCAAGGCGATGCGCTGTCACGTGACTTCTTCAATTCGAGGCACAATTTTCTAAAAATCGGTGCAACTACTACTATACGCCGACGATATTGAAATCATTGGTAGGACTCAACGTGATGTCATAGCCACGTTTGCTAGTATAGAGAAGAAAGCGGCAAAAATGGGTTAAGCAGTAAATGAGGGTAAGACAAAGTATATGCTGTCAACACGAAAGGACACACAACATCGACGAATTGGACAGAACGTCACCATTGACAGATATAACTTTGAAGTAGTACGGGACTTTGTCTACCTGGGCTCCGCTATTAACTCTGACAACAACATCTCGTCAGAAATCAAACGAAGAATTACTCTTGCAATCGCTGTTTCTTCGGGCTAAGAAGGCAATTTAGTAGTAAAGCCCTCATTCGAACTACTAAGGAGATCGTATATAAGACCCTGATTATCCCAGTCCTGCTCTACGGCGCTGAAGCATGGACCGTATCAAAAGCGGATGAAGAAATCCTTGGTCGATTCAAGCGAAAAATTCTTCGAATGGACACCAATACTCCGGTTCGCAGAGTCTTCGATTCCCAGCCAGACCTATAGGTATATCTTGTACCGAATGATTTTAATCGAATGAATGGAGAGCACAATAAGTGAGAGCTTATCAAGAACTCGATATTTGTAATAATAATAATTACAACAGTACAGGTATCTACTGTACTGTTGTAATTATTGTAATCGTGATGCAGCGATTTTAGTAATGGCATATTTTGTTTTTCCTATTAGTAACGCTTGATTTTTGAGCGTCTTTTTTTTAAATTTTTTAAAATCGAATAAAACACTCAAATTTACATCAAATATTCAAAAAATTTATTGTAATCGATAAATAGGCCTTTGTCATTTACATTTTAAAGACAACTTCATGTAAATGTTGGCCGCGGCTCCGTTTCAAATATGGTCCATTCGGAAGGTCATATTTTGCGTCACTTTTTCGAGCATTTCGGCCTGTATTCCACGAATTACGCGTGTATGTTATCCTGTAAGGCTTCAATCGTGTTCGGCTTGTCCACATAGACTAACGACTTTACATAACCCCACAAGAAATAATCAATAGGCGTTAAGTCGCATGATCTTGGCGGCCAACTCACAGGACTATTTCGAGAGAAGCTGCTCACCATATTCATCCTTCAACATTTCCATTGTTTCACGAGCTGTGTGGCATGTGGCACCGTCTTGAGGAAACCACATGTCAACCAAGTTCAACTCAGCCAACTAGGGCAAAAAAAAGTCGCGTATCATCGCTCGATATCGTTCGCCGTTGATGGTAACGTTTCGTCCACGGTCGTCGTTGAAGAAAAATGGACCGATGATGCCACCAGCCCATAAACCACACCAAATTGTCGTTTTTTCGGGATGCATCGGTAATTCTTGTATGTCATGTGGATACATCACTCCAGATGCGACAGTTTTGCTTATTTACGTATCCTTTGAGCCAGAAATGAGCCTCATCGCTGAACACAATTTTTCTATAAAACAGCGGATTTTAAAATTTTTTACAAAGCACGAATTTTGATAATAAATTTCAATAATTTGCAATCGTTGCTCGTTTGTAAGTATTTCCATGATTAATTGGCAGTGGCAGAGTATACTGAAAACTTTTCACTTTGACAGACGACGTTTGGACGTCATTACTAACCAGTGCTGCCAACCTGAAAAAACTTAACTCTTAAAAAATCACCCGTTATTAAGATTTTTGGATGTCTCGAATGATCACTCGATTATACAGCGCACTCGAGTACTAATGTCTCGATTATCTCCATCACTAGTCTCAACCAATGAATACTGGGGTAGAATTGGCTAAGGTGATAGTTGATAATCAAAATCATCGTTTTAGGTCCACGTAAGGTGATTTTCAAATTGACAATCGCTTTTTTGCGATCAATTTCACAGACAGCTTTTTAGGTGTCGATTTCATACATTTGTGTCATTTTCATAAATATGTAACTCAGCTTCTATCCAAATAAATAAAATTCTTTAGCGATAAAAGAATATATTAAATAAATAAAAAAAAGTGAAATTTGAAAATTCGTGAAAAGCAATGTTTACTTCATTGGAACTGTTCTACAACTCAAACAGCGAGGAAAATGAAGGAAATAATAACAAAAAAGTCCACCAACTAAGAAGAAACCTGAGAAATAAAGCTAATCAGCCCTATCGAGGTATCCATCGGAGCGGACAATTTTCCGCAACGCATACTTCGTCGGAGGTTAAAATTCCATTCGAGGTATGTGTCATCGGAAAAATAATCATCTTCCCAAATGCGACGGGTTCACTTCACTACAATTCGTAAATAAATTCCGCGAAGAATTTGTGTCGGAGGAAAGCGGAGAAAGAATGGCACTTAGCTGTCAAAAATCGCATGAAAAATGCACCTCAACGCAATTCGCCGGGGTGCGTTACAAAATGTCGGAGAAATATTCCGAACAGCTTTTCGGAGGAATACCTCGAAGCAAAAATCCTCCGAATCGTACGAAATCGCAGAATTTTTCGCTCCGACGGATACCTGGCTAGGGCCGAATATCTTGGAACTTCCAAGCCCGATGTAAGAATGCATATTTATAAATATTCATTTTTGAAATAGCATTAATTATTGTCTTTTAGATTTTTGAAAAATATTCGCTTATCAAAAGAAGTGTTTGTGTTTGTTTTGGGACTGCTTGATTTTGCTTCATAAAGCTTGAAAGGATCCGCATTTGCTCTTTATTAGCTTGAGACCTTAAAAACACAAACAAATTTATTGTAATTTGTTAACATCTTAACATTCTATGTTTACTTACATTTTTCACAATAGAAACACTTTGGATAGAATTGTACATATCAACTGCTCGGAAAGACAGCGTCGGCAGGGAAGTGACGTTCAAAACTCTAAGTGCTGCCAATGAAACAGTTTTTTGTGGTCGCTTTACGCAGAGCAAAGAAGAGTTGATAATCACCCTTATTCCAAAACGACAATGTTCTACTCGGTATTACAGTGTAACGAAATATTTGTTATTGCGAACTTGATATTCAAATAGTCCCGCTGTAACAAAGATAGATAAACCTCCCACCGTCTGTCACCCATATGACCTCTTAACCACAGGCATCGCAAGAGGCCAGTCCGGGCAAAGTGGGAGGGCGTTCGACCAATTAGCAGCGGTAGGCATGCTAGTGGAGCTCCGTCCTCAGCTCGTCGGAATGGGAGGGGATCTTGCTACCTATTAGCGAACTGTGTTACCATGCTTCCATGCCTTCTCTCAGGTGGTAATCGAGATTCAGAAAAAAAGGAAACCCGAAATTTCATCCCTAACACGTATCTACATTCAAACAAAAAAAAAAGGGAAGAGAATCTACAAGGATTGCTTTTTTTTTTTTTATAATTTGCGCGCACTCAAGGGGTTATGAATACCCTTTATATGTTTTAGCACAGTGCGGGCGTTAAGGAAATTAGGGATAAGAAGAAAGGAGATACCGATGCACATTGGTTTTAAATGTCTGTAAGTTATAATGGAAAGGAAAAACAGAGTTTGGTAGAGCATTCCACATTCGTGTTGTTCGGTTTATGTACGAATCTCTGTATTTCAGTGTACGTCCGAAGATAGGCTTGAGGGTAAACTGATTTGCATTCATTGCGTAACGAGTATTGCGGCTGAATTGTTGAATGGGAGGAATGCAGCTGGCTATTTCATTTGAACATTGGTTGTTAAAATAGCGATAAAACAAGGTAAGGCAGGAGATGTTTCGACGGTGTTCGAGCGAATCTAGGGAGTTCGCTATTCTTATGTCTCCTTTAAGTTTTTTCGCACGCGTTTGAATCCTATCTAGAAGGTGCAATGTTGATTTTGGGGCACCTGACCAGACGTGGGCGTTGAATTCAAGTTTTGGGCGTATAAACGCTTTATATATTGTGGCCAGATCAGAGGGGGTGAAATATTTAGGAAACCTAGACATTTCGCTGCATTTTTAGCGACTTCAAATATGTGGTCGTTCCAACGTAAGTCGTTACTAACACACATACCTAGCATGGAAAGCTTTTCGGTTTCTTCGACGTAAGTGCCATTCATGGATAATGGCTCAAGATTTTGGTTACGCTTTAATGACAGAAGACAGCATTGTGTTTTGGAAACATTGAATTCCACTCTATTAGATTTACCCCATTTGATAATGCTGTCAAGGTCGGAATTCAATGAGCTTAACATATTTTGGCGTTTAGAGTCCACGTTCGAAGGTGGGGGACGAGGACCTGTAAACGAATATGAGAAGCTGAGAGTACTGTCATCAGCGAAGGAATGAATTGGATTAGAAGTTGCAGACAGGAGATCATTTATAAAAATGAGAAAGAGAGTCGGAGACAAAACTGAGCCTTGAGGGACACCAGCATTTATTTGGTGAGTTGCAGACTTGAAACCATCCAAAACAACTTGAATTGAACGTTTCGAAAGATAATGTCTAATCCATAGAAGAAGTTTTCGTCGATTCCAAATGCACGCATTTTCGACAAAAGGGCTTAATGCCAAACCCTGTCAAATGCCTTTGAAATATCAAGCGCCACAATCTTGCTTTCACCACCATGGTGGATTGATTGGTTCCACTTTTCGGTGAGATATGTCATCAAATCACCAGTAGACCTGTTGCTGCGAAAACCATATTGCCGGTCATTGAGAAGTTTTCGTGTTTCGAGATATTTCATAAGCTGACGATTTATCAGCGTTTCCATGACCTTGGAAATAAGGGACGTAAGTGTAATTGGTCGGTAGTTGGAGAGAGAAGAAGATTCGCCTTTTTTTGGTACAGGCTACTACTCGGATGAGTAGGATAGATAGAAAAGCTTACGCAGTGGTTTTGCTAGCGTAGAAGAACACCTCTTCAGAATGATGGGGGATATACCATCTGGACCAGCGGATTTGTGTATGTCAAGATCAGATAAAACTCTTGCAACTGTACGAGTACGAAAGTGAATTTGTCCCATAGAATGATCTAAGTTCTCAAGTACAGGAGGAGACTGAACACAATCTCGCAATGTAGAATTGGCTGCGAAATGCGCAGCAAGCAGATTGGCTTTGTCCAAAGAGCTGACAGCTGGAATGTCATTGTTAATGAGCGTCGGAACTGATGATGAGGCCGATTTTTTTTATATTTTTAACAAATGACCAAAAATGTTTACTACCTCTGGCCGGGACATTGTAGAATTTTGTGCCTCTACTTTTGGTCATAGAGGAATTTGACACACTTTAAATGGACATTACAGTCATTTCTGGCTTGTTTGAACTTTATTCGGTTTTCCTCTGTTGGGTTGGTCTTGTAGACCCGAAAGTTTGTCTCTCTCAACCTGATAGCTTCTTTGCAGCTCAAGTCATACCACCCTTTTGCCTTTGGTCTGATACTCTTAATTCTGTTGGGAATAAAAGATCTCATACCAAGAAGAATGATGTTTGATATCATATCAGCAGCAGCACCCACGTCACTATCGAGGAAACATAGTGACCAGTTAAAATTCCTAAAAAAACTGTTTAATGCTTCCCAATTGGCTTTCTCGTATTGCCATACAGTTTTTTTGGGAATTTGCTCTTTAACTGTGTGGTTGGAGTACGAGAAATTTGTTGATATGATACAGTGGTCTGACGAACCTAGAGGCGATAATACATTGATGGTGTATTTATCAGGGTGAGAGGTAAGAAACAAGTCCAGGGTGTTGGCGGCTTGACTGTTAATATCCGGTAGCTCATTTACAAGCTGAGTTAGGTTGTTTACCTCAGCAAAGAACTCAACATACCTTCCTTCGGGTGTTTTCTGTCCAGAATGTTGAAGCCACGTAGAATTGTGTACATCGAAATCGCCCGCAATGACGATTTCAGTGTGTGGATGCAGGGATACAATTCTGGAGATGGAGTCAGACAGCGCATCAAATTCATTAAAAGTTGAATGGCTGTCAAGGTTTGGGCTTCTATAAATGAAACAGTAGTGGATTAAATGCCTACGGACATGGAATTTCAGCCATATAAAATTAAATTCCGGTGTGGAACATTGGCCGTATTGAGTTTGAATATGGCGAGACCGCGGTGAAAAAAGAATAATGGCACCAGGAAGGGTTAATTCTGATAGGTCAGAATTCACCCCCACCTGTGTTTCACTTAGTGCAAAAACAGCTGGTTTATATTTGGAAATGTGGACGTAAACCGAAAAAAGATTAGACCTTAACCCACGAATGTTACACACGTCCACTCTAAATTTCCTTTCCATTATTACCACAGACATAAAAGATACAACACCGACGACAAACTACGCGGCAGGGAAGTGGCGTTCAAAACTCTAAGTGCTGCCAATAATCAAACAGTTTTTTGTGGTCGCTTTAAGCAGAGGAAAGAAGAATTGATAATCAAAAACGACAATCAACTATCACCTTCGCCGATTCCATCCCTGAATAAAAAAACACATGGCAAATTGACACGACTCAAGCGCCATCTATCAAAAAACCCCTTCTGAAAACAAAATACCTCTTATATCTCAAAACGCTTAAACAAAATCAATAAAACAAAACTTGTACAAAGTTGGAATTTATTTTGTTGGTTTTATTTTTCTTTTCTTGTTGTTTGTTTTAATTGTATTTATTCTTATATTATAATTATTTTAACTGTTTTTTTTTGTATAGATTTATTTTTACGATATTTACAAATCTATTTATTTATTTTTGTCTTGTTTATTTTTTATTACTTAAAACTACTCAAAATGATAACAATTGTCGGACGAGCTTAACTTGTTAATTTCAGTTTTGTTTTTTATTTTTATTTTTTTTTATTTTATAAGAAAAGCAAGTTAAATTGTTGTTTGTGTGTGTATGTCTGTGTCTTAGATTTAGAAAATATCTTCTAACAGTTTTCTCCAAAGTCATCATTTCATTATCATCATCGATTTAGGAATAATTCGGAAGTTTTCTTCTAATATTTTGTTTTATCTATTCTTAGGTGAAAGGATTTGTTTTTAGTTTTATTTTTAATTTTTATTTTTAAATCTCTTAAAATTCTTTTTATTGTCTAAATGACATTTTTCTTCACTTATCGGTGTAGCGTTATTAATAATTTTTATTTATTTTTTCTGCTTTTCTCTACTATTTCTCCTCTAAGAGTTAACTTTATGTAAATTTTTGTATGCCCTTAATAAAATGACAGTTTTTTATTTATTTATTTATTTTTTAAAAGCTGCAAATAAAATTATGTTTCTTGGACAATTTGCAATTTGTTTTTAGTTTATTTTGTGTTTTTTTTTTTTTCCTATAAAATACAATCTCTGGTTGTACATAAAAAGCACGCAAAGCTATAAAAAATCTTCTAAAGATTTATTAAAAAATATTTTTTTGTTGTTTTTTGTTTGTTATTTCTGTGTTTATCATTTTCAATGGAAAAATAATTTGCAAAATAGAAAACAACTCATTGATCCTGAGAGGGATTTGTGTCACATGCGTGTTCTCTAAGTGTTATGTTGTATGTGCATTTATGGGACGAATTGTTTTGCATTTATTTATGGCAAGCTTTTACTTAGTTTTTGTTTTAATATATAATTTCTACTTTTAATTTTTTGTTTTTGTTATCCTAACTCTAGTGTTTATTTTTTTTTATAATAAAATTTTCTCACTAACACTTTTATTTTAGTGAAGAAATTTATTTTTTCGAAAATAAAAATAGATAAAGACAGTGGTGCAGTGAGGAGAAACTTCTGGGGTTGCCTTTAGCAATGGTGTGTCTCATGCAATTTCTTATCAAAAGAATTTATTTATTTTTAGTATCATTATTATAATTAATTTATTTTTTGAAAAATGTTTTATTCAACTGCTGTCCATTTTTTTTTATTGAATTTAATTGGTGTTTTCTGTGGTTTTGAATCACAATTCTTAAAATTATTGTTTTTCTTTACAATATAATTGTTTTTTTATTTTTTTGTTTTCCTTTAATATAAATATATATATTTATGTATGCTTTTTAAGACTTCACAATGTATGAAATAAACATTTTAAATTAGGAATTTTTATTTGAAATAGTGCTTTTGTTTTATTTTTTATCTATACAAACAAATTGTATATAGTTTATTTTTTTCTTTTTGTTATTAAGAAAAAGAAAAGTGTTTTCATGTAATATTTATTAATTATTAATAAATTTAAGTTTTATGGGATGTTTTTTACAGGCACAATAAATATTATTTTATTTTATTTTATAATTATGATTTAAATCGCATTTTTAATTATTTATGATTTTAAGAAAGTGTTGTATCTCATTTTATAGTAAATCGTAATTTAACGAATATGATGTTGTGTTGTGTTTTTTTTTTGTTAGGACAGAAAGTGTTTTCATTTATGGCGGTGTCCATGGGCTATTACTCGAAAATGAGTTTTGAGTTTTAACCAGGCGCTCTACTCCGTATTTTGTTCCGAAAGTGAAAAATTTTGAAAACTTTCCGAATATTTAAAATTTAAAACTTTCGAATATGAAAACCCGAAAACGGAATTAAGTTGCCTGGAAGTCCGTAGTAATCTTAAGTATTACAGAGTGCTAAATAAAAAACGAAACGAAAAGCACTTTCGAATAGAAATGACTTTCGGAAAGAAATACGGAGTAGGGCCCTTGGTTTGCAATGATATTTCAAGGGTGTTGGGTTGCGGACATGCGGACATCTCATCTGTAAACCAGTGAATTTCTTCCTTGAGCTTATTAAGACAATTCATTCATTAAAATTCACTTGTCAACAGATGTCATCGGTACTTGTTTAAAAAAAAAACACTTGATTTATGGTGTGTTTCCCGATTTGGGAATACCTATTCTCAATCTTGATCTTGATACCAAATTTTAACGGGTACTGCCGCCTGTTGTTCACGTTTATAGGAGGGACAGGAGACGCGTATCACATCTTAAAACACTTCAGACTTAAAGATTTGCTTTAGAATTTTATATGAATGGTTGATTGGATCAGCTTATTCATCAGCATTACCAGATCGCAGCCAAAAACAAAGCCTATCAGGCAAAGTGCAGCAGAACAGCTTAAGAAGGAAGAAGTTTTTTAACGCTTTTTCCTTCTTCCAATCAAAGAAGTTCGTATGTTGAACAAAGTGTAAACCTAACTCTTGCGACGACAGCGAGCACTGACAGAAAAGCAATATCTAAACTCCAGCTTAACAAAGCAGCTGGAAATGACGGCCTTCCCGCCGTGCTTTATAAAGCCAGCGGATATGACTTGTAAGGTAACATTCACCAACTAATAAGCCAAATTTGGTGGGATGAAAGTATGCCTGAAGAATGGAACCTCAGTATCGTCTGTCAGATCCACAAAAAAGGAGACACTCTGAACTGCACAAACTACAGAGGGATAAGTCTCTTCAACATCGCCTACAAGATCCTACCTGCCGTAATATTTGAACGCCTGAAACCATTTACCAACAACCTGATCGGCCATATTCAGTGTGGTTTTAGGCCAGGAAAGTCCACAACCGATCAAGTTTTCACACTTCGGCAGATCCTGCAAAAAACCCAAGAAGTCCAAATCGATACCCATTATCTATTTATCGATTTCAAAACCGCATACGACAGCATTCATAGAGACAAACTATACAGAGCCATGTCTTGTTTTGGTATAACGCCCAAAGTCGTCCGACTGTGGGATGACAATGGAGAATTCTCGCTGCTTCATCGGGGTCGGAAAGGACCCTACCGACAGATTCGATACCAAAAAAAAAAGGATTTAGGCAAGGAGATGCGCTATCAGGTGACTTTTTTTAATTTGATTCATGAGAGGATTGTGCAAAACTCCCGAGCCAAAACCAGAGGCACAATCTTTCAAAAATCGACCAATGATAACAATATCGTATGCTAGTAGTTGCATACGATATTGTCATCGTTGGTCGAACTAAACGTGATGTCTAGCCACGTTTGCTAGTATAGAGAAGGAAGTGGCAAAAATGTGCTTAGCCGTAAATGAGGGTCAGACTAAGTATATGCTGTCAACACAAAAGGAAACACAACATCGACGAATTGGACAGAATGTCACCATTGACAGATATTACTTTGAGGCAGTACAAGACTTTGTCTACCTCGACTCCGCTATTAACTCTGACAAAAACAACTCGTTTCTTCGGGATAAGAAGACAATTCAGTAGTAAAGCCCTCACGACGTTCACTATCGTCAACGATTATCGTTTTGAAAGTTACGGAATGAGTACCCTTACTTACACAACTTACACAACGAATCATCAATTTGATTGACGAGTCATTCGTCATAATATTTTTTTTTTTTTTTGAACACTATTGGGCTAAACTAATGTCGGAAATGATATTTCTGGTAAATTCAAATTTGTATTCCAAATTTGCATATATTTTTACAAAAATCATATCTCAGACATTTGTCCGCTTTCAAAAACCATTAGTCGCCTTTTTTGAGAATAACCCCAGAGTACCTATAATTATTTAACCACAATTATTGTGTAGAAGGCATCGTTTCGATATCATATGAATACATCATGTTAGTATGCTACATATAACTTACAGATTGGTTAAAAATTGTAACAATCAAACAAATGACGACCCTGTTATATACTATCGTATCGAGGACTATCCCTTTTTTTTTGTTTTTTTTTTAATTACGCGATATATGTATAAAACAAACAAAACTTTCCAACACACCCGTGACTTAAACTTTTGTCGACCTTATTTTATACAAACGTCTCGACGACTATCGTTTTTTTTTAATTACGCGATATATAGATATAACAAACAAAACTGCCCAACACACCCGTGACTTAAACTTTTGTCGACCTTATTTTATACAAACGTCTCGAAAACTATCGTTTTTTTTTTTTAATTACCCGGTTTTAGCAGTGCATATAACTGACTTAATTGTTCGCCAACTTCGTAGATCAATCTGTCGACGACCCTGTTCTATACAATCGTACTGAATACTATCGTTTGTTGAAATTACCCGATTTAAGCGGAGGATACAACTGACAGAATTGTTCACCATCCTCGAAGATCAATCGGTTGACGACTCTGTTCTATACAATCGTATCGACGAATATCGGTGTTTCTTAATTACCCGATTTAAGCCTTCGATATAACAGGCAGAATTGTTCACCATCTTCGTAGAACAAAAAGTTGACGACTCTGTTCTTCTATTTAATCGTCTCGACGACTATCGTTTTTTTTATAAATTACGCGATATATGGATAAAACTACAGAACTGCCTAAAATATCCGTGAATAAAACTGTTGTCGACCCTGTTTTAAGCAAACGTCTCGACACCTCGTTTTTTTTTTAATTACCCCACTTTATCCCTGGATATAAACGACATAATTGTTCGCCATCTTTGTGGATCAAACTATTAATGACTCTGGGGCTATATAACATAAAACGAAACGAGTGGTAAGTAAACGATAGTCACGACAAAGTGCTATTGACGACTGAAGGCTAGCATTTTGGTATACATTGTAATATTCCTTTTTCTCTACTAGTCGCAAAAGTGGCGCTATTCGTATGGAAAAATAGCGCCAATTTACAATGTCATTTTTGTATTAAAATGTTAATCTAATCGCACAGCATTTCATATATTTAAAAATCCATTATTTATTCCATGAAATACCATATCAACTTGTATATTGCCTAATAGTAAAATGTTTGGAAATACGCGTTTGCATTTTCGTCTTAAACACAGCTTTCTTATGGTAATCCTGTATAAATGAAAATTTCCCTTAATTCTACATCACTTAGCATGTTATTTTTTTCACATGTAGAGGCGCTTTTCAAACTTTTCCACTCGTCAATTGTACAAAAAGAAAAATAATTTTGACAGTCCAGCGAAAACGAAAGCCAGTCGTAAGAAATTAAGATTATCGTATAACCTAGAACGACACTCGTTTTATTTAATCGAATTTCGACGAGATCGAAGTGATTTTAACGATATTCGTTATATAAAATATGGCCCCTGTCTTTTTAATCGTCTCGATGACTATCGTTTTTTTGTTATAAATTACGCGATATATGGATAAAACGCGATATATGGATAAAACATACAGAACTGTTCAAAACATCCGTGAATAAAACGGGCCATATTATCAAACTGTTGATGACTCGTGTCTTTTTAATCGTCTCGACGACCATCGTTTTTTTTTATTACGCGATATTTGGATATAACATAAACAACTGTCCAACACACCCGTGGATAATACTATTGTCGACCCTATTTTATACAAACGTCTGGACGACTATCGTTTTTAAAATTACATGATTGCTACCCATGCACTTATGACAAAATAGTTATTTTTTCTCAAAAAAAAAACTTATAGATGGTCCAGCAGAAATCTCAATTCCAAGAGCACCACAGACTTTGTTCCTCTCGAAGTATTCATTCAAAATGTATACTCGTTGTAAAAAATTAAGTACCTACGTTGCTGACAGCTTCAGAACGTTTTTGAATTTTTTTTCTTAACAATTATTACAAAGCGTTTGCTAAAAAAGTAAAGAGAGGACGTTATATTTTGTTGTATCATCAGTGAGATCAGTATTTGCTTGATGTTAAGCAGTTAAGTACAAATGCTACAAAGAAGGAACAACGTCTGTGTCTGTTGAAATCTCAAAAATGTCTACTGACCATCTCCTGGTCCAAGGACACCTTCCACAATCAAAATTCTCTGTCCTGACTGCGTATACATATTTCATTGTTTTTAGGCGGTTTTTTTTAATTTTTTTAATGGGGAAAGTACGGGTAAAAATGATCTTATCGATATGGAGAGGCATGTATTTGTTGTTATACGTTTGTTTGATATTTTTTATCATGTTATTGCTTTTTTTTTATATATTTCGGTCCTTTTTTTACTTTGTGTTTATTAAAAATATTATAAAATGCGAATACATTATACGAGTGTAAATTACTTCTTTTTTTTATATAAAAAAAAAGAAAACAAACAAAATTTCCTATAAACTTTGCAACAAAAATATATATATTGTATGTATATACGCATGTTATATCATTTCACTTAAACGCAACAAAAAAGAAATGCATCACATAAAGAAAAATATAAACAATTACAGACAATAGACACGGATAAACGAAATGTAATAAGGAATCGATAATTATAATAATAAGTCTAAGATAGTTACATTGGTAAACAACAACAGGACGCAATTGCTTATCTAAATAAATACAGTAATCGCTACATTTGTTAAATATAAATATTAATGGTGGTATATACTTAAAAATAGTACTTTGTGACATAATGATCGGAATCGTTCATTTTCTCGCTTAGTTTTGATTTTTTTTTAAAATGATTTATCGCTGATAATCAGATATCTTTACACCTCTAAAAGAAAGTGGATTTTTCTGGTTTTTTGTTTACTTAAATACAAAAATGTAATTCTTATTGAATATAACAAGGTTTAACTTAATTACTTCTGCCTTTATCAAATGGAAAACAAACAAAAAAATAAGAAAATGTATTCCCTTTCCCTTAAATGCCAAGGCGCGCAATTGTTGTTTCGTCTTGATGGCGTTGAAAGTCTAATCTGTGTGTTTGAATTTCTGTTGTGTTTTTGTTTGTGTAAATTGTTTTGTATTATTGAACACTAACAAGCAAAAAACTACACGCATGCAAGATTATATTAACTCTCAGCTTGCTGATTTGTTGTGAACTCGGTAATGCCATCGCTCTCCATGGACTCGAGGACATCGGTTACGTAGGCAGCAACATCTGTGTGACTGCGCTCGCCACGCTGTATGAACGGCATTTGTAGGAGACGACTATACTTGGGGCGTTCACTTTCGTTCTTAATTAAGCTGAAATATGGAAGTTGTTGACAGGATAATGTTGTGTAGGAGGTTTTAATGATATTTTAAAAAAAAATGCAAAAATAGATCCTAACAGACTAAGCACACAATAAATAGGTAAACTGCCAACATGACTTTATTTTAGTTGCCCCGACTGTACCAGCTACGATGCTTTTCCAGTTTAGTTGGGGAAAGATAACTGAACTATATACGCTGGCCTATTCACAAGCTTTTTTTTTTATAGACCTACTCACCTCTAACCCTAATCATCCCTGATCTACTGCTCTACGCCGCTGAATCATGGACCGTTTGCGTTGACGGGCTATGGAGACGAAGATTTAAGAGATGTTCAGGTACATAGACAAGGCGGACGCCGCCTTAAGTGGCGCGCACAAATAGAAACCGACTTCAACCAACTAAAGGGTGTTATTTCAGTGCTATAGAACTTTAAGTTGGCAACACTATTTTAACTGCCGGCCATTTTGTCAACTGTCAAGTGATTTTTTAGTTTGGTTTTACATTTCAACATGAATAGACTGACGTCTCTAAATTGTTCAAATTTATTTTGAAAATCATTGTTCTGTTCGAAATACGTATCGCGCACTACGTCCATATTACGGTCAACATGATCGTCCATCAGAGCTATTAATTCGATTAATTATGGAACGTTTGCGCACCACGTTTACTCTAAATGATAATACGCATCCACAGAGACTCGTACAGTGCGTACAGATGAAGTCATTGCTGTTGTAGAGCGTAGAGTAGAGGAAAACCCCAATCAGTCTATCCGCCATCGTGCACAAGAACTCGTGCAAGAATTGAAGCCACAGGATCACCTAGAAAGGCGTAGATTCGGTGAATGGGCCCAAAACAAGATTGTCGTTGATCCCAATTTTCATAAGCAAATTTTGTTTAGCGATGAAGCTCACTTTCGGTTGAATGGATACGTCAATAAACAAAACTGCAGTATTTGGAGAGATGATATTCCTCAAGTGTATGTTGAGACACCTTACATCCACAAAAAACTGACTGTTTGATGTGCTTATGGATTGTTGGAATAATTGGTCCATACTTCTTTAAAAACGATGCTGGCCATAAAGTTACAGTCAATGGTGACCGCTATATAGCCATGATTACTGACTTTTTCGTAATTCAATTAAACAACCATGATCTGCAGGAGCTGCGGTTTCAACAAGACGGCGAAACATGTCACACAGCTAGTGCCACAATTGATTTGTTGAAGTAAAGGATCGGTGAGGGCATAATTTCGCGTTTTGGTCCTGTGAATTGCTCTCCAAGATCGTGCGATTTAACGCCGCTTGACTATTTTCTGTGGGGACATGTGAAGACCTCTCGGAGGACAACATTCGCGCGTTACTGCCGATATACGGCCACAAATGTTGGAAAAAGTCATGGAAAGTTGGACCTCCAGATTAGACTACTTCCAAGCCAGCCGTGGAGGTCTTATGCCAGAAGATTATCTCGCAAATAAAGTAAGCACTTTTTGCGTTTGCGTTAGTCCACGCTAATTGTAATGTAATGTAATTTTGTATATAAAAACTCATTTGGTTACAAGTTTACCAGCTTGAATTAGGGTAAATAATCCTCCACGTTTTTTTTTACCAGCGCGGATTAGCTCGTGCTAAGTGAACTAGCGCAATAGCTTACTAGCGTCGACCTTAACCGCGCCTTAGGGTTCATTCAACAACAACGATGACCTTAAAACGAAGACAGTTTGCTGGTATATTACAACATTTCTTGAGTCCTACTCACCAAAGCTCTAAGCAACTAATGTAATTGATGCTCAGGAGATCCACCCACGCGTTGGGATTCTCTAAAATTAAGTACTGCATCAGCAAAGCGAATAGTATGAAACATTACACATTCAGCCTAAAGATGTCAGACAACTAGGTACAATGTAACGCTTTAGGAAATTTGTAAGTTTTGACCGGAAACATTTTCGCAAAGTGATATGATAAAAATCAATTCTAATTTGAGACTTAAACCCAAAAATCGGCTTGAAAGACAATTTTGATAGAGCACAGCATGCTCATCGATTTTGCAAAGATATCTGGTGATTCATAGATCCATAGAAATCAATTGAACGGTCTGTCTATCCACTTTTCTATTTAAAACTTTGGAAAGATTAACTGATGTACACTTCCGTACAAGTAATGAGCCGGCTGCAATCACCAACTGCAAAAAGAATTCGGTTAAAACAGCGCTTCACATATCACCGAAAACTGGTGGTCAATGAACTACTTGTTAATCTAGAAAGTAGTGGCTGCAAGATGATTGCGACGTCAAAATAGCTGTATTAAGGAAGTACCTTAATACCCTTAAAGGACTTTTTTTTACAAACTGATCTTCCAGTATTCCCCAAATGGGGCGCCAGATATGGACTTGGCGCGAAGCCAAAAAAAAACTAAATTGGTCCATTTTAGCAGAAAACACAAAGTCCCAATGGTGTTGGTCTCAATTTCGCAGAATCCGCCAAGTAAATGGATCCGGTCATGGATATAAAATTGAACTGGAAAACCTATATTCACGAGCGCGTAAAAAAAGCAACGTATCCATTCCATATACACATTTAAAAGGCAATAGATATGGAATGGGAAATGCAACCACATATCACTCTCTGGCTATACGTGTCCATCATTATCCACACTCTCGTATGATGTGGTAGTCTGGTGGTTGGCTCTAGAAACAGCCTCCAACCGCAACCTTCCGACGTAATAATAACCACCCCCTCCGCAGCCATAGATGCTATTCTACATCTATGGCCCCTTGATATTCATTGCAAAGAGACCGCAGTTTTCTCAGCTGAGAGACTGGGACGCTCGTGAAAATGGATAACCTCTCAAGGTGAACACACAAAAATATTAAATCACCAAATTACGAAAAATACTGGCCACATCATTACCCAAATCAATTTTGAGCATAACTTTAAGTTGACCATTCTCGGATATAGATTTGAGATAACAACACGATTCACATCTACGACGATCTAAACAAAACTTGAATCTGGAGTAGGTGGAGGTGTTTTCTCCATCCCGATCATTGTACCGTTTTCCAGGCGGAAATCATGGCAATTAAAGAATCTTCAGTGACATCCAAGCGGCAATCAACTCCATGGGATCTATCTCATTCACATCGAAATTAGCCCACGAATGGCGACTATCTGTTTACCATTCACCTCCGGGTCACAGAGATATTCCAGGGAATTGTAAAGCGGATGAGCTTGTCAGACTGGGCACTATCCTTGATATTCTACCGTCGGTAGAAATGTTAGGCATGCCCCTCGTTTCATATAAATAACCAATCGAACTGGATGCGATCATGAAAGTAAACCACAGAAAAATAATCGGCACAACGACTCTTATACCCTGACAACTCTAGCCAAAGTATAACTAGAAACGCTCTCTATGCTTGATAATGCTGATCAGATCAAACATTAGTACCATCATCGGTAACCTAAAAGACTAAATAAGACTAAGAACTAGTTAGTTGCAGCCATATTACGAATGCGGATATCTACAAAACATTCAGGAAATCGGAAGGAGATGTTTTTTCAAAATGTTGCGATGGGAAAAGGCTGCCGTTTACCCATTGTGTAGTAGGAGTTGTAGTTGCGACAATCTGTCAGATTTGGACAAAAAGATACACGACAAAAAAAAATCAGACAGTCAATACCATAGCGACTGTACGAAAACATATTCAGCATGTACAGAAGCCTTTAGCGACATATAAGAGAAACACTTCGTAATGATAAGAAAATATCTCAGAAAAGTTAAACAATTATTATCAGTCACGACCTGAGGATTGCATGGCCGATTGATCAAAATTCTGTGATAAAAATATGACCAATCAACAAGAAGTCTCTTAAACATAGTCTTTGTGTAGTGGGTCCAGAGTCAAATTGGTTTGTTACCATGTCGTGCGTCAACAGTCTAATTGGTTATCCAGCAGATCAATTATTCACTATGCAACAGATCTTGAAAAATTCGCAGGAATAAGATATCGTAATGTATATTCCTTTGATTATGAATTTGAAAGTCATGGACTACAATATTAAGGGAGATAAACTATATATCTAAGGAATGACCTCTATTCCGTCCAATTGAACCATGAACGCCTTTAATTACAGGATAATATATACCCATTGTAAGGCTCAGCTCCGAATTCAAGCTAGAATACATCTTACTAATAGATACGTAATGGACACAAGCTGGCACCCAGGTAATCCTGTTTAACAAGCCAGAGCCAAACCATAGCTTGCATGAGCAACCAGTAGTGGGACCGGAATTGAAATAAATAAACTGTCCATGCTATTATAACGTCGCTAGTTTGTTTGTAAATAACGAAGACTTACTTCAAACAAAAATAACCATAATTTACCAAAAGAAAAGATGTATGAATCACTCAAAAACGTTCATGGTACTCCGTCGTGTTCCATCTGACATCAATACCAAAACTCCAGGAATGCATTATTTCAAAAGAAATACTCAAACTATCTCAGACTACCTAGCTATCTCATAAATTCTTGTGATTGATATAAAAAAAGCTTTTGAGAAGCTTTTTCCAATTTAAAAGCAAAGCTGTCCCAATTAAACGAACTTTGCTGCTGCAATTCATATATCCCATATGGTCTAGTGGCTAGGATATCTGGCTTTCACCCAGAAGGCCCGGGTTCGATTCCCGGTATGGGAAGTTTTTTTTTTTTTTTTTTTGTCTGAACTTACCACGTATTTACAAAGTCTACAAACTCAGTAGAGAACTCCATTCCATTGTACGATGGCTGTAATCGTGGCGGATCACCTTGGACAACCTGTGAATTAATAAAAAAAAAAAAAAACCATTCACACTCTGAAAGGAATCAGATTCGAGTTGACTTTACCTGACACAACTGCTCAAAAACAGAATCCCACTTTTTGTAGGGGAAATTTCCAGTTGCCACCTCCATGAGTGTGATTCCCAAAGACCATACATCACTTCGAACATCATAGCCCTTCGCCCTTTCAGGGTCGATCCTCTCGGGCTGTAAAAAAAAAAACAATTCCTCCCAATCTGCAGTACAAACGCATTTTAATCAATACTCACTGCCATATACGGTCGACATCCAGCGTCCTTTGTCTTGGCTATTGAATCGACTAGCTGACCAGAGATCCCAAAGTCACACAACTTGATGTCACCACGCTTGTGCAGCAGAATATTACTCGGCTTCACATCTCTGTGGATGATCTTTAATTTCTCTTTGAGATAATTTAATGCGTTCACCGTTGCGACGGTGATTTTGGCCAAAATTGACTCGGGAATCCTCTGGCATTTCCGTTCGTAAATGTATTTATAAAACTTATCCAAAGACGTGTCCATTAGTTCCATGCAAATCCAACAATCGCCCTCTTTGAAGAGCGCACCAAAAAACTGCACAATGTAGTTGCATTCGTTCGATTTCATTACCACTTCCAGATCCATCAGCAGCTGCTTCTGCTCCTTCTCGTCGACGGTGGAACGAATGCGCTTTACAGCCATCACAAATTCGGTTTTCTTGAAGATCATTTTATTCACAGCACCAAATGCACCTCGTCCGATCTCTCCCAAATCCTCCATGTCGTCCGATGTGAAGTGATACACATGCTGACCGAACTGAAGTTTACCCGATGCTTGGATCTTGATGCGCTCACGAGTCTTGTCTGGTAATGGAGCTGGAATGACGACGGGACCATCGGCCAAGCTAAGCGTAAGCTGCTTCTTTCGCTCCGGCTGCTGTCTCAAATGGAGGCTGTTCAGACTCAGTTCACCTGGTGGGAGACGGGGTCGGGCACCTGTATAAAATTGTCGCATGTGATTTAATGAGCGCTTTACCAAGAGTATTCGTTCGACGGAGGTGTGCGAATATGATTTGTTGGGAGGGGTCTAAATGGATTGGCGGTTGTATGGTTTCAGAATGAATGTGGATGATGGGTCTAAGCAGTGTTTGGCTTAAATAGTAGCTGACTGAAGTGGAATGCTTTTTAAGATGCAGTTCTGGTTTTGTTCTGTGTTCTCTATGCTCCTAAACAATTCAGATATTCAATGAGATACCAAATGGTGCAGAAATCCCCCACTGATGTACCTATGGAAAGCTGTCGTTGAGAGTGCTAGGCAGAAGTCTAATGACAGAGAGGAGGAGTAAGTGCAAAATAATTTTCAAATATGAAACAAACAAGAGTCGGATTTGCGAAGGCTTCGGTATGTGTGCACGGGTAACATGGAAATGGCCCTTTAGGCAACCATGGAATCGATAAACAAAGTTTAGTGCAATCAAGGAATTAAGAATGGTATTCTGTCCTGACATTGGGAGATCCTGTAACAGTGATCAAACCTTTGGGATCATAAATTGGACACAAGTGCTACGAAACACTACATCCTAGACAAGCATATATTCAGTCTGGACATGCTGTGATTTCTGGAGAAATTGAAAGAAAAATCCACGCGTGTCCCAAGAGCATCATAAAAGCCTACCTGCATTAAAAGTGATCTGAACCAAATTAAGAAGATTCGGGAAAAACAAGTGTAGCTACGCTTTAATTTAAAAGGATTCTGATATGTTGATTCAGTATGGCCTCAGTTTTATCGTATACCATGGGATCACAGATTTTGTCGAAGAAAAGTATCTTTAACAACCCTTCTGTTGTATATTAAGGGTAGGGGGATAGCATGATGGCTTCAAAGCCCTAAATTTCCTTAGAAATGATCGTAACAATACGTTGTTACAATTTTCCAGCAGATGAGAGCGGGGGGAGACGTGTTCCCTCACTTAGCATTCCATTCCAGGCGCCAGTGGAAGAGCTCCCAAGATGTAGTCAACAGTGAAGTCTACAGTCCCAGTTAGGATGAACGAAGTTAATAACCTAAATGGAGAATCTCAAGGGTAAGTCAGGACCCTTGAATAGAGGTGGTGGCGAATGAGCCGAAAGACCAACGGCAGTGCATAATCCCCGTGTCCTAGCGGTCCTAGGGGTATAAAATAAATTGGAACTGGCCTTCCATGTTGGAGTTGGGAGTTGTGCCGTCATGCTAACTTACTTACCACGTACACAATAGCTACTTACGAGAAAGACAAAATCCTCGTATAACAGATCTCCTCAAATATCAACCAGACCCGGACCGTCCACGGACAATGACTTAAGAGGAAATACGTTGGACAGGATGAAAAATGAACAAACGAAAAACATGCGACATTATTACAGTTGCCACCCAAGGATACACCGACTTAGGTCAAGAATATTCGACTTGAAGCCGGTTAGTGATAGCCTCGTTGTAATCCAGATCAGAGCAACGTTTTGCAAGATGAGCCTTATTTGTACAGACGTCCCTACCGATGAGACTGAAGACCCTATCAAGGAGAAATTTTACGACCTGGGCAGAGACTACGGAGCCAGTCTGGAATACGATATGAAATTCGTACTAGGGGACTTCAATGTGAAAACGTCTGCGGCGGGTTAGTTGAAAGCGCAACCTCGACAAAACGACGGCAGCATGTAATATGGTTATCAGCAGCAATAGGTTCACACGACTTCGAATCCACAAAGCAAACTGCGGATCTCCAGACGGTGAACGAACTGCCATCCAAATCGTCCATGTGCTCATATATGCAAAGCACGCAACAAACATCCTGGACGTACAGTCATTTAGAGAGGCAAACGTCGACTCTGACCATTTTCTCGTCGCAGCCAAATTCAAAGCCCGAATGTCCAACGAAAAGAAGCTGCGACTGGTGCAAAAAAGAGTTTGCGTTGGACGCCTTAATGAGCCGGAGGGAAGGGTACCGAACCAGGAGAATCCTGCCTATGAAAACAAAAGAGAACACGTAGCTTCCTAGCTCGTCGAAATCGAAGAGTCTCGACAATTCTACAAGAAAGGCAAACAACTGGCCGCTGGCTTCAAAGAAGGAACGCAGACTCTACGCAATAATAATGGCACCCTAGTCATTGACGTGTGGGCAATTCTAATGTATTCATGGAGCAAGAAACCAACCCACCTCAAGTCAACGAAGAGGTAACCCCTTCCCAGTATTTAAGAAGTTGGAGCAGCCATAAAAATACTGGAAAACAACAAGGCAGCAGGTAGTGATGGGTTACCAGCATAACTTTTTCAAATAAGCAGGTGTTGCTATAGAAGTGTGCATGCATCAACAAAGTCTGGATGGATAAAAGAATGCACTACGACTGGAATATCATCTCTAACTGTCCAATCTACAAAAGAGCCGATCCTCTGTCTTGCATCAACTACCGAGGCATACTCCTGCTAATTGTCGCATACAAGATCCTATCGAACTTACTGTATGAACGTCTAGAGCCGTTTTGCAATACACTTATCGACACGTACCAGTGTGGCTTTTAGCCCGGCAGATCGACCATTGATCAAACTTTTGCACAAAGGCAAATACTGGTTTGAATCCCAGCCTTCAGGTTCGAGGCGAAAAAAAGGCCGAACTTTGGTTTAAGGATCAAGCGATTGCGGATGACACAGCGTTTGGAGTGAATAACTGGCAGTGATGTGCACAGGATCAAAGAGGATGGAAGGCTGTTTTGTCTTAGACAGAGACGCTCAACGGGTCGGGAGCTTGTTGAGTAAAGTAAAAGTGTTTTCAGATGTAAGCTAGGTAAATGATTGGCAAGGTAATAGGCCCTCTATTTGTCACTTTACAGTATAGCTACTGGTCCGCCTGCGCGATTCGTTATTCTTGTTAAAGCCTACTCGGCCAAGGTTATCCCAAAGCGAATTCTAGCGTCTCGGATAGTTTGCGAATCTCACAAAGCTCACTTGGATACTAAAATTGTGTAGATTGGGGATTGGAAACGATTGTAGCTTGACTGTATAGATAAGATACTTCGGCGCTAGCGAAGCGATGGGCAGTGGCAACGACAGCTATAACCTTTAGATAGTCTACCACGTTTCCGCTATGAACTCGGACAACGTAATCTTGGTACAAATCAATTACTGTTGAATGGAATTTAATCATAAAGCCCTCAGTCGTAAGGGGAGACCCTTTAGAAGACCCTGATCATTATATTTCTACTTTACAGCTCTGGAGCATGGACTGTATCCAATGGGGTTGACGAAACCTTTGGTCGTTTTGGGCGTACAATTCTTCGGAAAATCATCTGTCCCGTGTGCATGTGCTCCGGAGAGGAAGATTCCACCAGGTACAAGTACAGTGATATAGACACGGTCAAAGAACTTTTGATTGGACGTTAAGATGTCAATCAAAATGGATCTACAAACGATGTGCGATCAACTGATATAGTTGTGTCGCCTAACACAGAAAGACACGCAATATAACGTTAAGTTTGGCGAAAGCTCATCTAAACTTTTCCAATCATGTACCAGATTCCAACAAGAAGACGAGTTATCTTTCGTTTTTTCTCGCGATGGAACAGATAGTCCATAGGACAGGTGTCAACCTGTAAGGCACTATCAGCGGACAGTATTCTTCTTCGATTTGTTGGTCCCTTGTGTGAGATGTGCGAATAAAGGGGAAGATACAACTGTGGACTTTATGAGATGTACCAAGATGTGGATTTCGTACAAAAGGTAAAAACACGTTCAATACATTCACTGGGCTACATCGAGCGAAGGTACATTAATGCCCCAGAGCCTTGGGGTTCGAGGGACAGGAAAGACCGAACCTCAGGCTTAAGGATCAAGCGACCACAGGTGCTAGAGTGTTTAATTTGAATGATTGCAAGTAACGGTTGGAAGTGTATAGAAGGCTGCCAAGCTGTATGCCTTACAATAGATGGGATTATGCGTTAAGACATACATTTGACTTATTACGAAAACACAACTAGAGCCCTTCTCAAGACTTCATACAATAAATGTTGTGAACTAACACCTAGTAGGAAAAGTGTGAAGTTTATTACGAAAAGCTGATAGGTACTCGAAGACTTCCAAATACTTGTAAGTTTTTATTGCCTACCAAGCTGGTGAAATACTTCCCAAGGCTTTAAAACACCCTACAAGCGTTTATCTTGATATCGATCAGTCTTATCTAAACTATTCTAAAAAAAATGACAAATATCGCGAATTCGTAAGAATTCAATGGAATTCGCTTGATCAGAGATAAGAAATTTATATGCTTCCTTTGACCAATAAAATAGTCACCGCCTTATCTTCTCCAGACTCTTCAAAGACTCAGAGAGACTTACCAATTACCACACAAATGTCCAGCGACAAAAAAAAAACAGAAAAACACATTTAGCCACCCCCCAAAAGCACCCCCGTTCCGAACGAATACTCCCAACAACCACTGTTTCAAATTTTCTATTTACCTGACAAATTATTTTGACGTTCCGCCATTTTTCCCACTGAGATGAGATGGAAAACCCTTTTCGAAAATCCTGTATTTGCACACGCGAAAAATCGGTGTAAATAAACTCTACGACAGCGTACACGACTTCTTTTTGTTTTTTTTTTTTTTGTGTAACCAACGACGACGAATTGTGTGGAAAACACAAAAAACGAAAGAAAAATCTTCGCCCTTCCGCGCCCGCAAAGGAAAACTCAAACGAATGCAACGAAAAAAAAACCGAAAATTTCCAATCGAATTTCTTTTTTTCTTTTCGATTTTTTTTTGTGTTTAATGGGTTCGTTCCATTTCGACGGCCGGGGTTGGTGAGCGAATGCTGTTTTCGATTTGAATTACCGACGAGATAAACGATTCGCAATGGATACGGGTCGAAGTAATGCGCACTTTAATGTTTTCCGAGATTATTTCGGCAAGAATTTTCACAAAGAAAATTGGATTTCCTTTTGATTTTTTGTTAACAAAAATTTTCTTTTTCTTTTCAAGTTACAGCACACAGAGAGGAAGCACACACTCTGAAAAGACGAAAGAAGAAGAAGAATGTAGTGTACAGTGTAATGTCAAATTGATTATTTGTCGAGTGTGGTGGGTTTTGTTCGGTTTTCAAGTGTCAATGGGATAGGGTATGTTGTGCAGTGTTGGGAGAGAGGTGAATAAGTTGGAGTTTTATTTTATAAACAATTTGACTGGGAACCAAACGCCTAATTTTTAAAATGGCCATTACCGAGATGATTATATGAAAATAGTATATCGAGATTTGACAGTAGGTCCGTTCGGGGAACAAATTTACTTTAGCAAAAATGCCTTTTTTTCACTTTTTTTTTATTCCACTCACTATTTTATGCTGATAATTTAGCATTTTTTTAAAATCCTCGCTCTCAATTAGTTTAAAAGTTACTCAACAATTAAAATTCGAAAAATCGCTATAGAAATCAACCACTTTTTGACATTTCACACGTACCTGAATGATAAATACGAAGAAGAATATTCCAGTGCAGCATTGCCCGATAAAAAAAATTGAAATGATAAATAAAAAATCCCAAAATAAAAAAATATGTAAATACATATATGAATATGTGAAGTTGTCTGACAGGCGCCTTAATCAACAGTGTTTTCGTTAATAGTACCCTGGGTGGCCCGCTTCGCGGGAAAAAAGGATTTCAACTCTCTTTTTGGGGACAGTCCACGCTCACGCAACTTCGTTGCTCCACTCAGGATATGTAAAGTCGTCAGGCAGGCGCCTTAGTCAACAGTTTTTTTCGTTAACAGTACCCTGGGTGGCCCGCTTCGCGGGAAAAAAGGATTTCAACTCTCTTTCTGGGGACAGTCCACGCTCACTGGCAATGCCGCGTTAACCACTGAAGTAAAAAAAAAAAACAGAAATGTCAAACAACAACAATTTGTATGGAAATATAACCCATAAAGTGAAATTTTGTCATAAGCATAACTTTTAAACTAAATGTGAGCGACGATTTTTAAAAACGAATTAATGATCAGCACGTAAAGACGAATCGTTTAAGCCAAAAAAAAAGTGAGTTTTTGCTAAAGTAAATTTATGCCCCGTTCGGGTACTTATGTGCAAGAGTAAATTTGAATAAACTTTAATTTGAAACTTCACAACACCGTATTCATTTTCTAAATTGAAAACTGCCAAAGAATGACCGTCGATCGACCAGGGACCAAATTCCGCAACGGTGGGTTAAGCTGTGTACACTGTCTAGTTCCGAATCCGCAAGCGTGCAAGTGAATTTTTTTTGTAGTTGTCTTGTACGCAAGTAAACAATTTATTCACGAAACGTCGGAAAGTCGTAGTACGTTGTAAACGTGATAAAATTACGACATTATTTAGTGGTGCAGTTTTAGGGTCATTCATGAAACGTCGTCGTAAAATTACAAACTTTCGCAAGTAATAAAATTACGACGTTGCATGAATACCCTTATGGCTGAAACACAATCACGCTTTGGTGCGTTGCGTTAGCTGACGCACCTAGTTCAACCATATGAAATCAATGTTACCTATCCCAATTTAGCTTTGTCTGGCGTTGAGTTTCCACCTCAAAATGAAAAACGTAAAATCTGCTGTAAAGTGCCATGGGCAATGCAAAGGTTGGAAAAAGTGTGAATTGTCAAAATATTTGTTGTTGTTTTCTGGATTATTTTCTGAGATGGTTGTGGAATACGATATTTTTAGCAAAGATTTAAATCATTTCCCCCATTTTTGTAGCAGAAGTTGAAACTGCTGCGAAAATAAATATGCCAAAGCGTGCGCAAAGCAGTTGGGCGTAACGTTGGTAAAGCGAAGCTCCAAAGCGTGATTGTGTTCTAGCCATTACTCTCTTTTCGGCTGTGAATAAAGGCAGCGTGAAAAAAATGTGCGGACCGAAAATATTGTTCACCACGGTGTAATAAAAATGAATTCAGTTCACTGGGCTGACAAAAAAATTATTCATTTAGCACACCCAAACTCACAGCATGTTGCGAAATCGCACAAATTGCTGTGGGTCCTCATAGGTAGTGAATGTGAGTTTTGTGAAGTGTGTGTACATACTACACAGGCAGAAAACTCACGCTTGCGGAATTTGGCCCAAGCAGTTTGACAGAAACCAACAAAATAATACGTTCTTGTATTACAAATGTACGCGGAATTGTTTATGTTCTTTTGTTAAGCTTAGTACGCAGCTAGCACTAAATTTTATATTTACTACTCTCCACTTGTTTTCTCCAATCCAAAGATAAATGCTCGCTAAATTCGTCAACAGCATATAGATGAGTCAGGGAAATGTCATACATTCGCATATCGTCGGCTGAGAATTGGTTTGACGTATACGCCATTTCCACTTTTTTGGGAAATCGCAATTGAAAGTTTACGGTTCAGATAAAATTAAACGGGTCGATAGAAGCTTCTCATTTTTTCGTCAAGTTTTACTTAGAATATCTACTTTCTAATCATAATAACATAAAAGCTCAGTCTCTTCTAGTTTATTATTTATTAAACCATTTCCTCAGAATCCTTTTATAAGTTATTTAAAATCATATGCCCATACGGCAAACCAACACTAAACTTTTTGTTTGTGTTGACACGTACGTGAGTACGATTATATAAAAAAAAAATGGCGTTTACGTCAAACCAATATTCGATCTTATTAATTTGGGTGGATATACGTCAAAACAAAACTAGATATCTCAGGATTGGCTAGAGATAGCTTTATAAAGCTGGCGGAGATGACTTGGTAAGCAACATCCACCAACTCATAAGCCAAATCTGGTTGGTTGAAAGCATGCCTGAAGAATGGAACCTCAGCATCGTTTACCCGATCCACAAAAAAAGGAGACCCTCTGAACTGCACCAACTACAGAGGCATAAGTCTCCTAAACATCGCTTATAAGATCCTATCTGCCGTAATATGTGAATGCTTGAAACCGTTTACCAACAACCTGATCGGCCCTCAGTGTGGTTTTAGGCCAGGAAAGTCCACAATCGATAAAATTTTCACACTTTGACAGATCCTGGAAAAAAACCCAAGAAGTTCAAATCGATACCCACCACCTATTTATCGATTTCAAAGCCGCATACGACAGCATTTATAGAGACGAACTATACAGAGCCTTGTCTAGTTGAGGTATACCGTCCAAACTCGTCCGTTTGTGTAGGCTGATGATGGAGAATTCTCGCTGCACCATCAGGGTCGGAAACGACCTCACCGACATACTCGATACCAAAAAAGGATTTAGGCAAGGTGATGCGCTGTCATGTGACTTTTTCAATTTGATTCTTGAGAGGATTGTGCAAAACTCCCGAGCCAACACCAGATGCAAAATTCTCCAAAAATCGGTGCAACTACTAGCATACACTAGTTTCGCTGTTTCTTCGGGCTAAGAAGGCAATTTAGTAGTAAAGCCCTCACTCTAACTACTAAGGAGATCCTATATAAGACCCTGATCATCCCAGTCCTGCTCTACGGCGCTGAAGCATGGACCGTATCAAAAGCGGATGAAGAAATCCTTGGTCGATTCGAGAGAAAAATTCTTCGGAAAATCTTCGGTCCTGTTTGCGTTGACGGGCTATGGAGACGAAGATTCAACCACGAACTATACGAGCTGTACCGCGACATACCCCTAGTCAAAAAACTCCGCATTGAACGTTTAAGTTGGCTAGGACATATAGAAAGAATGGACACCAATACTCCGGCTCCGGGACAGAGTCTTCGATTCCCAGCCAGACGTCGGACGCAGAGGAAGACCTCGCCTTAAGTGGCGCGCACGTAGAAACCGAACTCAACCAACTTGTAGTGCGCAACTGGAGGCAGTTAGCTAAGGACCGGGCTAATTGGAGAGGCATGTTGGTTGCAAGGAGTATCTTCATACTCCTTTGGATTCTTTCCCATCCACTATTGATTCTGCTAAGGGATTTCGGATATGGTTATACAGAATGACTAACATCACAATTTGCAATTTAAATGATATGATGGAGTTCAAATGTTCAAACGTTTACATAAATCAACAAGGTGATTCGAAACAAATCGAAAATACATTTGGTGCGTTGAAAGGAAATTTTTCAGGTCTGCAAAAGGTATAGGAGTTAATCGAATATACTCCTGTCAATATCATAAAAGCTTGTGTAACACTTTGTTATCTAGCTTCACTTACTCTAAATAAAAAAGGCCTCCGCACACGAGATGAGTTTAACTCTGGCACAAGACCGGTTTCACGAGATGAATATGCCGGCAGCATAAATTGTATACATGAAATGCTTTTCATTGTGTTAGTTATTCTATAGAAATTGACATTGGCCTAGAGTACTTTTGACGATTCGCAAGCTCTTATGTTTGTGTGCGCGTATATGCAACTACATCGATGTTGACTGCTCGGCTCACAAGACGCGTATGAGAGCCGAATGACATACAATTTTTTCAGATTTTAAATATTGAAAATGTGTTTGTATTGGTTTTCAACATTGTTTTACCACACAAATTCGGTTGATGAAGTTCAACTATTTTCTCTCCGTATACCCATAACCAAGAAAACCATTTTCACACCATACAACAGATTTCATGTGCGGAGGCCCAATGTAGATGAAATTGAAGTTGAGAAGAGAAGACACTGCACTTAACACACAGGATGAGATAACACCTAAACAAGAAATAATAGATACTGAACAAATTTGATTTTATTAAGGATTAAATAAATTCAATGTAACAAAGAAAAAAAGAGAGAAACTAGAAGAATGAGAAATATATCGTTTACCTTGCAATCAATTTTGTTTCCTTGTCAATTCAACTATTACCACTAGAATCAACATCAATAGTCATAAACTTCATTGCCAATCATTAACAATAGCTAACGACTGATACAAACTGGGTCAAAGAACAAAACATTTTGACAGATAACCCTGTCAAGCTTTGCTTTGACACCAACTCGCCAATGTTTGAATTTATAATCATTTTTATGGCTGCGAAATCCATTTCGACAACTTTGATTTCAACACTTTAATAAAATTTTGTTGACTTATGTTAGGTAAAGAAGAATTACGATTTGAATAAATTAAACCGTGAAACACAACTGCTGAAAAATAAAAATACCCTGGACGATTTTTTTTTCAACTTACAATTGAACCTTTGGTAACCCTGATACTCAGGCGTCTTTGTATACAGAAATACGAAAGTAAAATACGGCACTATTCAACCATCAGACGCGCTTAGGATATTCATCAGCCTCTATTTCAGCGTTTAGAGGCATTATAAGGGCTACATAAGGCTTAAAATCTTATTCCTACCATAAAAAATTAGAGTTTCCTCTATATTTGGTACCTTGTATATAACTATGCCTCTTCAGTTAGCCTGATCCCTAGTTAACTGACTCCAGATAGATACTTCAAATTGTTTGTGGTCTGTTTCAACGTATACGCTCCACTTAAGGCGATGTCTTCCTCTGCAAAGTCGGCCTTCTGGCTGGAAATCAAATAATCTGGGACCTGGAATGTTTCTGTACATTACCTAGAGTCAATAGTGGAGCCGAGATAATGGTGACATTCTGTCCAATCCATCGGTGTTGTGTGTCCTTTCATGTTGACAGCATATATTTGGTCTTACCCTCGTTTACTGCTTAACAATTTTTTGCCGCTTCCTTCTTTATACTAGCAAACGTGGCTGTGACATCACTTTAAGTACGACTAATGATATCAATATTTGTCGGTCTAGTAGTTGCTCCGATTTATGGAATATTGTTTCTCCGGTGTTTAGCAAAATCCTATCAAGAACTTATGTTAAAGATATCCCACTACAATGCGCCACATTTTTAAAATGCTTTCTTGGTGTCGAAAGTTACGGTGAGGTCGTTGAACTAGCGAGAAATCTCTATATACTAATACTAGATATAGCTATGTATAGTTCGATTCTATAAATGCGGAATCGAGGAGGTGTGTATCGATATTTGGACTTATTTGTTTTTTGTTTGCAGGATCCTCTGAAATGTGAATATTTGATCAGTTGTGAACATTCCTGGCCTAAAACCGCACTGATAAGGGCAGATAATGTTGCTGATAAATAGTTTAAGGCATTCACATATTACGGCAGATAGGCAGATTTTGAAAGTAATATTGAGAAGCCTCCGTGGTTGGTGCTTGGAGATTTTCTGCAATATGCTGTGTCTAATTTTTTTTGGATTCTTCTTCTCACCCATTTGGTATTTGGTTTGCGTATCATGTAAATTGAATAGCTACACGTTCTTCCTCATGACTTTCATTCCCATGAACACCGTGGACACAAATAAAAATTCGTCATTGTTATGAAGTTAGTTTTTACATTTGGAACATGCTGAAATCTTAAGCAACCTTCTGATATTTTCGTATCTCTGATATCGTCCACCCTCTGCTAATTTTAAATGAAGATTTTTGCCAAAATTAAATGGTTTAAAAGTGAAACCTTCATGTCCATACTGAGAATTCAGTTTGAAGTGTATATTCGGTGGAATTTTATTGCAATTTTGCTTCCTCTTTTTGACTTTTTGTCTCACATAAATGAATGGTTGCAATAAACGTATAACCAGGCAGAAAGAATTCATCTCTAATAGAAGTTGACGAAGCTATACCATTTTTTTGACAGAATAAGTTTCCCTCTACTGAGAATGTTGTTTCACTGAATAAACAAATACCAGCTGAGTTTGGTAAGGAAAATCTCTGGAGTTTCCCAAGTCAATGAAAAAACATCATTGGAAATTTTCTTTTACTTCTTGCGATTTTTTTTAATAAATTCAATCATTGGCGAGTTGGTGTCAAAACAAAGCTTATGAATTTTAGAACATGATTAACCAAACATATTTTAATTTTGAATTGTAGTTATCGCAGAAAATCACTTTTTATTTTTCATTTATTTTTGTGAAGTAATGTTTGCCGTTCCACCGAAATAAAACGAAATTTTCCTACGATTCCTATAAGCAGTTATGGAGGTAAAATTTCAATTCCATCAGGTTTTGTTTTCCAATGATAGCTATAACTGAGCCCTAACGCAATTAGCACACTCCCTTATATTTATTTTAATTTTCATTAGTGCAGTTCAGCCTTAATACTGTTTTACCAGGTTCAATATCATACCTCACCACCACCCCTGGTAGTCTATGGAAAATTGGTTAACTGTCATCCACCCACCTCGCTTGACATCTCTCTCTTTAAAAAAAAATGCACATTTCTCGATCTGTCAGAACTCACTCTCTTCTCGCGACGCATTTCTGTTTGCTTGCACTCCGAATTTTTTTTGTTTATTTTCTGCAGTTCGCGAAAAAAGAAAAATTTCCATATCGCCCTCAAAGTGTTGAATAAAATCACAGCAACGCAGTCAATTAATCATCAATTCAGTGTTTCACTTGCATTCGGGCACAACGCCATTTCATCACAATGAATGACATTCATTGTCTGTCGAATTTTATCGATTATTCGCCGTCGATCCATGAGCCCTTGAAGCACAGCAATCGAATCAAGGTGAGTTCCTGTTCCTGTGTGCTATATAGCATCCCACTGATAAAATGTGTATTTGCAGTACACTTGCTTTGATATATCGGAAAACTATATCATCTTTGGAGCCACATCTGGATCGTTGTATCTCTTCAATCGGCGTGTCTGTAAATTTCTCCATCTCATCCCCAACAAGCACGGTCCAGTAACACATTTGGAGATCTCCTCGGGCGAGAAATATGTGGCATTCTCCACCAAGAAGGGCACGATTTGTGTTTATGTAATAAATTTGTCTGCTAATTCATCGCCACAGGTGATTTACACACCATTGGGACCAGAGGTGCAGGTCACCTGTATCCACTGGACCTTAGATGAAAAACAGTTCTACTATGGTGACAACAGGGGACAAGTGAATCTCGTTGTGCTCAATTCATTCATTGTAAGTCGGTCAGTTTGATACGTGAGGAGAGGCTTGTAACGGTGCTTATCTCGTTTGCAGGGGCGTAGTCTGCTGAATCTGTCGGTGCATCCGATTTTGTTCCTGGAACAACCTGTCGTGCAGATAGATGACTTTGAATCGTTGCTATTGGTGTCGAACTGGTCCAAGTGCATTCTCTGTAACACCGAGTTCGAGGAATACAAACAGGTAAGTGGTTCAGGGATTGTCAATTGACATGGCCAAGGTGACACATCATCGCACATCGGGTGTGCGATAAGACGAATATTTTGAAGGTGGAAAATTTCTTATCTCCCGCGTGACGTAATCCACAAACGCAGCTTGAACTGAAGCTAATCAGGTTTCGTCTCTCTTCACAGATCGGCAATCGCCTACGCGATGGAGCATTTGGGGCTTGTTTCGCCATGTCAACTAACGAATCACTGACACCGTCTCGAATTTACTGTGCACGTCCGGGCTCCCGTCTGTGGGAGGTAGACTTCGAGGGGGAAGTTCTGCAAACGCACCAATTCAAAGTTGCACTCGCCTGCCCGCCAAGTAAGATACAAAAGTCCACCGATTCCGAGACTGAGGCAATGCTCAAGTACTCCGAGGAGAACAGCGAGTTGCTAGACTTCCAACCGCAGACGCTGACATTCAACAAACTGCAGATGCTCTCACAGGACTTTCTGCTCACGTATACCGAGCTGGGACTGTACATCTTCGATGTACGCACTTCATCAGTGGTTCTGTGGTGCAACCAGTTTGAAAGAATCGCCGATTGTCGGGTGTTTGGTCCAGAGGGAGAGATTGTCATCTTCACACAAACAGGCTCCATGTACAGCGTGAGTCTGCTGACTCTGCAATCGCACGCAATGAGCTTGGTTCGCTCCGAGAAGCTGCTAGAGTGCAGCTTTTTGCTGAAGAAAAATTTGAAGTACTTTGCTGACAAGGCACGAGAGGACTACGATCTGATAATCTTGAATCACATCAAGAACTTCCTCATCGACCAGCAGCAGTACGAGTTGTTGAATGACCTCTCGGTTATTTTCGACAGCATCGCTCAGAATGAGGGCGACACCAGCTCGGGAAGCTCAGCCGAGAGGAAGTCGGGGAATAGCCAGGCAATATCGCAGCGGCCGTTTGACTCTGTAGACCCGCGAACGGAGGGTGTGTACGTTCTGGAGAACTCGTTCTGTGACAACCTCCGCGTGAAAGAGAAAGACCGACAATTCAAGGACGCCCTACTCACCGTGACGGGCAAGTTTGGCAAGAACATCATCAAGTACAAGTTCAACATATTCTCCGACGAGCAGAAAAGCCTGGTCAGTGACCTCATCCCCACCAATGAACGCACTCTGCCCTTCCAGCATATCAAAGAGAACGATGGCGAGATTGTATGTCGCCGAAAACTACCACCGACGCCGCCAAAGGGCCGCCACATCACCGACGAGGAAAAGATCATCTACAATCTCTTCATGATTTCACGATCGTCACAGATCAGCAACACGAACTTCCTCGAGCGCTACCGGCACCTCTTCGACGAATACACTTCGCGGGAGATCATTGGAATCCTGTCCAAGCTCGAGGCACTAATGTTGGAGCACGGCGACACCGATATCCAGGCCAAGAAAAACTGCTACGAGATGTACTTCAACTACTTGAACCCCGAGCTGATCTGGGAGGTGGACGAAGTCTCGCGCGAGTTCATCATAAGGGGGTTTGTCCTGCTAAACGCCAGCCAAGATGCAATTCGTTGCGACAACTGCGGATTTCCAATCCGTTTTGACAATTCCTGCCAATTCCACGACCTAGGGGACGTCCTCATGCGGTATCTCTGGTCCCGCAACGACCAAGGCAGGTGTTTTGAAATCCTAAAAGACGTACCCGCTCTATTTGACGTGCTGGCAAAATTCTACATGGCCGATGGCCACATCGAAAAGATCATCCCAATAGTCATGAACTTTGGCCAAACCGAACTACTAGAAGAGGCCGGCCGGGGTTTCTACCTCCCAGCATGGGACCGATGTTTTGACAAATTCGTAGCCCTGCAGCAGGGCCGACTCAGTTGCATCAACTGCGAACGCATCACAGTGGTGGAGAATGTCAACCGACACTTCTTCTACACATGGAATTGTTTCCTCAACATATCCTTAGAGTTTCTCGAAGCCAAGGAAATCCTGGCGTTAGTCTATAAGTACTCCAACTACATTCCAAACGACGCTATCGATAGGGAGTTCTATATGAAGTGCATGCTCAAGTGAGGCCACCCACCACGATACAGAGAGAGAGAGAGAGATTACATGAATGATCCTAGATTTACCGATAAACATGTTTAATCACATTCCTGTCGAGCTACGCCTAATTAATTGCTTATCCTGCTGAATATACGATATCAATGATAATTATTCGATACGTTCCACCTTAGCACTGGTGAACTACCTCCGAAGTGCTTGGGTACCCAGTTTCCTGTTTGTGATTTGTTTTTTATTTTTTAATTTTATTTGAACTGTTTGCGCAATGTTTTGTTGTTTTAAGAAATAACAGGAAAATTTAACATAAAAGTATTCATTCGATGTGATGCAACAGAACGGAGGAACAAACAAATAAAGTGTGACTCTTGTTTGAATGCGGTGTTGTCTCTTTTTTATAGCGCGATGGGTTCTTTTCAGACGGCGATGGAGGGCGTTTGTCATATGCCGGAATCTCCCGAACTTGGGACGAGTGTTCTCGACACCGAGTGTGTTATTTTTATACTTCTCTCATGTAAGGTAAGGCTTCGGTCCAGATGCTTGTTGAGTTCTTGAATTCCATGATGAAGGGGTTTGTTTATGGGTCGGAAAATGTACTCCGTCCCATTGTTTGCTTTTTCTTTGGCCTCCAGCTGCTTGTCTTTCGTTCGAATGTGACACGTCTAGGATCTGAACAGCTGTAGTCTGTAATAAAGAGTCTTTGCTGAGCTAAAGGCTGAAGATCTGATGTGACAACAGAATGGTCTATAACACGGATCGCACGTCGAATGGAGTCCAGCCAGTTCAGTGCATTTTGGGCTGAATTCCAAATGTGGGAAGGATAAGGACTCGTGTACAGTATATTGTGTGATAGGCAAGAGTCTGCCAAGTCATTCGCAGAACTCCTTCATTAACTCCATACCACCAGCATCTCATTATATCACCCGAAATTGATCTGCTAGGCTTCTCTCGCCCACCAGCAAGAAACCCTTGGTTTGCTGAAGAATGCCGACAGATTCTCGCAGCCAAAAACGGCGCTAAAGGGTAAATTGCAGATAAAGATGAGATCTGTTATTGAGCTATACAGGCAAAGAAGAAGGGAAGAACACCGGCTTTTCAGAAAGACGAAAAACGTCAAAGCCAAGGATACAAGGCTCGAACAGAATCCTGTCGAGATGAACAAGGAAATATCGTAGTTGAGACACAGTCGATGCTGAGGATATGGAAGAACCACTTCTGCAGACTGTTAAACGGCGATGACGAACAAGATGCCGCTGTCATTGCTCTTCGACATTCGATGCTGGTGGTATGGTGTTAATCGAGAGGTTAAGGGATACGCGTTGTGCGAAGGTCTTGGCGGTCTCTTGCGATTGCAGTCTTCCGACATTAAATTTTTTCACAGTATTTCTGGATTGTTGTGGCGTGGTGGATATCCGCATTCTTACCTTGGCTGCTACAAGGTAGTGATCCGAGTCGATGTTAGCTCCTCGGAATGTTCGGACATCCAAAATACTGGATGCGTGCCTCTTGTCTATCGCAATGTGATCAATTTGGTTGACTGTTCGTTGATCTGGAGACCGCCATGTCCCCTTATGGATATCGAGGTGTGGAAACCGTGTGCTGGCTATAGTGGCATTTCGTTCCGTAGCGAAGTCAATTAGCCTAAGTCCGTTACCAGACGTGTTGTCGTGTAGGCTATGTTTTCCGACAATACTTCTAAAGATGTCTTCTCTTCCTACCTTTGCGTTAAAATCTCCGCACGATTTTAACATCGTACTTCGGTAGTCACTCATAGGTTTTGTCGAGGAGCTCGTAGAAGCAATCCTTAGCTATATCAACTTTTTCTTCCGTCGGAGCGTGAGCGCATATAAGGCTTATGTTGGCGAATTTGGCCTTGATGCGGATTGTTACTATGCGTTCGCTAATGTCTTGGAAACATAAGACTTCTTGCCTAAGTCTGGTACTTATAACAAATCCGTATCCGAATAGTCGCTGTTTCTGCTCACTATAACACGGTCCGTAGTATATGTCACAGTTTTTCATCCTCTTTTTGCCCGGCCCATCCCATCGTATTTCTGGATGGCAGTAATGTCTGCTTTGTAGCAGTTTAGGGCTTCCGCTAGTTGTTCGCCTGCACCTCTCCTGTTTAATGTTCTCACATTCCAGGTGTAGATACGAACGTCGTTGTCCTTTTTTCGTTTAGCAGGGTCGTCAACAATAAAATCAGTCCTTTCCGAGGCTATTGGTTGCTTCGTAACCATGTTTTTTTTCTGTGGGTGGGTAGTTAACCCAAAGCACAACCCCCAACCTGGAGGGCTAGTTCCAATTTATTAGATACCCCTAGGACACGGGGCCATCAGTATCCACTACGGGATTGAGCGCTGCCGTTGGCCTTTCGGCCTAGATAACCTGTTGTCCGAATATGTCAGAGCAGCTCATCTAGGTTCGCCTGGGACAGCAGGCCGGGTATTCATCCGTGCCATTCTCACCAGGGTGTTTATAGTGTTGCTGTTTTTCGTCGTGTTATCAACACTCGCACTTATCGTTTAGCAAGTCAAATCCGGTTGGATGAGACCAGTACCCGATGGTTACCACTTGGAGGTAAAGATAAGCACATTTGATGTGTAGTCAGAGTAACAACACTGGGCATTGCCAAGTTAACGCCAATCAGAGTCTACCCTCGTTCTACAACACCCAACCATGAAGTGAGGGTAGCAATATCTAAACTCAAGCTTAGTAAGGCCGCCGGAAATGACAGCCTTCTTGCTGAGCTTTATAAAGCTGGCGGAGATGACTTAGTAAGTTACATCCACCAACTCATAAGCCAAATCTGGTCGGATGAAAGCATGCCTGAAGAATTGGTAGGTCTGTACGCCGAAGATACAATATCAGACAAATGCCACAACAAAGTTGCATTTTCTGGAGTTCTTAAGAGCCTTAATGTCGATAGATTGATGGAGCAAAAAATACCCACCTCCAGTCATTATTGAATTAACATTCCCTCCATCTATAAAAGAGGTCAGTGTATATGTGATGTCTTCTAAAGGAACATACAATCATTACTCATGTTTGGATAGGCGATGACTGAAATGCTCGAATTGTCCCATCTACTTTCGTCATTTGTATTCAAGTGGAGCTACATACTCGAGTGAAACTGAACCCCAATCAACATTCCTCTCTAATCCGCTTTGTACATAGCTTGCTGCCTCCACGAAGACTCTGCGGGCAATCTTAAACCTCCAATACAGCTTTGTAAACCCCTCAACGCAAACTGATGAATTTCTGAGAAAACGACCAAGGATCTCTTCGACCGCTTTGAAACCATCCTTGTTTCAGCGCAATAGGTACTATTTACTGCATGAAGCTCTATAGACCTGTGACCGAGCACGGAATTTTGACAAAACTTCAGTAGCTCGGGAGACATTGACTAACACTGCATTTGGTGTAAGTCTCATCGGCTTAAACACGTCGACAAGGACTAATTTCTTTAGGTCAGTCCACTAATTAAGAAAACGGCTACCGACTAACAGATTTTGCACCGTAATACGGTGATAAGTAGGACTAGGTTCCCAAGGCTAAGGATCCACACAGCAACCTGGTGCTCTCCATACTGTCGAACCGTCAACCAAATCGACCATGTGCTAATCGATGCGAGGCACGCATCCAACATCCTCGACGTGCATACATTCCGAGGGGCAAACGTCGACTCTGACCATTTTTTTTGTCGCGGATCAATTCAGAGTTCGACTGAAATCCAAGAAATTCAACGTTGGACGCCTTAGCACACCTGGAGTAGCCAGAGTCTACAGCGAGCGCCTAAGTATGAAACTCTCCTCTGTGCACCAACCTACCACAGACGCCAACAATCAGTGGTGTCGGTATCGCGACATCATCAAGGAGGTAGCCGAAACCACTGTAGGGTACCAGCCACCCCCGAGAAAGAGTCAGAAGATGCACACAAGAAAGCGTTGCAGCGCAAAACAAGGGCAGCGAGGGAAGAGTATAGAGCCAGGAGAGGAAAAGAAAGCCCTGCGTAGAAAGAAGAGAGCCTACGCAGCCTCCCAGCTCAAGGAGATACAAGAGTCGCGTGATCATAGCAACATCCGGAGGTTTTATAAAAAAAAGCCAAGCAACTGGATGCTAGCTACAAAATCGGAACGCAGGCTCTTCTAGACAGCGAAGGAAACCTAGTAACCGAAGCGCAGGGAATAGTAGATGTGTTTAAGCAGCATTTCCGACAGCTGCTAAATGGGCATCATGTAGAGAGAGTGATAGGGCAAGAAGAGAACCCACGTCCAGTCAATGAAGAACTAGTTCCAACACCTAGTATATAAGAAGTTGGCCTAGCTATAAAAAAGCTTAAGAACAACAATGCCGCATGCTCTGATGGCTTGCCAGTGGAGCTTTTTAAATACGGTGGTGATGTTTTGGTAGGGAGCATGCACCGAATCATCAACCAAGTATGGGTGGATGAAAACATGCCACTTGACTGGACTATCAGCTCCATATGCCCCATCTACAAAAAAAGGCTATCCTATGTCTCGCAAGAACTATCGAAGCATTTCCCTGTTTAACGTCGCATACCAGATCCTATCCAACGTACTGTGTGAACGTCTTAAACCGTTCTGCAACATACTAATCGGCATGTACCAGTGTGGCTTCCGGCCCGGCAGATCGACTATAGACCAAATTTTCACAATTTCTAGGCAAATCCTAGAAAAGACCAACGAATTTCAAGTCGAAACTCACCACCTATTCATCGACTTCAAAGCCGCGTATGATGGCATACATCGTCAGGAGCTCTATATGGCGATAACCGAATTTGGAATCCCAGCAAAACTGATTCAGCTGTGTCGCGTAACGCTGGAAAACACGCGATGCAACGTGCAGTTTGGAAGTAGCTCCTCCGAACTATTCCAAACATGCACCGGATTTCGACAAGGAGCCGCGCTATCATCTGACTTCTTCAATCTCGTACTGGAGCAGATAGTGCGCAGGGCAGGTGTCAACACGGAAGGGACTTTTTTCTACAGGTCCGTCCAGCTGCTAGGCTATGCGGACGATATTGACATCATCGGTCGGTCGCTCCCGGCGTGCCGTGATAAAATCGTTCACGGCGATTGAATAACAGGCGAAATCTGTTGGCCTTGAAGTAAATGAGGACAAGACTAAGTACATGCTATCAACAAACAAACCATCTGTCCACCGCCTAGGACAAAATGTCACAATGGTTACAGCAACCTCAAACTAAACATAGACTCCACGAATGACACCCTAGTGGAGATCCGGTAAAGAATTATCCTAGGAAACCGCTGCTACTTCGGTTTGGCGAAACAACTGTGTTCAAAACTTCTAACTCGAAGGACGAAATGTGTGCTCTACAAAACCCTTATCCTGCCAGTTCTGCTTTATGGCACCGAGTGCTGGACGATAAGCAAGAAGGAAGAGCTGATACTGGGCTCCTTCTAAAGAAAGATACTTCGGCGGATTTTTGGTCCTGTGCACGAGGAGGGCGAATGGAGGAGAAGATACAACCGCGAACTCTATGAGCTGTACCAAGATGTGGATGTAGTCCAAAAAGCCAAAACACGTCGACTACATTGGCTACAATAATGTTCCAGCTAAGGGGATCTTCGAATCCTAGTACCCAGGTTCGAGAAGGCAAGGAAGACCAAACTTCCGTTTCAAAGACCAAGCCATCGCGGATGGCAGAGCGCTTGGTCTAGACAATTGAAAGCAGCGAGCCCGGGACCGTAGAGGATGGAAGGCTCCTGTGGCTCAGGCAGAGACTCTTCACGGGTTAGGAGCCCGATAAGTAAAGTAAGTAGAACATGTAGAGCAAATAAACACCAATACTCCGGCTCGCAGCGTCCATTTACCGATCCACATGCTAACCATTTAAAGTCTAAACTTACCGCACTAATGTCAAAAATGAAGAATCCCTACTTTGTGGCCAAATTGAGAAGCTTCTCACCTAGGTATACACTTTTGATGAAATATTGAATTTCGAGTTTTATAGAATCTTAAATCTGAAATTCTGAATTTTGATTCTATAAAATCTTAAATTCTATAAAATTAAAAAATCAATATTTCATCAAACGTACGGAGGAACAGAAAATAAGTAACGGTATCATGCCTTTTTCAAAACCAAACCTGAGTACCTGACAGCTGCTAATGTCAGCAGTTCAATACAATGATTACCACCAGGGAGCGCAGAAAAACCATTCCCATGCAACATTTGACCCATAACCTTAATTTGATTAAATGTCCCTTACATATGCACCGCCATTGAAGAACAGTTCCATGCATAACATTGTTCCATAGGACGCTACGAAACGTACCTTCTATGGTAAATACTATGTCTGGGAGAGTGTAACTTTGTTGGTGGCTCATCAAATTCATGTACAGGCATCAGATGAAAATTTTATGAAACCATTTGTGGAATTGATTTCTGACAGCTGAGATGCCAAAATCCTTGCCACATGTCAGAAGCTTATTGCAATATTTTTCTACTCCAACATTTTACACACAAGTCGCACCTCAATTCCAACCAAAGTCTCAAAGTCAGTAGAGCCAAGAAAACCTGCACCGAAACACCAAAAATATCGCATATATCTACAACATATCCAGACAGACAGTGAAAACCACTGACATTCAGACAGCTGAACAGACATCACCATGGCATTACCCGCACCAGCAAAGAAGTCAAAATTGTTTCATTTTTGCACTTTCACCCACCATGGCGAGAGGGGTATTAAAATCCGTTGGTGGCCATTGAAGGGCGTGAATGCCGTACAGGTCGAGAAACTACTTCGCGCGTCTACGTCACTACAGTGCATTTCCCGCCAACAAATTTATTTTTTTTTCCTACGGGGTCGCTGTCTCCTGCTGGTGCGTCGTCGTGTCGTTGGCGTGCAAAAGGATGATGAGTTTTGGTAGACTGAGTTCAGTCATGGAAATGTCTGTTCGTGAGACTTTTTACCTCCCACGGGAATCGGAGGTCGTCGGTCGGTGCTGGAAAAAAAAAATAAAATTCACGCGAAAATCGAAATGAAACTCTATGTGTTGTGGGTAGATAACATGCAACCAACAACCATCATCATCATCATCCATCTTTCTGCTCACATATTTGAGTACGAGTAAAGATAGTTTCACATAGATACACGGCTACATTTTCGGCTGATGTAGATGTCTGTCGGACTGTCTGAAATTGGAAGGAGAGCGACTGGCTGCATGTTATTCCGAGATTTCAATATGTTCTTCGTCTTTGTTGGCATACGTCAAAAACGATTCGGAAAATCTTTCAGTGGGAGAGAAAAGGTGCATCGTTGGCATTACCCATAATTGTATCTGACTGCCTGTGTGATTGATCTATTCATGTACAAGGATGATGGTGTTTTCAAATTAACAATGATAATTTGGGAATCATTTCAGGTAGCTGGGGAAGTATACAATAGTTCATAAAATAATCACACGATGATGTCAGAGTCTCCTTAATAAGGATTTAGAATGGCTTTTTGAGAAAAATGGCTTATAACTAACATCGGATGCGGTAGTTTCACAAGATGGCTCTAGAAGTGAGTTAGCTAGAGTCATAGGTGGACATGGCATAATTTGTTAGGTTAGTTAACACTTCATATTCTTCTTCTTTCTTAAATGGCGCTTCAGCCCGGGATGAAACTGGGCCTCAACCAACATGCCACTAAAATTAGCCCGGTACTTAACTAACTGCATCCAGTTGCGCACTCTAAGTTGGTTGTGGTCGGTTTCTACTTGTGCGCGCCACTTAAGGCGAGGTCTTCCTCTACTGCGTCCGACGTCTGGCTGGCAATCGAAGACTGCGAGCCGGAGTATCGGTGTCCATTCTTTCTACATGTCCTAGCCATCTTAAACGTCCAATGCGGAGTTTTTTTTTAACAAGGGGTATGAATCTTCGTCTCCATAGCCCGTCAACGCAAACGGGACCGAAGATATTTCGAAGAATTTTTCTCTCGAATCGACCAAGGATTTCTTCATCCGCTTTTGCAACGGTCCATGCTTTAGCACCGTAAAGCAGGACTTGGGTGATCAGGGTCTTATTTAGGATCTCCTTAGTAGTTCGAGTGAGGGCTTTACTACTAAATTGCCTTCTTAGCCCGAAGAAACAGCGGTTGGCAAGCGCAATTCTTTGTTTGATTTCTGACGAGATGTTGTTGTCAGAGCGGAGCCGATGTAGACAAAGTCCCCTACTACCTCAAAGATATATCTGTCAATTGTGACGTTCTGTCCAATTCATCGATGTTATGTGTCCTTTCGTGTTGACAGCATATACTTAGTCTTACCCTCATTTACTGCTAAACCCATTTTGCCGCTTCCTTCTCTATACTAGCAAACGTGGCTACGATATCACGTTGAGTCCTAACAATGATGTCAATATCGTCGGCGTATGCTAGTAGTTGCACCGATTTTTAGAAAATTGTGCCTCTGGTTCGGGAGTTTTGCACAATCCTTTCAACAATTAAAAAATCACAAGACAGTCCATCGCTTTGCCTAAATCCTTTTTGGTATTGAATGTGTCGGTGAGGTCGTTTCCGACCCTGATGGAGCAGCGAGAATTCTCCATCGTCATCCTACATAAACGGACGAATTTGGGCGGTATACCAAAACTAGACATGGCTCTGTATAGTTCGTCTCAATAAATGCTGTCGAAATCGTTAAATAGGTGCTAGGTATCGATTTGGACCTCTTGCGTTTTTTCCAGGATCTGCCGAAGTGTGAAAATTTGATCGCTTGTGAACTTTCCTGGTCTAAAACCACACTGATAAGGGCCGATCAGGTTGTTTATAAACGGTTTCAGGCGTTCACACATTACGGCAGATAGGATCTTGTAGGCGATGTTGAGCAGACTTATGCCTCTGAAGTTGGCGCAGTTCAGTGGGTCTCCTTTTTTGTGGATCGGTCAAACGATGCTGAGGTTCCATTCTTCCATACATTCATCTGACCAGATTTGGCTTACGAGTTGGTGGATGTTGCTTACCAAGCCACAATCACAATTTATAAAACTCAGCGGGAAGCCGTCATTTCCGGCGGCCTTATTAAGCTTGAGTTTAGATATTGCTATACTCACTTCACTTAGGTGGGGTGGTTGGCAGTTTTCGCTGTTCGTTCGTTCGTTCGTTCGTTCGTTCGTTCGTTCGTTCGTTCTGCCTGACAGCGGAATGTTGTTCGTCATCGCCGTTTAACAGTCTGCAGAAGTGGTTCTTCCATATCCTCAGCAACGACTGTCTCAATTAATTACGATATTTCCTTGTTCATCTCGAAAGGATTCTGTTCGAGCCCTGTATCCTTGGCTTTGACGTTTTACACTTTGGCGAAACTTGCGAACATTGTTCCTGGAGTGGCACCTCTCTATATCCTCGATCGCGCTCTTTTCTTGCTCTTTTTTCTTCTTTCTGAAAATCCGATGTTCTTCCCTTCTTCTTTGCCTATAGAGATCAATGGCAGCTATCGTCTTCACCTGCAGCTTAGCCTTCTAGACCTCGTTCTTGCTTGCGAGCATCTGTCGGCATTACTCATCAAACCAGGGTTTCTTGCTGGTGGCCGCGAGAAACCTATCGCATCAGTTGCGGCTGATTTATGGCTTGTTGGCATCGTTGCCATTGTTCTTCGACATTAGATCCTGGTGGTGTGGTGTGAATCGAGAGGTTAAGGGATACGCGTTGCGCGAATGTCTTGGCAGTCTCTGGCGATTGCAGTCTTTCGACACTAAATTTTTTCACAGTATTTCTGTTTTTTTGTGGCGTGGTGGATATCCGCATCCTTACCTTGGCTACAACAAGGTAGTGGTCGAGTCGATGTTAGCCCCTCTGAATGTTCGGACATCCAAAATACTGGATGCGTGCCTCTTGTCTATCGCAATGTGTTCAATTTGGTTGACCGTTCGTTGATCTGGAGACCACCATGTCCCCTTATGGATATCGAGATGAGGAAACCGTGTGCTGGCTATAGTGGAATTTCGTTCCGTAGCGAAGTCAATTAGTCTAAGTCCGTTACCAGACGTGTTGTTGTGTAGGCTATATTTTCCGACAGTACTGCTAAAGATGTCTTCTCTACCTACCTTTGCGTTAATATCTCCCAGCACGATTTGAACATCGTACTTTGGTAGTCGCTCAGGTTTTGTCGAGGAGCTCGTAGAAGCAATCCTTAGATATATCGTAGTTTTCCTACGTCGGAACATGAACGCATATAAGGCTTATGTTGGCGAATTTGGCCTTGATGCGGATTGTTACAATGCGTTCGCTAATGTCTTGGAAACATAAGAGTTCTTGCCTAAGTCTGGCACTTATAACAAATCCGCATCCGAATAGTCGCTTTTTCTGCTCACTATAACACGGTCCATAGTAGATGTCACAGTTTTTCATCCTCTTTTTGCCCGGCCCATTCAATCATATTTCCTGAATGGTAGTTTTTTTTTTTTTTTTTTTTGGTGGAAATCTTAAAAAGACACTTGATAGTTCTCGGTATCAAGTAGTGTGGGATTTTACCGCACAAAAACCACCCGAAAATCAGTACCAATCCCATATAATTAGGCCATAAGCTCATGAGGCTTGGTTCTTCTTAATCTCCTTATGTTGTTTCGTACATTTAGGACTCTCTCCATCTCGGAGTTATCATGATTTTGTAGACGCTGATTGTGTGATATAGCGTGTTTTCAATTTCTTATGTAACCATGTTGATTTGTAGATCACGGTGCAAATCGCTATTTCTAATATACCAAGGGGCATTTATTATTCCACGAAGGAATGAGTTTATTCTGGATGGAAAGGTCTGTGTTACTTCCCAGTAACCAGTACATTTTTCTATATTTTAGGTTCAGTTCTTCCCTTTTCTTTTTGATGTGCTCTTTCCACTTTAACTTCGCATCCAAATTCATTCCAAGGTACTTAGCCATATTTGCATAAGGTACAGCTTGGTGATTAATGAATAAGGGAACATTGTTAATCTTCTTATTAGTGAAGTTTATATGAGTGGATTTTGTCTCATTGAGTTTGATACGCCATTATTCCATCCAATTTTGAACTTTATTGACTGCATTCTGCAGTTTTTCTGTTGCTTTCAGAACGTTATTTTCAGGCACCAGTATTGCTGTATCATCGGCAAAGGTAGCCATGAAAGCATTGTTATCCACTGGAATATCCCTAGTATATAACAGATACAGGGTTGGTCCTAGGACACTTCCTTGCGGAACACCTGCTTCTACTTTCTTAAGTTCTGAATATTCTTGTTCATATCTAACCCTAAAGAGTCGGTCTGAAATATATGATTTTAGTATTTCATAATACTGTCTTGGTAAATCCCTATGGAATTTATACTCAAGTCCCTCATGCCAAACCTTGTCAAAGGCTTGAGCAACATCTAGAAATAGACCCGAACAGACTTGTTTTTCCTCCAGTGCCTTTTCTATAACATCCGTAATACGATGCACTTGGTCAATCGTGGAATGTTTATTCCTGAATCCAAACTGGTGATTCGGAATGAGTCTTCTTTCATCTATAATTTTGCTAAGTCTTTTCAGTAGCAATTTTTCGAAAACTTTTGCCAGAATTGGTATAATCGATATTGGTCTGTAAGAAGAAACAGTTGGAGGTTTTCCTATTTTTGGTATTACAATGACTTCAGCAATTTTCCAGTGATGCGGCACATATCGGTGCTTTAGACATGCATTTATAGTAAATTGAAATTTTTGAAAAGCTATTGGTGGCAATTCTTTCAAAACCTGAGCAGTAAAACCTGAGTAGGAAACTGCTAAGTGATTCATTTTTGAATTCACTAATTCGTTTTTTAAGTTCATTGTTAAGACGGTTAAAAGCTGTCTTATCATCGGGGAACCTCGTAGTTTACCATTTTCTTCGAGCTCTTCTTTTTGTTTTTATTAATTCCATTATTTGAACAGGGTATTTAGTTTCTGGATTTCTTCTATTCGAACTAATTGGAGTGCTTTCCTCTGCCGCCTGTTGAATATCTGCAATGAATTGTTCCACTTCATGGTCAATTTGCCCATTTGTTTCCATAGGAGACCTTAGGTTAACAAATCTTTCAAGTTTTTCTCTGAATTGTGTCCAGTTTGTTCTTTTGTTCACAAGCTTTGGATTACTTTTTTTCTCGATTCCCGTTTCGCTTAGTGACAAGATAACTGGGGTATGGTCTGACGATAAGTCAGTACTACCTTCGACACTTATATGATTCCTTTTAATTCCCTTAGCTACGAAAAAGTCAATAAGGTCTGGTATTTTGTTAGGATCTGATGGCCAGTATATAGGCGATCCAGAGGAAAAGAATTCACATTTGTGTTTGCGACATGCTTGATAAAGCCTTTTGCCTTTTGTAGAAATAAGCCTAGATCCCCATTGGGTATATTTGGCATTAAATTCACCACCAACAAGAAAGTTATGTCCTAGCAGTTTTAGGAGTTCTGCATATTGTTCTTCTGTTGGAAAGCACCTTGGGGGGCAATATATTGCTGATATCTTGAGCTCTTTTTTTTATGCCAATACTTATTGTAGTTACTTTCATATATTCATTAGTGAACTCAGCTTCTTCATAATGTTTTAAGCTCTTTCTTATGATAATAGCCGATCCTCCTCTAGCTTTGTCAGCTGGATGCGGAGCGTGGTAACATATATAATTTGGTATTTTATTATCAAGACTGTGTCCTTTTGAGAAATGTATTTCGGACACCAGGCAGACGTCTATATGTTCGATGTCTAGAAATACGTTCAATTCAGATATGTGCTGAAGAAGACCGTTTGCATTCCATGTTGCGATTTTCAGCGTTTTGTCTGTCATTATGTTTTGAGAGCGACTTCTTCGCTTAGCCGTTTTATTGTTAAATCTTGATTATCCATTCTTTTAAGGATAAGTTCAAGCATTTCCCTTATGGATGATTCTTCATTATTTCGCACATTCTTCACAATTTGTGAATACGTTTTATTTTATTTTCATCGCTTTTAATTTGAACGATTAATTTAGGCGATTCGATTTTAGGTTTACTTTCAACCACTGCCTTAGTATTTGTTCTGTTTCTAGACCTCTTTCCAGTAATGTTAGTTTTGTGTTTAATTTTACTGTCTTGAAACTTTTTAGCAACTGGGCATCCTCTAAAGCTTGCTGGATGATTGCCCTGACAGTTCACACATTTTGCATCCTGCTCTTTGTTGATGGGACAAATTTTAGTCGCATGTTTTCCTTTACATTTAATACAAGGATGGAAGTTATGTCTGCTTTGTAGCAGTTTAGGGCTTCCGCTAGTTGTTCGCCTGCACCTCTCCTGTTTAATGTTCTCACCTTCCAGGTGCAGATACGAACGTCGTTGTCATTTTTACGTTTAGCATGTTCGTCAACAATATTATCAGTCCTTTCCGAGGCTATTGGTTGCTTCGTAACATAAGCTTTTTTCCATGGATGGGTAGTTAACCCAAAGCATAACCCCCAACCTGGAGGGCCAGGCCCTTGTTTTGACCCTAGGACAGCGGGCTGGAAAAAAATACCGATGTCAGTAGCCCATTTTGGGATATAAGCGCTACGAATTGTAGTGAGTGAAGCCGTTACATTTTTTTCCGATGACACATACCTCGAATTAAATTTAAACCTCCGATGAAGTATGCGTTGTGGAAAATTGTCCGCTCCGACGGATACCTCGATAGGGCTGAGTTTCACTGATTTCTATAATTTTAAGATTATAATCCCCTAAAATAATAAAATTTTTAGATTTTTTCTTCCAGAAGATGGAATTCCACCTATATACAGCCAATGAACGTATACAGGCGTCATCTCAGGATGCTCCTGGAGCGTTATAGTTTCGTCTCACCTGGGAAAAGTTTATAAAAACAAAAATTCGGAAAAAAAAATCAGAGTAACAGTCAACCCTGAGGACTTAGCAAGATCTAAACAAAAGCAAATCGGCCGGAAATAATGCCTTTCTTGTCGAGCTATATAAAATAGGAGAGAGACTTACCAAGTCATGAGTGTGCCAATTGGTGAGCAAGGAATTTGTGAGTCACTGTCTAATGCGACCCTCTAGTTTAGTGTACAACCCATTTAAGCCAATTCCTACTCTTTGGATGTACACTCTACAAAGGACGCTAAGCTTTTCGAAGGCAACTTGCATCTTGATAATTTTCGGACCAGCAAAGTGAAAACTGGAACCCGTCAGAATACCATTTCTAAAATAATTTGCCATCTCTGCGCATATAGTCGACACAAAAAATAAAACCCAATGAACTCGACCACACACCATGCACATACACTCCAGTCAAGTGCACCGATAATGTCACTGTCCATGACAATGCTAAAAAAAGCCACATAACAGCGCGTGGCAAAACCCATCGCCGGAAGCAGACAACCGCCATGCGATATCAATTAGTGACAGCGCACCGACAAAACTACCGCACAATTTCCATTTGCCTGCTCACTTTGGTTTGCCAGGTGGGGAGTGGGGAGTGGACGTACCCACCCCCATTACAACAGTTAAAATTAAATACAAAACCCGATGATGATAGCTCTCAGCTTTTCATTAAACACCATTTTTTAGGCCCTTCCCTGTGTAACTTTCTAAAAAGCGCATTCAACCCGAATGCAACCGAAACAACTTTTTACACGTTTACAGTTGACATCCTACACACAATGTGGTGTGCTGGCAAAAGGACATAGTGCGAATTGGCCATCGCAATGTTGTAGCGTTGCCGTGTCCTTTTCACACTTCCCCGGCCACCACTGCGTATACGTAACAAAATTTCGACAGTGGCGGGGTGGTGTTTTTTTTTCGGTTGCCCAACTACTCCACCGGCGTAATAATTGGCGACTATGCAAACTAAATCGGACACAAATACAACACCAGCCAGGACTAGTGAAATTATTTTTCGTGGTCAATTTGAAAATGTCCCACGCATATAGGATAGGAGCGGCGCGGCGTCGGCATCCTCATATGGGAATTTATGCTGCCCGGCTATCGTTTTACGTTGGAGCCTTTTTTTTCGTGTGCTATTGGTTGTGTGTGCGCTTCGATTGGTCGCGAATGATAAGAGCATTTCTAACGGTCAATTGAGCGTTTTAAAATATTATTTTGAGTGCTCGACACGAGTTTTTACCAAACATTTTCTGTTTTATTTTTTTTTTCAAAATTAGTTTCCGGTTGGTTATATCGTTTGCCAATTGAATAGGAATTCGTTGAGAACGGTCGGCGGTGAATGTGGTGATCATCACATAATAGCCAGGACCTGGATGTGTAGAGATGGGAAAATTAAATTTTATACGTCCGCGGAAATGTGAACCTATTGACAGTGGGCGCTGCTGTGGTGGTGTATTTATTTTATGCAGGAGATTTAATTAGAAAAATAAATTGAACATTTATTTAAAATGAATTTATAATGGATTTGGAAATTTCCTATTTGAATGGCTGAGTATGAATCCATTTCGATTTGTTTGCACAATTAATTAGTTGGGTGGGCTTGCAGGGTGCTCTTTTTGGATTTGTTATGGAAGTTCGTCGCGGAATGAGTTTGTGGTCAAACGGTGGTTTTATCGGGATTATGTTTTTAAAAGGTAATGGTTGGGGTTGCACTTATGTGACAGATGGGATTATTAGTCGATTAGTGTTTCGCAACACAAAGTCTGTTGACCTCAAATGGAAAGGCACTTGAAATTGGATGAGCGTATGTTGAAATTTATATTGGAAGGGGAATTTTATTGAATGTTTAAATATAGCTAACTCAAAAAAAAAAAGTTATTTTAACCGGCGTTTTTCACTTAAATTTAAAATAATTTCGTTAATGTCAAATAAACATACAGTAGCCCCGCCGGTTGCTTGCACCCGCTTAGGTGCATTTTCCGCTTAATTGCGTTTAAAATTTAGCATCGTTGAAAATTCAGTCCGCATAGTTGGGTTTTGTTGTTAATTTCATTGGCATTTTGAAGGTTTTTTTTTCATAAAGTGCATTGATTTTTCACCGCTTAAAGGCATCAACAACAAAATTTAGTAAAATGAGCTAATCAAAGGGCTGTAATACGATTTTTCTTATTTTTCTCAGGCAAGGCGAACTTCTAACGCTCCAGTAGCGCCCTGAGATGAAGCTTGGTCGATGCAATTAACCATGGATTACTGTAACTCAACACACAAGTGACATTTCTGATGTTACAGTATTTTGGATATCCGAACATTCCGAGGGGCTAACATCGACTCGGACCACTAGCTTGTTGCAGCATAACAAACCAGAAATACTGTGAAAAAATTTAATGTCGAAAGACTGCAATCACCAGAGACCGCCAAGACCTTCGCGCAACGCGTATCCCTTAACCTCTCGGTTCACACCATACCACCAGCATCTAATGTCGAAGAACAATGGCAACGATGCCAACAATATGCTATAGAGTGAAGTGAGTATAGCAATATCTAAACTCAAGCTTAAAAGGGCTGCGGAAATGATGGCCTTCCCGCTGAGCTGGCGGAGATGACTTGGTAAGTTACATCCACCAACTCATAAGCCAAATCGTGTAGGATGAAAGCATGCCTGAAGAATGGAACCTCAGCATCGTTTGCCCGATCCACAAAAAAGTAGACACTATGAACTGCGCCAACTACAGAGGCATAAGTCTCCTCAACATCGCCTCCAAGATCCTATCTGCCGTAATGTGTGAACTCCTGAAACCGTTTACCAACAACCTGATCGGCCCTTATCAGTGTGGTTTTAGGCCAGGAAAGCCCACAACCGATAAAATTTTCACACTTCGGCCAGATCCTGGAAAAAACCGAAGAAGTCCAAATCGATACCCACCACATATTTATCGATTTCAAAGCCGCATACGACAGCATTTATAGAGAGCCATGCCTAGTTTTGGTATACCGCCCAAACTCGTCCGTTTGGTAGGATGACGATGGAGAATTCTCGCTGCACCATCAGAGTCGGAAACGACCTCACCGACACATTCGATACCAAAAAACGATTTAGGCAAGTCGATGCGCTGTCATGTGACTTTTTCAATTTGATTCTTCAGAGGATTGTGCAAAACTCCAAAGCCAACACCAGAGGCACAATTTTCCAAAAGTCGGTGCAACTACTAGCATACGCTGACGATATTGACATCATTGGTAGGACTCAACGTGATGTCATAGCCACGTTTGCTAGTATAGAGAAGGAAGCGGCAAAAATGGGTTTAGCAGTAAATGAGGGTAGGACTAAGTATATGCTGTCAACACGAAAGGACACATAACATCGATGAATTGGACAGAAGGTCACCATTGACAGATATAACTTTGAGGTAGTACGGGACTTTGTCTACCTCGGCTCCGCTATTAACTCTGACAACAACATCTCGTCAGAAATTAAACGAAGAATTACTCTTGCCAACCGCTGTTTCTTCGGGCTAATAAGGCAATTTAGTAGTAAAGCCCTCACACTAACTTCTAAGCAGATCCTTCATAAGACCCTGATTATCCCAGTCGTGCTCTACGGCGCTGAAGCATGGACCGTATCAAAGCGGATGAAGAAATCCTTGGTCGATTCGAGAGAAAAATTCGGTTCCGTTTGCGTTGACGGGCTATGGAGACGAAGATTCAACCACGAACCACGAGCTGTACAGCGACATACCCCTAATCAAAAACTTCGCATTGGACGTTTAAGATGGCTAGGACATGTAGAACGAATGGACACCAATACTCCGGCTCGCAGAGTCTTCGATTCCCAGCCAGACGTCGGACGCAGTAGAGGAAGACCTCGCCTTAAGTGGCGCGCACAAGTGGAAACCGACCTCAACCAACTTGGAGTGCGCAACTGGAGGCAGTTAGCTAAGAACCGGGCTAATTGGAGATGACCTAAGATATATAAATACTAGATAGTCCCTTACTAGTATTTATATATCTTAGGTCATATTTAGATAATAGTTTTATGTGATTTTAAAAGATAGATTAATTATGGTGCATGTGATGCATTCAATATTGTTGCAGATTTTAGCTTATTATAGGTATTCATTAAAAAGGTAATTTTTAATCTTGATAATATTTAAATATTTATTTAATTCTGAGTTTTTTTTTTAAAAAAGTATCTAATTATCTAATTATCTAACGAATCGACTTAAAACTAAAAGATCACTTACATTGTTTTTCTCTGAACCATTATGTTCGTACTTTTGTGTGTGATGGAAATGCCGGTTTGTGGTGATTGATGCCTGTCCTGCGCACATCTGTCTGTAGATCACTAGTTTGCGGGCAGTTTTAGTTAGCGTGAATTATTTGTTTATGAATTATGCAGCAAATCGTTTGGCTTCTTACCCAATCTAGATTTTTCTTACTTACGAACTATTAATCATATGATCATATAACATCTTCTGGTTCTAGCACTATTTTACCATTCACGTATTGCAGAATGTGTATTTTACACACTACGAATAGCATCTTACAGGGGATGCTGGATCGTTGAACCTATATATACAGGGTGGCGCACCAATTGTGCTACAATCAGAAATTCAAATAACTTTTTTTCAATCGATGTATTTCATTTTTTTTTTTTTATTGGTTAGAAAATTAAATTTTATTTTAAATAGTTAGTTGTTTTTAAAGATTATAGATCGCAAATGACCTCCACGCTCTCCCACGCATATGCGGCACCTGATCAAAAAATTATTCATTGCGGCCTGAAGAGTTGAGGTTGGGATCGCCTCAATTATTGTCGTTATGGACTGCTTTAATTCAGTTAAATTCCTGGGCTTCGTTTTATACACCTCTTGCTTGACATAACCCCATAAAAAGAAGTCTGGTGCAGTCAGGTCAGGTGACTTTGGGGGCCAGCGAAGAGTGGAGTTCCTAGAAATTAATTTGTTTGCGAATTTTTTGCTTAGCTCCGCCATAACTGGTCTGGCTATATGTGCAGTTGCTCCATCTTGCTGAAACGAAACGCTGTTGAATGGTATACGTCTTCGGCGCAGTTCTGGGTAAAAAAAACTCCTTCAACATCTTTAAATAACGGTCCCCATTGACAGTAACGGTTACACCGTTTTCTTCAAAGAAGTACGGCCCGACAATACACCTTGATGAAACTGCGCACCACACAGTGACTCGTTCTGGGTGCAGTTCCGTCTCATGGAGCATTTCTGGATTAGACTCTTTCCATATACGGCAATTTTGCTTGTTTACATTGCCGTTAAGATCAAAATGGGCCTCATCAGACATGAACAAACAATTGATCAATGTGTTGTCTTCTTCGGCCATTGATATCATTTTTTGGCAAAATTCCAGGCGAACAGGCAAATCCTGAGGGTTTAACTTGCTAGTAATTTGGACTTTGTACGGAAACAAGTTTAAATCGTCATGAAGTATCCGTTGTAATGACCGTCTACTAACTCCAATTTGCCCCGATAAGTTTCGGGTCGAAACGCTCGGATTGGCCTGTATTGCAGATGCTACTGCTGCGATTGTATCCTGAACCCGAACATTGGCATCTCGATGGTACGGCCTTCGTGCGATGCTTCCAGATTCGGCAAACATGTTTACAAACCTCATAATGGTCCATCTACTCGGGGATTACCGCCAAACTCCCGCCTAAATTCCCTTTGGACGTTAATGACGGACTGCAAAGCATGGTACCGTTGCACTATCCAAATTATTTTCTCCGTATCCCAAGCATCCATTTTTATAAATCTGAATAGTAACCTACAAAATAAAAAAAAATAAGCCGATTACTCACACAGAAAAAAAGTTATTACGTTTTATTTTTGTAGCACGATTCGTGCGCCACCCTGTATATATATCTCTAGCACAGAGCACATTTAGGGAAAATGTACCTCGTTGGTCATCAAAACATTTTCCAAAAATTCATCCCCATTCTCGGTATTTAGGAAATTCTGCAGTATTCCAGGCGTTTTTCTGGGTCACAAGGATTGAGGTGTTGGTACAACTTAATCTGAACTAACTAACTTTTTGAATGTCGCCTTGTCGATGTTTCAGGATTGGTTGCAACACTTTCCCTAACGACCTGTATGTTTTCGATCGATCGTCCAAAACGAGGCCTGCCCGAACGCCTCAAATCTCTAACGTTCCCACTGCTCAAATTTGATCACCACAACACGAAAATAGTGAGTGCTGTTGGAGCAGTTCTAACGCCCTAAAATTGCTTGTAGGCACGTTGAGAACAAATTATTGACTGGCTATTTTCAAAAAGATAAATTAAAAATGTTTGTTCGCTGCATCCTAAATCTCCCAAGCATTATGTCTAAAACAAAACAGTTTACTCAAAAGTATCTACAAATAAAAAAGTTATTCATTTGCTAGTTTGCTACATAGGAAAGAGACACCTAATAACGGGTGATTTTTTAAGCGAAGTTTTCTTTTTTTAAAATCGAATAAAACACTCAAATTAGCATCAAATGTTCCAAATTTTTATTGTAATCGATAAATAGGCCTTTGCCATTTACGTTTTAAAGAAAACTTCATATAAATGTTGTCCGCGGATCCGTTTCAAATGGTCCATTCGGAAGGATCAATTTTGCGTCACTCTTCCGAGCAATTCAGCCTGTATTCCACGAATTACGCGTGTTATGTTATCCTGTAAGGCTTCTGTCGTGTTCGGCTTGTCCACATAGACTAACGACTTTACATAACCCCACGAGAAATGATCAAGAGGCGTTAAATCGCATGATCTTGGCCATCAGGGCCATTTTGAGAGATAAGCTGTTCACCAAATTCATCCTTCAACATTTCCATTGTTTCACGAGCTATGTGGCTTGTGGCACCGTCTTGATGAAACCACATGTCAACCAAGTTCAACTCAGCCACTTACTTACTTAAGTGGCGCTACAGTCCGGGATGAACCTGGCCCTCAACCAACATGCCTGTCCAAATAGCCCGGTCCCTAGCTAACTGCCTCCAGTTGCGCACTCCATGTTGGTTGAGGTCGGTTTCTACTTGTGCGCGCCACTTAAAGTGAGGTCTTCCACTACTGCGTCCGACGTCTGGCTGGGAATCGAAGACTCTGCGAGCCGGAGTATTGGTGTCCACTCTTTCTTTTGACTAGGGACATGTCGCTGTACAGCTCGTATAGTTCGTGGTTGAATCTTCGTCTCCATAGCCCGTCAACGCAAACGGGACCGAAGATTTTCCGAAGAATTTTTCTCTCGAATCGACCAAGGATTTCTTCATCCGCTTTTGATACGGTCCATGCTTCAGCGCCGTAGAGCAGGACTGGGATGATCAGGGTCTTATATAGGATCTACTAAGTAGTTCGAGTGAGGGCTTTACTACTAAATTGCCTTCTTAGCCCGAAGAAACGCCGATTGGCAAGAGTAATTCTTAGTTTGATTTCTGACGAGATGTTGTTGTCAGAGTTAATAGCGGAGCCGAGGTAGACAAAGTCCCGTACTACCTCAAAGTTATATCTGTCGATCGTGACGTTCTGTCCAATTCGTCGATGTTGTGTGTCCTTTCGTGTTGACAGCATTTACTTTGTCTTACCCTCATTCACTGCGAAACCCATTTTTGCCGCTTCCTTCTCTATACTAGCAAACGTGGCTATGACATAACGTTGAGTCCTACCAATGATGTCAATATCGTCGGCGTTTTTGGAAAATTGTGCCTCTGGTGCTGGCTCGGGAGTTTTGCACAATCCTCTCAAGAATCAAATTGAAGAAGTCACATGACAGTGCATCGCCTTGCCTAAATCCTTTTTTGGTATCGAATGTGTCGGTGAGGTCGTTTCCGACCCTGATGGTGCAGCGAGAATTCTCCATCGTCATCCTACACAAACGGACGAGTTAGACATGGCTGTGTATAGTTCGTCTCTATTAATGCTGTCATATGCGGCTTTGAAATCGATAAATAGGTGGTGGGTATCGATTTGGAAATATCAGGTTGTTGGTAAACGGTTTCAGGCATTCACATATTACGGCGGATAGGATCTTGTAAGCGATGTTGAGTAGACTTATGCCTCTGTAGTTGGCGCAGTTCAGAGGGTCTCCTTTTTTGTGGATCGGGCAAACGATGCTGAGGTTTCATTCTTTAGGCATGCTTTCAACTGACCAGATTTGGCTTATGAGTTGGTGGATATTGCTTAACAAGTCATCTCCGCCAGCTTTATAAAGTTCAGCGGGAAGGCCGTCATTTCCGGCGGCCTTATTAAGCTTGAGTTTAGATATAGCTATCCTCACTTCAATTAGGTCGGGTGGTTGCAGTTTTCGCTGTCGTTGCCAATATTAAATGGTTCGTTCTGCCTGACAGCGGAATGTTGTTCGTCATCGCCGTTTAACAGTCTGCAGAAGTGGTTCTTCCATATCCTCAGCATCGACTGTGTCTCAACTATGATATTTCCTTGTTCATCTCGACAGGATTCTGTTCGAGCCTTGTAGCCTTGGCTTTGACGTTTTACACTTTGGTAAAACTTGCGACAACGTTCCTGGAGTGGCACCTCTCTATATCCTCGATCGCGCGTTTTCCTTGCTCTTTTTTCTTCTTTCCGAAACGCCGATGTTCTTCCCTTCTTCTTTGCCTATAGAGCTCAATGGCAGCTCTCGTCTTCACCTGCACCTTAGCCTTGTAGGCCTCGTTCTTGGCTGCGAGCATCTGTCAACTCAGCCAACTGGGGCGAAAAAAAAAGTCGCGTTTCATGGCTCGATATCGTTCGCCGTTGACGATAACGTTTCTTCCACGTCTTTGAAGAAAAATGGACCGATGATGCCACCACACCAAACTGTCGTTTTTGCGGGATGCATCGGTAATTCTTGTATGGCATGTGACTGCTCATCACTCCAGATGCGACAGTTTTGCTTATTTACGTATCCGTTGATCCAAAAATGACCCTTGTCGCTGAACACAATTTTTCGATAAAACAGCGGATTTTCATGGAGCTGTTCTAAGGCCACAGAGCACGAATTTTGATAATAAATTTCAATAATTTGCAATCGTTTCTCGTTTGTAAGTCGTTCCATAATTAAATGGCAGAGAATACTGAAAACTTTTCACTTTGACAGATGACGTTTGGATGCCATTACTAACCAGTGCTGCTAACCTGAAAAACTTAACTCTTAAAAAATCACTCGTTATAAGGGATGGCACTGAATGTCTACCTTAATATTAAGGTTAGATTTTGCAGTCCAAAACACCACACAACTTTGCAAACAGAAGAAATCTTGTTCCCTAAATCCAGCAACATATCTAAAAATATAGACGTCGGCTCACAAAGTATAGCTACTGAATGACCCTTTTACAAAATGAAACGTTTCTAGCTCCATATGGTCAGGCAGTAAAGTAACTCGCTGCCCTCAAATTGTTGGGCCTAAAAACTCTACCAAGCGAATCATAATTCCTGCTTAAAATAATTGCCCGCTCAATTAATGAGTTTCAAAATGGAACGTGAACTTTTCCAATTGATTGATATCGGTCGAAGTAAGTATAAAAACACATTTCTCACTTCGTCCTGCCAACACCAGCTACATGTACTACAAACCCATAAACATTTCCTGCAACATTTCATAAAAAATAAGTTACGATCGACATAAAGAATACGACAGCCAATACCTACCGGCTTACGCTTAACACGTATTCATAAAACGGGGCAAATATATAATGCTAATTCCCCGGCTTAACACCCCCACCAGGACTACTTAAATGGAATCCTTATTCATAACTGCAATTCCAAAAGTGTTTTGAGCGGCATAAAATTCCTTCCACTCGTTTCGTCTGAATTTTTCACACTTGTTGTTGTTAGCCTGTGTGTGTTTGTGTTTTTCGTCGTCCATCAAATATTTTATGCGCCCCCACCCCATAAAGTTGCCCTACAAACGTTCATCACTACAATTTATACACACTCCCCTGCGTAAGCTGTTGTCCCGTTTTTTTTTTCTTGTTCACGCGAACTAGCTCAAGGTAACAAAATGGAACACAAATGCGCAAAAGTAATCATAACAGTAAAGTAAATCTCCTTCTTGGGATTTTAACTATCCCTCCATGAAAATGGCAGTCCTTGCGAGGACGAGGACGACCAAAAAAAGAGGGTAACATTATTTTCGGGATATTTAATTACCAAACTCGTCGTTACTCTGGAGCTCTGCGAAAGCGAAACTTAAATCGCAATTAGCCAAGTTAATTCCTTTTTCTGCTTTCAGTTTATGATCCTGCGGCATTTGTACTTAATGCGTATAACCTATACTCGTAGAGAGTCGGTGCCGTCCTGTGGTGTGATGGTTGTGCATTTCCAAAGCTGCCTTTGTTGGGTTTTTGTCATCCAATCTGTGCGGTCACATCATCATCATCATCGTAGTAGTCGTTGGCGTTGTCGTCATCGTCATCGTCGACGATGTCCTTTGCAAGTGCGGCGAAAATAAAAGAGAAAAGTCCCTTTTGAAACAAAGGACGGCAAAGACATCATCTCACACATCTGCACCATCATTCGGATCCTGGTCATTGTGGATTTCGTTTATCCAGTTGTCCTTTCGCAGTAGTAATTAATAAAAAGGAATATTTGCGGGGTGTCGACATATGGCCACAATGGCCCGGCCACCCAACCACCCATGGAGTCATAATTAATATTCCAGGGTCATGGAGGAGATAATAATATGCTCCGAGTAGTTGAGTACGACCGGGCGGCCGTGCCTCTTCCCCGGCGAATAATAAAATCCTTAGTGGAATTCGTATCGCCCGGTGCTGGAGGGTGGTTTGGGAGGCTCTTTCAATGGTTAGTTAGATCACAATGGTTCAATGCGAGGTTGAAAGGGAATAAGTTATTGCCACTCCCGATTTTATTATCACTGTTATTCTCTAATTAATTGCAAATGATTTCTAGCAAGGAGTCGAGATGGAGTGGCAGCCAGCAGGTCGGCCTTCAATTGGAGGAGGGGTTGTTATTTTAGCTGTTAATGGATTTTCTGTTTTTTGATTTTCCGAGTGGCTGGAGGAGGCTCCCCATTGGGGGGTTGCAATTTTCTAAAATACGATGAATTATTCCGAATGATTAAATTGGAAAATTTTAATTGAGTAATTGATTACCCAGAAGATTTATTGAGATGATGGCCACATCAGAGCGAACGTGTACCTACTAAGTGGAATTTTTGAGTATTATCGGTTAGCATTGATGGGGCTTGGTTAAGAGAGGCGGTGTAGCACGAAACGTAATTTTGTAACAAATTACGTTGATTTGTTATGCATGACACGAGGGGGATAATAGCTTTTTAAATGGGGTCTTAGGATGTTTTCGCATACAAAGATAAATGGCGGTGGAGTTTGGAAGGAGTCACATTGTTCGTTGAATGTGTTTTATCAATCGATTTAAACCGGTTAAATGTTTTTAAGAGAAATAAGGCTTACATTCTTCTATCTTCTATGCGACTTCCTACCTTAAGGCGGAGTAGGAGGTTCGTATGGTCAACGGCTGTATGGATAACTCCCAGATGTGATCAAAAGACAACAGTTGGGTTGAATTAGTATATCATACGACCCATTCAGAGAATCAGCCTTGCAAACAGATGCAAACTCATTATTCGCAAAAGGAGTATTCGAATACCTTCATATTGGTTAAACATACCTCTGAAGGTCTGGGTTCGATTCCCTGCCGTAACAAACGTTTTTCACTGGCCCTCCTCTTGCGATGATCTGGCTAATCATCCGAGTAGTATCAATTGTCAAGAAAAGCTTATTTCAATTCAACCATTCGGCTTCGCCTTAAAACGGGAGGTCCCATGCACACATGAATAGCTGTGAGGAAAAGCTAGGACCTGGGTATTAACGAGCCTGTTGCACCAAAAAACTTGTACAGAACAGATTTTTGTTCATGTAGACCTTCTTCCACCGCTTCTTGTGAGACCAAAATGAACACAAATAAATGTAAGGTTATGTTAAGTTTTTTTATGTACAAATGTCAGTCTAGAAGACAAAAAATCAATTGTGAGTACCCTAATTGTATATGATAAGACTTGTTACTAACAGAACCATTAGAGTCTTTTTAGATGTGCCAAGATGTGCTTTTGCCAAGTCTCCCAAGCTGTCAAAAAGCAGTGCTTTCTTGCAGCATAAACGGTGCTGCGTTTCTGCAGAGCTGAGCAGTGATACAGGAGATATTCTACACTTACTAACTGACTTAAGTGGAGCTACAGTCCGGAATGAGCCCGGACCTCAACCGACATGCCTCTCTAATTAGCATGTTGCTTAACTAACAACCTCCAGTAGCGCACTTTAAGCTGGTTAAGGTCGATATCAACTTGTTGAGCACCACTTAAGACTTAAGACGAGGTCTTTTTTTACTGTATCCGACGTCTGGCTGGGAATCGAAGACTCTGCGAGCCGGAGTATTGGTGTCCATTCGTTCTACATGTCCTATCCATCTTAAACGTCCAATGCAGAGTTTTTTTTTTACTAGGAGCATTTTGGCCGGCGAAAATCCTCATCCAAACCCTCCCAGTGGGTGCCGGCCGGTAATGATTGCTACAGTGTTCTTGTACGTTGTCAAGACGGCAATCAGCTAAGGTCAGAGAGCATTGCGGTGATGGTACTCTACTTCTCAATAGTAAAATATCCCGCTTTTATGCCTTTTGACCATAGGACTAGAGGTACCTGATTTCAGTGGTGGTGTGAGCGCACTTAATGCAAACCGTGCCCAAGAATGCAAGGCTGGGGGTTAAACCAGCCGCTAACGAGCTTCTTCAGATGCACAGGCATAGTCTGTCGTATCTTTTGCCTTACTCCGGTATATCGGCTCTGCCGGAGTGGACCTCCTTTCCGTTCTACTCGTGGGTCCAAAATTTCAATGAACCAAATAGAAATACAAAAAAAAAAAAATAAATAAACTTGAGGATAAGCAGGTCGGTACCTCTTCGGAAGAGGAGTTACTAGCCTCCTCTCAAGAGACGGTTACAGGCGTTGTGAAGGATACAAGTAGTATTCCCACGCCGCCTGTGGTATCTCTAGAGACCTCTTCAGGCGACGCGCATTGTATAGTTAGTACACTCGCGGAGTCTCAGCCAATTAACACCCAACAAAACGCAGACGATGGGCAGTGTATAGTTAGTACACTCGCTTCATCTAACGTCTTGCATACAATAACCGACTTAGGCGTTGGAACATGTGCAGTCAGCACACCGGCATCGTCTAAGTCATTAAACACCAAAACGATTCCGGCTAAGGTCGCTTGTGATGGCCAACAACCAAGTGTATCGAACATCACCAAAAGTCAGTACAGTAGAGCCTGCTTAATTCTCAGTAAGATAGCTAAGAATGAAGCGGCTGGTATTGTACATAGCAAAGACAGCGACAAACACATGTACCTTAAGATTGTTGAAGACTACAACAAACTCAAGGAAGTTGAGTTCGACCAATGATGTCAATGTTGTACCGATTTATGAAAGATTGTGCCTCTGGTGTTGGCTCGCAAGTGTTGCACAATCCTCTCAAGAATCCTCAGTTCTCAAAGAAGTCACATGACAGTGCGTCGTCTTGCCTAAATCCTTTTTTGTTATGGAATGCGTCGGTGAACTCGTATCCGACCCTGAAAGAGCAGCGAGAATTCTTCATCGCAGACGGGCTTGGGCGGTATACCAAAACTAGATATGGCTCTGTGAAGTTCGCCTCTATAATAACTGTCGTATGCGGCTTTAAAATCGATGAAGGGGTGGTGGGTATCGTTCTTCGTTTTTTTCCAGGATCTGCTGAAGTGTAAGTATTATGGTTATGGACTTTCCTGGCCAAAACCACGGTAAACGGTTTCAGGTGTTTGCATATAACGGCAGATAGTATCTTGTAAGCTTAGTATACTTATGCCTAGGAGACTTATGCCTCTGTAGTTGGCTCAGTTCAGAGTGTCTTCTTTTTTTGTGGATTGGGCTTACGATGCAGAAATTTCATTTTCAGGCATACTTCTTGCATCCGACCGAATTTTGGTGGATGTTACTTACCAAGACATCTCCGCCGGATTTATAAAACTTGGCGGGAAGGTTGTCATTTCCAGCCACCTTGTTAAGCTTTAGTTTAGATATTGCTATCCTCACTTCACTTAGATCGGATGGAAGCTAGTCATCGACAATATTGAATGGTTCGTCCTGCCTTTTTTTTGGGCTGAAGGGGTGAAATCCTTTATGGATACTCTTCGGTCAATACTATACGAGTTATGCCGGACTCCATGCTAGAACATGTTTACTTGGCTAAAACACCCGCCTTCCATATTCTGTCATGTAAATCGCTACAGTACCACCAGTCAAGGCATTCCTTCATAGAGGTTCGTCCTGCCTGACAGCGGGAGATTGTTTGTCATCGTCGTTTAATAGTCTCTCCATCGACAGTGCCTTAACTACGATATTTCCTTGTTCTTCTCGACCGAATTCTGTTCGACCCTTGTATCCCTGGCTCTGACGTTTTACACTTCGGTAAAACTTGCGAACATCATTCCTGGAATGACACCTCTATATATCTTCAAAAACGCGCCTGTACTTGCTCTTTATTCCTTTTTTACTTAACTGCTCAATGGCAGCTCTCGTTTTCACTTGCAACTTAGCCTTGTAGGCTTTGTTCTTGTCTGCGAGCTTGTGTGGGCATTCTTCATCCAACCATGGGTCGAGAAACCAAGCACATCAGTTGCGGCTGATCTAATTGCTTATTGGCATCGTTGCCATTGTTCTTCAACATTAGATGCTAGTGGTATGGTTTTAATCGAGAGGTTCTGCGAAGGCCTTGGCGGTTTCTTTTTATTAGAGTCTTTCGACATTACATTTTTTCACAGTATTTCTCATTTGTTGTGGCGTAAGATATCCGTATTCCTACCTTGACTAGTTGTCCTAGTCGATTTTAGCCTCTCAGAATGCTCGGGAATCCTAAACACTAGATGCGTGCCTCTTGTCTATTGCAATGTGATCAATTTCGTTGACCTTTGTTAGACAAGTCGTTCAATTAAAAATCTCGCATACGTAAACCTATGCAAAAACTAGGTCCTTACGTCAGCCCCATGTGAGCCTTTGCGCAAAATATTTGTATTCTCTAAGTCATAGCCTTAGAAGAAACTATGTTCAAATTTCTCTAGCTACATCTGACCTCCAAAAAGTAATCAAAGTAGATTGGATTAAAGGGTCAACAGCGGTTTTACCTCCATGGTGCAATTACTAAGTCCTCTGGAAGTATTCCTGTTTCTTCAAATAGAAGGTCGACACTACTAAACCACAGTGCAGAGCTGTTTGTCTAAAAATCTCCAATCGCCATTAAGCTGTAGGAACATTCCACATGCCTCACAGGATACCTTTTATCTACCTTCCTACCTCCTACAACACCTTCCACATCATTACCTTCCACCCTCGGCCGGCTCAATTTACTCCAGTCAACCTCGACCAGGTGCTCCAGTAACCCATAAATGCGATTGGATCGTTTACAAAATTGAAATCCACTCCTACTCCACTTACAAATCACTTCCTCGCAAGTGGTCCATATATAACAAAAGACCGTTAAAAATACATCCCAACCGCTCTCATCCCATCCCCAAGACTCAGATTAGTCCCTCATATCTCCGCCCACGTGTATGTGTGGCTGTAGGGCAATAGCAATTATCACATTAGTTCTAGCGATAGAAAAGATCCTTTCATCCATTTTGTTTACAATTCCCTGCAGCCTGCACTAGATAAAGCATAAAACACCCAAAGTGTATTAAAAATATGAACCGCACAACTTACTAACTCCCGCCACGCCCCCTCGTGAAGGCAACCCATCACAAAAATGCTGAAATGGCAAAAATGAAAATTGCATAGCACACCCAGAGTAGCGCAAAAATAGTGCAATAGTGCACTGTTGTGGTTACCCCAAGGACGATACCCCAACAAAACAACAAAAAAAAAGTAAAAAGGAAACACACACATATTTCCCATCTTTTGCCAGGATATAACGAACTCAGATTTCAGGAAAAATTCCATATTTTACCATATCCCGTAATGGTGGTGTGCGCGCTACTCCCGTTGTGTAGACGAGCTACGTGGCAGTACGTGCCGTACGTACATCATTCTTGTCGTCGTCGTTACTCATTTCCTGAATGTTGCATGCACCAGCAGGAAGGATCGCAGGTTGGCATTGCTGATAGTATAGTAGTCGACGTCACATGGAAGGAAGTTGCGGTGCGGGAGATGGGAAAGAAGCAAAACGGTAAATTGTTAAAGGAAGAAAGGCCCTCCTCGCTGTAGTCGTCGTCGTCGTCTTCGTCTTTGGGCTTTTCCAATTTTTCAAAATGTAGACCATGATATGGTGTTTTCTCCAGAATCAGACAGAGAATCAGTCCACGGGAGAGAAAGACGTCATACGCTATACAAGTACGACTACACGCCTGCAGAAGGACTCGCACAGTGTGGTGAGAGCTGAGCCTTGCGGTTAAATCAATGTCGTCGGGTGGAAATGGGAAGTATGCGGGCGGTGTACGGGTACCGATAACAGGAAATCATGCACTAGTGAGAAATAGATTTCCGGCAGAGAATGGCAGTACCGGAAACCGAAGCGAAACTGAGATCATCATCGGTTCAATGGCAAAAGGAGTCTAAGAGGTAGATGCGTACACATAATATTGACTTTGGGGTTTTCGGAGGATACTCAAGGAACTTCTGGACTTTAGTTTGGATTTTCAGATTTGTTGGGAAATATTTTTTTTTTATTTTTCGATGGGTTGGATGATAGCCGTTTCATTTTACTGCATCGAGACTTGTGCGAGTGTAACTTGTTGGAACTTAAAGAGTATCGGCAGGACTCAGACTTCGGATCATCGCAGAGGCCAATTTAGTGATGATGTTGTAGCACTCGTGTGATTCAGGGATCTTTAGGAGATCATTTCTTCAGCAAGTGACTTCTAAAGACTTGTTAAAGGTTGTGCCGAATACCATTGCTCTTGGAGAATTCTGTAAGGAGAGGTGTTACTTGCCAGTGGATGTCTACCACCAGAAGACGGATATTGGTATCCACGTTGCTCTCTCGCAAATACCCAACTTGTCTATTAAACTCGAGCAAGGCCAATGGAATACCGCTTCACTTACACTTACTTGCTTAAGTGTGAGTGAAGCGGTAATTACTTAAAATGGTATAGTCGACATTTTGAATTTGTGTCCACTGTTGGATTGTACTTCATGGAATGGCGGAGTTAGTTGCCATTGATTTGCTAAGCATATCAAGGGACAGAAGGTAAAACAGAATTTCTATTACTATGGCGGGATCTTTGTATTCTTGGTATTGGTAGCTTATTGCTGTTTTTAACATTTTTGAGAGCTGTCCGCCCTATTGTTTCCTCTAATAAAAGTATCGGTCTTAGAAGGCCAGTACGTATTGGTAAGTTCGAGACAGTGGAAAGTAGCGGAAGTGATTTTGGTTCTTAAAGCAGGAGAACCACCGAATGAAATAAAATCACACAGACTTATTTCAAAAGTTTTACATCCCATTATTGATCCTGACCATCAATTTGAGTTTAGAAGTAAGAAGTAATTCGACTGTGGACCAAGTGGAATTTTTACTTCTAAAAAAAAATCGACTGTCGACCAAGAACATCGAATCACGCTTTCCAGGAGGTAGTGCGGACAATCGAAATATAGAGGGAGCTTTCAACAACGTCATTACTGGAGCTATTCTTGAATCTCTGATCGCGCTAGGCATAGATGAATCTATTTGCAAGTTGATAGTCTCTATGCTGGGAAGAAGAATTATCTGGGCAACACGTGGAAATAGCCACTTAACCAAATTTGCCCATAGAGGAACGCCACAGGGTGGCGTCATCTCTCCTCTACTCATGTTTATGGTTATAAACAAAATTCTGGTTAAATTAGACGAGGAACTGGTCAAAGTTGTTGCGTGTGCGGATGACGTGGTGATACTAGTTTCAGGAAAATTCCCCTCCGTGATAAGTGAAATCATGGGGGCTGCTCTATACAAGGTAAGCACCTGGGCTGCAGGTTGTGTCCTCGGAGTAAACCCGAGAAAAACGGATTTGGTGCTATTTACCACTAAAACCAAAATACCAGACTTTACCCTCCCCCGTCTTAATGGCCAACCACTAACACTATCTTTCAGCTCTAGGTATTTGGGTATCATGCTTGACCCAAAACTTAACTGGAAACACACCATCGAACATAGAGTAAGGAAGCCGTGTGTTGTCTTCTGTAGTTGTAGCAAAACCTTTGGAAATAAGTGAGGACTTCAACCAAAGATGACCTTGTGGATGTACACAGCAGTAGTACGTCCAATTCCCACATACGGCTCACTAGTATGGTGACCCGCATTGAGTAAAGGCTACAACCTTACAAAATTAAAAAAGCTGTAAAGAACAGCCAGTATAGGCACCACAGCCGCGCTGAAGTGAGCGCCAACGGATGCCCTTACTGTGCTATTGCAGCTTTTACCTCTCGACCTAGACATTAAAGATACCGCGTTATGCAGCTCAGTAAGACTCAAGGAGTCAGGGTGCTGGAATGCAAGGCCGTATGGCCACATTAATACCCTGGCCTCGTGGTCACGTTTCCAACAGACTACATAATACCTATACTAAGCTTCAAGAAAGGCTTCCACACATTCCTACAAGAGCTCAGTGGAAGAGAAACGAAGTAGTAAGAGATAACGGACACGGTTGTCTACACCTACGGATCAAAGATGAACTGTGGTGTGGGGTCCGGTGTCTACTCGGAATCACTGCAAATGTCAGTATAATACCGCCTACCGGACTTTGCAAGCGTATTCCAGGCGGAACTACTGTCTGTCCGAGAGGCTTGCACGCTACTGGGGCGTGACACTACGCAAAAGCAAAGCCTCGGAAAGGACTAATATTATTGTTGAGGACCTGCTCAATGAAAAAAGGACAATGACGTTCGTATCTGCATCTGGAATATGAGAACATTAAACAGGGGAAGTGTAGGCGGAAGCCCTAAACTGCTACAAAGCAGACATTACTGCCATCCAGGAAATACTATGGGACGAGCCGGGCAAAAAGAGGACGAGAAACTGTGACATCTACTTTGGACCGTGTTATAGTGAGCAGAAACAGCGACTATTCGGATGCGGATTTGTTATAAGTGCCAGACTTAGGCAAGAAATCTTATGTTTCCAAGACATTAGCGAACGCATTGTAACAATCCGCATCAAGGGCAAATTCGGATGGAGGCAAAGATGATATAACTAAGGATTTCTTCTACGAGCTTTATGAAAAACCTTTTAGCGACTACCAAAGTACGATGTTAAAATCGTGCTGGGAGATTTTAACGCATAGATAGGAAGAGAAGACATCTTTAGCAGTATTGTCGAAAAACATAGCCTACACAACACGTCTGGTAACAAACTTAGGCTAATTGACTTCGCAACGGAACAAAATGCCACTATAGCCAGCACACGGTTTCCCCACCTCGATATAAATAAGGGGAATGGCGGTCTCCATATCAACGAACGGTCAACCAAATTGATCATATTGCGACAGACAAGAGGCACGCATCCAGTATTTTGGATTTCCGAACATTCCGAGGGGCTAACATCGACTCGGACCACTACCTTGTTGTAACCAAGGTAAGGATGTGGATATCCACCACGCCACAAAAAAACAGAAATACTGTGAAAAAATTTAATGTCGGAAGACTGCAATCGCAAGAGACCGCCAAGACCTTCGCGCAACGCGTATCCCTTAACCTCTCGATTCACACCAAACCACCAGCATCTAATGTCGAAGAACAGTGGCAACGATGCCAACAAGCTATTAGATCGCGGCCACCAGAAAGAAACCCTGGTTTGATGAGGAATGCCGACAGATGCGCGAATTACGTTATTTGAAAATTAAACAAAAATCGTTTATTATTTGGAAGATGTTTTTTCAACTAGTTTCAATTATCGACTGACTTAACTCTAACATAGATCCTAAGAATGATAACTTAAGATAACGGAAACATGAAAGCTTATCATATATGTATGCTGCTGTACACTTGCTGTGTGGCGTTTTATATAAATGGATGCTTTGTACATAATTGTTGTGACCCTGAAGTTGTTTATCACATTTGGTCTCGCTGTTATTTTGCTGTTGGTCTGATACTGGTGTTGCTTTGAGGCTGCAGGTACATAGTTGACGTCAGCATTATGATGTTGGTAAGTGCACACGTAACTCCTCCCGCCGTAGAGTGAACTTATCGAGATACATTGAGTTAAGTATCACTATGGTTTTGTCTGGTGGCCACTGTTCCTCTAACCAATGTTTCAGCATTGTAGGATGCTGTTGTGTTGTTATTGCATTAGGATAACAGGCATTAGCGACTGTGTTGCTACCATAACGACTCCCAGAGATGGTTTATGTCTATAGTTCTGATATCTATATAACTATCGGTTTAGGGGAAGGAAAGGAAGGAAAGGAAAAAAAAATTGCCAATTCTGGAGTGAACGAAAATGTGAATTCAGGAGTACTTCTCCTTCATTATTATTTATATCTAGGTATATATCTACATATTTTTTTTGTTTTACACGTCAAAATAAAATGTATTATTCTGTAGGGTAGCAATCAGTTCAGAGAAACTAAGAACAAAAATTCAAATATTATTAAGATTTAAGTTGTTTCTTCTTAGTTTACATTTTGTACTTTACTTATGAATAATATGCTAATTACGTATATTTATGTTTTGCCTTTTTTTCTTACTTTTTGCTTATGTACTTTCCTTCTATTTGTATCTAGAGTAATTTTGTTATTCTTGGTAACGCTATGTTTAATGTATTTAGGTGCTAATTTATTTCTCCTATCATCTGATTCAAATATGACTTCTTCAGGCAAGAAATCAGGTGGATTCTTACGGCTAATATTACGTTTCTCTATTATGTTTTTTTTATGATACAAACTTCTATCTTTTATTACTTTTGCTAAATTTGAATAGTCCCTTATATGGTCCCTTAAATATTCCTGTTCTGTTCGCGAATTTACTTTAGTTGGAAACGGCTTGTTCGTATTTAAATGACCAGTCATTAGTTCAAACGGGGTCAAGTTTGTTGCAGAATGAACGGAGTTGTTATAAGTAAACACGGCTTCATCAACAATTTCGCCTATAGCTTTATTTTTATGCTGGTATTTTATAATACGAATAAGTTCCGTTAGAGTGGAATGGAATCTCTCAACTGGGGAGTTTCCAGTTGAACTTTTCGCACAAGTAGTATGTAGGTGTATACCATAAGCCTCCAAAAACTCTTTAAAGGTAACTGACACAAACTCACTGCCATTGTCAGTTATAATTTTTTGCGGAACGCCATGATGGGAGAAATAGTGCTTTAGGGACTTAACTAAATTTATACTATTTCTAGAATTCAATAAATAAACACACGCAAATTTGGTAAACTTATCAATAATTGTCAAAAAATTCTCTTTATGAATTGCGTATATATCCATATGAATAATTTCTAAAGGTCTTGATGGCGTCTCAGTTATCTCAAACTTCAGTTTCTCATGATTACGATCATATTTGTTTATGCTACATATCTCACAATTATTTATAATACGCGTAATTATGTTTTTCATATTCGGGAAATACGTATTCCTTTTGATGTGAATATAACTTTCTGTAATACCTCTGTGATTGGACTTTTTGTGGTACTCGCGAACAGCTTCTTCTTGGCTATCTCTGTTTGTTATATCCTCTAAGATTACATTTGATCTTACTAATTTGAGACACCGGTTATTGAAGTACGTCGAAAAAACGTATTGAACTGTCTTAAATGTTTCGTCGTCTGCCAAAATAGCAGTTAGTCTTTTAGAATTTAAATATTCTTTAAAGATGGATACTATAACGCTTTCACTGCTAATATCTTTGTGCTGAATTATATACCTTTTCTTTCTTTTAAACAATATTTGAAACTTGACAGAAAGCTTAGGCTTATTATCGTTTCTTCTAAGAATAATTTGATTAGAAAATTCGTTTATAGCGCGTTCTGTAATTGGTATGCCTTCGTTTAAATTTTCCAATGCAGAGTGAACTGTAGATATGTCGTCCGGATCATCGACATTGTTTACCATTGACTCACACTCCAAATCGTCTAAGTCTTGTTCAATGCCATTGGCCTCATTGACATGTAACTCGATTCGGGACAATGCATCGGCATTAAGATTTGTCTTTCCCTTTTTGTATGTTACGTAGTAGTCGAACTCTTCTAATTTTAGCCTCCAGCGAACAAGCTTAGAATTTGGTTCTTTTAATGAAAAGAGCCATACCAGTGGTTTGTGGTCTGTGACAATTTGAAATTGTCTTCCGAACAAATAGGGACGAAAATATTTTGCTGCCCATACAATGGCTAGCAGCTCCTTTTCTATTGTACTATAATGTTGCTCGGATTTAGATAAGGTCCGACTTGCAAAGCAAATTGGTTTATCTGATCCTATAGAGCCTTGAGATAGTACTGCACCTATTGCAACGTTACTAGCATCGGTAGTAAGGTTGAAAGGCTTTGTAAAATCGGGGTGCTGAAGCAGTGGATCATTGCAAAGGATGGATTTACAAATTTCAAAACATTCCAAATACCTTGAGTCTAGTTTAATAGTTTTTCCTTTTCTAAGACACTCAGTCATTGGCTTAGTAAGATTTGCGAAATCCTTTATAAATTTTCTATAATAGCCTAAGAGCCCTAGAAAGGATTTAATTTGTTTAGCTGTCTTAGGTACTGGGAAGTTTTTAACTGCGCTTATTTTGTCCGGGTTTGGCTTTATACCTTCAGGTGTTACAATATGTCCAAGAAAAGCTACTTCTTTTTGAAGAAATTCTGACTTTTCGACCTGAATTTTTAGATTAGCTTCTCTGAACTTATCGAACACTGCAGTGAGGTTTTCAATATGTTCCTGGCGAGAAGTGGAATAGACAATTACATCATCCATGTATATTAAACAAATTTTGCCCTGGAGGTCTTTTAAAACGTTGTCCATAACGCGTTGAAATGTTGATGGAGCGTTTTTAAGTCCAAACGGCATGCGGAGAAATTCATAATGTCCATTTTCCACGGAAAAAGCTGTTTTGTGGACATCGTCTGGCATTACTTCGATTTGGTGAAATCCTGAAGCTAGGTCTAATGTACTGAAGTACATGCACTTTCCAAGCTTGTCCAAAATGTCCGTGATATTTGGGATTGGATATCTATCATCGACAGTTTTTTCGTTGAGTTTCCGATAGTCGATAACCAATCGCCATTTTTTTTCTCCACTATGGTCCGCCTTTTTTGGGACAATCCAAATCGGAGAGGACCATGGGGAAAAACTTGGACGTATGATACCCTGATCTAACATGTCGGCTATTTGATTTCTAATTTCGTTCTTATGGATGTACGGGTATCGATACGACTTACAATATATGGGTGTGTCGTCTTTCGTTTTAATATAATGCTTGACTACATTTGTAAATGTTAAGTTCTGTCCCTTTATAAAAAAAATGTCCTCATATTGTTTGCAAAGGTTTTTAATATCCTTTTCCTCTTCGCTATTTAAATGACTTGTCCGTATTAGTTCACAGATACTTTTATCTCCCAGATTTTCTTTATTTTTAATCGTAAAGTTATGGAGTTCAAAATGCGAATTTTGATTGATCAGACTCGCTTTAATTGGTTGTTCTACAAGAAATGTTTGCGGATATTCGGATGTGTTTACTACTTCCAGAAAACAATACCAATTTTCAGCTTGGTATACTCCTTCCGATATTATTAAATTATTTGTAACGGATGTTGGTTTAATGTATATACTTCCAGTTTCTACATCAACGGGAAGATTACATACTGCCTTACTGAGACTCGGAATGGTATATAACTTGGACATTAAATTTGGTTTGAATGCCAACGGGATTCTGAGATTGTCCATTTCTAAGAGTGACCTATTTAAATCTATTCTGATGCCCAGGTCTTTCATTATGTCGGTCCCTATAAGCCCATCAAAATAGTTATGGAATTTAAATAGCAAGAAGGATAAGGGTTTCTTCGTCCCGAGCTCTGGTAACCCGTTAAAGATTACTTTTTTATTAATAAGTTGTTTGTTAAATATGGTCTTAATCTCTACTGGTTGAAAAAATGTCCATTTTAAATATTTAGCTACATCTGGACTAATGAAGGATTTATTGCTTCCAGTGTCTATCAGAAACCGACATTTTGTTTTGCATATACTGTTGATAACTAGATAGGGCAACATATTCGAATTGTGGTTGTTAATATCTATATACCCAATTGATTTGCTGAGGCTTGTGCACAAAAATTTGTGTCATCTACCTCTTGTTCATTAATCAAACTGGCTGTAGGTGGAATATCTAAATTTGGGTAATAATTTTGTTCATTATTGGGGAATGATGTACTATTCGAAGGATATAAATCTTGGACATTATTAGAGTAAGTGTTTGGGACATTGTTTGCGTTGCAGTTTTGGCAATAACTTTCCAAGTTGAACAATTGATTTCGACCTTGTATTTGAGCATTGTTTCTTTGGTTGTTACTGTTCTTGCTCTTACGTGTAGTTGCACTAGTAACATCCATCGGCTCAGGGATTGGAAACTGTCTAAAATCTGAATTTACATTGAAAGATTGGGGGTTATTATATGTGTGCCTAAAATGAGTTTGTTGTTGATGTTGGTTCGTAGGACTAAAAAACTCCTGATTGTTAGTTTGATTTAAGATCTGTTGAGGTCGAATAGACCTGTGTATGACTTGCTGGTAATTATTGTTTCCGGGTTGATTTAATCTAACTGAGGGTCTTCCATGTGAATAACTAGGATTTCTAAAATAGTGAGCATTTTGCTCCTCAAGACAAAAATTGAAAGCGTCGGTTATTTTACCTGGCCTCATAGCCCTAATTGTTGAACCCAATGGTTCTTTCAGCCCTGATAAAAATGTGTTTAAAGACATTTCATTATATAGAATTTGCTTAGCATTTATAACATTTTTGTCGCTTTCATGAACACGTATAAAATTAGACATTGTTGAAAGTATTTCTATAATTCTTGAATAAAACTTTTCAACAGTATCATTATTCTGTCTTATTTGGTGCAAGTCTCTTATAAGGCTCGTTTCGTTACGCTTGTCGGAGTAATGGACTATTAAATTATTTTTAATGTCTTCCCAGTCCACTAGCGTCCCGTACATATTGAGAATTTCATTCGCTTCACCTATTATTTTATTCCTAATAGCCCTCAAAATAATTTTTTCATAACTAGAACCTTTAATATTTGGTATTACAGCTAAGACTTCCTCGACATTGCTTAAAAAATCATACAGTAACCGAGGGTTGCCATCGAAAGAAGGTACGTCCTTAATAGCGTCAGGAATTCTAAGTGAATTAAAGACGTCTGTGGCAATAGCGGAATTATTCATAAATTTATTTGTATTTAAATTTAAATTTATAGGAAAAAAATTTACTTGCCCTGAATTACTGTTCTCAATCTCGACACCGTATTTTTTAATAGAAATTGAACTAATTGCTGAATCTACAAAATCACTTTTATTCAAATTTATATATTCCTTTGAATTTTTCAAAGTTTTACGAATTGGACTATTAATGGTACAAAGATTTGTGATTTCGTGCTTTCCAATTGGACAATTTTTTTTAGGAATTGGAGGCATAAAGGATAGTTAAAAACCGATAGTTTAGAATCAGAAACAATAGACTTACCTCTCTAAATATGTCGCAGATGTCGTCAACTGTATCACTAATCCTGCATCGTTGCAATCCTTTTTTCGTAGTAGCACTCCACAACACAAAATGTCTTTAATATACCTAGTTATAAGTATATGTATTATTATTTCTTTTCAGTTTATCACTTTTTGTTTTATTAATATTGCTTATTAGGTTCTCTTCGTTAAAGAATAGAAATCCACCACTCCGATATTCATTCGAAGTGTACGAAATGCTTTTCCAGCTACGATTTTTAAGCTACTTGACTGTTCACTTTTTTTTTGTATACTGTACTTAGCAATCCTAACGACTGCGCCAATTACGTTATTTGAAAATTAAACAAAAATCGTTTATTATTTGGAAGATGTTTTTTCAACTAGTTTCAATTATCGACTGACTTAACTCTAACATAGATCCTAAGAATGATAACTTAAGATAACGGAAACATGAAAGCTTATCATATATGTATGCTGCTGTACACTTGCTGTGTGGCGTTTTATATAAATGGATGCTTTGTACATAATTGTTGTGACCCTGAAGTTGTTTATCACATTTGGTCTCGCTGTTATTTTGCTGTTGGTCTGATACTGGTGTTGCTTTGAGGCTGCAGGTACATAGTTGACGTCAGCATTATGATGTTGGTAAGTGCACACGTAACTCGCGCAGCCTAGAACGAGGCCTACAAGGCTAAGCTGCAGGAGAAGACGAGAGCTGCCATTGAGCTCTATAGGCAAAGATGAAGGGAAGAACATCACATTTTCAGAAAGAAGAAAAAAGAGCAAGAAAAGCGCGCGATCGAGGATATAGAGAGGTGCCACTCCAGGAACGATGTTCGCAAGTTTTACCAAAGTGTAAAACGTCAAAGCCAAGGATACAAGGCTCGAACAGAATCCTGTCGAGATGAAAAAGGAAATATCGTAGTTCAGACACAGTAGATGCTGAGGATATGGAAGAACCAGTTCTGCAGACTGTTAAACGGCGATGACGAACAACATTCCGCTGTCAGGCAGAATGAACCATTTAATATTGGCAACGACAGCGAAAACTGCCAACCACCCGACCTACGTGAAGTGAGGATAGAAACATCTAAACTGAAGCTTAATAAGGCCGCCGGAAATGACGGCCTTCCCGCTGAACTTTATAAAGCTGGCGGAGAAGACTTGGTAAGTAACATCAAAGAGTATAGAACTACACAGAGTGCGCATCTCATACAACGTAAATCCACTGTGTGGGGTACTCCAGTGTTCAAATTGCTACCCCGGCATCAAACAATAGTATAGCTGATGCATACGAATCCGATCATACGAGTCCGATCCACAAAAAAAGAAACCCTTTGAACTGCGCCAACAACAGAGGCATAAGTTTCCTCAAAATCGCCTACATGATCCTATCTGCCGTAATATGTGAACGCCTGAAACCGTTTACCAATAACCAGATCGATCAAATTTGCACACTTCGGCAGATCCTGGAAAAAACCCAAAGTCCAAATCGATACCCACCACCTATTTATCGATTTCAAAGCCGCATACGACCGCATTTATAGAGACGAACTATACAGAGCCATGTCTAGTTTTGGTATACCGCCCAAACTCGCTCGTTTGTGTAGGATGACGATGGAGAATTCTCGCTGCACCATCAGGGTCGGAAACGACCTCACCGACACATTCGATACCAAAAAAGGATTTAGGCAAGGCGATGCGCTGTCATGTGACTTTTTCAATTTGATGCTTGAGAGGATTGTGCAAAACTCCCGGGCCAACACCAGAGGCAAAATTTTCCAAAAATCGGTGCAACTACTAGCATACTCCGACGATATTGACATCATTGGTAGTACTCAACGTGATGTCATAGCCACGTTTGCTAGTATAGAGAAGGAAGCGGCGAAAATGGGTTTGGCAGTAAATGAGGGTAAGACTAAGTATATGCTGTCAACACGAAAGGACACACAACATCGACGAATTGGACAGAACGTCACCATTGACTGATATAACTTTGAGGTAGTACGGGACTTTGTCTACCTCGGCTCGGCATTTAACTCAGACAACAACATCTCGTCAGAAATTAAACGAAGAATTACTCTTGCCAACCGCTGTTTCTTCGGGCTAAGAAGGCAATTTAGTAGTAAAGCCCTCACTCGAACTACTAAGGAGACCCTATATAAGACCCTGATTATCCCAGTCCTGCTCTACGGCGCTGAAGCATGGACCGTATCAAAAGCGGATGAAGAAATCCTTGGTAGATTCGAGAGGAAAATTCTTCGAAAAATCTTCGGTCCCGTTTGCGTTGACGGGCTATGAACTATACGAGCTGTACAGCGACATGCCCCTGGTCAAAAAACTCCGCATTGGACGTTTAAGATGGCTAGGACATGTAGAACGAATGGACACCAATACTCCGGCTCGCAGAGTCTTCGATTCCCAGCCAGACGTCGGACGCAGTAGAGGAAGACCTCCCCTTAAGTGTCGCGCACAAGTAGAAACCGACCTCAACCAACTTGGAGTGTGCAACTGGAGAAAGTTAGCTAAGGACCGGGCTAATTGGAGAGGCATGTTGGTTGATGCCCAGGACTGATGATATGGAAGAGGGTTTCTCTTTCTTAGTGCACAGGACCAAACATCCGCCGAAGTATTTTTCTTTTGAAGGAGCCCAGTATCAGACACACATTTCGTCCTTCGAGTCAGGAGTTTTGAGCCCAGTTGTTTCGCCAAACCAAAGTAGCACCGGTTTCCTATACGGTAATTCTTCGGCGGATCTCCACCAGGGTGTCATTCCTGGAGTTTATGTTAACACCGAGGTAGATGAACTCCTTAACTACCTCAAAATTGCTGCTATCAATAGTGACATTTTGTCCTAGGCGGTGGACAGATGCTTGTTTGTTTGTTGACAGCATGTACTTAGTCTTGTCCTCATTTACTTCAAGGCCAACGGATTTCGTCGCTCTTCAAACGCCGTGAACGCTTTTATCACGACACGTTGGGACCAACCGATGATGTCAATATCGTCCGCATAGCCCAGCAGCTGGACGGACCTGTTGAAAATAGTGCCTTCCGTGTTGACACCTGCCCTGCGCACTATCTGCTCCAGTACGAGATTGAAGAAGTCACATGATAGCGCGGCTCCTTGCCGAAATGCATGTTTGGAATAGTTCAGAGGAGCTACTTCCAAACTGCGTGTTTTCCAGCGTCACGCAACACACCTGAATCAGTTTAGCTGGGATTCCAAATTCGGCTATCGCCATATAGAGCTCCTGACGATGTATGCCATCATACGCGGCTTTGAAGTCGATGAATAGGTGGTGAGTTTCGACTTGAAATTCGTTGGTCTTTTCTAGGATTTGCCTAGAAATTGTGAAAATTTGGTCTATAGTCGATCTGCCGGGCCGGAAGCCACACTGGTACATTCCGAATAGTATGTTGCAGAACGGTTTTAGACGTTCACACAGTACGTTGGATAGAATCTGGTATGCGACGTTAAACAGGGAAATGCTTCGATAGTTCTTGCAAGACATAGGATAGCCTTTTTTGTAGATGGGGCATATGGAGCTGATAGTCCAGTCAAATGGCATGTTTTCATCCACCCATACTTGGTTGATGATTCGGTGCATGCTCCCTACAAAAACATCACTACCGTATTTAAAAAGCTCCACTGGCAAGCCATCAGAGCATGCGGCCTTATTGTTCTTAAGCTTTTTTATAGCTCGGCCAACTTCTTATATACTAGGTGGTGGAACTAGTTCTTCATTGACTGGACGTGGGTTCTCTTCTTGTCCTATCACTCTCTCTACATGATGCCCATTTTGCAGCTGTTGGAAATGCTGCTGAAACACATCTTCTATTCCCTACGCTTCGGTGACTAGGTTGCCTTCGCTGTCTAGAAGAGCCTGCGTTCCGATTTTGTAGCCAGCAGCCAGTTGCTTGGCTTTTTTTTTTTATAAAACCTCCGGATGTTGTTATGATCACGCGATTCTTCGATCTCATTGAGATGGGAGGCTGCGTAGGCTCTCTTCTTTCTACACAGGGCTTTCTTTTCATCTTCTGGCTCTATACTCTTCCCTCGCTGCCCTTGTTTTGCGCTGCAACGCTTTCTTGTGTGCATCTTCTGGCTCTTTCGCGGGGGTGGCTGGTACCCTACAATGGTTTCGGCTACCTCCTTGATGATGTCGCGATACCGGCACCACTGATTGTTGGCGTCTGTGGTAGGTGAGTGCACAGAGGAGAGTTTCATACTTAGGCGCTCGCTGTAGACTCTGGCTACTCCAGGTGTGCTAAGGCGTCCAAAGTTGAATTTCTTGAATTTCAGTCGAACTCTGAATTGATCCGCGACAAAAACAATGGTCAGAGTCGACATTTGCCCCTCGGAATGTATGCACGTCGAGGATGTTGGATGCGTGCCTCGCAGCGATTAGCACATGGTCGATTTGGTTGACGGTTCGACCGTATGGAGAGCACCAGGTTGCTGTGTGGATCCTTAGCCTTGGGAACCTAGTGCTACTTATCCCCGTATTACGAGCTGCTGCAAAATCTGTTAGTCGGTAGCCGTTTTCTCAATTAGTAGACTGACCTAAAGAAATTAGTCCTTGTTCGATGTGTTTAAGCCGATGAGACTTACACAAAATGTAGTGTTACTCAATGTGTACCGAGCTACTGAAGTTTTGACAAAATTCCGTGCTCGGTCACAGGTCTATAGAGCTTCATGCAGTAAATAGTACCTATTGCGCTGAAACAAGGATGTGTCAAAAGCGGTCGAAGAGATCCTTGGTCGGTATCTTCAAAAAATCATCAGTTTGCGTTGAGGGGTTTACAAAGCTGTACTAGAGGTTTAAGATTGCCCGCAGAGTCTTCGTGGAGGCAGCAAGCTATGTACAGAGCTGATTAGAGAGGAATGTTGATTGGGGTTCAGTTTCACTCGAGTATGTAGCTCCACTTAAATACAAATGACGAGAGTAGATGGGACAATTCGAGCATTTCAGTCATCGCCCATCCAAACATGAGTAAAGATTGTATGTTCCTTTAGCAGACATCACATATACACTGACCTCTTTTATAGATGGAGGGAATGTTAATTCAATAATGACTGGAGGTGGGTATTTTTTTGCTCCATCAATCTATCGACATTAAGGCTCTTAAGAACTCCAGAAAATGCAACTTTGTTGTGGCATTTGTCTGATATTGTATCTTCGGCGTACAGACCTACCAATTAAATACCGATTATAACGGGTGATTTTTTAGCTGGTTTGGTTTTGGCAACACTGGTTTTGACAGCTGACGTGTGTTTAGTACCTTGTGTCACTGTTAAACAGCTTCAGTTTGGTTTGCAATTTAACCATGGATCGTCTTACAAATGAACAACGCTTGCAAATTATTGAATTTTACTATCAAAATTCGTGCTCGGTTCGAAATGTTCATCGCGCGCTGCTTCCATTTTATGATCGGCATTCTCGACCTTCTGAGCAGTCTATTCGGAAGATTGTGACCAAATTTTGCACCAAATTTACTTTGTTATACATTAAACCACCAACACGTTTATGTACTGTGCGTAGTGAAGAAAATATTGCGGCCGTATCAGCTAGTGTGACAGAAGACCGCGAAATGTCGATTCGGCGCCGTTCCCAGCAGTTAGGCCTTTGTTACAGCACTACGTGGAAAATTTTGCGGAAGGATTTGGGCGTAAAGCCTTTTAAGATACAGCTGGTGCAAGAACTAAAGCCAGCCGACCTACCACAACGCCGAATTTTTGGTGCATGGGCTCTTGGAAAGCTGGCCGAGGATCCGCTTTTTTATCGAAAAATTGTGTTCAGCGATGAGGCTCTTTTTTGGTTGAATGGGTACGTAAATAAGCAAAATTGCCGCATTTGGAGTGAAGATCAGCCAGAAGCATTGCAACAGCTACCAATGCATCCCGAAAAAGCCACTGTTTGGTGCGGTTTATGGGCCGGCGGCATTATTGGGCCATATTTCTTCAAAGATGATGCGAACCGCAGCGTTACTGTCAATGGTGAACGCTACCGAGCGATGATAACAAACTTTTTTTCAACAAGACGGTGCCACATGCCACACAGCACGCGAAACAATGGCGCAATTGCGAGGCGAGTTTGGCGAACAGTTAATTTCACGTTTCGGGCCGGTCAATTGGCCGCCTAGATCGTGCGATTTGACACCATTAGATTATTTTTTGTGGGGGTATGTCAAGGCTAATGTCTATAGGGACAAGCCCGCTTCGATTGACGCACTGGAAGCCAACATCCATGCATTCATTCGTGAGATACCGGCCGATATGTGTGAAAGAGTATGCCAAAATTGGACTCAGCGGATGGGCTACCTGAGACGCAGCCGCGGTCAACATTTGCATGAAATTATCTTTAAACATTAAATTGCAAGGTTCAAACTATCGATTCAAATAAATATTTCATTCATTTTTTCGAATTTTTTGTGTATTTTTTTTTTTTAAAAAGTTCTAAACCTCTTAAAAAATCACCCGTTAGCTTACCGCTCGGATTAAAATTAAGATACCATTCACGCATGCGTGTAAACATCTAATTTACTTTTAGCATGAGCACGCAAGCAAATTTAAATTTAAGCCCCGAACACGTTTTCATAAAAGTGTGCTGGGCACACGTTAGCTGGGCAGGTACAGCAGCATTCGCCTCAAAAGTCTACGATCATTCAGAAAGTACTTTCGCTTTAATCCAGTCGACACGACATTAAGTGCTCACAGCGTCTCGTAACTCCTAACTCGTAACACAGTCAGTGTCAGTGTCAAGTGTAACTCTATCAACATGCCGATAGCTTTAACCGTCAATGGAACGCCATACGAAGGTTTGACAAACATTGCAATTAGCAAAGTCACTGGGTCTATAATTTTCGGTCTATCCTATGTTTAGTGAACTTACACAGCCTGCCCGCTGATGTAACGCTTAACACATTTATCAGGGAGCATGCTGGTCTCCCGGGAACAAAGTTTATGTGCCTCGAAGGAGGATGTGGTGTATGTGTTTGCGTGGTCAAAGGAAGACATCCAGTCAGTAGAAAGGAACACACTTGGAGTGTAAATTCGGTATGACATGTATGCTTGACACAAGCTCCCGATTAATAGTTTTGTCTTGATAGTGCCTGACGCTTTTGAACGTCTGTGATGGCTGGGATATAACAACCATCGAAGGAATTGGCAGCAAGGCCAATGGATACCATCCAATCCAAAAGAAATTAGCGGAACTGTATGGAAGTCAATGTGGATACTGTTCCCCTGGATTTGTGATGAATATGTACGGGCTGTTGAAGTCGAAGAATGGTAAGGTCACCATGGAAGAGGTGGAGAACTCATTTGGTGGTAATATTTGTCGTTGCACTGGTTATCGTCCGATTTTGGACGCAATGAAGACGTTCGCCGTGGATAGCCCCACACCGGTGGAGTGTCGTGATATCGAGGAACTAGGTAGTCCATGTGCTAAGACGGGCCAACAATGTGGAGGTCTATGTAAGAGGTCACCAATGACCTATGACAATGGAACTAAGTGGTTTTGGCCAAAAACTTTAACAGAACTGCTCAACATAATTATACGGTTTAAGAATGAGAAATATATGCTAGTTGCTGGCAACACTGCTCATGGAGTGTACCGTCGTTCGCCAGATGTTACACATTTTGTTGATGTTAACCAAGTTCCTGATCTGCGTAGTCATAATATAGTCAAGACGAGTGTAACCTTGGGAGCAAATTTAAGTCTCACCGAGGCTATGGAGATTTTTCGAAGTGCCGAAACTAAACCGGGATTTCAGTATTGCCAGGAGTTGTATAATCATTTTGATTTAATTGCCAATGTGCCCGTCAGAAATGTGAGTATATGTTTATGTTTTTTTTTATTGATTTTTGTATGCAAATTGTGTTTATGGACAGTTTTAAGTCACTCAGGCACTTGATTAGTGTTGAACTTCCCCGCAAAGGTCGGTATTAAATGGGTCTTTTTCGATCTATGATATGACAAATTATTCGAGTAGTATCAACTCAACTGCCCGGATTTAGAAGGTTCCGAGATAAAATGTTTCATAAGAATGGTTGCGATAAAAATAAGTACAAAACGAAGCTCTAGGTAGGTACCTCAAGCCTGTTCTGACACATGTTTGCTTATTTCATGAAGGATTATTAGAAAACTTAAGAAGTGATTGTAGCCCCGATAGGTTATCTGGCCATCGACTAACACTGAGGATTGTGTTTTCAAATGCAATTATTTGTGTAAACAATTTTTTTTTGAAAGAAGAAGTGTTTCAAAATTTCTTTTTTTTTTTGTATTTTTCCACCAAAATGTATTGCGTATACAATTTCGAAGTATTCAAAACTTTTATTGTTGACTCATTTGACTTTTGCAAATGAGCATTTTATGTCATGCCAACTTTGAAATTCGCTCCTATTTATTCATAAACTATGCGCAAGTTGAAGGTCTGGGTTCGATTCCCAGGCGTAGCAACAACTAAATGATTTTTCACTGGCCCTCCTCTCGTGATGAGCTGACAAATCATGACCGAGTAGCATTAATTATGAAGAATAGCTTATCTCAACAAAGCCGTTTGGAGTCGGCATAAAACAGGAGGTCCCGCCATCGTGCAAGACTACACACGCACACATGAATGATTGTGAAAAATCTTGGTCTTGGGTACCTAATAACGAGCCTGTTACTTACTTACTTGAGTGGCGGTACAGTCCGGGATGAACCTGGGCCTCAACCAACATGCCTCTCCAATTAGCCCGGTCCTTAGCTAACTGCCTCCAGTTGCGCACTCCAAGTTGGTTGAGGTCGGTTCCTACTTGTGCGCGCCGCTTAAGGCGAGGTCTTCCTCTACTGCGTCCGACGTTTGGCTGGGAATCGAAGACTCTGCGAGCCGGAGTATTGGTGTCCATTTTTTCTACATGCCCTAGCCATCTTAAACGTCCAATGCGGAGTTTTTTGACTAGGGGTATGTCGCTGTACAGCTCGTATAGTTCGTGGTTGAATCTTCGTCTCCATAGCCCGTCAACGCAAACGGGACCGAAGATTTTCTGAAGAATTTTTCGCTCGAATCGACCAAGATTTCTTCATCCGCTTTTGGAACGGTCCATGCTTCAGCGCCGTAGAGCAGGACTGGGATAATGAGGGTCTTATAAAGGATCTCTTTAGTAGTTCGAGTGAGGGCTTTACTACTAAATTGCATTTTTAGTCCGAAGAAACAGCGGTTGGCAAGAGTAATTCTTCGTTTAATTTCTGACGAGATGTTGTTGTCTGAGTTAAATGCCGAGCCGAGGTAGACAAAGTCCCGTACTACCTCAAAGTTATATCTGTCAATGGTGACGTTCGATGTTGTTCGCCGATGTTGTGTGTCCTTTCGTGTTGACAGCATATAGTTAGTCTTACCCTCATTTACTGCTAAACCCATTTTTGCCGCTTCCTTCGCTATACTAGCAAACGTGGCTATGACATCACCTTGAGTCCTACCAATGAAGTCAATATCGTCAGAATTCTCTATCGTCATCCTACACAAACGGACGAGTTTGGACAGTATACCAAAACTAGACATGGCTCAGTATAGTTCGTCTCTATAAATGCTGTCGTATGCGGCTTTGAAATCGATAAATAGGTGGTGGGCATCGATTTGGACTTCATGGGTTTTTTCCAGGATCTGCCGAAGTGTGAAGCTTTGATCGATTGTGGACTTTCCTGGCCTAAAACCACACTGATAAGCGCCGATCAGGTTGTTGGTAAACGGTTTCAAGCGTTCACATATTACGGCAGATAGGATCTTCTAAGCAATGTTGAGTAGACTTATGCCTCTGTAGTTGGCGCATTTCAGAGGGTCTCCTTTTTTGTGGATCGGGCCAACGATGGTGAGGTTCCATTCTTCAGGCATGCTTTCAACCGACCAGATTTAGCTTATGAGTTGGTGGATGTTGCTTACCAAGTCATCTCCGCCAGCTTTATAAAGTTCAGCGGGAAGGCCGTCATTTCCGGCGGCCTTATTAAGCTTGAGTTTAGATATAGCTATCCTCACTTCACTTAGGTCGGGTGGTTGCAGTTTTCGCTGTCGTTGCCAATATTAAATGGTTCGTTCTGCCTGACAGCGGAATGTTGTTCGTCATCGCCGTTTAACAGTCTGCAGAAGTGGTTCTTCCATATCCTCAGCATCGACTGTGTCTCAACTACGATATTTCCTTGTTCATCTCGACAGGATTCTGTTCGAGCCTTGTAGCCTTGGCTTTGACGTTTTACACTTTGGTAAAACTTGCGACAACGTTCCTGGAGTGGCACCTCTCTATATCCTCGATCGCGCGCTTTTCTTTCTCTTTTTTCTTCTTTCTGGAAAGCCGATGTTCTTTCCTTTTTCTTTGCCTATAGAGCTCAAAGGCAGCTCTCGTCTTCACCTGCAGCTTATTCTTGTAGGCCTCGTTCTTGGCTGCGAGCATCTGTCAGAATTCCTCATCGAACCAGGGGTTTCTTGATGGTGGCCGCGAGAAACCTAGCACATCAGTTGCAGCTGATCTAATGGCTTGTTGGCATCGTTGCCATTGTTCTTCGACATTAGATGCTGGTGGTATGTTGTGAGTCGAGAGGTTAAGGGATACGCGTTGCGCGAAGGTCTGGGCGGTCTCTGACGATTGCAGTCTTTCGACATTAAATTTTTTTCACAGTATTTCAATTTTTTTGTGGCGTGGTTGATATCCGCATCCTTACTTTGGATACAACAAGGTAGTGGTCCGAGTCGATGTTGGCCCCTCGGAATGTTCGGACATCCAAAATACTGGATGCGTGCCTCTTGTCTATCGCAATGGGATCAATTAACGAGCCTGTTGCGCAAAAAAAAACTCAGCAAACTCTTTTAAAATGGCTAGGACATGCAGAGCAAATGTACAACGACACTCCGGCTCGCAGGTCTTCGATTCCCATCCATTGGAACACCGGCCACTCGTTTTTTCTCATATAACCTTTTAAAATTTTATTCTCGTTAAAATTAATTATATATCTCGAAAGCATCTCTGAAAGTCATAATTTCAGTTATGAAGGCTGAGAGCGGATCCACTAATTTTTGAACTTATAAATGCAAACAGAAAATTCCATTAGCATCTTCTGAATGAATTCTCTTGATCAGATATATCGTTCTCTTAAGCCTCGTTGTGCCTTTAATGGATTTTCATTATGGAGACCAATGAGTGTCAAAGTACCAAACGTCCTGACATAGGTCGCTAGTCTTATAATTCAAGTAAATTATCATGAGTCATCATGGAGGCTCAACTGCCACCTGGTCGTAAAGTATGTGACTCTTTTGTTTTGATACCAATAAACCGCTGAGCATACTTAAATCAGTCTTTGTAATTAATGTCTCGAAAATAATTTACCGCCCATATAAATGAGCGTATACGATAAAACGTCTTGACTTTTATTTACGAGATCATTTTTAATTCTACACGAGATTTTTCATCACAAACATTTCGCCGACGAAAAGGTGTACCTTACTACGTTAACAAAGCGCAACTTGACTCTCTTATCTTAATGATATTGCATGTCACATACGATTTAAAATTAAAGAATGAAGTAAAGGTCCCAAGTGATGCCTCATTCGAATAAAATGCAAATGAATGGGTTTTTATAGTGTATTGCGCATTTTAATGAAGGATTGATAGATATGACATGTTTGCAAATTGAGTGCTTGATTAGGATCTCATTCGGGCTAATATTCGTAAGTTTGGTGGTAGTGAAATAATTTCAAATACATGAGGTCATCGAAAGAATTTGTTTTGTTTTGTTTTTGAAATAACGAGCTGTTGCCATTGCCAATTTTTTTTAATTTTTAGTTTCCACCGAACCTATGTACAAGTACATGCTGTTAGCCAAACGTGTCATTTCAGCCAAACGCCTGATTTCAGTGGATGCAGTGGTTTAGCGATAAGTCATTGGACTACTATAAGCTCGTTTTCCCTGTCTCAAATCCCGGGAAAAGTGACTAAACCTAATCTTTGAACAGGCGGTCCTCTTCTTTAAAATGAGAAGCTAGGTTTATGGCCCTTTATGGTATGTGAATGCATACCATAAAGGGCCATAAACCTGGTTGTCATATAATCACGCATTACTAAACGCAGCATTTGGCGATCCAAATGATCTCAAGTTTTTTATCAATTAACTAGATCGAAAAAAAATCCGTTTTTGACAGTTGAAATGCGTATTTTTTGGTGAGAACACTTAAAATGAAACGCAGCAATTATTTAATAAAATGATTTATTTCTGCTCGTTGGGAATATAACGGGTCCGCCATCTAACGTTTTTTTTTTCAACTAGTGCTTATTTCGTGAATGGTAACACTTAGCTCATGTCTGATTTGACAGATAATTAGTTTTATCCTTCCGCTGAACGAATATGGTTGTGTATATGCTTGAACGATGCTGGGAAATATTGCGACATTACATTGAAAATCATGGTAATGTTGCAGAATGTGTGCGAAAATTGCGTACGGATTTTGGAAGAAGAGAAGCACAGTCAGCTCCGTATGTTCGTTATCATGTGAAAAAAGTGAAAGAAACTGGCATCCTCATCAAACCAAAGCGTGAAAATCCAAAAACAGTGCGTACACCCGAGAATATTGCTGCTGTGGCAGAAAGTGTGCGTGAAGCGCCATCAACATCAATTCACCGTCGTTCTCAACAATTGAACATTTCGGAGACATCATTGAGACGAATTTTGCATAAAGACCTTGGTATGATGCCATACAAAGTCCAATTGGTTCAGGAGTTGAAGGCAACTGACCATCCAATGCGTTTTCACTTCGCTAAGTGGGCCTGCGATCGACTTAGAGAAGATGCCGATTTTGCCAAAAATTTTCAGATGAAGCTCATTTTGATGTTGGCGGGTAGGTAAACAAGCAAAATTGTCGCATTTGGGGCACAGAAAACCCGCACACATACATTGAAAAGCCGATACACCCAAAACGAGTGACTTATTGTTGCGGATTTTGGCCCAGAGGCATAATTGGGCCATTTTTCTTCGAAAATGAGCAAAGAGTGGCCGTTACAGTCAATGGCGATCGTTATCGGGCCATGTTGAACGAATTTTTGTTCACAAAAATTGAAGAGGAGGATATTGGCAACATTTAGTTTCAACAGGACGGCGCTACGTGCCAAACAGCCGAAGCTACACTCGATGTTTTGCGCCCTGTTTTTGAAGATCGCATTATAAGCCGCAGAGCTGATGTCGTTTGGCCACCTCGGAGCTGCGATTTGACACCGTTGGACTATTATTTGTGGGTTGCCGTAAAAGATAAGTGTTACGCCGACAAGCCAGAGACAATTGACGCTTTAAAAGACAATATTCGTGAAGCCATAGGTGAATACAGCTGCACACAATCGATAATGTGCTTCAAAATTGGACCGATCGTGTAGGCTACTGCATGGCCAGCCGAGGCAGCCATTTGGATGAAATTATTTTTCAATATTAACCGGAAGGATTGTACTTTCAAATAAAAAAAGAAATTTGAGAAAATACTCAGTAGTTTTTTTTATACAAAAAAAATACAAATACAAATTTTTGGCGCAACAGGCTCGTTAGTACCCAGGGCCTAGCTTTCTCACAACCATTCATGTGTGCGTGTGTACTTCTGGCACGATGGCGGGACCTCCTGTTTTATGCCGACTCCGAACGGCTAAGTTGAGATAAGCTATTCTTGACAATTGATACTACTCGGACGATTTGTCAGATCATCACGAGAGGAGGGCCAGTGAAAAATCATTTAGGTGGTGCTACGGCTGGGAAACGAACCCAGACCTTCTGCGCGGCAGTTCATCGCACTAACCATCGCGCCACTTTTTATTTTATAGCTTATAGCTTTTTCAAAAAAAAAAAAGTTATTTGGCGGACCCTTTACATCGCCGTTTAACATTCTGCAGAAGTGGTTCCTTCATATCCTCGACAGGATTCTGTTCCAGCCTTGTATCCCTGGCTTTGATATTTTACACTTTGGAACAACTTGGGAACAATACCTGGAGTGCCACATCTCTATATCTTCGAAGGCGCGCTTTTCTAGGTCTTTTTCTTTTCTCTGAAAAGCTGTTGTTCCTCCCTCCTTCTTTGTCGAAAGAGTACAATTGTAGCACTCGTCTTCACCTGCAGCTTAACCTTGAAGGCCTCGCTCTTGGCTGTGAGCGCCTGTCGGCATTCTTCATCAAACCAATGACCAGTTGTCTATAGCTAGTAAATCCCCAGATCAAGGATGGAAGTAGAAGTCGTTTTCTTACCCAAAGCTTACATGTGTAATTGAAAGATAACCGATCTAGACATTAATTTAAGCGTTCAAAAGCCATTGAAACATGCATAACTACAATCGGGAAAAATGGGGTATACAACACCATTTTCTGGGTTTACCTAGCCTTCGTCAGACCCACCCACTTGTATGGCTTAATTAAGGCTTAAGTAAGTTTAAAAATCAGTTGGATATTTATTTGGGAAGCCTTAAGGAGGCCCAGAATGCATGTCTGTAGCTGATGCTTGTAGCTGAGTATAAAGTTAAAAACAACGCAACCCGTAAGCGTTTACAAAATGTGTATCTTCGTGAATCTGTAGCTTGAAGTTGCATGCAAGAAATGTATTTCTCTTTTGACAGCGATGCAAGAAACAAGCTACGGATATACATTCTGGGCAGGCCTTTAAGAACCGCATTCTTCGTAGCGCTAGATCACTATCCAACATCTAGAAAATTTAGGCACTTTTCGCAAACAGATCTTAGCCTGTAAGTCAGTGAGACTAAAAGTATCATCACAATGGAACCCTCTAAGCCTAAGGGAGGACACATAAAGATACTTCATAACCTAAACACAGCGGAAAGTCGGTGTATCGGTTTTTTTGTTATGAGGAAATCATAAAATTCGTGACCATTAAGGAAGCCCGGTTCTGGAACACTTCCGTGATATTTAGGAAGGCTTAATATTTTTCTAGCGGCAGTAAAACCCTTTGGATCGATTACATTTACTTCAAAAACAGCATATGAATGGAGACTATCTTTTTAAGAAACAGTGGAGCACCTGGGCATCTCTGGCATTAGGTTCAAGACGTTAGTAATGTTGGGCTCCAATTTTCTAAACTTAGACTCAGGACTTTACAAAGTCAAAAAAGGAAACTTTTAAAACGTTTGATATGATAGGGGTTGTCGATGGATCGCTCCAAATCATGAAACTAACTATTCACCGAATTGCTGTCAAATTAATCCCATGAATCATCAATCATGATCACAGATTGAGTGGCAAGTAGTGACATCTTGTGAGGACCGATATATCCGATGTCATCAACACTATGGACTTCTCTGTTTTTTTTTAGATATTTTTTTTAAAGAAATATGGACCATTGATTTCTACCATCCCATAAATCACACCACAGCGTTGTTTTGTCTGAGTGTAATGGCAGCTCTAGAATCTCATCGGTAATTTAGCTTATTAAAGCAGAAATTAAGCAATAAATATAGACATCGCTGAACGATAAGCTTCTTCAAGCTTTCCAAAAGCCCAAAGACTAATACGGCGACGATTTGAAAGGTTAGCCGCCTTCGATTAATTCGAGATATTGCATTCTACACATTTGGGGAGGCTAACTTTAAGATATTTAGCCAAGAAAGACTCATTTTGATACCACATGGGTCTGTCGTCTTTCCCACCAGAGCCAGGCCGGGCTTTCTATAAAGCGGATTTGAATACTTATCTGGTCATTAAGCCAAAAAAGTAGTCTCCGAGGTGAAGTCATGTTCTGGTGAAGAGTACCTTGCATGAACAGAGAAGGTAGAGGGTTCACTACTTCACCTGATCGAACCGATAGAGGCTTTATAGTTCAGGTTTAGGCAACATTGCATGGCTTTATGAATACATCCAATCTGAATAAGTTCACATGTAGCGACGGGCTTTCTCCGTGAGGAAGAACGTCAAGTGTGGTGCCAATTCCTGGCACATTTATCAACCCCTTACTTGTTCTGGAACGAGGCCTACAAGGCCTAAAAGGCTAAGCTGCAGGTGAAGACGAGAGCTGTCATTGAGCTCTATAGGCAAAGAAGAAGGGAAGAACATCGGCTTTTCAGAAAGACGAAAAAAGAGCAAGAAAAGCGCGCGATCGAGGATATAGAGAGGTACCACTCCAGGAACGATGTTCGCAAGTTTTACCAAAGTGTAAAACGTCAAAGCCAAGGTTACAAGGTTCGAACAGAATCCTGTCGAGATGAACAAGGAAATATCTTAGTTGAGACACAGTCGATGCTGAGGATATGGAAGAACCACTTCTGCAGACTGTTAAACGGCGATGACGAACAACATTCCGCTGTCAGGCAGAACGAACCATTTAATATAGGCAACGACAGCGAAAACTGCCAACCACCCGACCAAAGTGAAGTGAGGATAGCTATATCTAAACTCAAGGTTAATAAGGCCGCCGGAAATGACGGCCTTCCCGCTGAGCTTTTTCAAGCTGGCGGAGATGACTTGGTAAGCAACATCCACCAACTCATAAGCCAAATCTGGTCGGTTGAAAGCATACCTGAAGAATGGAACCTCAGCATCGTTTGCCCGATCCACAAAAAAAAGGAGACCCTCTGAACTGCGCCAACTACAGAGGCATAAGTCTACTCAACATCGCTTACAAGATCCTATCTGCCATAATATGTGAACGCTTGAAACCGTTAACCAACAACCTGATCGGTCCTTATCAGTGTGGTTTTAGGCCAGGAAAGTCCACAATCGATCAAAGCTTCACACTTCGGCAGATCCTGGAAAAAACAAAAGAAGTCCAAATCGATGCCCACCACCTATTTATCGATTTCAAAGCCGCATACGACAGCATTTATAGAGACGAACTAAACAGAGCCATTTCTAGTTTTGGTATACCGTCCACTCATCCGTTTGTGTAGGATGACGATGGAGAATTCTCGCTGCACCATCAGGGTCGGAAACGACCTCACCGACACATTCGATACCAAAAAAGGATTTAGGCAAGGCGATGCGCTGTCATGAGACTTTTTCAATTTGATTCTTGAGAGGATTGTGCAAAACTCCCGAGCCAACACCAGAGGCAAAATTTTCCAAAAATCGGTGCAACTACTAGCATACTCCGACGATATTGACATCATTGGTAGTACTCAACGTGATGTCATAGCCACGTTTGCTAGTATAGAGAAGGAAGCGGCGAAAATGGGTTTAGCAGTAAATGAGGGTAAGACTAAGTATATGCTGTCAACACGAATGGACACACAACATCGACGAATTGGACAGAACGTCACCATTGACAGATATAACTTTGGGGTAGTACGGGCCTTTGTCTACCTCTGCTCCGCTATTAACTCTGACAACAACATCTCGTCAGAAATCAAACAAAGAATTACTGTTGCCAATTGCTGTTTCTTCGGGCTAAAAAGGCAATTTAGTAGTAAAGCCCTCACTCGAACTACTAAGGAGATCCTATATAAGACCCTGATCATCCCAGTCCTGCTCTACGGCGCTGAAGCATGGACCATATCAAAAGCGAGAGAAAAATTCTTCGAAAATCTTTGGTCCCGTTTGCGTGGACGGGCTATGGAGACGAAGATTCAACTAAGAACTATACGAGCTGTACAGCGACATACCCCTAGTCAAAAAACTCCGCATTGGACGTTTAAGATGGCTAGTACATGTAGAAAGAGTGGACACCAATACTCCGGCTCGCAGAGTCTTCAATTCCCAGCCAGACGTCGGACGCATTAGAGGAAGACCTCGCCTTAAGTGGCGCGCACAAGTGGAAACCGACCTCAACCAACTTGAAGTGCGCAACTGGAGGCAGTTAGCTAAGGACCGGGCCAATTGGAGAGGCATGTTGGTTGAGGCCCAGGTTCATCCCGGACTGTAGCTCCACTTAAGTAAGTAAGAAGTACTTGTTCTGGAATATCTGTGTGTCCCGACAGAATGGGTGGATGTTAATGAATTCAGTACTGTACCACAGAGATAGTCTGCAATTCATTTACTTGATTGTTCCCCTGGCATGTCACTAAGGTGACAGCAGCTGATGCACGGACTGGAATTTGTACGGGAACATGCGCAAGTCTTTGACAAAAATTCGCCTTAGGGACGATATTTTAGGGGACAGCTCGACATTCTCGGCAACAGCAGCAATATTCTCGGAACAACTGACGCTCTTGGCAACATCTCGTGTGGTCCCATATTCTTCAAGGTTGGTGGCCAAACGGCGCAGTGTTTGCGCAGTCGGTGTTTCACGGCCGTGGAATCGGGGACTGAATTCGCTCCGATTATTCCGCGTTCTTGTGGAGTGTATCGCTCTATGACTTGTTCACTTGTATTCTACATCTGTCTAGTCCACAAATGTCAAAACAGATTTGACATTGGCGGCCATTTGCAAAAATAAAAGCATCTTCCAATAGGGTGATCTCTTTTGGCCCACCTTCTAGATACATCCCATAAAAATACTGAAAATATTTATTCCCTTGCGAACTTTTTTTTACCCCCATAGATGGGCACCCTTGCTGGTAATTTGATGATAAAACATGCTCACCCTGAATTTCCATCCGACATATTTATAACTTTCAAAGCCCTCGACGTGATGGTTAAACTTGGCCGCAACCTTGGATATGAAGTTGTAACTATGGCCGAATTTCTGAAGACCAATATGAAGAAAAAAATAATCACAGCATTCATCCTGAAGCCATATCCAAAGGATAAATTCATTTTTAAATCATACAAGGTAAGTATTTCTAAGTCCTTGCGCCACGGTCCAATTCGTGTCCATTTCTGTATTTAAGATTCATCACTGTTTCCTTTCAGATAATGCCAAGAGCTCAAAACGCCCATGCCTATGTCAACGCAGCGTTTCTCCTCGAATTGAACCCACTTAACGGGTTAGTGGCATCAGCTCGAATCTGCTTTGGTGGAATCAACCCCGACTTTGCACATGCTTCTAAAACAGAAAGGCTTTTAAAAGGAAAGCAACTCTTCTCTCACAATGTTATCCGGAATCTACTTGCTCAACTAAATTTGGAAGTAACCCCGACTATAGATTCAGTCGGTGCTTCAGTGGAGTACCGCAAGGTACTTGCCTGCGGCCTGTTTTATAAATTTCTTATAGCAATAGCCCCAATGCAGGCGATCCCGAAAAAGCTAAAAACTGGTGGCGAATTACTTAAACGCCCCTTGTCATCTGGACGTCAAACTTTCGAGAACAACTGGGATGTCTTACCAGTGACGGCGCCCCCTAAAAAGCTTGAATCCATGGTTCAATGTTCAGGAGAAGCTAGATACATGAATGACTTACCAGTCCAGCCGCGGCAAGTTTGGTGTGACTTTGTTCATGCCACTAAAGTTGGAGTCACGATTCAAAGGATCGATGCCTCGGAGGCCTTGAAGATACCAGGTGTTGTGGCGTTTTATTCAGCTAAGGACATACCAGGGAAGAACTCGTTTGTGAGTACAAAGGGGTTTGGTTTGCTAGTAGATGAGGAGATATTTTGCTCTGGCAAGGTGATATACTTCAGCCAGCCTATAGGAATGATAGTCGCCGAGTCCAGAGCTTTGGCTTCATATGCAGCGTCCAAGGTTATGATCACGTACAGCGCAGACAACCCAAAGGTATATGTCAACATGATGGACGTCTTGGAAGCGAATCTGGTTGATAGAATGATTGATGTGTTAGTGTCTCCAATAAAGGAGCTTAAACTTGGCCCTGAAGTGGTTATATCTGGATCTGGATCTTTGGAACTCGGCCAGCAGTATCACTTTCCAATGGAAACGCATACAACAGTTGTTATGCCGATAGAGGGACGGCTCGAGGTCTACTCAGCCTCACAATGGATGGATATTAACCAGATGGCGATTGCAGAGTGCCTTAACATGAACCAGGCTGACGTCCAGTTGAATGTTCGCAGAGTTGGTGGAGGTTTCGGAAGTAAGCTCACCAGAAACGGTTTGGTAGCATGCGCAGCTGCTTTGGCAGCGTCAAAACTCAATCGGACAACTCGTTTTGTGCAGACAATCGAATCCATGATGGGGTCCCTTGGCAAGCGATGGGCCTGCTACAATGAATATGAGTTCCATGCAAGCTCTAGTGGAAGGGTTATTGGGATAAAAAACATGATCTTCGAAGATGGTGGTCATATACCTAGTGAGAATGCGATTGTATATGCTATGGAACCTTCGATGAGAAGTTGCTACGATTTCGGTGATAAGCTGAAAGTTGACGCAAAGATAGTTCTGACGGATGCGCCTAGTCATACATGGTGTAGAGCTCCGACTACCGTGGAAGGCTTTGGAATGATTGAGAATATAATGGAACATATTGCATTCAAGGCGGGTCTTGATCCTGTCGATGTTAGGCTAGAAAATATCGCATCCGATCACAAGATCCGTGGGCTGTTGGATAGGTTTATTGACACCTCTGAGTATAGGAAGAGAAGGGATGAAATCGATATGTATAATCGGGAAAATCGGTGGAGGAAGAGAGGAATCGGTATTTCACTCATGAATTTCCATTTGTTTCATCTTGGACCGTTTCAAGCAACCGTGGCAATCTACCATGGTGACGGAACAGTGGTGGTTTCACATGGTGGTATAGAAATGGGCCAAGGGCTGAATACAAAGGCAGCTCAAGTTGCCGCTTTTGCGCTGGGAATTCCTCTGGAAATGGTACGCATTGATAACAGTAACACAGTAAACGGAGCCAATTCCATGTTTACAGGTGCATCCATAGGAACTGAGTGTGTCTGTATGGTTAGTATCATTTTTGGGCTTAGAAACAAATTTTTTTCAAATCTTATTTTAGGCCGTTCGTAAAGCATGCGATACCTTGCTGGGTCGTCTAAATCCGATCAGAGAGACCATGAAAAGTGCCACATGGCAAGTCCTTGTGGAGGAAGCACATCTACGTTGTGTGAACCTTATCGCTAGTGACGTCTTCCGTAGAACTGATTTGGAGCCTTACACCATTTACGGCATGTCTCTGACAGAAATGGAAGTAGATATCCTTACTGGAAATTACCTCATCAAACGGGTGGACATTCTAGAGGATACCGGAAAGAGTATCAATCCGTCAGTGGATGTTGGACAGATTGAGGGCGCATTTATGATGGGACTAGGGTATTATTTGACAGAGAAATTAATCTATGATCGAGACTCAGGAGAGCTGTTGACCAATCGCACATGGAATTATAAACCACCGGGTTGCAAGGATATACCAATTGACTTTCGAATTGAACTAATCCAGAAGAGTCCGAATCCAGCCGGCTTTATGAGTTCGAAAGGTATGCTGAGGTATTTTTATTCAAAAAGTGGTGTCTAATGTTGTGTGATTTTAGCTACTGGTGAGCCAGGGGTATGTTTAGCAGTCTCAGCCGTATTTGCTATTCAGCACGCTTTACAATCGGCGAGAAATGATGCCGGCTTGGAGACTAAATGGCTTAGTCTTGGTGCACCTACTACACCGGAATATGTTGTTTTAAATGCTGGCAATGATGTCAGACATTTTACTTTCGAGGAGTAGGGATCAGGTCTTGCAATTCAATTTTTTTATGTTTTGTTTTTTTTTTTTTTAGTCCTAGCACATAAGGAAGTGAAATAATCCTTAATGATATACCAGGTTGAAGGTGCACTAAAGCTTGGTTTTACCTTGGGGGTCAAAGGTTAAGCCGAAGATAATCTTAACAAATATTTATGGCTACATTTTGGCTTTATAAAAATCGCCTTGAATTAAATCTAAAGGACTGATACTTATGATTGCTATATCGGTCAAGGGAATTCATTGTTGAAAATCATCTTGTTTTTGTAATATTCGCCTCAAAATTAAAAATAAAAGCTTGGCAATACTGTTACCGGGAAATTGTTTTGTCAAATTGGAAATAGTTGACACATGGAAGTACATATATTCGTTTCGACACCCTCTTGCATCCTTCTAGGCGGTCGAACTTTTCATTCGAACTCATTAATAGCTCACAATGACAACCTGTACAAAGCTTTTTTGAAAGAAATTCACTAAAATAAGCTAAGCCGAAATTTAAGGCCGCGCTGTGGATTGGCCAAACGTGGTTTTTATTGTATGTTCTCTATTTAATTGTAATAAATTGGTTTTTGTTAATAAAAATGTTGAAAAGTTGTTTTAATAAAACAAAGTCATAGGTGAACGAAATATCTAAAGAACCGTGTATCTACAGGAATTCTACAGGATTCTCTTCAAACGCTGGGGAACCGCAAGGATCAATTCTCTCACCCACTCTATTTCTGCTGCACATTAATCATTTTTTGAGGACAGCTAATCGCCGATGATAGTACTCTAATAGCGTCTATCACAAATGACCGCTATTTCTTCTGACCAGCATATAAACGAAGACCAACGAAAGATTAAAGCATGGGGAAAGGAAAACCTAGTTCAATTCAAATCAAAGAAACCGCAGTATGTAACATTTAAAATAAAGAACAAGCCCACAGTTCCGCAAATCGAAATGGAGAATACAGTCCTCAACTCAGAAGACTCCATGCATCTTCTATTGGTCAGATCTATCATGGCAACAACATGCAACCTCTATTGTCAAATCAGCATCTAAGTTACCTTCTCGGAGCTAAGAGTTATTTTACACTATCCCAGCTTCTAATTATTTATGAACCCCTTAGTACGACCAGGTCGTGAATACTGTTCTCAGGTTTGGAGTTCGGCCCCGAAACATACATTGAACTTACCGAACTCTAAGAAAGACATGCAATCCACCTTATTGACGATTCTTACCATACTTCAAAGCTAAAACCTTCTCTCATCGTCATCTGAGCTGATAAGACGCGTTGAAATAATTTAAAAATGTCTCATCGTACGTTTTCGGCGCCTCGCCATGGTTCCATGGCTTTTTACCCCAAGAAGTGTGCAGCTTATTACCGTGGTAAGGTGAAGGCTTTCCCCAAGGATGATGCCTCAAAACCAGTGCGCCTTACATTCTTCGTTGGATACAAGGCCGTTTTGACCCATATCATATGAAGCTGACCGTCCTGGATCAAGGATCAGCAAGAAGGTGGTCGTAGAAGCCGTAACCATGTTAAAAACTCCACCATTGTTGGAGCTGGTCAGCTATATTGAGACTACATTCGTTCCCAGTGCTTTAGTCAATGTTTCAGCTCAGTATTGTCCGAGGAGTGGCGTAGTTGCTTTTACAAGAACTGGTACAAGAGCAGGAAGAAGGCTTTCTCTAAGCCTAGCAAGAAGTGGAATAACGATGTTCTCAAGAAGACTTCAGAGAGATAGTCCGCTACTGCAAAGTCATCCGCGTTATTGCCCACTCTCAGATCCGTTTGATCAAGCAACGCCAAATGAAGAGCCATATCATGGAAATCCATTTGACCGATGGCAGCATTGAAAACAAAGTTAAGTGGGCCAAGGAACACTTGGAACAAGCCGTCCTAGTATCCAATGTCTTCGGACAAGATGAAGTATTTGACTACTTTGGTATTATCAAGGGTAAAGGTTCCAAGTGTCCGTTGGCACACAGAGAAATTGCCCTGCAAGACGCACAAGGGTCTGCGTAAGGTTGCTAATATTGGAGCATGGCATCCAATCGTGTGATCTTCCCTGTTGCACGTGCCCGTCAGAAGGGTTACAATGACCATACTGAGATCAACAAGAAGATCTACCACATCGAAGTTGGAATTCACACCAAGGATGGCAAGGTCATCAAGAATAACGCCTACACTAAGTACGATTTAACTGATAAGAGCATCACCCCAATGGTTGGTTTCCCTCAAATCAGTGAAGTGAACAATGACTTCGTCATGCTTAAGAGATCTTAAATTGGATCCAAATAGCATCTCATCACCCTTTCGAAAAGTTAGTGCACACAAACCGCGCTTCATTTTAACAAATCAAGCTGAAGTTCCTCGATACATCTTCAAAGAGGAATCGCCTGCTGCCGACAAATTGGACTTCATGGTTCGACTCAAGAAGAATCGTATCAAGGATGAGCAAGCTGCTATACCACTGCTGCTCCAGCTGTTTCAAATGTGTAGTTCTTGCATAGACATTCCTAGACTTGTTTCATTTCATCGACCTTCAAGGCACCCAGTTCAGCTCACAGGCAGACGGTCCATCTAACAACGGCACGAACGACACCATATCTCCTTTTTTTGTTGTTATATAGAATAAGCAAACAATGCAACGAACTTTCAAAAGACCAGCTTCTAAAAGTATATAACCTACAATGCAAGCATCATCTCAAGGCTCTTCTGGAGAGTAATAATTTCGGCGTACGTAGCAAAGTGAATACCACCCCTACTCCAAAATACCTGTTCATACTTTCTGAAGTACCAATACAGTCTGGGATAATCCTTGGCCTCAACCAACTTACTTACTTACTTAAGTGGCGCTACGGTCCGGGATGAACCTGGGCCTCAACCAACATGCCTCTCCAATTAGCCCGGTCCTTAGCTAACTGCCTCCAGTTGCGCACTTCAAGTTGGTTGAGGTCGGTTTCTACTTGTGCGCGCCACTTAAGGCGATGTCTTCCTCTACTGCGTCCGACGTCTGGCTGGGAATCGAAGACTCTGCGAGCCGGAGTATCGGTGTCCATTCTTTCTACATGTCCTAGCCATCTTAAACGTCCAATGCTCGTATAGTTCGTGGTTGAATCTTCGTCTCCATAGCCCGTCAACGCAAACGGGACCGAAGATTTTTCGAAGAATTTTTCTCTCGAATCGACCAAGGATTTCTTCATCCGCTTTTGATACTGATGTAACACATGCGTTAATGAATTATATTAATTTCTGGTACTACTGTACCATAGTTATGAAAATGTATTACCCTGTTTTTGTATGGCAAATTTGAAGAATATAAATGTTTCTTTTTGTATATTGGAATTGAGCGAGTTTACTTCAGTGGCGACGAGGATTTTTTTTTTCAATTTTTTCGAACGTGCGAATCGTGAAAACGTTTTGAGAAAGTAAATTACATTTTTATAAATGGATAAGGATTTTCTTGAGAGTATCCTAAAATCACAGCGTGATTGGATGGAGAGGATATTGACGGATCAAAAGTCATGGTTTTCGCAAAACACGCAAGTAACGTCGGCAACGAGTGCATCGGTAATCCAACCATTTCCAGCTTATAAGAAGGAAGATAATTGGAAAACCTATCTCAAGCAGATGGAACAGCACTTCGAGGCATGCCGAATCACAGACGATAACCAAAAACGCGCATTTTTCCTGTCTTGGGTTGGAGCAGATAACTTCGAGATCCTACAAAAACTCTACGGCGTAGATGATCTGGCCACTAAAAGTTTCAAAGACCTCACTGGTAAGCTAAGTGCACATTTCACTTCTAAAATCCACGTACTTGCAGCGCGTTTCCAATTTCATAAGACGGTGATGAAGCCTGGCCAGTCTTATGCATCTTGGGTTGCAGATCTTCGAGGAGTGGCTCGTAATTGCCTTTTCACGTGTCCAGGTGAAAACTGTGGGAACTCATATGTGGACAACATGATACGAGACATTCTGGTATTATACACACCCCACAACAGTGTACGCACTCAAGCGCTCCAGAAGGCAGATGCATCACTCGAAGATGTACTTGACATTGCGAGTGCATTTGAGACTACACAAAAAACGTTTTCCACAATTACTGATAACAATAATGTTGTTGAAGTAAATCAGCTTCCAGTGACTAACGGACATAGTGATTACCGTACATCCTCGCAACCTCAATCAAATTATAAATCTTGCCCAAACTGTTTTGTCCACCACAGTAGGGCCGAGTGTCGGCACTACAAATCAGTCTGTCATAGATGCAAGAAAGTTGGTCACATTGAGGCTGTGTGCATGTTAGGAGGAAGTACGGCAGGTGGTGGAGGATGTGTGAAAGCTAGCAGTAAAAACAAAAATCGTGGAAGTCGTAAAAGCTCGCAACGACAACAAAAATCTGAACCGCAAAAGAGGGTTTCAGCTAAATATTCAGAGAAACGTCATTTTGCCGAAGTAGTACAATCACATGATGACAGTCGAGTTGGTTCAAGCTCGGGCATCATGATGGAACTAGCTGTGAATGGGAAGATGATGACGTTTCAAGTTGACACAGGAGCATCATGTTCGTTGGTGGGATACGAGGGCTATAGACAATTGGGCCAACCTGAATGTTATACAACGAACAAGACTTTGCAGGCGTATGGTGGAGCACCGCTATCCATTAGAGGAGAGTTGGAAGTAGATGTTGTTTACAAGGAAGCAACACATAAAGTCAATTTAATCGTGGTTAATACCGGTGGATCCAACATCCTAGGAAGGGACTGGTTTAAAGCATTTAACCTAACTATTGTACATTCGATTTTGCAAATCGACTCAAGCAACTCAATTCTTAACAGCATTGAAGCACTATGTAAGACACATTCTGAGTTGTTTTCACCCGAGTTAGGTAAGTGCAAGGAGTACAAAGCGCATCTAGCACTGAAAGATGGAGCCGTCCCAAAGTTTGTTCGACATCGACCGATTCCATATGCACTACTAGAGGACACCAAAAAAGAAGTTGACCGCTTGATTGCAGCTCAGATTCTCAAACAGGTACATCGTACACAGTGGGCAGCTCCCGTTGTAATAGTGCAGAAGGCGAATGGTGGCTTACGAATTTGTGGAGACTTTAAGTCTAGTGTAAATCCTCAGCTTATCGCTAATCGTCACCCGATACCACGTATTCGTGACATTTTCCACACACTTCGTGGGGGGCAGCTGTTTACAAAGATCGATCTCTCGGATGCCTATCTTCAAATCGAGTTGGATGACGAGTCGAAGGAGATGGCTGTGATTAACACACCCTTTGGTTTGTACCAATACCAACGTCTTCCGTTTGGAATAAGCAGCGCACCGGGTGAGTTCCAGAATATAATGGAGCAGCTGTTTGCCGACCTGCCGGTAGCTGTGTATCTGGACGACATCGTTGTTTCGGGTAAGGATGATGTGGAACACTTGCAGATGTTGAAGGAGGTGTTTGGTCGTCTTCAAAGTAATGGGTTCCGGTGCAATAAACAGAAATGCACTTTTGCTAAAAGGGAGCTAGAGTACTTGGGCCACACACTGTCTGCCGCGGGAATACGTCCTTCCGAGAAACATATGGTAGCACTCCGAAACATACCACAGCCCTCGAATCTAAAGGAGTCGGAAGCTTTAATAGGTAAATTGAACTATTATAATCAATTTATACCAAATTTCTCGCAGGTAGCTGGACCTCTAAATGCACTACGTACAAAAGGCGCTGAGTTTGTATGGTCCACTAGCCAAAAAAATGCGATGGAAACTTTAAAACGCAGCATACTGGAAGCTGCACGACTAGCCCACTTTGATGAAACGCTACCTGTGATCTTGGCTACTGATGCCTCCAGCTACGGCATTGGAGCAGTTATATCACACAGATATCCGGATGGGACGGAACGGCCTATAGCCTTCGCCTCCAAAACACTCGATAAGCATCAAAAGTTATACAGCCAGGTTGAAAAGGAGGCGTTGTCAATTGTATATGGAGTGAAGAAATTTCACTGCTACTTGTATGGTCGGCCGTTTGAATTGCAGACGGACCATAAGCCTTTGACGACCATATTTAATCCCAGTAAATCGATTCCTGAAATGACAATGCGCCGCCTTCGCAACTGGGCCCTGACTCTTATGGCCTATAATTACCAAATCAAGTACCGACCTACCTCAAAACATGGGAATGCAGATGCGTTGTCACGCCTGCCAGTGGGTCCTGATGCTGAGTTCGACAAGTCGGAGGGCGAATGTCATGAATTAAATACTATTATGGAAGAGTATAGTACAGGTCCGTTAAATGCTGACTCAATCGGCAAATATACTCTAAAGGACAAAGTATTGAAGAAAGTTGCCGCGTACATAAAAAATGGATGGCCGACTTGGCTGCCTGATGAAGATACTGATATTAAACCTTATTTTGACCGTAAGTTGGGTTTGACAATACACAATAATATCATTCTTTTAAGTTCAGATTCTGATCGAGTTGTTATTCCGGAGGGGATGCAGGCTAGAGTGCTTAAATATGTCCATGAAGGTCACTGGGGCGTTTCTAGGATGAAGCGACTAGCACGACAATATATCTGGTTCCCAGGTATAGATAAACAAATTGATAAGATAGTAGCGGGATGTACTATTTGTCAAGAAGCTGCAGCCGATCCAAAACGGGAGTACAGCAATTGGCCTCCGGCAGATGAACCATGGGAAAGAATACACTTAGATTTCGCTGGGCCATTTTATAACAAAATGTGGCTTATATGTGTAGACTCGTTTTCGAAATTCCCATTTGTGGTGTCCATGTCATCTATAACCGCCGAAGCAACTATCAAGGCGATCCAATCAATTTTCTCGATTGAAGGACTTCCGAAACTGATTGTCACTGACAATGGAACGCAGTTCACGGCACAATTATTCAAGGAATTTTGCGAGTTCCACTCAATTCAGCACTTCAGAACAGCTCCTTTTCACCCAGCATCCAATGGGCAAGCTGAGAGGTTTGTCCGAACTTTCAAGGAGTCGTTTAAGAAGAACATGGCTGAGAAGAAGGACACCGATATAGCTCTGAACTTATTCCTTTCTACTTACCGATCAACACCTTATGGAGATTCACTCAAATCTCCAGCAGAACTACTTCATGGGCGGCAGTATCGAAACCTTCTCTCATGTTTCGTTCCAGAGAAAAATAAGTTAAAGCTTAAGTTCACTGCGTCAAAATTTCGCTGTTTACAGGAGGTGTTCGTTCGCGAGTATTTGAAGTCAAAGAAGTGGTCAACCGGAATTATTAAAGACGTATTTGGTAACAAGATGTATGGAATTCAAACACAAAGTGGATATTTGAAACGTCACCAAAACCAGATTCGTCCATCAAGATGCCAATGGGGTTATGATACCACCATCATGCCACCATCTGGGTCTGCGAACCAACGACAAGCAACCTTAAGGGAAGGTAATTTTAAATGTAATAATACTGAAAACTTCGATTATTATAAACAGGTTGGTGAAAAGGATTGCCTCAATACCAATGAAGACGGGGAGAAATCTCTCTCTAGAGATGAAGTGATCCCGGATGCAGATCCAGTCAGCCAACCAGGTTCGTCAAGCGAGGTTATCCAACCACCAGCCACACTTGACATCAGAAGATCACATCGGGCTAAGAAAAAGCCTGAACGTTTTCAACCCTAGATGTGGAGCTTTAATAACGTCCGAGGAGATGATGTAACACATGCGTTAATGAATTATATTAATTTCTGGTACTACTGTACCATAGTTATGAAAATGTATTACCCTGTTTTTGTATGTCAAATTTGAAGAATATAAATGTTTCTTTTTGTATATTGGAATTGAGCGAGTTTACTTCAGATACGGTCCATGCTTCATCGCCGTAGAGCAGGACTGGGATGATCAGGGTCTTATATAGGATCTCCTTAGTAGTTCGAGTGAGGGCTTTACTACTAAATTGCCTTCTTAGCCCGAAGAAACAGCGATTGGCAGGAGTAATTCTTCGTTTGATTTCTGACGAGATGTTGTTGTCTTAGTCGAGGTAGACAAAGTCCCTAACTATCTCTGTCAATGGTGACGTTCTGCCCAATTCGTCGATGATGTGTGTCCATTCGTGTTGACAGCATATACTTAGTCTTACCCTCAATATCGTCAGCGTATGCTAGTAGTTGCACCGATTTTTTGAAAATTGTGCCTCTGATGCTGGCTCGGGAGTTTTGCACAATCAAGAATCAAAATGAAGAAGTCACATGACAGCGCATCGCCTTGCCTAAATCCTTTTTTGGTCGGTGAAGTCGAGAATTCTCCATCGTCATTCTACACAAACGGACGAGTTTGGACAGTATACCAAAACTAGACATGACTCTGTATAGTTCGTCTCTATAAATGCTATGCGGCTTTGAAATCGATAAATAGGTGGTGGGCATCGATTTGGACTTCATGGGTTTTTTCCAGGATCTGCCGAAGTGTGAAGCTTTGATCGATTGTGGACTTTCCTGGCCTAAAACCACACTGATAAGGGCCGATCAGGTTGTTGGTAAACGGTTTCAAGCGTTCACATATTACGGCAGATAGGATCTTCTAAGCAATGTTGAGTAGACTTATGCCTCTGTAGTTGGCGCAGTTCAGAGGTTCCATTCTTCAGGCATGCTTTCAAACGACCAGATTTAGCTTATGAGTTGGTGAATGTTGCTTACCAAGTCATCTCCGCCAGCTTTATAAAGCTCAGCGGGAAGGCCGTCATTTCCGGTGGCCTTATTAAGCTTAAGGGTAGATATTGCTATCCCCACTCTACTTAGGTCGGGTGGTTGGCAGTTTTCGCTGTCGTTTCCAATATTAAATGGTTCGTTCTGCCTGACAGCGGAATGTTGTTCGTCATCGTCGTTTAACAGTCTGCAGAAGTGATTCTTCCATATCCTCAGCATCGACTGTGTCTCAACTACGATATTTCCTTGTTCATCTCGACAGGATTCTGTTCGAGCCTTGTAGCCTTGGCTTTGACGTTTTACACTTTGGTAAAACTTGCGAACATCGTTCCTGGAGTGGCACCTCTCTATATCCCCGATAGCGCGCTTAGCTTGCTCTTTTTTCTTCTTTCTGAAAAACCGATGTTCTTCCCTTCTTCTTTGCCTATAGAGCTCAATGGCAGCTCTCGTCTTCACCTGCAGCTTATTGTGGTAGGCCTCTTTCTTGGCTGCGAGCATCTGTCAGCATTCCTCATCGAACCAGGGGTTTCTTGCTGGTGGCCGCTAGAAACCTAGCACATCAGTTGCGGCTGATCTAATGGCTTGTTGGCATCGTTGCCATTGTTCTTCGACATTAGATGCTGGTGGTGTGGTGTGAATCGAGAGGTATACGCGTTGCGCGAAGGTCTTGGCGGGCTGTGGCGATTGTAGTCTTTTGAAATTAATTTTTTCACAGTATTTCTGATTTGTTGTGGCGTGGTGGATATCCGTATCCTTACCTTGGCTGCAACAAGGTAGTGGTCCGAGTCGATGTTAGCCCCTCGGAATGTTCGGACATCCAAAATACGGTATTCGTGCCTCTTGTCTATCGCAATGTGTTCAATTTGGTTGACTGTTCGTTGATCTGGAGTCTGCCATATCCCCTTATGGATATCCAGGTGAGGAAACCGTGTGCTGGCTATAGTGGCATTTCGTTCCGTAGCGAAGTCAATTAGCCTAAGTCCGATACCAGACGTGTTGTCGTGTAGGCTATATTTTCCGACAGTACTGCTAAAGATGTCTTCTCTTCCTAGCTTTGCGTTAAAATCTCCCAGCACGATTTTAACATCTTACTTTGGTAGTCGCTCATAAGTTTTGTCCAGGAGCTCGTAGAAGCGTCCTTAGTTGTATCATCTTTTTCCTCCGTCCGATCATATAAGGCTTATATTGGCGAATTTGGCCTTGATGCAGATTGTAACAATGCGTTCGCAAATGTCTTGGAAACATACGATTTCTTGCCTAAGTCTGGCACTAATAACAAATCCGCATCCGAATAGTCTCTGTTTCTGCTCACTATAACACGGTACATAGTAGATGTCACAACTTTTTATCCTCTTTTTGTCCGGTCCATCCCGCCCTATTTCCTGTATGGCAGTTATGTCTGCTTTGTAGTAGTTGAGGGCTTCCACTAGTTGTTCGACTGAAACTCTCCTGTTTAATGTTCTCACATTCAAAGTGCAGATACGAACGTGCGTCGTTGTCCTTTTTTTTTAGCAGGGTCATCAACAATAAGAGCAGTCCTTTCCGAGGCTATTGGTTGCTTCGTAACAATAGTTTTTTTTCATGGGTGGGTAGTAAACCCAAAGCACAACCCCCAACCTGGAGGGCCAGTTCCAATTTATTAGATACCCTTGGACACGGGGCCATCAGTATCCATTACGGAATTGAGCGCTGCCCTTGGCCTTTCGGTTCATCCGCCACCATCTCTGTTCAAGAGGCCTGACTTACCCTAGATATTCCTAGATAACCTGTCCGAATATGTCAAATCAGTTCAACTATAGGTTCGCCTGGAACAGCAGACCGGGTATTCCGTGCCAGTCTGACCAGGCTGTTTGTAGTGTTGCTGTTTTTCGTCTTGGTATCAACACTCGCACTTATAGTTCAGCAAGTCAAATCCGGTTAGTCAAAGCCAATCAGGGTCTGCCCTCGTTCTACAACAGAGCGGTAAAATATACGAAAATCTTTCCTGGAGTACCACCTCTCTATATCTTCGATCTAGCGCGTTTCTTGTTTTTATACCCTATCCCATAGGGGGGTATATTAGTTTTGATACTTAGTTTGTAACATAGAGAAATAATTTTGCTACATATACCTCAAAGTATATGGATCGACTCAGAATCACTAGCTGAGTCGAATTAGCCATGTCTGTCTGTCCGTCCGTCCGTCCGTCCGTCCGTCCGTCCGTCCGTCCGTCCGTCCGTCCGTCCGTCTGTCTGTTCGTCAGCGGTTTTTGGGCCTTAAATTTTGAGCTAGGATAATGAAATTTGGTATATAGGATCCTCGTCCGTGCCACCAGAACAAGTGTAAACATTTTTGAAATCCGCCCACTACCACGCCCCCTTTTTAGGAAAACTTATTTTTTGGCCAAACCGTAAGGAATTTCAAAAAAGTGTCTGAGTAGCATATTTAGACAATCCTAATATCTATATTTCGTTCATACAAAGTTTTTTGCCACGCCCACTTTTTGGGGGCGTTTTTAGTAAAAATCGCTTTTTGTCCAAATTTTAAAACTTTCGAAAAAAATTTTGATGCAAATACATCCGAAATGGTAATATAAACATTTTGTCAATAGATCATTTTCACCTACGCCCACATTTTGGGGGCGTTTTCTTACAAAAACCATTTGTATAACCCATCCCAAGGCATTAGCAATAGAAATACGTTGTTTTTTGTCGAACCACATAAGATTTTGAGAAACTATCTGAGCAATATATTGTGAGAATGTCATAAGGCCTATATTTTGAGGATATTAATTTAAAGGATGGGATGGGATAGGGTATTCAACGATCCGCATAGCGGATTGTAGCCTCTCATATGTTTTTTTTTCTTTTTTTTGAAAAGGCTGAGGTTTTCCATCTTTCTTTGTCTTTAAAGCTCAATGGTAGCTCTCGTCTTCAGCTGCAGGTCTATAGGTCTTGTGTTTGTCTGCAATCATCTGTCAGTATTATTCGTCAAACCTAGCACATCAGTTGATCATCCGCAACTGTGGCTTATTGACATAGTCGCCATTAGTCTTCGACATTAGAAGCTGGTGGTATGGTTATAATCAAGAAGTTCGCGTTCTGCAGAGATTAAAACTTAGTATTGGACTTGTACTTGGAAATAATGGCGGGGAAACCTTGTGCTGACTGTTATGTGATTTCGTTCCAGAGAATTCAACTAGCCTAAGGCAGTTCTCAGACGTATTACTCTGTGGACTCTGTTCCTACATTCGGATTAAAATCACTCAGCGCTAGCACTATGAGATGTTGTCAATCGCGGAAACGGCCTGTATGTATGTTGTTAATGAAGGCAATACCACTCCTGGATATTACGATACTCATAAACAGCTTTACGATTATTTGAGCAATATCTGCTACTGAAGTAAAATCCAAGCTAGTCCCACTGTCAAGAAGAGCTCAAAGCTCTTTGCTCATCCTTTATCCCAATTACCCTGTGATCTTGGTCATTGGAATATAGGCGACAACGAGATGGCATAATTTGGGAAAAACAGATGCCTGTGATCGGATTTCAAACAGTCCATCTGCACTTCTTCAACACTGTGAACTCTCAATGAAGCTATGGTCAGAATATGACAAAAACCAAATCAACAAACTTCTACGGTATGATAGAACCCTACTGTCTATATTGGTAAGAGCAGTCACTAGTTATAACCTCCTTTGAAGCTATGCGATGAGACTAAGCCTCAAGAATATTTAGGGACTGTGTTGAAGGTGGGATTAACTGACATCTGCTACATGAGGAATAGCACACTTGGAAGGGATTACTTTTAATTTATCCAAGAACTTCCCAAAACCTTTATCGTGCTCTTTACAGATTTCCAAAATGGCTGGATTGAATGATCCGTAAAGAAGGAATGAAAAGCTCACCCACATTAAAGGGTATCATAATGAGACCGCAGAAAACTGCGTGTGACCGGGTTAAGCACATACCAGCTTGCCAACCCATTAACCTGACCTACCAAACCTACCCTGAAAGCCGATTTCAGATTTTTGCAATAGTACGCTTGTTAATCAATACGGCAACAGTCTCAAAAGATTGTGATGGTGTTTAGGATTTCAATCGTTCCCATGACCCTTTTGTAAGACCCTCTTTCATCAAACATCGACCGAACTTGTTTGTCTCCTCTCTTATCTTCAGTTTACTTACATCTCAAGAGTCAATAGTTACAAAGCAAACACTTGCCACCCATGAGATACATTTGTGTTCACTCAAATGTACGTTCGAGATAAGAATGGGAAATATCAATTTCTGTTAAGCCCGCTAGAGATAATTGATCTTTTCAAATTAAAGGGAGGTACTCCGCTCAGAACCCTTATTCATCAAGTAGCTTTGCTGCTGTTAAGTCGTCTAGTCTTAAACGGTAAACGTCAGTGTCAAGTGGAACTCTAAAATAGTAATCAACATGTCGATAGATCTAGTGGTCAATGGAATACCGTACGAAGGTTAGTCCAATCATCCCTATCACTTGGTCTATCATTTTCTTTTTATCTTAAATTTAGTGGACCTAAACGGCCTTCCTGCTGATATAACACTAAACACCTTTATCCGAGAGCATGTAGGCCTTTCTGGTACAAAGTTTATGTGCCTCGAAGGAGGCTGTGGGGTATGCGTCTGTGTGGTCAAAGGACGACACCCAGTGAGTGGAGAGGAACACACTTGGAGTGTAAATTCGGTAAGACATACATGCTTGACACAAGCTCCCGATTAATAGTTTCATCTTGATAGTGCCTGACGCTTTTGAACGTCTGTGATGGCTGGGATATAACGACCATCGAAGGAATTGGTAACAAGTCCAATGGATACCATCCGATCCAAAAGAAGTTAGCGGAACTGTATGGAAGTCAATGTGGATACTGTTCCCCCGGAGTTGTGATGAATATGTACGGCCTGTTGAAGTCGAAGAATGGTAAGGTCACCATGGAAGAGGTGGAGAACTCATTTGGTGGAAATATTTGTCGTTGCACTGGTTATCGTCCGATTTTGGACGCAATGAAGACCTTCGCAGTGGATAGTCCCACACCGGTGGAGTGTCGAGATATCGAGGATCTGGGTAGTCCATGTCCCAAAACCGGCCAACAATGTGGTGGACTATGTAAGAAGCCGCCGAAGTCCTATGACAATGGAACTAAGTGGTTTTGGCCGAAAACCCTACCAGAATTATCCAACATCATCTCAGGTTTTTCGAATGACAAATATATCCTCGTAGCTGGTAACACTGGACATGGTGTGTACCGTCGTACGGCAGATGTTACACATTTTGTTGATGTTAGCCATGTTGCGATCCTGCATAGTCATACTATTACCAGTTCCGGTATAACATTGGGAGCAAACCTGAGTCTCACCGAGGCTATGGAGATTTTCATCAATGCTGCGAAAATACCAGGTTTTGAGTATTGCCAGGAGTTGTATGATCATTTTGATTTAATCGCCAATCTTCCGGTTAGAAATGTAAGTATTGGCTTAATCTTGTAACTTTTGTTCAAAACAGTGGTCCTGCTGGTATTCTTTTAGGCTTACTTCGGGTTTTTCTTGTTTAGGTCAGAACGTCTCTTGCGAGAGCTTGTTAGACATCCAAGAGTTTAATACTTCCATGTAAAACATCTTGAATTTGATCTATGAAATAGGTGTAGGTTCCATTCGTTGAATGAAGGTGCTTGGTTTGAGGTCTTAGTCCCTTTTATTTTCCACCGTTGTTATTGGGGGCTGATCTTTGGGAAACACCAATCACGTCAATGCAAAAGATATCTAATGACGTAAAGATATCGTTAGTTATGCATTTAGTGCTGAACGGTGTAAACAGAAAATTTCTGAAACTAAAACATTTAGTGCCGGCCCAAAGAAAGTCAAAATTGGGAACGTAGCCAAGGAAAGCTTGATTTTCCTTTTAGTACAGCACAGAGTTGTGCAGTGGCTCAACAGTTAGTCCATTGGACTGCTGAGCATGGCGTCTATTGTCCAGATTCTAAATTTGTTTTCTTCTTAAAGTGATATGCCCCACCATTTACAAAGGTCTAACACACATTTCAGGATATAAAACTTCTCAAATTTGACCCTTGGAACCACAGTTAAATTGGTCTTATTAATTCTGACAAAATTAAATATTACCTCTGAAAAGACTCCAGCCCTTGTTCCCTTCTATGCGTTCGAATTATAAGTGAAGATTCACGGGGATGGTTTTCTGGGATTCATTGGGCTTTAGGCACAGTTTTGTTATATATTTATTTAAACTCGTTGTAGGCAGTCAGACTTGAGGCTTAAGGGTTCAGAGAAGAGTTTTTATCCCCAAGTCCTTTGAAAGGTTGTATAATTCGTGTGACAGCGTACAAAACATTTTCATTCTTTGAACCCTAGTCAGAATTCTGAGATGGGATTTGGTATTAACCGACTTCCACCATGAATATTACGTTTGATTGGATCTCAAGACCACGGTGTACAAGTACCACAATGTTCGGTTGTAAGACCCACTTCTTTCAAAATGATTTTCTGTAGGCATCGAATGAATTAAGTCCTTCTTTTATTATTTCTTCATTATTCCATTTAATGATTAATTCTGAGTTCAAGACCATACCCTGGTACCTGGCTTCGTTTTGGAGATCCAAGACCACGGTGTATATGTACCACAATGTTCGGCTATAAGACCCACTACTTTCCAAATGATTTTCTGTAGGCATCAAATGAATTAAGTCCTTCTTTTATTATGTCTTCATTATTCCATTTCCTGTTTAATTCTGAGTTCAAGACCATACCCTGGTACCTGGCTTCGTTTTGGACATCCTTGTTGAGTTTAGTCTGAAGTTTCCCTTTTCCACAGCGGTTTTTTTTTATCAAAACTGAAGAATACACTGCCTCTCGATTGTGAGTTTAACCTGTCAAGGGAGACTGATAGGAGATAGAGCGATTGATCTCTTCTTCGTTACCCTTTTTCGTTTCATAAAATCCAATTCCCACCGTCCCAAGAAAGGTTTCACTTCAAAACCTTGTCTTATCAGCATATTTCCTTGAAATGTTTCAGTTATGTGGTTCAGTTCTCTTGTTTTTAAATTTCTGGAAGCCTTTTACTACCCTAGAATTTAAGGTGTTCCATACTTAGGATCTGATCGGAGGTAAGTTACAACTTACAAGTTCCCTACTTGATATCGGATTATTCATCTACTAAATGATAGTCTGCTAAATTGCAAAGGTTGATTAAAGGAGAAGCTGACTTGTAGGTCGCAGAAGTAAACCCCGTCGCCATCGCCTTCGTCTGTATTAAACCCCGCATTGGAGAATGGTTAGAAACTCGCCTTATAGCGACATTAATCCTAAAGGAATATGATTTCCGGGTTAAAGCCTGTTTCGAAAGCTAGAAAATCGATTTTGTTTGAAAGATGAAGTAGAGACTGTCCATCTAAAACGGCAGGTTTTGACAATTGGCCAGATCCTTTTTTTTTGTTTCATTGTGGCTTTTCCCATCAGGTTTCGACAATCGGCCAGATCCTTTTTTTGTTTCAAAGACGTTTTTCCCACCACTCCAGTTGATGGTCCTTCAGTTACCGGGGAAAGTCCTGACACAACTTCAAGATCGACCTTTAGAGTGTCCAGTCTTACCGAAGGGTGATCGGGAATTTGGGTTTTAGTATTCGCGAGTTTCCAGTGGATAAGGGATACCTAGCTTACCTAAGCCGTTTTTGGGTCCAACATAGCTAAGACTTCTTATTACCCATCTCACGTTGGATCTACTCTTGCCACTAAGCCTAGACGCTAGAGAAATAGAGTCAGTGTCCCCCTGAGCATGTCTTAATGTCGTTTGATGGGTTATTTGAGCGGTGGAGTAAAGCGAGTCGGCAGTAGCATTAAGAAGGTTCAAATCAGGATTGCCAAAGTCTCAACCACCGACATCTTATCCGCGATGGATTGCAGCTGAGTTTAGTTTGACCCATGCGCCGATTCCAGACGTGGTTCGTGAGGCTACAGTGTTTACTAAAGGGTACAATGCCAATTCCATTGCCTTCCCTTTCGCCATCTTATCCATAGAGAATGGCTTTCTCAGGTTACCAGACTACGTTGGTTTAGCTTCGGCGCAGATCATGGTGGCTTGGATGGTTGAGGGCAGAGTTATCCCTCAAGTCCTCAAAAAGTTTGCACACTTATGACATTGCAGAGCCTCAAAACATTCTGGGTTTGCCGCTCGCTGTAGAATTCGCATCCGATTTCGAGCTCGGGTAGTTGAACGTTCCGAATTACACGCTAAGTAGAAATTTGTCTCCCTCAGCTAGATGGGTCTGGTCACCTTTCGGGGACGGTTTTCTTTTCGTATAGTGCTTCTATTTGTAACCACGGGTATCGGGAGAAAGGCGGTGCATCCACGCAAAGCTTTGTGTAATAAAAAAAAAGCGGACAAGGCCCCCGATAAGTAAGTTCCACCATTTGCGACTTGATGTTTGTTGAAGATCCCAGCCATTCAGGTCATACGCACTGCGGAAGGGTTGCACACTATGACCTTGGTTACGGATGGAAAAATAAAGGGTTTTCTGACTAAGGCTAGGTTTGGATAAGGCAGTTCTTCTCCATTGTGATGACCAGAATGATTGATGCATATCGATCCTCTCACAAGACTGAGTCACACCGACACATCAAAGCGACAACCGTCGGTCGGTAGGTTTTAATCATTTTTCCAGGACAATACACTAAACTCCTTGTGCTTAACTTTTTTTTTCAAAAGTCGGGGCATTTTGTAAGACATATGAGGTCCTGAGACTTTAAGATTTTTTTGTAACTCCGATGGTATACCTAGTCAATGCCATCATTTTTGTTACGTCTAGAACCTGAAGCTGCTGTAATCCCTCCTTTTAAATTTAAGAAATAAATTGCCTTTGCACGATTGGTCTTTCCTCACCTTACTTCTCCTCAACAGATGGGAACCCTTGCTGGCAACTTAATGCTTAAGCATGCTCACCCTGAATTTACATCAGACGTTTTCATAACATTCAACGCCCTAAACGTTATGGTTAAGTTGGCACGCCGCTTTAAACCAGAAGTTCTAACCATGACCGAATTTCTCAAGACTAACATGAGGAAAAGAATCATCACAGGTTTCATGCTGAGGCCATATCCCAAGGACAAATTCGTCTTCAGATCATATAAAGTGAGTGTTTTATCCATGCTGTCCATCTGACAGATCCTTCATTAGTAAAATTTTTTTTTCAGATAATGCCGAGGGCTCAAAACGTCACTGCCTATGTAAACTCAGCATTCCTTTTCGAAATGAGCTCATTAAACGGCTTGGTGACATCTGCACGAATCTGCTTTGGGGGAATCAATCCCAACTTTGTCCATGCCAGTGCAACAGAAAAGTTTCTAAGAGGGAAACCTTTGTACTCCTACTTTGTTATCCAGGATATGTTTGCAAAACTTAAACTAGAGTTGAACCCAGATACAGTTGATATTGCAGCTTCGGTGGAGTACCGAAAGCTTCTCGCCTGTGGATTGTTTTATAAGTTTCTGCTGTCCATAGTACCAGCACAACTGATGCCAGATTGTCTGAAGAGTGGTGGTCAGTTGCTTAAACGCCCCTTGTCTTCTGGTCGTCAGACTTTTGCATACAATCCGGATATCCTGCCAGTGTCCGCCCCGTCTAAAAAGCTTGAGGCGTTGATTCAATGCTCAGGCGAGGCTAGGTATATGAATGACCTTCCCTCTCAGCCGAGACAAGTTTGGTGCGACTTTGTGTATGCCACCAAAGTTGGTGTCGAAATCACACAGATCGATGCCTCAGGAGCATTGATAATGCCAGGAGTTGTGGCATTCTACTCAGCAAAGGATATACCTGGAAAGAACTCCTTTGTGAGTACCAAGGGTTTTAGCATAACATCAGATGAGGAGATATTTTGCTCTGGCAAGGTGCTATACTTTAACCAACCACTAGGAATGATTGTCGCCGAGTCTAGAGCCCTGGCGACATATGCTACATCGAAAGTTGTGATCACTTACAGAGAGGGAAATCCAAAAGTGTACGCAACCATTAAGGACGTCATCGAAGCAAATCTCGTGGACAGAATAATCGATGTTCTCGTCCCCCCACAAGGAGACCTTCAATTTGGCAGCGAAGTTTGCATATCTGGGTCGGGATCACTTTCACTTGGCCAGCAATACCACTTTACTATGGAACCGCATACTGCAGTTGTCGTTCCCATAGATGGTCGACTCGAAGTCTACTCATCCACCCAATGGATGGACATCACACAGATCGTGATCGCAGAGTGTCTCCAGCTAAACATGAGTGACGTTCATCTAAATGTTCGCCGGATTGGTGGCGGCTTCGGGGCCAAGGCCAGCAGAAGTGGTCTGGTAGCCTGCGCAGCCGCCTTGGCAGCGGTAAAACTCAATCGGACAGCTCGGTTTGTCCAGACCATTGAATCCATGATGGGATCCATGGGCAAGCGATGGGCGATCTTCACGAAATATGACTTCCACACCAGCTCCAATGGAAGGGTCATTGGTATAAATTGTGTGGTCTTTGAGGATAGTGGGTGTACGGCTAGTGAGAGTCCCATTGAGGTGTTTGTCGAACCTGCTATGAGAAATTGCTACAACTTCAGTGATAAGTTGAAAATCAATGCAAAGATTGTGATGACTGATACTCCTAGTAATACGCTCTGCAGAGCTCCAGGGACCCTTGAGGGATTCACAATGATTGAAACTATCATGGAGCATATAGCCTTTGAGACGGGTCTTGATCCGATTGATGTTCGTTTAAGAAATATTGCACCCAATCATAAGATTCGCGGACTGTTGCAAAGTTTCATCAAAACCTCTGAGTATCGGGAGAGAAGGGATGAAATCGATTTTTTCAATCAAGAGAACCGATGGAGGAAAAGGGGAATCGGTATTTCCCTAATGCAATTCCCAATTCAACACTTTGGAATGCATTCAGCAACGGTGGCAATCTACCGTGCCGACGGGACAGTGATGGTCTCACATGGAGGTATTGAAATGGGCCAAGGGCTGAACACAAAAGCAGCTGAAGTTGTTGCATTTGCTCTTGGGATTCCCCTGGAAATGGTTCAAATTGATAGCAGTAACACAGTAAATGGAGCCAATTCGTTTTTCACTGGAGGTTCCATAGGATCGGAGTGTATTTGTGTTGTAAGTAGAACTCACAGCCTCTTGAAAGAGAGTTTTGAAAGTTTTTATTTCGTCTGTTTATTTTCAAGGCCGTTCGAAAAGCATGTGACACTTTGTTGAGTCGCCTTAGACCCGTCAGAGAATCTATGGGGAATCCCACATGGCAAGCGCTTGTTGAACAAGCACATCTCCTTGGTGTAAACCTCATCGCTAGTGACTGGTTTCAGGCAACGGATTTGCAGCCTTATCTTGTTTTTGGAATGTCATTGACGGAGGTAGAGATTGATATCCTAACGGGGAATCACCTCATCAAAAGGGTGGACATTCTAGAGGATGCCGGAAATAGTATCAATCCATCAGTGGATGTTGGACAGATTGAGGGTGCATTTGTAATGGGTCTTGGGTATTTTTTGACAGAGCAATTGATTTATGATCGAGATACGGGGAAGCTTTTAACAGATCGTACGTTGAACTACAAACCGCCTGGGTGCAAGGATATTCCAATTGACTTTCGAATTGAACTTTTACAAAATAGCCCGAATCCGGGAGGGTTTATGAGATCGAAAGGTAGGTTCCGTTTGTCATACGCAAACAGTTGATTTGAATGTTTTTATTCCTAGCTACCGGAGAACCAGCGATTTGCTTAGCGGTCTCTGCAGTTTTTGCTATTCAGCATGCTTTGCAATCGGCCAGAGAGGATGCAGATTTGGAGATCAGATGGGTAAGTCTGGGGGCACCTACAACTCCAGAGGATATTTTGCTAAATGCTGGCGTTGATGTTGATCAGTTTCATTTATAAAAGCTAGGGCTTATATCAGAATGAAAAAAACTATCTTATGGATACATAAATATCTAAATAAATTTTATATAATATCTAACCATCTTTCTTACTTACTTAAGTGGCGCTCCAGTCCGAAATGAAACTGGGCCACATCCATTTAGACGATTCCTAGCTATCTGCCTCCATTTGCGCACTTCAAGATGTTTAAAGTCGGTCTATACTTTTGCGCGCTACTAACGTCGAGGTCTTCCTCGGATACTCTGTAAGCAATACATAAAGCCTGGAAATCTTAAGTAAGAAAGGCTCGTAAACCCAGATCTGAGTTATAAGTTCAGCGCACGTATTGAAAACGAACTGTCAAAATGGGGCCGGTATTTAAGACCTGGTCTTACTTGTGACTTAAAGAATGGAAAATGCTAGGCTGCTGTAAAATATTTATATTAAGGCAACTAATCATAGCCTTAGCTTAGCTTCCAACGACTATATGGTATGCACATGGAACGTACGCATGCTGGGTGCTACTCAAAAACTTGAATATTTCCTTGCTCGGTATAGGGCAGACATTACAGTCATTCAGGAAATACATTTGACAGGATGAGGAATACATAAACAAAAAACATGCGACATTTATTACAACTGCCACCCAAGCCTGCACATAACAGGAGGCGAATTCGTTGTGGGTCTAAGTGTAAACGACTTTAAGCCTGTGATCTGCATCAGAGCAAGGTTTTGAAAAAATCAGACTTATATGTGCACACGCCCCTACCGATGATACTGAAGACCCTATCAAAGTGCCATTTTACGACCTTCTGGATGGAGTCTACAGAGCCTGTCTGGAATGCGATGTGAAAATCCTACTAAACGACTTCAATGCGAAAATCGGCAAAGAAAACATCTTTGTGGGTTAGTTGGAAAGCACAGCCTCCATGAAATCGACAGGTAATATCTACCGACCAAAAGACTTCGCGGTTGCATCTAATACTGTTACCAGCAGCACCAGGTTCCTATGACATCGACGCTATAAACCTGGCGATCTCCGAATGGTCAAATCGCCAAACAAATCGACGATGTGCTCATAGATGCGAGGCACGCATCCAACATCCTAGATGTACACAGATTCATGGAGGCAAACGTCGACTCTGAACATTTTCTCGTCGCAGCCAAATTACAAAGCCCGGCTTTCCAATGAGAAGAAGCTACGAATTGTGCAAAAAAAGGGACTTCACATTGGGCACCTTAGTTAGCCGGAGATTGTCAGAGTCTACAAACAATGGATGAGTGAGAGACTCCCCGCTGTCACTTATTCCCCACCAACATCAATACCCAGTAGATACAGTATCGCAATATCATCAAAGAGATAGCTGAAACCTCCTAGGCTACCAGCCACACTCGAAAAGATGTCCATCGCATGATGGAAGTACCAAAGAGAGATGGCAGGAGAGGCTCATATCAATGCGTTACAACGAAGGGCACTTGCCGCGCGGGAAGAGGATCGAACCAGGAGAAGGAGAAGAAAATCCTACACGCAGCCTTCCAGCACAGGACAAGAAGAACATCCGCCAATTCTACAAAAAAGCTAATCAACTGGCAACTGGTTTAAAGGAGGAGCGCAGGCTCTACGAAATAACAATGGTAACCTAGTTACTGATGCGCCGGGAATTATATATTATATTCAGGCACCATTTCTAGAAGCTGCTTAATGTACATAATGTCGAAAGAGATATAGGGCAAGAAACCAACCCACCCTCAGTCAACGAAGAGGTAACGCTCCCCCCCAGTATTGAAAAATTTAGAGCAGCGACAAAAAAAACTGAAGAACAACAAGGCAGCCGGTTCTCGTGGTGCTGCTAATCCACTGGCTAGTCTTATCTACAAAAAAGGCGATCCAATATATAGGACCAACAACCGAGGTCCCTGCTAAATGTCGCATATAAGATCCTATCTAACGTACTGTGAACGTCTTAAGCCATTCTGCAACATAATTCGTACCAATATGGCTTCTGGTCCGTCCGATCGACCATGGACTAAATTTTCACACTAAGGCAAGTCCCGGAAGAGACAAATGTAATCTTTTTATCGACTTTAAGGCCTCGTATGATAGCATCCATCGCCAAGAGCTTTTCAAAGCCACGGCGGAATTCGGGATACCACAAAAAATGATACAGCTGTTGCACCTAATACTGGAGAATACCCGATGCACCGTTCAGTTTAGAATCAGCTCTCATCTGATCTTTTCAAAACACGTACTGGCTAGTTTCATTCAGATAGGGAGATGCGCTATCATGCCATATCTTCAATCTCGTGACGATACAGATAGAGCCTAGGGCAGTAGTTAATACGGAAGGGACTATCTTCAACAAAAAGGCACTATCGGGTCAAAACTCTTAACCCGAAAATCCAAATGCTTACTCTACCGGACCCTTAACTTAACAGGGTCTTCTTTGCCAGCTAATTATTCCATTCCCTTGGCTTTGGTTTCGCTAGATAGTAGACAAATAATTTAAAGTATGCTTCACGGAAACATCTAGCCATTAAATCTCTTATTTCACGGTAGGCTTACCTACAGTATAAGTATGCTTAGAGTGAACACCTAGCCATTAGATCTTTTATTTCAGGGTGGGCCTACCTACAATATCAGAGCCATAGAAAAGTGTTGGTTAACACCCCAATGTAGGACACATTAGTAGAAATTTTGAAAATCATGTATAAGGCACGAACTTCAACCTTACTTAGGACCAATGTCCATCTAACATATCTTGTATTTCAAAGCCTGCACAGACAAAAAAGCGGACTTCTGACAAGACTAAAAACCTTTTACAGACGACTGACAAACCCACGTGACCCGGAGATTAGAACACTGAAGGCGTCGATCAAAAACATCAACCAATTGATCAAGGAGAACTATCGGTTGTCCATTAATTTGTTTTGGAATAACAGAATTCGGGCCGTAAATTCCAGCGACCCGAGTATGTTTCCACAAATTAATAAGATCTTTAGGAGGAAAGGTCATAACGACCTTCCGTGTATTAAGCTCCAACGAATAACTGACAATACAAACATACTTTTGACAGCAGGAATCGATCCAGGGGAAGGCGTCTTCAACGACGATTTCTATGTTATTGAAGAACCTCAGGAGAAAGTGGAGGCAGTGGGGGCTGTCTTTCAGGAGGTGTATAAGGTGAATGATAGCATTCGCCCGAACCGCGTCCTGGAAAATATTGCCCTGCTCCATCACTTCTACCTGAGAAATGACATAACGAAATGGCGATCTGAGAACCGCGGTTTCACGCGGTTGGATGACGAAAACTTGGCAAACGCCATAGTCGCCTAGCGAAGTGGGTCCAGTCCCCTGTTAATTTCGAAGGTGGAACTCCAGACCATCTTCGATTCCATAAAGAAAAAGAAGTCAGCGGGAGTCGATGGTATATCCAACATTGTACTGCGACACTTACCCGCTGAAGCTGTGGACATTTACGCCACGCTGTTCAACAACGCGCTGAATAATGCATATTATCCAGTGCGTTGGAAGACGGCGGTGGTTCATCCTCTCCCGAAAAAGGGAAAGGACAATTCCAATCCGGCAAATTTCCGGTCGATAAGTCTTTTTCCGAGTATCAGCAAGGTATTCGAAAAGATTCTCAATCGGGCTCTGTTCAAGTGGCCTGAGGACAACAATATTATACCAGAGAACCAGTTTGGTTTCAAGGCGGGACATGACTGTATTCATGCCGCCTCCAAACTTGTCTCTGATATACAATGGAACAAACCGAAAAAACAGTCTGGTTGATTTGGAGATGACTTTTGACACCGTATGGTTAGAGGGCCTCTGTCTAAAGCTGACTAGACTTGGCATCAGTAAACCACTGCTATAAATGCTTCATGACTTGTTGACTGGTAGAACGTTTGTTGTCAAAAGTGGCAATGTAACTTCTACCACCGAATTTTCCATTAAAAATGGTACACCAGCGATATGATAGGTAGTCTTACTCAGGCAATCGCGTATGCGGACGATCTTATCGCGTACAGAACAGCGCCTACTGTAGAGGTCAACCCAACCTTTTTTGCAGCGGGACTTCGATAAGATCCAGAGATATTGTGATGACTGGAAGTTGAAAATCAACTTTCAGAAATCGGAAACTATCCTGTTTAGGACACCGTTGTCTAAGGCCTCTAGGGATACAAGAAAGAACTGGCGCAAGCTGGTGATCGTTGGACCAAACGGACATCCACTGGCGAGTAAAAGTGTAGTAAAGTACCTTGGCATCTGGCTGGATCAGTATCTATATTTCGGAAGACATGTAGATGCTGCTCTGGCGAGAGCTAGGGGAGCATTTGCCCTGACAAGACGATTGTTTTATAGCAGCCGTCTTTATAGCAGGGTGAAGGTGATTTGTTACATGTCTCTTATCAGACCGATGATTGCCTATGGGAGCCCCGTGTGGTTCAACGTTGCCCCATCTCAAATGGAAAAGATACGGGTGTTTGAGAGGCAGTGTTTGAGAAGCTGCCTTGGTCTTCACAGAACACCAGTATCTGACTACACAAAATATTATTCCAACCAATTCCAACATAAACAGGATGGACAATTTTCTGGTGAAACTCATTCGGTTTCACGCGGCAAGAGCGATGACCTCGAGCAATAGTCTCATCTTTGGGGCCTTCTACCCCAATGATGAATATTTTGAAAGTGCGCGTTTAAGCGGCTTTATTCCGACTGAAGCTTTCCTATTTTTGGATAGTCGAGGGCTGATACAGGACTGATCGGCGGTTCCGCTAATCTACCACGTCTTCCGACGAACTGTGGATAGGCGGCTCCTGTACGACCGAGACGTAGTCGCTCAGGGCGGAGGAGAGCGCCTGCGGTTCAGCAGGAGTGTGTCCGATGGGGACCGTCGGAGTAGGTTGCAACAGGAGAACCTTTTGTGGTGGCTACAAGAATAGTTATAGATAGTTGACTTTTAAAGTGAATAATGGCCGACTTACGTAATTCTAAGGTTTCACTTAAGGTTAAGTTAGGAAAAACAGTTGGGGTGGCACAAAAAAAAATACAAAAATGCATTTAAAAAAAAAAATTCAAAGCCTATCACCCACAGATCTCAGAATACCATACGTTCTTGCGAAGTCAGGTAACCACAACCACCACGATACTCCCACAGGGGGGCCAACATCCTTAGTCATGCAGTCCGAGGTCAAGCTCTGCAATCATCTTCTTTATGAGTTTCTTACAACCCAGTCCAGAATCTCTCAGTTACTCAACACCACTAATATCTGAGGTCAGTGATCAGGTAGTATCTTGCTCACTTGCGGATCTCTCGCTGCAGATCCCACGCAAGTAATGTGTGAGATGAGCACCTCCACTTTCTGAGCCGTCGTGTTGTTGACAAAGTCGCTGCGTATTTCTTCTGTATTATAGTACGCCTTCTGACGTTGGTATCCTTCGTCGAGGCTCGCGACGTCCGTGACCACATGCTCGTCAATGACCCCACACACTTTTCTTCGAGTGTTGCAACGAGGGCAGGCTTACGAAGCCCTTCATTCGTGGTAACGTTAGAGTTCAGTTGTGTGGAGAACCCTTTTCCGTCCAATGTACGTTTGAGGAATTTCACCACGCTGTTGGGTCTCTCGATCCTACTACCTTGGCTTCGGTAACATTTCTAGAGGATATGGTTTGTCGTTTCCGGCACGTTGCAACCAGCTCTGCAGAACCGATCGATGTGATGAAGTCCGCTGGTGGTCCTGAATTTGGAGGAAAGGGCATTTATGCGTCATCTCAGTAGTCTATAGATGGTTCACGGATCCAACGATGGGCTTGTTTTGTCTTGGCTGCTTCCACAAAACCGCTTCCGTCTACTGATTGGTGGAGCTTGTGTGTTCCATATCTGTGGACGTCAGTTTAGGTTTTCAGTGTGAGCCCACCGGTTTGGAGTCTTCTTCTCGCTCGGTCTATCTGGTCTGCCAGGAAGCTGTTCCTATTTTGTGGTGCCGAGTGCTGGAAGCAGGAAATTTCGAAAGAAAATTGTGGCATATCGAGCGAGTGAACAATAATGATCCAGCCCTCAGCTTTGGGGCGACATGGAAGAGCGAACCTTCGGTTTAAGGATCAAGCGATCGCGGATTCCAGAGCGCTTGGACTGAATAGATAGACTGACAGTAACGGACGCAGGATCGAAGTGAATGGACGGCTGTATTGTCTCAGGTGGAGACCCTCAACGGATCGGGAGCCCGTTAAGGAAGTATGTAACTAAGCTAAGTAGCTACAGATTTGGCAAACAGGCAGCTGACTCCCTGCTTGAACTCCATATTATGGTGCTATCAAGAGCCAATCATTTCCTACTGTCACTGTGGATCACATTTTGGGTAAACAAACTACAGGTGATGGAAAATATTGTTAATATGGTGGGTATGTTAATTTTCTAAGCCCCAGACCTGCCGCATTATAGTCTGAAATGTGAGAGATAGTGTCGTCAGACGGCGTAGTACTCCTACCCATCAAGGGAAACAAACTTTTTCCTTGCATGCCATATCTATCTTTATATGACACGTCAAGGGAATGTTAATTCCAAGTCCTCTTGACACACAAAAATCCAAGTCTATCCCTATGCCAGGAAGCTGGGATACGCTGCTTAAAATTCTTAAAAAAGCCTTCCCTCCTCGGAACTTTCACAACTTCCTACCGCAACCACCGTCGACTTGAGAAAAGTCCTTCCATACACAGTTTGCAAAAAAAGGTGAACAAGTTGAATCACTACCCATTTACACACTCATCCCACCTCTTAGCTGGATTCATCAAGACGCACACACGTTAAAGTATGTTGATGCCACTAAAACCCACAATCACGATGAATCAACTTCTGTAGATCACACAGCCCACACCCAGCACTCACTAGCTCTAACGAAGATGACTACGACGACGACAACGATGATGATGATGATGATGATGATGACTACGATGACAATGATGATGATGATGCTGACGATGAATCCTTCCCTAGCTGCCAAGTGCCACAGATTTGTTAAGAACTCGCGCTGTCTTATCTAGAGCAGAACGAAATTCTTCTAGCAAAAGATTTCCAGGACTCTTTTGTGATTCTCCTGCGCTTCAACGTCAACAACATGGTGATGCGTTCGTTACATATATACAGCCCGCCAGTTCCCGAATTGTTTGCCTTAGGGTTTGCCACCGCAAGACTCGGAATGCAAATTTACAGTATAACACGCATTCCGGCGAGGATGCAAGGAGCGTATAGCGTACCCTTGGGGAAGCGCGGGTGGCCCATACACTCCTAGGCAATCATTTTCGGTATGCGATGTGCAAATGCATGCGAACGCTATTATCCTTGTGTGGTGGGAATTTGATGTGAGTGAACATTTTCACTCTTGACATGCAGCTGAGGTAAGGATAAGGAGGTAACAGCAGCGGTACTGCTGGTGATAGTGCGACGGAAGGAGATTTTTCATCCGCGGTTGGCTTGTAAGTGATGCGCTGTGATGCGTACAGTTGGCGTTTTATTTTTTTTTGTTCTGTGCACGTCTTTGGAAGAGTGGATGCGGCATGTCTCCTCGCATAACGTGTTGTGGAGACTCCGTTGTGGGCTTTGATTTTCAAGAGAAATTCCTTAGTTGGAATGGTAATTTTGCGTACACACGTGTGCAATGGCTGGGGAATAGGTTAAGTGTTACGTTTATGGCTTTTTTTGTATCTACGGGGTATGAAGAGTGAACTTGTAGGTTTTTAAGTATCTCTTGTCAATATTTTCATTTTGTTATATCCATCCCAAGGGCATTTATTACATAAAAAATAAATTCATGGATATGTAGTACCTACCCGTACTTATGTAGTAGATTCCAGTACTTAAATTTACCAGTTGACAACAAATGCGGAAGGTACAGTATTATGACGGCCTTGTACTATTTTGGGTGCACATTCCATCTATCTAGCTTTAAACGACTTCCGAAACCAATGATTTGTAAATGTCGGCGATGGCCGACAGAGTTGCAGAGTTGCGTCACTTCCTCTATGGTTTTGGCCACTAACCACTGCGATGTAGTCTGCATATCCGATAATGTCCATCCCTCTTGCGGTTACGCTATATTCAATACTCCATCATACATAATGTTTCATGGACTCCAGAACTGACCCCTGTGGAACTCCTCCTGTAATTTTTTAAGTTGTTGGTCCTTCGTCTGTATCAAAGAAGAGGGTTCTGTCTTGGAGATAATTTGTTTTTTAATAGCACACTGCTTTTGGATTCGAAATAAGTGCCAGACTTAGGCAAGAAGTCTTATGTTTCCAAGACATTAGCGAACGCATTGTAACAATTCGCATCAAGGCCAAATTCGCAAACATAAGCCTTATATGCACTCACGCCCTGACGTGACACGACCTCCTTGACAAAACCTATAGGCGACTACCGAAATACGATGTTAAAATCGTGCTGGAAGATATTAACGCAAAGGTAGCAAGAGAAGATATCTTTAGCAGTATTGTCTCGGAAAACCAAAACACAGCAAACACGACAACACGTCTGACAACGGACTTAGGCGAATTGACTAGAAGAAGGGAAGGACACCGGAAAGAAGAAAAATGAGCAAGAAAAGCACGCGAACGAGGATATAGCGAGGTGCCACTTCAGGAACGATGTTCGCAAGTTTTACCAAAGTGTAAAACGTCAAAGCAAAGGATACAAGGCTTGAACAGAATCCTGTAGAGGTGAACAAGGAAATATCGTAGTTGCGATACAGTCGATGTTGATGATATGCAAGAACCACTTCTGCAGATAGCTAAACGGCGATGACGAACAACATTCCGCTGTCAGGTAGAACGATCCATTCAATATTGGCAACGACAGCGAAAACTGCCAACCACCCGACCTAAGTGAAGTGAGGATAGCTATATCTAAACTCAAGCTTAATAAGGCCGACGGAAATGACGGCCTTCCCGCTTTATAAAGCTGGCGGAGATGACTTGGTAAGTAACATCCACCAACTCGTAAGCCAAATCTGGTCGGATGAAAGTATGCCTGAAGAATGGAACCTCAGCATCGTTTTCCGATCTACAAAAAAGGAGACCCTCTGAATTGCGCCAACTACAGAGGCATAAGTCTCCTCAACATCGCCTACAAGATCATATCTGCCATAATATGTGAACGCCTAAAACCGTTTACCAACAACCTGATCGGCCCTTATCAGTGTGGTTTTAGGCCAGGAAAGTCCACAATCGATCAAATTTTCACACTTCGGCAGATCCTGGAAAAAACACAAGAAGTCCAAATCGATACCCACCACCTATTTATCGATTTCAAAGCCGCATACGACAGCATTTATGGAGACGAACTATACAGAACCATGTCTAGTTTTGGTATACCGCCCAAGGTTAGGTTTACGGGTTGGTGGAGCAGAGGATCCTCTATTCCGCCACACTTAGATCCATGTGGAGTGTGGACCCATTGTGATACCCTTGGTGTGATTTCGTCCTTCCTTATCGTTGCTACGGGTTCCTCCACTCTATTCAGCCATCCTGATGTTCGTAGGAACCTGTAAAGATAGGGTAATGGAATATCGGAAAGCTCTTGGATGTCTTGGAAGTAGTAGCTTCCAAGTGTTCTGTTTCTCAGGTGACAGAGACTCGGGCAGTGACAGAGGAAATGAGGTGTATCCACGTGTGTTTCTTCATCACCGCAGCCTCTACAGATATCTTCACCCTTGAGATTTAGTTTCATTGTATGGGTTCTGAGAAAGTTGTGACCAGTGAGAGCCCCTACCAGTTTAGATAAGAAGATTCTGTCGTACCGCCACAGTTTTTTGATACGGTTCCCGTTGTATTCTGGCCAGAGCTTCCGAGATATTTCGCAGGTAGTCAATGACTTCCACCTGGTATTGGCTTTCATTCGGGTCTTGTATTCCACTCGTTCTCTGAGGTTACAGAGTGGTGGTTCGACCGTTTGTAGTGCCTGGTCATGATCTGTAGAAAAAACATTTCTTGCCGTCGGCCATCTAGTTGCCGTCTATGTCCCTGTGACCAGGACCCCAGCAGAGATTAGCATTATGCTGTGAGCAGAGAACCTTGAGCTCTTCGCGACAGCGGCGAACTAGCTTTGATTTAATTTCGATAGCAGATACTGCTTTTATAACCGCTTGGCTGTCAATGAATATGACGATATCACTGTGTGGTATTTCCATTATTGACACCAAATGAGCCGCTTCAGCCATTGCTGGCACCTCAGCCTAGAACACACTGCTATGATCAGGAAGCTTGATTGATTTGTGTATTACTAATTCCTCTGAGAATATGCCAGCACCTGTTCACAGTCCATCTTTGATCCATCTGTGAAAATGAATATCGATTTCCTTTTTGTGGGTTCATTCTTGCCCCATTCGTCTCTGCTCGGAAACGAGGAAATGAAGGGTTGATCAAAGTTTAGTTAGGGAGATAGGTAGTCAGAGTTAACTACGCTCCCTACGTATTTCTTTAGGACCTGCGCATGCCCAGCGAGGCTCGGGATCCAGCTGTTCGTTTGGCTGATCCTCGAGGAGCTTTTGGCAGCTGATTCCTGCATGTATAGGGCAGCAGATTCAGAATGACCCCCAATCCAGAGGTTGGGGTTGCTCTCATCGCACTGGCTGTCCCTATACATGCTAGTCTTTGTATTTTTGTGATTTGCTTCAAGTTGCTCGGTCTGTGGCTTGCCACCAGACTATACTGCCATATGTGAGTATTGGTCGCACGATAGCCGTATACATCCACAGGATTATTTTGGGGTTAGGTCCCCACTTTCTGCCAAATATTCGGTTGCCTGCGTAGAAAGAATTTGCTGCTTTCTTAACTCTTTCATTGACATTTAGTTTCCAATTGAGCTTTCTGTCTTTCTGTATACCGCCCAAACTCGTCCGTTTGTGTAGGATAACGATGGAAAATTCTCGCTGCTCCATCAGGGTCGGAAACGACCTCACCGACACATTCGATACCAAAAGGCAAGGCGATGCGCTGTCATGTGACTTCTTTAATTTGATTCTTGAGAGGATTGGTAGGACTCAACGTGATGTCAAAGCCACGTTTGGTAGTATAGAGAAGGAAGCGGCTAAAATGGGTTTAGAAGTAAATGAGGGTAAGATTAAGTATATGCTGCCAACACGAAAGGACACACAACATCGACGAATTGGACAGAACGTCATCATTGACAGATATCGGGTTTTTCAATAAGAGCGCTACAAAAGTTTTGTTTTTAAATAAAACAAAAACGGTTTTGGATATCAATGAAATTCTTTATTCCTGTGAAAGTACGTTCGATGACATTATGTATGGAACTCGATTTCTTTTCACGGGCACGTTTGCAAGAAGTCCAGACGCTGAAGCCAATTTTCGACGGTTTCCAAGCATTAATCGGCCGATACTGCCGCAATTTCACTTTCCATATTCGTACGAAGTTCATCAACCGTCGCTGGCTTGTTGGCATAGACCATAGACTTGACGTAGCCCCACAGAAATTAGTCTAACGGCGTCAAATCGCACGACCGAGGCGGCCAAGCGATTGGACCATTTCGTGAGATAACACGTTCTCCAAACTTGGTTTCCAATAAATTGATTGTGACATTCGCTGTGTGGCTTGTGGCGCCGTCCTGTTGGAACCACATGTCCTCCAAGTCCATATCATCCAATTGGGGCCAAAAATATTCGGTTACCATTGAACGGTAGCGATTCCCATTTACAGTAACGTGCCGGTCTTGATCATCACGGAAGAAGTACGGCCCAATGACGCCGCCGGCCCATAAACCACACAAAACCGTAATTTTTTCGGGATGCAATGATGACTCATGGAGTACGTGTGGATTGCTGCCTGACCAATACCGCATATTTTGTTTATTGACGAAGCCATTCAGCCAGAAATGAGCCTCATCGCTCAAGATGATTTTTCGATGAAAATCCGAATCATTTTCAAATTGTTGCTCAGCCCAATTCACGAACATACGACGCTTCTGGTGGTCAAGCGGCTTCAGTCCTTGCGTCAATTTAATCTTGTAAGGATGTAGGCCAAGATCTTTTCGCAAAATTCGCCACAACGACGTGTGAGAGACACATTTGGGCTTTTTTCAACTGAAGCCTTAGCGGCAGCAATATTATCGACACTACGGGCACTTCTTCGTCTCACTGGCACGGGGACAGTTTGTACTGTGCCTGTGGATTCAATTATTGGTCTGCTAGGACGATTATGACGACCATAAATTTGACGTAGCGCTCTTAACGTTGAGGCCACTGACTCCGAATTTCGGTAGTAAATTTTAATAATTTCGACTCGTTGTTGGCTCGTATATATTTCCATCATGAAATGGCAAACTTTACTGAAGAGACATGTCAAAACAGCGGCAAGAAATATGGCGTCGTTTGCTGTCCCTGTCGCTCTACTTTTGTAGCGTCCCTGTTGAAAAACCCTTTATAACTTTGCGGGACTTTTTCCATCTCGGCTCCGTTATTAAATCTGACAACATCTCGCCAGAAATTGTAACGGAATTAATCAGGACAATGATGAAGCCTACGCTTCGAAAAGGACCCACGGTAACTGGATACAATATTCAAAAAGTCTGAAATTCGATTTCGCTAATTTTGGTTGTCCATCTTCACCATTGTCCCAAAACCGTCCCTAGAAAACGTCACCCTTATGACTCACGGCCACAGGACTCCGTAAGCCAGTCCGGGCAACAACAAGAGAAGGGTGTTCGAGGCCAAAGTATCTAGGCATGCTAGCTCCCGCGCGTACTAGCTCGTCGGTTAGGGAGGGTACTTTACACGATGCGCCTGCGAACGATGTTACGATTCCATGCCAGAATAGATGTATGTATCTGAAAATTGTTAGAGAGCCCGAAGTATCTCAAGCTTGGCATCCACAAAACCTAGCGCTGCATCCAAACAAAAAAACTTTCTCCAGGTGAAGAGGCTACAGGTATTAATAGTAGTCTTCTTCATCGACCCACCCTCAGCTCCAACCAATACCCTAAAGGCATTAGCGAGCATCCGTGGCTACCTTTGGTACAAACAGTTGTAACCCCTAAAATGAAATTCTTCCCTTCGCGCACTCGTCAAACCATCTTAGACCCTAATCGCGATCATGCCCACCAAAATAACGATTTAAAAATCCATTATTAATAAAATTCGCTCAACCAAGATGTAGATACATCCGAAAAAGTATCCAATCACGATATAAGAAACCCAGGGCTTAACATTTACAAATCTGTTTATTTGTATAAAATATTTAAATTCAAACGTTACTAATGCTAAATTATACTAACAAGACAACTTAACTTAACTTAAGACTACTTAAATTAAAACCACTAAAATTAGCGTATACACTGTATCTTAAGAATTTGATATGTTTCAACGAAACTATTCAAGAGACACAGTAATACCAATAAGTGATCGTAAGAGTTTTTGTTCCATCTACTCTTTTTTTTTACTAACTAAAATATTTTTTTTTCTATCACTCGCTTATCACCACACTGTATAGGTATATATTTAATTTCAATTTTGTTATTTTCTTTTCTTTGATTAAAAAAATGATTGTTTTTTGTTTGCAGTTTCCCTTTTTTGTATAGTATCTTACAAATATATCATATTATTTGAAAACTATTATTTTCGTTTTAGTTTTAATTTGTTTTTTCTTTTTTTTCTTTTTTTTTTCCACACAATTGACTTGGGTAACAAGTTCGGAGTTTAAGAAGGGGGAAGGGACGAAACGTAAAACCGAAACTGAGACGAGACAAAACTAGGGAGGGTCACTAAAGATATTTATACCTAACTATGGAGTAATTTCTTTTTTTGTTTTTTTTTTTTTTTCGTGTCAAAATGGTTGCTTTTAAAAATTGGCTTTCAGAAATAAATTTGACTTTTTTGGATGGTGGGTAAATATAAGCAAATATTAAAAAAAAATGTGGACTCACCGAATGATTTTGAACTACCTTTCTTATAGTTTTTTTTATTTTCTCTACGATGTCCAGGGGTGTGGGGACCTTATGCATAATTTCTCCAGCCCGAGGTCTTAGTTGTTTGAAGTAATTGTGTATCTGTTAAAAGTTATAAAGTGTTTATATTTACTTATTTACCATCTATTTCAAAATTAGGTATACTTATCTTTGTGTGTTGTTTTAGTTTTTCTTTTTTTTTCTTTTACACTAGGGAGTTGAGGGATTGAGGAAGGAAGCTGTGTGTATGTGTGTTTGATTTGTCCTTTTTTTTTCTATATAGGTTTTTAAATTGAGATATATTAATATGTATGAATATGAAAATGAATGTAAGTATAAATGTTTTAGCTCTGAATTAATTAATTTAAATGTAGTGTATAGTATGTGAATGTATATATATATATAACTAATCGAGTGGACTTATCTGTGTGACCGAATGATGGTGGTGTTCCTTTTGTATGATGCAACTGAAGGCTGGTGAAACGAGGATTGTTTCGATGTTGATAAAAATGATGTGCAAGATAGAGATGATGATTATGAAGCTGCTTATGCTTAAAGTTGTTGATGACGATGATTAAGATGATAATGATAATAAAGATGATAAAGATGATAATGAGAAGGATAGAGATGAAGATGAATAATTTAGAGATGAGGTTTGTGGTGATCCGGTGGAAAATGAATACGGGGTTAAAGGTGATGAATTGCTGCTGGAGATGGTGATATAGATGAAGAGGGTATAGATGATGATATTGAGGACTACGTTACAAGATATTATCTTGCAGATCCGTTCGAAAAACAAACGTATAACGTGGATCGTGATGTCGTGCTATTGATGTGGACTAGTCTGCTTTTTATGCGGTTTATGGCCGATTTTGAACGATTTCGCCCAATATGTAGGAATCACTTTGGTTCGCTACTCTAACCAAACCACTCAAATACCGGTATGAAGGAGACACATGAAAGTATTTCTTTTCCAGCCCACAACACTGCGAAGATTATATGTGTCCCACTCAGACATGGGAGTAATGCATTGGCATTGCGATTTCATTAGCATTGAGTGAAAGTAATGCTAATGAAAAAAATTTCATTAGCATTGAAAATAATAATGCCAATGGAAAAAAATTGCATTGGCATTGATTTTTTTAATGCCAATGAAAAGTAGTAATTTTGAATGAAATCTATTTTCATTGAGTAATAAGGCATTTTTTATTATTTTATTTTTTTGAAAAAAACCTCATGCAACTATAGAAGAAACACAATGTTTGTTGAGTTATTAATTAACTGTGTGAACCTAGTGGAATAAAATGGAATGTGCATGGTAGCAGCAACTGAAATCGTTGATTCCAACTACAAACTCTCCATGGAACTAGAAAACAATAATTCCATTTTCCAAACAGAGGTCTATGCAGGGTTTGGGTCAAATTGCAAAGTAACAAATAAATAGAGGACAGCACAAACGATGTTTTTGGGTCGCAGTGCTCTGTTGGGCTTACATATGATTATGGTATATCATCCCAATATCTTAAAAAAAATTTAAAAAAAATGATGTACTTTATTTTTTTCATACTTTTCATTAGCATTGCAAAATGGTAATGAAAATTGATTGCATTGAAAATTTTCAATGGTAATTAAAAAAAAATGTCATTAGCATTGTGTAACTCAATGCTAATGAATTTTTTTTCATTGGCATTACTTTCACTCAATGCTAATGCTATTTCCAATTTCATTTGTGTAGTAATGCATTACTCCCATGTCTGGTCCCACTTCATACACGAAATAAAGATTTTAAAGTAGATTCAATGTGACAAGAGTTGTGGATATGATTTTTAAATCATCTTTTTTTTATTGTACTTTTTAATAAAATCACTGAAAAAATGCACAGCGACGGGTAAACTCCCCTTTTTCCGATTAAAAACGTTTAGTTACACACGCCAACTATTCCGATATCGAAATTGACTTTCTCGAGCTTTGTAAACTGTCAGTTTGGGCGATGGCTATGCCAAGATCAGCTGTAGCTAAAAGAGAAACTGAGCTTCACGTCACTGCTCTTTATAACCATCACTTATTCGCATACCGTACTATGGCACTATTCAACTACCGTATTTTTAAAATTTCGGTGATTTCGGTCGTTGACTTTTGCAGCTTGCTCACCCATACCACCTGATTCTCTTTACCACTGAGTAGTTGGGTACCTCAGTCAATCAATGTGTATGTAAGGTATTATTTATTTTTTTTTCTCTCTCTCCTTTTTCTGTTTGCAAAAAAAAAATCAATTCTTTTAAATCCTGAACATATGCAGTGATTAATTAAAGTTTTTAATTTCACCATTGAAATGCATAACCCCCAAGGCAATCTCGACGCAACGGACGGTATCGACGCAGACGGTTTCGCGTTGAAATGTCAAAAACTCATCGAGCTTATGGGAACATGTATAAGTGGGCAATCTGAACGCCGACGCGACGCAATGGACGTTAGCTACACAGAAAAGTTGATTCAACTTCAACTTTCTTGCGCATCGACGCATTGGAATGTCAGTTTGAAAGCTGTCAGATGGTATGTTTGTGAGAATCTTGAGATTACTTTCATAGGTTATAAATAAACAAAATAAATTAAAAGTACTGAATTAATAATTGTGTTGTGTGACTTACAACTAATTATATTTTCTTCTGTGAGAATTGAAAAACAAACAAAATCTTCGACGGCTAATGGTGAACTGTCAATCAAGTGACATCGCATCGCGTCGCGTCGTGAGCGTCGAGATTGCCACCACCACTCAAATCCTCACCATTTTTGACACTTCAATGCGAAACCGTCTGCGTCGCGTTCGTCGCGTGCGTCGAGATTGCCTCCACCATAAAGCTTTTTAATTGTCAAAAACAGAGCTTCCAAAACCGAAGAAGGGAAGCGTAAATTTTTTTTGGTGGTTTAATTATTAATATTATTGAATCCGTTCCCCACAAAATCAAACGAAGAATTACTCTTGCCAATCGCTGTTTCTTCGGGCTACGAAGGCAATTTAGTAGTAAAGCCCTCACTCGAACTTCTAAGGAGATCCTATACAAGGCTCTGAGCATCGCATTCCTGCTCTACGGCGCTGGAGTATGGACCTTATCAAAAGTGCAGAAATCCTTGGTAGTTTTGAGCGAAAAATTATTCGATTGACGGACTATGGAGACGAAGATTCCACCACAAACTATACGAGCTGTACATTGACATACCCCTAGTCAAAAACTCCGAATTGTACGTTTAAGATGGCTGAGACATATATATACAGCGAATGGACACCAATACTCAGGCTCGAAAATTCTTTGTTTCTCAGCCTTAAAAGGCGCATTTGGTATAGGCTAGATTAGGTTGGTGGGTTGTTGAGGTAGGCGGTGTACGTATTTCCTCGTCACACTCACACATAGACCCATTATGATGGGTGTTGGGAGTTCCACGTGTGAGGTGGTACCTTCATTTGTCCCGTCCATTGTTGAAGTCCCTTTCCAGGTGTTGTTGCAACCCTGATAAGATTAAAGAGGGGGATTTCGGTTAGATCCGTGAGGTCAGAAACATTACTCTCCTTAATTAATTTTTCTTAGTTGACTTAGGCCTAAGCAGTGGTATTGAGAGTGGAGGTTATCCTCGTGTATTTCTTCATCACCGCTACCTTTACAGAGGTCATCATCTATAAGATGCATTTTCAGTTTTTGTGTCTTAAGGAAGTTGTGTCCAGTAAGATTCCCTATTAGTGTCGAATCAGATTTTCTGTTTCTTTCAATAAGTTTGTGGGTTCTGGTTTTGTCATACTCGGGAAACATTCCAACTGTTTTTGACGATATCCAGTGATTTCTGTCATAGCCGTGATTTGGGGTCACATAGTGGTGGTTTGACAGACTATTCTTCCTGATCAGTGCTGGTGGCATTTCCTTTTCTCACCAACTCATCAGCAATTTCATTGCCCTGTATGCCTCTGCTTCTGGGAACTCAGCAGAGTTTAGCATTATGTTGGATGGAAGTAAAACGCTTCACAAGTTTGGACAGCAGAGATTGTCTGGGTATCAATAAAGAAGATGATATCATCTGGTGGTATCGCCAGCATTAAGGTCGCTTTGGCTGCCTATGCTAATGTCGACTTCTCAACCTAGAAGACAATGCTGTGCTCAGCGAGCGAAAAGTGCTGTTCAGGTTTAGTGTTCCGGAAAACACTAACGCTCCAACACCTACGTCCATTGTTGAACCATCAGTGTAGATGGATATGATTTCGGTGCCCAGTTCGTTCTTCTCACACTCCTCTCTACTTGGAAAGATGCAGGAGAATGTTCTTTGAAAGTCATGGTGAGCAGTATGTAGTCAGAGGATACATCGGAGCCCAGTTATTTATTTAGAAGTTGAGCGTGTCCACCTCAGTCAATTTTCCAAAAATTGAGCTGGCTGATTCTTAGTTCATTCTTGGCTGCTGATTCTTGCATGAAAAGGTCTGGTGGTAGCAGGCTGAGAATGGTTTGCAGTCTTGCTGTTGGTGTGATTCTCATTGCACTAGTAGCGTCCACACATGCTTTCCTATGCATCTTTGTCATGTTTTTTCAGTTGGGTAACTTTATTTGTGGATTGCCACCAGACAAGTCCTTCATATGTTCATATAGGTCTTACATTAGGCGTCTACGCCCATAAAATTATCTTGGGGTTTGAACTCCAGTTTTTTCCAATATTCGGTTACACGTTTGTCAGAACAAATTGTTCATTTGGTCACTAACTGTGGACAGAAATGATCCTTACGCTACGTCATCTGTATACGGCTATGATGCCCTGCATGTGCCATTAGTGTCGGATATTTCATTTCATTTTACTAAGAGTCAACTTTCAATCGAATTGATCTCAACTAGCAACAATCCTTCTTTACTTCTCTATACAACCACATCATCCCCACCACTAACCTAAATTGAATTGAATCTTCCCAGCAACCCTTGAGCTGTGGCACCGGTATAACGCACACCCCCTTGCCCGCCTCCAGCTTCACAATCATAAATTTCGTTTGTTCCATTTATTACCTGCCAATTTGGATATAGCCCTACCAAGCGAGTGGAAACAAAAATCAAACAGAAGAAGCATCAACATCCCTGAAATTACAGTGCATCCGTCGGGGCAACAACAAAGACTTCACTGATTGCTAACAATTGCGTTGAATGGTGTTCCAAGTTCCAACCCCCGGAGTGCCACTGAAAAAAAATAAAAAAAACTACCGCCCAACATAAATGCATTCCCGAGGGGATTTCAAACTCGTAACCGCTTTTTTTTTTCCTAGTCCTTCTCATCCTTGAAGATAAACTCTCAGCCAGCCATTACACACTAATACACTCTCTACCTGTGGAGTAGATATACGAACTGTAGTCGAATAATCAAATTAGAAGAACGCCAAACGCATTCAGGATTTATCTGAGCCTTGTACGTAGCTCCACCACACCGCCAGATGCTGAGCGGATGGATGAGATGTCAGGTTAACTCTACGCGGACTAGAGATTGATATACTCCGCACATACACAGTCAAATAAAACAAACGAGCAAACGCAAAAAAAAAAAATGTTTGATTTGATTTCGCTCCTTTTGATTTCGGCGCAACGGCGAAACAAGTGAAGCGAATTTAAATGCAAATTTTTTTGATTTGTGAGGGTTCACTGGGCGATGATGTGGATTTGGGGTGGGCTGGAGTTTGTAATCAGATTTTTCACGTCTATCCTCGAGGACGAGACGAATGGGAATTCTCGGTCGGGCGTGGATGGGTGTAGCATTACAAAGGTCTGGGATATGAGAGCACTGAAAGTGAGAATGATTCATTGGATGAGGGTGTACGACGTACACCTGAGCCGAGTGAAGAGCTTCTCTGCTGCGTGAGGAGTCTGTCGTCGTAATGGATTGTAAATTATGTGAAGGCTAAAGGATAATGATATGGTTTCGGTAGACAAAGAGCGAAAGCGAGATCTTAATGATATTTCCTTGGAAGGATTTCGCATTGATGTGTGTACCTAATGGCACCTAATGGTAAATCGTGCGTAAAGTGTTTTATTTGATATTGCTCCTCCTTTTCGCGTTAAACTGCGGAATTTGACGAATGTGGCGGGAACTTGAGGGAGTTTTGCAAAGGATTGACGGTGTCAATGGAGTGGAATACATCATATTGGCACGTTTGCTGGGGATCATTAATTTTTAGATAGGTCCCGTCTATAAGTACTACCCGTCGACTTGTAGACGAGACGACAGATCGAAATGTTGAATAGTATGGAAAGAGTTGTTGTGGGACTTTTTCCTACCTAGAGGGTAGTAGAAACATTTTTAGGTAAAGTCAACTACTGCGCCTGATATTACAGTGGAAATGGACAACTTGGGAAAAATCATAATGGCCAAATTCGACGTTTTAAATGAAAGGCTTAAAAGGCTCGTCGGGAATGGTTCAGTACATATGAGAAATTCGATACACCTGTACAAATAACAATTGGCAATGGTACAAAAATAATGGCCCTAGGTAAAGGAGTCATTAATATTTTTGCTTTTAACTATCAAAAGTGGAGTGAAAAACGCCTAACTAATGTTAATTTTGTACCAGACATTAAAGTTAATCTTTTTTCTTCGGGAAGTGCGTTAGACAAGAACTATTCCTTGACATTAGATAGTAAAAAATGTGAATTTTTTAAAGGCAATGGGTGTAAGATGCCATAAGTTGTATAAGATGCTGTTTAAAGTAAACACTCATTATGAAACAGCTAATTATATGTCAAAGCCTGAGTCTCTTGATGTGTGGCACTGTCGTCTTGGGCACATTTGCATTGGTCAAATAAGGAATTTACTAAAACAACGTGATATTGAGTTTGTTGATATGAAGAATTTTTTTTGTGATGCATGTGCAATAGGTAAGATGCATCGGTCTCCATTTACCAAAAGTTTGACGAGAGCGAAAGAACCAGGTTTTATCATACACAGTGATCAGTGCGGTCCCATGCAGAACAAATCACTTGGAGGATCCAGGTATTTTCTTTTGTTGAAAGATGATTGCTCAAACTTAAGAACGGTTTATTTTCTTAAAAAAAAAATGAAGTACCGCATTTGATTGAAAAATATCTTAATGAAGTTGAGTCTCTTTTCAGCCGAGATATTAAGATTCTAAGATCGGATAACGGGTTGGAGTACAAAAATCAAACTTTAGAAAACATTCTTTCAAAATGTGGAATCCATCACCAGTATTCAGTGCCGTATACTCCCGAACAAAATGGTAGGGCTGAAAGAGACATGCGGTTTATTGTGGAAACACGATAAGTGCGAGTGTTGATAACACGACGAAAAACAGCAACACTATAAACACCCTGGTGAGAATGGCACGGATGAATACCCGGCCTGCTGTCCCAGGCGAACCTAGATGAGCTGCTCTGACATATTCGGACAACAGGTTGTCTAGGAATTTCAAGGGTTAGTCAGGCCCCTTGAACAGAGATGGTGGCGGATGAACCGAAAGGCCAACGGCAGCGCTCAATCCCGTAGTGGATACTGATGGCCCCGTGTCCTAGGGGTATCTAATAAATTGGAACTGGCCCTCCAGGTTGGGGGTTGTGCTTTGGGTTAACTACCCACCCACAGAAAAAAAACATGGTTACGAAGCAACCAATAGCCTCGGAAAGGACGGATTTTATTGTTGACGACCCTGCTAAACGAAAAAGGGACAACGACGTTCGTATCTGCACCTGGAATGTGAGAAAATTAAACAGGAGAGGTGCAGGCGAACAACTAGCGGAAGCCCTAAACTGCTACAAAGCAGACATTACTGTCATCCAGGAAATACGAGGGGATGGGCCAGGCAAAAAGAGGATGAAAAACTGTGACATATACTACGGACCGTGTTATAGTGAGCAGAAACAGCGACTATTCGGATGCGGATTTGTTATAGGTGCCAGACTTAGGCAAGAAGTCTTATGTTTCCAAGACATTAGCGAACGCATAGTAACAATCCGCATCAAGGCCAAATTCGCCAACATAAGCCTTATATGCGCTCACGCTCCGACGGAAGAAAAAAGATGATATAGCTAAGGATTGCTTCTACGAGCTCCTCGACAAAACCTATGAGCGACTACCGAAGTACGATGTTAAAATCGTGCTGGGAGATTTTAACGCAAAGGTAGGAAGAGAAGACATCTTTAGAAGTATTGTCGGAAAACATAGCCTACACGACAACACGTCTGGTAACGGACTTAGGCTATTTGACTTCGCTACATAACGAAATGCCACTATAGCCAGCACACGGTTTCCTCACCTCGATATCCATAAGGGGACATGGCGGTCTCCAGATCAACGAACGGTCAACCAAATTGATAACATTGCGATAGATAAGAGGCACGCATCCAGTATTTTGGATGTCCGAACATTCCGAGGAGCTAACATCGACTCGGATCACTACCTTGTAGCAGCCAAGGTAAGAATGCGGATATCCACCACGCCACAACAATCCAGAAATACTGTGAAAAAATTTAATGTCGGAAGACTGCAATCGCAAGAGACCGCCAAGACCTTCGCACAACGCGTATCCCTTAACCTCTCGATTAACACCATACCACCAGCATCGAATGTCGAAGAGCAATGGCAACGATGCCAACAGGCCATTAGATCAGCCGCAACTGATGTGCTAGGTTTCTCGCGCCCACCAGCAAGAAACCCCTGGTTTGATGAGGAATGCCGACAGATGCTCGCAGCCAAGAACGAGGCCTACAAGGCTAAGCTGCAGGTGAAGACGAGAGCTGCCATTGAGCTCTATAGGCAAAGGAGAAGGGAAGAACATCGGCTTTTCAGCAAGAAGAAAAAAGAGCAAGAAAAGCGCGCGATCGAGGAACTCCAGGAACGATGTTCGCAAGTTTTACCAAAGTGTAAAACGTCAAAGCCAAGGATACAAGGCTCGAACAGAATCCTGTCGAGATGAACAAGGAAATATTGTAGTTGAGACACAGTCGATGCTGAGGGTATGGAAGAACCACTTCTGCAGACTGTTAAATGGCGATGACGAACAACATTCCGCTGTCAGGCAGAACGAACCATTCAATATTGGCAACGACAGCGAAAACTGCCAACCACCCGACCTGAGTGAAGTGAGGATAGCAATATCTAAACTCAAGCTTAATAAGGCTGCCGAAAATGACGGCTTCCCGCTGAGCTCTATAAGGCCGGCGGAGATGACTTGGTAAGTAACATCCACCAACTCATAAGCCAAATCTGGTCGGATGAAAATATGCCTGAAGAATGGAACCTCAGCATCGTTTGCCCGATCCACAAAAAAGGAGACCCTCTGAACTGCGCCAACTACAGAGGCATAAGTCTCCTCAACATCGCCTACAAGATCCTATCTGCCGTAATATGTGAACGCCTGAAACCGTTTACCAACAACCTGATTGGCCCTTATCAGTGTGGTTTTAGGCCAGGAAAGTCCACAACCGATCAAATTTTCACACTTCGGCAGATCCTGGAAAAAACTCAAGAAGTCCAAATCGATACCCACCACCTATTCATCGATTTCAAAGCCGCATATGACAGCATTTATAGAGACGAACTGTACAGAGCCATGTCTAGTTTTGGTATACCGCCCAAACTCGTCCGGTTGTGTAGGATGACGATGGAGAATTCTCGCTGCTCCATCAGGGTCGGAAACGACCTCACCGACACATTCGATACCAAAAAAGGATTTAGGCAAGGCGATGCGCTGTCATGTGACTTCTTTAATCTGATTCTTGAGAGAATTGTGCAAAACTCCAAAGCCAAAACCAGAGGCACAATTTTCCAAAAGTCGGTGCAAATACTAGCATACGCTGACGATATTGACATCATTGGTAGGACTCAACGTGATGTCATAGCCACGTTTGCTAGTATAGAGAAGGAAGCGGCGAAAATAGGTTTAGCAGTAAATGAGGGTAAGACTAAGTATATGCTGTCAACACGAAAGGACACACAACATCGACGAATTGGACAGAACGTCACCATTGGCAGATATAACTTTGAGGTAGTACGGGACTTTGTCTACCTCGGCTCCGCTATTAACTCTGACAACAACATCTCGTCAGAAATTAAACGAAGAATTACTCTTGCCAACCGCTGTTTCTTCGGGCTAAGAAGGCAATTTAGTAGTAAAGCCCTCACTCGAACTACTAAGGAGATCCTATTTAAGACCCTGATCATCCCAGTCCTGCTCTACGGCGCTGAAGCATGGATCGTATCAAAAGCGGATGAAGAAATCCTTGGTAGATTCGAGAGGAAAATTCTTCGAAAAATCTTCGGTCCCGTTTGCGTTGACGGGCTATGGAGACGAAGATTCAACCAAGAACTATACGAGCTGTACAGCGACATGCCCCTGGTCAAAAAACTCCGCATTGGACGTTTAAGATGGCTAGGACATGTAGAACGAATGGACACCAATACTCCGGCTCGCAGAGTCTTCGATTCCCAGCCAGACGTCGGACGCAGTAGAGGAAGACCTCGCCTTAAGTGGCACGCACAAGTGGAAACCGACCTCAACCAACTTGGAGTGCGCAACTGGAGGCAGTTAGCTAAGGACCGGGCTAATTGGAGAGGCATGTTGGTTGAGGCCCAGGTTCATTCCGGACTGTAGCGCCACTTAAGTAAGCAAGTAAGGTAGAACCATGCTTCATGCCAATAACATGCCTCTTAGGCTATGGACCGATGCTGTCAACATGGCAATTTATATTACAAATAGATTTGGACCTAGTCCGGTCAAAGGTAAGTGTCCTCATGAATTGTGGTACAATGAAACACCTGCAATAAATAGTCTGAGGACATTTGGTAGTGAAGTGTTTGTGCATATCCCTAAGGAGAAGCGTCAGAAATGGGATAGGAAGGCAATTTCTGGAATATTTGTTGGATATCCCAATAATTGAAAAGGTTACTGTGTCTGGATACCGAACACAGACAAGATTCATATTAAGCGTGATATTGTATTTAAGGAGAAATACATATGCAAGCTTGACGCAAGTGTTCCAAATATTGTGCCAGAATCCATATCATCAGATCCATTTTGCCAACAAAACGTTAAGAAGGAGGGCGAATTGTGCATCGATGATGATATATTCAATTCGGTGGACGAAGATGAAGACTCTTCAGCAGAAGTGGACGTTTCACCAGAAGCAGAAGTAAGAGTTTCAACAGAAACGGTGTCGGATGAGGTACCGTCAGAAGAATCTATAGAAACCGAAGAATATACGTCGAAATTACGAAGTAGAGCCAAGAACAAAGTCGTCAGTACAAGTATGTATTCAGCAATTGAGAGAGGATGTGCGTATCTCACTTTGATCGATGAACCATCTACTTACAAGGAAGCCATAAATTCAAAGAATTTCAACAAGTGGACAGCTGCTATGGATAATGAGATGGACCAACATCGTTTGAACAAAACCTGGACTTTAGTAAACCGGCCACATGATCGAAAGGTAATATAGTGTAGATGGGTTTATAAAGTGAAATTGACTCAAGCTAATAAAATTGAGCGCTATAAGGCTAGACTGGTTATTAAAGGTTATAGTCAACAAGAAGGTGTAGATTTTAATGAAACCTTTAGTCCTGTTGCCAAATTTACAACTATACGCTCAATATTTGCTATTGCTGCATCCAAACAATTATTTCTTTATCAATTCGACGTAAAAACAGCATTCTTAAACGGCAGCTTGAGTGAAGACATCTATATGGCACAACCACTTGGATATGATGACAATTCTGGACGGGTCTGTAAGTTAAATAAAACATTAAACAAGCATCAAGGAGTTGGAATATGACAATTTCAAAGCTTCTCAGTGACTTTGAGTTTAAAATGTGTTCGTTGGATTCGTGTTTATTCGTTCTTCGTAGGGGCTCTCGAATTGTGTTCATTGCTCTGTACATTGAGGATGGACTGGTCGCTGGAAGTGATGTAAACGACATCAAAGAAGTTATGAATTACTTGAATCAGCATCTTGAAATCACAGTGAACAAAGCAACATACTATCTTGGAATGGAAATAAAACGCAATTTAGATGGATCGATACATGTTCAGCAGACTGGGTATATAAAGGGTGATCCATTTCGAGGTTCCCTACTTTTTTAAAGAAAAAAACACAGAAAATTCAAATTTAATGGAGAATGTTTATTATCATTTGAAAGAACATTCTTTGGCATTTATTTTTTGAAGATTATGTCTATCAAATGTTGGCCGTTGCTACGTCGCAGATGGTCCATCCGTTGAGTCCAATTTTCGATCACTCGTTCGAGCATTTCGACTGGTAACTGGCGAATGACACGCGTGATGTTTTCCTCCAAGGCCTGAATCGAAGCGGATTTGTCGGCATAAGCTTTTGACTTTACATATCCCCAAAGGAAAAAGTCTTACGGTGTGATATCACACGATCTTGGTGGCCAATCGACCGGCCCAAAACGTGAAATTATGTGCTCACCGAAATGTTCTCTCAATAAGTCCATTGATTGATGCAATGTGTGGGAAGTGGCGCCGTCTTGCTGAATTCAATTTCAGGCATCAAATAGTCGGTTATCATGGTCCGAGTTGCTGCGAACGGCGCCGAATCGACTCTCCACGGTCTTCGTGTGCACTCTCAGCTACGGCCGCTATATTTTCTTCACAGCGTGCTGGACGTGGTCTATTCGGTCGAAAATTATCCAATAATGAATGCTGGGTCTCAAAATGGGTGATGGTGTTGCGAATAATACGCCCAGTAGGCCGATTATGTTGACCATAAGTTGAACGAAGTGCACGAAACACATTCCTCACAGAACGTGAATTTTCATAATAAAGTTGAACAATTTGTAAACGTTGTTCACGCGTAAGTCTGTCCATTATGAAATGCCAAACAATACTAAACAAAAATAACATGACAGCATGACACGACTCACACGTGATCTGTCAAAAAAGGCTATTGAAAAAAGTATCTCTACTTGGATCACCCTTTACAACGACTTTTAAGGCGATTTAATATGGAAGATTCTAAAGGAGTGTCTACACCGTGTGAAGTGGTCAACAAGTCATCAATGCTGTCTTCAGTCTCACCGGATTTAAGTCATTCTCCATTTCGCGAAGCTGTCGGATGTCTGATGTATTTGGCAATAGTTACGAGGCCAGATATTTCGTATGTAGTTAGAGTTTTGAGTAGATTTTTGGACAACCCGGATCAACATCACATTAAAACGGTTAAAAGGGTTTTTCGATATTTAAAAGCCACTTACAACATAGGTAGGTATATTTTATAAAAAATGCCATAACCTAAATCTTTTATGTTATAGTGACTCCGACTATGCTGGCGACATTGATACTAGAAGCTCTACTAGCGGGAGAGTCTGCAATTTCCTGGGGTTTACGAAGACAACGATGTACAGCACTTTCGTCGACTGAAGCTGAATACGTATCTGCATCAGAAGCTGTGAAAGAATTGATGTGGTTAAATGTACTGCTAAATGATTTGCTTTCTGAAGAAGTTGTGCGGCCAATTCTACATCTAGACAACCAAGGAGCTTTGAAGCTAGTCAGAAATCCTGAGTATCATTCGCGTACAAAACGTTGGAGTACATTTTATAAGAGAAAAATTAAATGAAAACCTTTTTGAAATTACTTTTATATCAACAAATGATCAATTAGCAGATATATTTACAAAGCCTTTGAGTAAAGATAAATTTAATAAATTTAAATTAGCAATTAATGTAAAAGATATGTAATGAATTCATAAGTTAATAATGAGTGGGAGTGTTAAGTATTCATTATGGAATTCCATTTCATAACACACTTTTCTCTGAATACACCTTTAAATACACTGAACTATGAACAACGATATGAATGTAACTAATGAACTAAAGTATGAATAAAGTATATGTTTCCTTCTTCTATCCTTTGAATTCAAGCCGAGCAGACGTCTTTATTTTATCAGGTTATGGGCCCAGCACGCTTCCACTGCGCCTGATATTACAGTGGAAATGAACAAATTGGTAAAAATCATAATGGCCAAATTCGACGTTTTAAATGAAAGGCTTAAAAGGACTTGTCAATGTTTTCGTTGTTTTTGTCACCATCGCTTGACAAATCCGGTCTGTTTGAAGAAAAAATTGGCATTGTTTACCTAATTTGAGCTATCGATTCCCTTGCCCTATACAAAGCACCAGGAATGCATAACTACAGGCATAGATAACGACCACTCATTCATTGGTTAAGCTACATCAACAAACGTTAATAAAGGAACTTCCGAACTTTGACAGTTGATAGAGGCCATATTGTTAAGGCTACATCTGTGAAATCGGCTGTCATATTTTTAGTCTATTTTGCCAAACTCTTATGTGTGAACATAGCGTTCAACAAGACTTGCAAATTATGAAATTGTTTTATCCGAATTGGTGTTCTGTTCGCGCAACCTTCCGCTCGCTTTGCCCATTTACGGTCGCCATAAACGTCCTACCGAGAGGACTATTCGCAGTATGGTAGATAAATTTGAGTTCATTGGATAAGGAAACGATAAAACAAAACCCGCAGGTCGAAGAAACGCAAGACCTCCCGAAAACATCACCGATGTCCGCCAGAGTGTGCAGTAGAATCAGAGGCAGTCAATTTCGCGCGTCGTTCATAAGAACTTGGCTTTTACAGACCACAACTTGGCAAATTTTGAGTCGAGACTTGAGTCTGCACTTGTAAAAAATTCAACTATCACACAGGAGCTGACGGTAAATGACCATAAACAACGACGTGTGCTCGCTAAATCAGCTCTAAAGCATTTGGAAACTGACCCTAATTTAAATCGAAAAAGCATCTTCAGCGATGAGGCTCATTTCTGGATGAATGGGTACATCAAAAACATCAACAAACAAAATTGTCGAATTTGGAATGATACCAATCCATATGGGATCCAAGAGTGTCGAATGCATCCAGAAGAAGTCACTATTTGTTGTGGATTTTGGGCTGACGTCGGCATCGGTGCTATAGGTCGATGATTACCAACTTCTGTTGGCCTGAATTCGATGACATGGACACCAACGGCATGTGGTTTCAACAGGATGGCGATCCAATACCCTGCTCAGTATTGGAAATCCCTATAGACCTGGTGTTCAAATATGTCGAAGCAGCTCATATAGGGATTTCACTACCAGTTCGATCAAACTGGAGCTGTAGGCGCCACCGTTGACTCCATCTAGGGAATTCCTCCGCTGCCGACTTAGAGTGAGTGTCTTTGTGAGAGGACACTCCTCCCCCCTCTCTCGTTTGCTGCCACCAACGACCTTCCACAGGGGTTCAATACCCCATCTCCAGTCGAGGTACTAGGCACCCACCAGTCACCAGCGTGGAGGTGAAAGTAGGAGTTGATAATGAGAGGCTAGAGTGAGAACGCTTGTGTCCTCATATAATCGCATCACTATCCTTAAGCACCGGCGCCTAACATCTCACGCCACATTTGAAATATTGCACGATTCGACGGCATGGTCATATCACTTAGAGGACTGGCCACCGAGATGGTGCGATTTGACCCCGTTAGACTTCTTCTTGTGGGGTTTTCTGAAGTTGCAGGTCCATGCAAATAAACCAAAAACCATAGCGCCTTTCAAAGTCAACATAGCCCATGCCTTCGGTCGAGTTTAGCCTGACTAATGCGCCAGAGTGATGGAAAATTGGAGATTTCGGATGAGAAAGAAAGCTTAAGGGAGGTTATCTGCTTCTGAAAGCGGGGAAATTCAGTCTACAACCAAGGACTACAAGAGCGGGATCATAAAAGGTACGGTTATAGATGGATGTGTGTAACGTACCCCTAATACTCGTCCCGCTTCGAGAGTGGAATCTATTGAGCAAACGTCGAACTAGGAAGTGGCTAAACCTTAAACATCACTATCAACCGTGCTGGTGACCACAATGACTCATTATCCTTGACTTCACAAGGCTCAAATTTAGGGTTGACTCTCCTATCAATATTTTCAACACACAGGGATACAGGACCGTAGGCCAATCCGGGCAGGTCAATGGGAGGGGTGTCCAGCCATCTTGTGGCACTGGCATGATCCTTTGCTCGCTAGCTCATCGGCGGGTATGGATTCTTACCGCAAGACCTGCATAAGAGATGATGGAGGTCCTGTCCAAATTGACCTACCCTTGGCTAAAACCAATTTAGCAACCATGGCCACTACTTCTCCCGACTTGCGATAACCCCTTACTCGAGAAACGGAAAGTAAACCTTGAAAACGTTGCTTACCCCTGACTTCTCATTGAAAATTATCCATCTAAGATCCGACGTGATTCATCCTCATTAAAGGCCTTCCCAGAATGTATATCTGTAGCTGGTATCTTGCATCGCTGTCAAAAGAGAGATACATTTCTTGCATGAAGTTGCCCTCTATTCAACTTCAAGCTACAGATTCACGAAGATACACATTGTGTAAGCGCTTACGGGTTGTTCAGTTTTTAACTTTTCACTCAGCTACAGATACCAGCTTCATATACGCATTCTGATCAGCCCTTAAGCTTCTAAACCGCTTCTATACTTGGGAATGCCATGCACTGGCGACGGAAATGCCCTATGAATCTGGCACAAACGCATCAACGCATTGATTTACAGACCATCGAAGAACATCGTCAACAACAAGTCGATGTTTTCAAAAGACTTCCTACTACAACCTAGCATCAAATGTTTTTTTGGACTGTCGAATTTGCAATTCTTTAACTATCTTATAGAAGTAGAATTCCACCGGACCAGGTAACCAGAATCAACTTAATGGTTTGGTTGAGACGATTAACTTTTAACCCCCTCTAGCTGGGGTTAAACAATTGACAAGATATGTCTAACTAAGATCGAATCAAAAGTCAAGACATTGAGTATATATCATCGTCTGGTTCAAAATATATGACTAGCACACCCCATGTTATGTTATCCTAGGGCAGATATGCTTTTGACAGGTTTACAATGCGTCAACCCAAGAAACTAGCATGTTAGAACGTTCCAAGAAAGTCAAGCAGCCATCACATCACCTATAGTCTTCTGATTTACCAAAGGAGAGGCTTGACAAGTCCAGAAGAGGAAGGAACGGTACGTTTTGGAAGCAAACCCTACAACATCGGTATATAGGGCGCCTATTTCCTTCCTCCCACAAGTGCAGAATTCCGATGGAAATTATCAAGCATCATTTCATGGTGCCTAGAAAAAAATATCTGACCCAAACAGGACCTTACACCAAGCTTCTCCCTTCACTTGTTTAACACCGAGTCCTTACGGCAAATATGAGAAGCTTCTAATGAGAATGTTACTCTTGGATGTTTGTCTGAGTGTCGAAAGAGGAGCAGCAATAAAAAAAACTTAGGTATTGCCACTTTCAGGGTTTGAACCAGGGACTCAGAGCTTAGCTGTCCAACACACTAACCAATAGGCCACTGCACCTGCTACTCCTCAGAGAAGTATATAAAAAACAGGAAACTAGGCAAATAAGCAGAAATTAAGAGCATTGAAGGCCTATCCCCAGTCTTAAAAGACTTAATACGCATTTGTAGAAAAGCCTCTGGTAATACAGCCTAATACCGTGGTCGTGAGACGCATTCCATCCAATAAATCAGTTGTCAGAAAGAAGTTCCTTCCCAAGAACCAGAACAGGGTACAAAGAATTGCTTGACTGGGTAAAACGAGTTCACCGAAACTTGACACACAATTGAACCTACAGCCCAATGTGTTAGGCAAAGGTACATGCAGACTAAAAAGGAAAAACTTACTTGAAATCTTCAATTTAAGGGGACTCAGACACTAATTGATTACGAGAACCCCAGGTATGACTAAAAGTCTGCCTGGTGGCTCTCGAGAAGGCAGATTATAAACGTAGGTTTGGCATAAGGGCTAAGCTCTAAATATTCCTCTCATATGGTCCCGAAGACGTTGTGGACATCGTCGAAACCGACAAGCTGACCTTATGATCGGGAAAAAAATACCACCAACGGATAATGCTGAAAGTCATTCAGATTTACCTAAGCACTCAAGGTGTGCCTCCGATAATCTGATGGTTTTCCTAAGAGAGGAAAACATGGACATCGGCATTATCCAGGAGCCATTGGTGAGAGACTCGTTCATAAAGGGACTCCAGGACAATCCATATAACCTGTTTTACTAGTTCTTCGGATAAAACTCAAAACCACTAAAGAAACAAACACCCTTGCAATTGAACATTGCATACAAAGTCTCGTGTCATGTTAAGCGAAGAAAAAAAAAACACTTTCGTGGAATGAAGATCTCTCCGATCTCAAACATATCTTCAATATCTGCCACAAACACAACTTCTGGCAGCCTTATTATAAGGACTGTTTAAGTCCGTATAAGAAAGCCATAAAAATATCCAAAAGGGAGGCCTGGATGGAATATTGTCATTCTATTGAAACCCTAAAGGACTCCACCAGGCTAATCTAAATTCTGTCTAAAGAATACTCCAACCCTTCTCTTCTGAGAAGGTCAGATAGAGGGTGAACAGAATTCTCCGCGTAGACCCGGAACTCCTTGTAAACAAACAGGTAACGAGGTATAGACGAGGAATGGATAAAAGTTGTCGCGTATGCGGGTGACATGGTGATACTAGTACCACGAAAATTCCCCTCCGTGATAAGTGAAATCATGTGGGCTGCACTAAACAAGATTAGCACCTGAGCTGCAAGTTGTGTGGAATTGGTGCTCTTCACCACCAAAACCAAAAAACCCGATTTCACCCTCCAGCATCTAAATAGTCAACCACTCACACTATCCTCCAGCGCTAGGTATTTTGGTATCATGCTTGACCCAAAACTTAACTGGAAATACAACATCGAACATAGGGTAAGGAAGGCGTTTGTTGCCTTTTATGCTTGCAGCAAAACCTTTGGAAAGAAGTGGGGATTTCAACCAAAGATAACCTTGTGGATGCAAACAGCAGTGGTACGTCCGATTCTCACATACGGCTCACTAGTATGTTGGCCCGCATTGAGTTAAGGCTACAACCTCAAAAAAATTAAAAGGCTGCAAAGAACTGCTAGTATAGGCACCGCGGGGTCACTGAGGTCGGTGCCAACGGATGCCATTACTGTTATATTGCATCTCTGCCTGTCGACCTACATATTAAAGATACCGCTTTATGCAGCTCAGTAAGACTCAAGGAGTCAGGATGCTGGAATACAACAAACAGTCACGTTTCAAACAGACTACATCACACCAACCTTAAGCAACCAGAAAGGCTTCCATGTAGGTTTTCCTAACAGTGGAAGAGGAACGAAGTAGTAAGAGATTTCGACACAGTCGTCTACACCGACGGATCTAAAATGAACTGCGATATGGAGTCCGCATCCTACTTGGAATCACCGGAAATATCAGTACCATACCGCCTACCGGATTTTGCCAGCGTTTTCAAAGCGGAACTACTGGCTATCTGAGAGGCATGCATGCATTAAGGCCATCAACTCGGCTACCATATCCTCCAAGCTGGTACAGGAATGCCGGAATGAACTTGCCCACCTGGGTCACCTTTCTCTTGGTCCCAGGGCACAGTGACATTTAAGGAAACGAGCGTGCAGACGAGCTAGACAGGCAAGGCTCGGCTCTACGTGGCTCACTTGCGGGAACAAACGACCTACTGAAAAGAACCCGGGCAGACATCGCAAGAATTACGGTGATAGTCACGGGACACTGGCCGATTGGAGACCATGCGGTCAAACTAGGGATCCCATACAACGCCCAATGCCGCACTTGGGGAACACAAATGAGAGAAACCCTCTCCCATTTCATCTGCAAATGTGCAGCACTAGCAAGAGCCAGATTGCGTGACCATTCTTCCAACCATTCTTCGACAACCTAAGCGACATCTCGGGTAACAGGATACAAGATCTTATCCGTTTTCTAAACTTCATAGGCTGTATCTATAGACCGCCTGTATCACACCCACAACTATCATCATAGTAGAGGTCCGACGAGTCGTGTTTACAAAAAGGCACATAAGTGCTACTTGGGTTCATGCTGAACCGCCGCTTCTACCTACTTACCTACCATGACTAAAGTCAGAACAGGAAATCTTGTTACCCAGGTAAACGCTGGGTTACTGAACACGTCGTAGTGGATGGGAACGATAAAGTATAACAATAAAGCGGATCAGTAGCGGACGAATAGGAATTATCGGCCTCCATAGACTAATACGATGCATTGATGTTAAGGTAAACGAAAGCTTAGTCTCAAAGCCTTTATATTTGTTCCAGCTTGATAAAAAAAGAATTCCAGTTTCTAGTAGAAACCCAAATTGTTTACCACCTTACTTCTAGAAAAATAAATCACACATGATATCATAGAAATCGTCGAAAATTAATTTCTCCCGGTGACAGGTTCGTACCCTGTATCAAAATATGAAATTCGACTCGTGTCCCCCAAAATGCTGTCCAAAGTTCCCCCAGAGTTTTTACGTAATCCCAGGTCGTTGCGAGTATCCAAATCCCGGTAGCATCGAACAGCTGCACAGGCTCACATATGAAATCATGCCGAGCTTTTTCGATGGCATCGAGTTGCAACTCCGCAACTCCTTGGCACCGGACAAAATCATTACAACCAATTGGATACTAAGTCACACCAGACCTACAGGCTTTCGAATCGGTGGAATTTGCAGCCGTCGGTATCACGATGATATTCTGGTGAGTTGCCATTCCATAGTCATCCTTGAAATCTCATTTGTTTTTCGCAGCAAACTCCAATGGTCTTTGCGGACATTAATCCGAGCTCGTTGTCGTCAAATTTCCGATGCCTGTACTACCCGTGGCAGAGCCTTCGCCTGGAGGCAGCTCTTCAAAAATCCAACGCTCTTTACCATAAAACCTTTTCAGCGGAATTATACTCTCCAACGACAACGTACACAGCCAACTTTTACAACCCTTCCAAGCAGCAAGGTAAATGCACGTTCTCCTTCCTGCGAAGCACTACCAGTCATATGGCTATGGGTGCTGAGCTGCTAGTCGAATGGAATGAACCGAAACACACAAAGGCATATACGGCATTTGCAATGAGGTACATTTTTGTCTTATATGGAGCTTGCATAGATATTAGTCCTTTGGACAACGATAGATACTCGCGACATCGGTACTCAATGGCGTTGACCGTCTCACGACAGGGATTCGATGCCAGTTACTGGCAACGCATTCACAAGTCTATTCAAATGGGCAGCTCATTGGCATTCAACAGGAATACCCAGAAGGCACTGGCGTCCATGTGCTATCAGTGGGATTTCCATGACACCACTGTTCGTGGCATGGTCGATTCGGATATGTCTGTCGGGTTTATGTACCACAGGTGGGTGAAAGTTGACCTTCTGTGGTTTTAATCGATTTTGTGGATGATTCACTTTTTTTTTTTCATCTCATCCTTTGCAGGACATTATCACACATCCCATGTACGTTTGGACTCAGTCTGTTGTATTGTGTTGCCATCAATCGGTTCACCTTTGGGATTAAAATGGATTTGGACCCGAGCATAAAGTGTGGATAGTGTGGTTGAGCGAGTGCGTGTAATGTGGCCTGCGTACATTTTTTTTATTGAGAGGGAAGGTTTTCAGAGAATTATATTTTAATGGCGATGTTTATTGGATTTTTTTTGGGGACAGGAGTGTTTTTTTTTTTGTTAAAGCTGGGTTTGGGATGTAAACGACTTGTGGTCAACTCAAATGCCACTGAGTTGAATAAGTGTGGTGAACCCTCGAGTCGAGGACCAATGTATCCTCGAATTATTTGCATATTGACTTTCAAAGGTTTATAGTCTAGGGCAGGTTGTTGATAGAAAATTAAGGCACGTACCCAGTGAGTACTCTATAGGGTCTTTCCTAAATAATTTCAATTAATAAGAAAAAGGAACTTTGGAGGTTAGATATGCATCTGCAGAGTCTTATTTTATCGGTACTAATTATCGGGATCGTGGTATTTATTTTACTAAGTCCTTGTATCAGTAACTGGTACGTTTTCACAAGTTTTACGCAATCCTTTAGATTTTAGAACCCGAACCAGCCTGAAAAGAATCGAGATAGGAGGCAGGAGCATATTGGTTGGGTGAAATAAGTTATAAGAGGCTAAAAACGGATCGCTGTCACATTGACGATATCAAATCTAGAATAAACATTTAAACTACTTGTGCCAAATAGACGTGTTTATAAGTGCCTAGAAAAAATCTATCCAATAGCAAAGTGAAACCTTTTGAGTGTAGAAAGATAACAAATAAACCCAAAGAAAGTCTTTTATTAATTAAAATAGGCAAAAGAGAAACAAGTAAGTGCATTTTATGCTTTTTTTTAAACTGTAACCCCCTTATTCATTAGAATTCACTAAACACACCTCAACGGTTGTATAGTTATGCAGTGTATAAGTATTTATACAACCTCTATTCAGGGTAGAACAAATTCCTATTCAAAAAATAATTCCCCACCCATAATAGTTACACAGGGTTTTTTCTAAATGGGGGCGTGGCAGTGGGCGGATTTTAAAAATTTTTACACTTGTTCTGGTGACTCGGCCAAGGATCCTATATACCAAATTTCATTATCCTAGCTCAAAATTTAAGGGCCAAAAATCGGTGACGAACAGACAGACGGACGGACGGACGGACAGACAGACATGGCTAATTCGACTCAGCTAGCGATTCTGAGTCGATCCATATACTTTGAGGCATATGTAGCTAAATTATTTCTCTATGTTACAAACTAAGTACCAAAACTAATATACCCCTATGGGATAGGGTATAAATAACGGGTGATTTTTTAGCTGGTTTGGTTTTGGCAACACTGGTTTTGACAGCTGACGTGTGTTTAGTACCTTGTGTCACTGTCAAACAGCTTCAGTTTGGTTTGCAATTTAACCATGGATCGTCTCACAAATGAACAACGCTTGCAAATTATTGAATTTTACTATCAAAATTCGTGCTCGGTTCGAAATGTTCATCGCGCGCTGCTTCCATTTTATGATCGGCATTCTCGACCTTCTGAGCAGTCTATTCGGAAGATTGTGACCAAATTTCGCACCAAATTTACTTTGTTGGACATTAAACCACCAACACGTTTACGTACTGTGCGTAGTGAAGAAAATATTGCGGCCGTATCAGCTAGTGTGACAGAAGACCGCGAAATGTCGATTCGGCGCCGTTCCCAGCAGTTAGGCCTTTGTTACAGCACTACGTGGACAATTTTGCGGAAGGATTTGGGCGTAAAGCCTTTTAAGATACAGCTGGTGCAAGAACTAAAGCCAGCCGACCTACCACAACGCCGAATTTTTGGTGAATGGGCTCTTGGAAAGCTGGCCGAGGATCCGCTTTTTTATCGAAAAATTGTGTTCAGCGATGAGGCTCATTTTTGGTTGAATGGGTACGTAAATAAGCAAAATTGCCGCATTTGGAGTGAAGATCAGCCAGAAGCATTGCAACAGCTACCAATGCATCCCGAAAAAGCCACTGTTTGGTGCGGTTTATGGGCCGGCGGCATTATTGGGCCATATTTCTTCAAAGATGATGCGAATCGCAGCGTTACTGTCAATGGTGAACGCTACCGAGCGATGATAACAAACTTTTTTTTGCCCGAAATGGAAGTTCTTGACTTGCATAATATGTGGTTTCAATCAGACGGTACCACATGCCACACAGCACGCGAAACAATGGCGCAATTGCGAGGCGAGTTTGGTGAACAGTTAATTTCACGTTTCGGGCCGGTCAATTGGCCGCCTAGATCGTGCGATTTGACACCATTAGATTATTTTTTGTGGGGGTATGTCAAGGCTAATGTCTATAGGGACAAGCCCGCTTCGATTGACGCACTGGAAGCCAACATCCATGCATTCATTCGTGAGATACCGGCCGATATGTGTGAAAGAGTATGCCAAAATTGGACTCAGCGGATGGGCTACCTGAGACGCAGCCGCGGTCAACATTTGCATGAAATTATCTTTAAATATTAAATTGCAAGGTTCAAACTATCGATTCAAATAAATATTTCATTCATTTTTTTGAATTGTTTGTGTTTTTTTTTTTAAAAAGTTCTAAACCTCTTAACAAATCACCTGTTATAAACAAAATAATGGTTTTGATTACTTATCTACAGTTAATTTTGAGGCAACTTATAGAGCACAAAATCTTGTAATGAGCCTGTGGACTTACTATGCAAAAGCACAGCAGTTGTTATGTCCTGGACAACGCAGCAGGGTGGCACGCTGGCTTAAGCACGGCTTAGCTCGCCGAAATGGTCGGGGATCTTGCTGCGTATTTTCTCACACAAAATTAAAGAAATCGTGCCAGAAGGAGTAGTCAGATGACTTAATTTAAAATTTTATAAAAACTACTAAGAAGTATTGCACTGCTATGATCTTCTGAAGAATCAATGTGTGATAGCTAACACGTCACAAAATAAATTCAAACTTGCGATTCTTCTTGCACACACTAGATATATCCTATTTTGAATCGATGGCACCGATGTTATTGCCATCATTTGGGATTTCCCACCTCGTATGACAATCTAATTCTAAGACGGCCACACCATGTCACCTACTTCCCAAACCTATGTAGATAACCCCTTTACTAATTACACACTTCACCTTTTTATACCCTATCCCATAGGGGTATGTTAGTTTTGATACTTAGTTTGTAACATAGAGAAATAATTTAGCTACATATACCTCAAAGTATATGGATCGACTCAGAATCGCTAGCTGAGTCGAATTAGCCATGTCTGTCTGTCCGTCCGTCCGTCCGTCTGTCTGTTCGTCACCGATTTTTGGGCCTTAAGTTTTGAGCTAGGATAATGAAATTTGGTATATAGGATCCTTGGCCGAGTCACCAGAACAAGTGTTAAAATTTTTAAAATCCGCCTACTGCCACGTCTATCTTTTTGAGCGATAGACGTGATTTTTGAAAATTTTGGTTTTGGTTTTTTTTCGGACTTGAAAAAGTGTGTAGTGATCTGAGTTGGACTCAGAATAAATTTAAAGACTTCGTAAAGGACAAAGAGGGCGTGACAGCAAGAAGGGAGGAGAAAGTTAGCCGCAATAGGAAGAGCGGAGGAAGAAGATAGCTATAACGGTACATATTCGGTAACGATAATCATTTCAAGTATCGAATATTAAATACCGGATAACTATTTTTTGCACATCACTACCCATCACTACTTTAGTTTATTTTGTTCTTTTGATGTGGAAGGACTTCTGTTAATTGAGAAACCTCGATGCGTTATGTTTCACTTCAACCTCGTAGCACTTCTATGGTCTCATTTTTTTTGATTTCAGATCGTCAAAAAAAGGGTTTCGTAATTCAACCCGTGAAAAATTACGAGGCACGCAAAGGTCTTTTCGAGTCTCGTGTAAACACGAACCAGGCTCTCGTACCAACGACGAGAAAAACTACCTACTACCGTGCGTCTGATATGTGGTTGGTGACAGATTCATAACGCAGGAAAATTGGTAGCAAACATTAATAATTGACACTGAAAATCTAGTTCTGACACCACCCAGGGGGTTAGTCATCACTACACCTAACATCTTATCTACATATATATCTTTCTTCCTTTTTTCCATAAAAAGCCCCGCTGTACAACAAACCATATCTTCGCGATAGAAACGGGAGGTAGTTTTGAGCTGACTGATGCTCGAAAAAGAAATTCCCCAGTTATAACCAATTTACTGCTTCGGACACCATAGTAGAGGCATCCAAAGATTTCGGAAAGAAGTAAATTTTATATGAACCTCACATAATTTCCGGAGTCAATCACTCCAAGAGGTTACTTTGCACAGCTAACTTCTGGGAAAAATATTACAAACCGACAAGGCTTTCATTAACCTTTACTTCATAGAAGCAAATGCATCGTCTGAAAACCTTTGGATCCATCAGTCTTGAGGAATTTTTTTTCGACATTTCTACCCCCGACAAAATATCTCACCGAGAAGTTATGAGAGCGCTCTTCTTCTCCTCAACTTCCGTCAAAAATGCCATTCCTTTCACATAGAAAAATTAATTTCATTAAAATTAACCGAAAAGTTTCCTTCGTTCCTGTCTCTCGCTGTTGAATAAGGACGAAAACATACAATGTATGCCAAAAAAAAACTCCAGAAGAACGGATATCTCAAAAGTAACAAACTTCCAACTATTCTCGCCATTAATCCCCAAAATATGCTTCGTTTGGAGAGAGCTGAATATTTGCCTTTGCCATTCGCAAAACTTCTCATTCTCACACACACACACACTCTCACACAAAGTCCTTGGGTTTGTTAAGACCCTCACTCGCGAACATAAAATGCGAAAAATTCCCTTCTGGTTAATTTATGGCTATCGAAATACCCTCCCCCTTTAGTCCTGCGGAATATACACGCTTAATTTGCGCGAGTAACAAATAAATAATTTCACTAATTCCGAGGCGATGCTGCGGAAAAGTTTCAAGGAAGCGAAAACTTTTCCCCAAAAAACCATCCGACGACGGCATCCTTGAAGCATGCCAAATGTTGCCAATAAACGATGCTCTCTTGCGCGCCTCGGCCAGTACTACTTCAAAATGTCGCCAACTATGACAGGTTCCTTAGAGGCTGACAGGGGGCACAGGCAGGGGAGCTAACATAACTTAATTTGTTATTTGGCAGTGATCCTTGGGTATAAGCAAAATGGCACAACGCACCCGCGAACTTTCATTATGGTTATTAGATGATGGCGGATTTTATGGTAGCGTCGTCGCGGCGTTGGGCGCCATATGCCGATGTAGACTCCGACGTAGACTCAAACGCCGACAAGAGGACAAAGTTGTTTTCAACAAACGCCAAGTCCGCCAATGTTATGCGAAACATTTTTCGACAGGTGAAACGCACTTCCACTTAGTTGTTGGTGTTGTTTTGAGATGACAAACTGTGTGGCAAAGGAGGACATTTTGTTTTCCTTTAGGACCGACATCTGTTTATGTTTCTCATGATTGCTGCGACAGTTTTTGTGTGCTGGAAAAGTTACAGGGGCTGCACGAAAAGGGTTAGGTTAGGGGAGGGGCTGGAGCATTTGCCAGGTTTTGGAAAATTTGCATTTACATACGACTTTGGCTTTTGGGAAGTTGTCGCAAAATTATGAGGAGTAAAAGTTTTTTTAGGGTAGAGTGAGGCATTTGTTTGGTAGTTTTTTTCATCTTGCGAAAGGATTCTGGTGGCAAATGCTGACAATCATCTAACGTGTGGAAGGTGTATTGTGAGGAGTAAGCACTTGAACGACGGTTAAGGATGTAATTAATAAATTTTCCACAGCTTAACAATTTAGGCGAACTGAAAGTTTGCATTTATTGGAAATATGGGGTCTTACGTATGGTCCTTGTTGACTTTGAGAAAGCAAGAAGGATGGAGGCAATAAAGAAGCATTGTGGAAATAATAATCGGTGGTGTTTAAGGTCCTTTGGTTTTTACAGTAGGATTTTATTAGGTCGTTTAGTATTTTGGGAAGGAGGTAAACACTGATCGGCTTCAGCTTGGCAATATCCAGTGCTGTAGCTATGCTTGTGCTCGCATTATCTTACTTTACCTTACTATTCCAACTGAGACTGGATACTGTTCTATCCATTCAGATTTGACTCTTTTAGCACGAGTGTTTGGATTTGCCGGAATACCTTGCACTCGAATATCCGGAGCTCTAGAGATAAATAAGGACCTGGTCGTCCGGGTACAACTCAATTATTTACGCATCCTTATCCTCACGAATCAAGCCTCAGAAAGAATGGATTTTATACTAGCGACATCTCACAGAAATGTTACAGCTGAAGTACTTGCAAAAGCCTTAAGCTGCTATCAAACAGACATTACTGCTATACAAAAAATATTATTCTATCTGCCGGAGAACAGGTGGATCAACAACTTTCACCAGGGATATTAGAATATCTCACAGAAATGCTACAGGCGAAAAAGGTGCGGAACCCCTAAGCTGCCATCAAACAGACATTACTGATATCTAGGAAATATGATTTAATTCGCCGGACAACAGGTGGATCAACAACATTCTTGGTAACTAAGGACCGAGTACTTGTGAAAAGCAGAAGATCGTTGCATGCTTCGATGACGTAATGGAACCTGTAATGCTAAAAGAACTGGACGATCTTAATGTCTGTAGATGCACGTAAATTGATCTGGAAGGTTACTTACTTACTTAAGTGGCGCTACAGTCCAGGACGAACCTGGGCCTCAACCAACATGCCTTTCCAATTAGCCCGGTCCTTAGCTTACTGCCTCCAGTTGCACACTCCAACTTGGTTGAGGTCGGTTTTTACATGTGCGCGCCACTTAAGGCGAGGTCTTCCTCTACTGCGTCCGACGTCTGGCTGGGAATCGAAGACTCTGCGAGCCGGAGTATTGGTATCCATTCGTTCTACATGTTCTAGCAATCTAAATGCGGAGTTTTTTGACCAGGGGTATGTCGCTGTACAGCTCGTATAGTTCTTGGCTGAGTCTTCGTCTCCATAGCCCGTCAACGCAAACGGGACCGAAGATTTTCCGAAGAATTTTTCTCTCGAATCGACCAAGGATTTCTTCATCCTCTTTTGATACGATCCATGCTTCAGCACCGTAGAGCAGGACTGGGATGATCACGGTCTTATATAGGATCGCCATAGTAGTTCGAGTGAGGACTTTACTACTAAACAGCCTCCATAGCTCTAAGAAACAGCGATTGGTAAGAGTATTTCTTCGTTTGATTTCTGACGAGATGTTGTTGTCAGAGCTAATAGCGGAGCAGAGGTAGACAAATTCCCGTACTACCTCAAAGCTATATCTGCCAATGGTGACGTTCTGTCCAATTCGTCGATGTTGTGTGTCCTTTCGTGTTGACAGCATATACCTAGTATTACCCATATTCACTGCTAAACCCATTTTGCCGCTTCCTTCTCTATACTAGCAAACGTGACTGTGACATCACGTTGAGTCCTACCAATGATGTCAATATCGTCAGCGCATGCTAGTAGTTGCACCGACTTTTGGAAAATCGTGCCTCTGTTGTTGGCTTTGGAGTTTTGCACAATCCTCTCAAGAATCAGATTAAAGAAGTCACATGACAGCGCATCGCCTTGCCTAAATCCTTTTTTGGTATCGAATGTGTCGGTGAGGTCGTTTCCGACCCTGATGGAGCAGCGAGAATTCTCTATCGTCATCCTACAAAAACGGACGTGTTTGGGCGGTATACCAAGACTAGACATGGCTCTGTACAGTTCGTCTCTATAAATGCTGTCATATGCGGCTTTGAAATCGATGAATAGGTGGTGGGTATCGATTTGGACTTCTTGAGTTTTTTCCAGGATCTGCCGATGTGTGAAAATTTGATCGATTGTGGATTTTCCTGGACTAAAACCACACTGATAAGGGCCAATCAGGTTGTTGGTAAACGGTTTCAGGGGTTAACATATTACGGCAGATAGGATCTTGTAGGCGATGTTGAGGAGACTTATGCCTCTGTAGTTGGCGCAGTTCAGAGGGTCTCCTTTTTTGTGGATCGGGCAAACGATGCTGAGGTTCCATTCTTCAGGCAAGCTTTTATCCGACCAGATTTGGCTTATGAGTTGGCAGATGGTACTTACCAAGTCATCTCCACCGGCCTTATAGAGCTCAGCGGGAAGGCCGTCATTTCCGGCGGCCTTCTTAAGCTTGAGTTTAGATATTGCTATCCTCACTTCACTTAGGTCTGGTGGTTGGCAGTTCTCGCTGCCGTTGCCAATATTAAATGGTTCGTTCTGCCTGAAAGCGGAATGTTGTTCGTCATCGCCGTTTAAGAGTCTGCAGAAGTGGTTCTTCCATATCCTCAGCATCGACTGTGTCTCAACTACGATATTTCCTTGTTCATCTCGACAGGATTCTGTTCGAGCCTTGTATCCTTGGCTTTGACGTTTTACACTTTGGTAAAACTTGCGAACATCGTTCCTGGAGTGGCACCTCTCTATATCCTCGATCGCGCGCTTTTCTTGCTCTTTTTTCTTCTTTCTGAAAAGCCGATGTTCTTCCCTTCATCTTTGCCTATAGAGCTCAACGTGCAGCTTAGCCTTGAAGGCCTCGTTCTTGCCTGCGAGCATCTGTCGGCATTCCTCATCAAACCAGGGGTTTCTTGCTGGTGGGCGCGAGAAACCTAGCACATCAGTTGCGGCTGATCTATAGCTTGTTGGCATCGTTGCCATTGTTCTTCGACATTAGATGCTGGTGGTGTGTTGTGAGACGAGAGGTTAAGGGATACGCGTTGCGCGAAGGTCTCGGTGGTCTCTGGCGATTGCAGTCTTTCGACATTAAATTTTTTCACAGTATTTCTGTTTTTTTGTGGCGTGGTGGATATCCGCATCCTTACTTTGGCTACAACAAGGTAGTGGTCCGAGTCGATGTTAGCCCCTCGGAATGTTCGGACATCCAAAATACTCATTGCGTGCCTCTTGTCTATCGCTATGTGATCAATTTGGTTGACTGTTCGTTGGAGACCACCATGTCCCCTTATGGATATCGAGGTAAGGAAACCGTGTGCTGGCTATAGTGGCATTTCGTTACGTAGCGAAGTCAATTAGTCTAAGTCCGTTACCGGACGTTTTGTCGGGTAGACTAAATTTTTTCGACAGTACTGCTAAAGATGTCTTCTCTTCCTACCTTTGCGTTAAAATCTCCCAGCACGATTTGAACATCTTATTTTGGTAGTTGCTCATAGGTTTTGTATCATCTTTTTCCTCCATCGGAGCGTAAGCGCATATAAGGCTTATGATGGCGAATTCGGCCTTGATGCTGATTGTTACAATGCGTTTGCTAATGTCTTGGAAACATAAGACTTCTTGACTAAGTCTGGCACTTATAACAAATCCGCATCCAAATAGTCGCTGTTTCTGCTCACTATAACACGCTTCATAGTAGATGTCACAGTTTTTCATCCTCTTTTTGCCCGGCCCAACCCATCGTATTTCCTGGATGGCAGTAATGTCTGCTTTGTAGCAGTTTAGGGCTTCCGCTAGTTGTTCGCCTGCACCTCTCCTGTTTAATGTTCTCACATTCCAGGTGCAGATAGGAACGTCGTTATGTCCTTTTTTTCGTTTAGCAGGGTCGTCAACAATAATATCAGTCCTTTCCGATGCTATTGGTTGCTTCGTAACATAGCCTTTTTTATATGGATGGGTAGTTTACCCAAAGCACAACCCCAACCTAGAGGGGCAGGCCCTTGTTTTGTCCCTAGGACAGCGGGCCGGAAAATAGCCCATTTTGGGATATGAGCGCTGCCGTTGACCCATTGAAAGCTCCTTCGCCACCAACTCTTTTCCAACACCCTGGCTCAGTATTGGAAATCCCTATAGACCTGGTGTTCAAATATGTCGAAGCAGCTCATATAGGGATTACACTACCCGATCAATCAAACGCCACCGTTGACTCCATCTAGGGAATTCCTCCGCTGCCGCCTGAGAGTCAGTGCCTTAGTGAGAGGACACTCCTCCCCCCTCTCTCGTTTGCTGCCACCAACGACCTTCCACAGGGATTTATTACCCCATCTCCAATCGAGGTACTAGGCAGCCACAAGTCACCAGCGTGGAAGTGAGAGTAGGAGAGGCGTGAGTGAGAACGCTTGTGTTCTCATATAATCGCATCACTATCCTTAAAGCGGAATGGGCAATAGGCCGCTTAAAATAAGCAAAAGGCTCAATATTTGTCTACAATCTCAAGTAACTGGATACAAAACACAAGTTCAAGCCTTTGTACTTGATAAAATAACAACACCACAACCCAGGTGAATGAGTATAGTAAACGATTCCAGTGCATCGTTTGGCGGGACTCCATCACCAAACCACTGAAAACATATCAACTGAACACCGTGACTTATGGTACAAAACCTGCACTTTACCTAGTTATCAAGTATCAGATGCCTTCACGATTTAGCAAAAAAAAGCAGACAGCCAGAATTCGCTAGGGGCGCTACCATCATTCCTAACGATATTTACATGGATAGCATGTAGGTAGCAACAATCTTAAGAATGCTCTACAAATGTAGTCAGATCTGAAAAACCTTCTGGGTCAAGGGATGTTTCAACTACGAAATTCTACGATCTTCACGATCACGAAGAAGGATCCATCAAAACATTGGGATTGACTTGGCTACCATCATCAGGTCAAAAATTATTTTAAAAACAAATTGGAGCGAAACAAAAAGGGTAACTAAACGTAGCATATTATCAGATACGGCCCACATTTTCTATCCACTAGGAATTGTTAGTCCCGCAAAAGTTTTGGTCGAAATATTCATCCAGGAGCTATGGGCTTTAAAACTAGATTGAGAAGCAGCATTACCTATGGACATGAATAGGAAATGGACAGCCTTCCGAAAAGGCTCTGTAAAGTTAAACAATCCTAAGATTCCTAGACACATGTTAGTAAAAATGCAACCGATATCGAGCTTCATGCCTTCCCAGACGCTTCTCAACGAGCCTATGGTGCCGTGGTGTATTTAAAGTCAACCAATCCAAAGGGAGAAGTCAACTTTCAATTGGCGTGCGCCAAAACTCGAGTCGCACCAATTAAACAGCAGACCATTCCCCGTCTGGAACTCCATGCTGCCAAACTTTTGGTACATTTAGTAAAAATGGTAAAGGAAAGCCTACCCATAAAAATTACACAAACCACGTATTGGACAGATTCACAAACTGTTTTGGACTGGATACATATAAAGTCGCCACTTAAAACCTTTGTAGCCGACGCATTACAGCAATTCACCAAAAGTAGATCTGAAGAACAAAAATCGGGCCAAATACACCACACTACATCTCCTTCTATCGTTGATATCTCAGAACTTCCACTAGTCGGCTGCAATAACCTCACTTAATTTACCCACAATGGAGATTCTAGATCGTCCTCCATTTTTCCAAAAAAAAAAAAAAATAGGAAGAAGATTCCTGTGAGTGCAGCGGTGCTTTAGTGTGTCAATGAATTCATCTCCTTGTGATTTAATTAAATTGAATGTATCTCTCAGTGATAATAGTCCACGACTCGGATGCAAAGCCGAACTACAATCCTGGGAACCCATTTCCAGGTTTCATTAAGTTCGAAATGCTATAAACAACATCCTGTCGAGGATGTTCGTTAATAAAAATCTTCAATTGCTTTTGGTGCCTTTGAAACATGTTCCGTTTTATAATAAAAACAAGCCCAGGTCATCTCCTCCACTCATTCGGACGTCATCAACTTAATTTGACACAATCCCACTCCCAGAATGAACAGCAACAACACAAAAAAAAAAAGGACTCTCGTTTCTCAATTTGAACAAAATTGCAATTTATTCAAAGGACTACTTCACCGCCACTTAACCCCAATTTGGGGCAAATCTCTAAATCAAATCCTCGTCCTGACGCAAACCTTCCAACGGCGAGTGTATGTGTATGTATATTTGTATGTCATGTCGTGCCGTCTCGTCCAATGCGGAAAGTGTGTTCTGCTATGCAAGCATTTCGCCCCAAGCTGCAGTGCAATTTCATTCGAAATACCAACTCCACACTTGAATGCTTCGAAACACACAACCGAAGAGTGAAGATTCCACGATTAAAACCGCACCAGAAGTGGTGGTGGAAAGGATAAAGCAACGTGGGCAATAGAGTCGCTCACCCTGCCGCACGACCGACTAAAACTAAGAGAACTTCAAGGAAATGAACATAAGAGGGGACAACGACTTGCAACTTGCACTCGAATGGGTATTCCTTCAGCCTTTCTCGGTGCGACTTGGCATTATGTGTCCCAATGACCATCAGGACCACTCCTGTTCTAAATTCCATCAAAAAGAAAACTGACCAAACGAGACCAAGCCAAACCGTAACCCAAATGCGGACAGAAAAATATAGAAAACCAAAATGACTGTGAACAGAAGAATTCCTTGTCCATTGCATCGAATAGAGAGGGTCCTTAACCTACTTTGCCGCCAAGCGCTGGGGACAATTTCAACTATCCTCGGGCCCGCACACTCCTCTTAATTTAATTTATTTAATATTAACAAAAATGTCCTTCTTTCGCAAAACCGTAGTAAAATTTCATTGGTAATCATGAAGATCGACCAGAAGGAGATAGGGATAGTGGAATATCCTTTTACCTGTAATTGGATTTTTCCCTTAGGATATAAATACACACACACACTTCCACCAAGGCTAATAGAGCCCATAGAACTTCAGAAATTATGATTACTTTCGTTGAACTTTTGACGCGTGAAACCGCACAAATCGCACAGTACATCCTTTTTCGAGTAGGAATGCTTCACACTTTCAAGGATTCAGTTGTGAGGATATTCCCATTTTTTTTCTTTCTTTCATTTTGCTTGTGTTGCCTGCCTTCCGGCCTAGAATGATGAAAAGCAATGATATCACATCGGCATTGATGGCAAGACAGCATACATACAAGGATACGAGAAAGGATTTCTCAACGTGAAATGGTAATCGAAAAATCATCCCCTCAGGTGTGTCTTTGAAGCACGAGAAGTGATTCTGACACTTGGAATAATAAGTTCGTTTGTTAATTTGTTATCCTTTGATATGGTTTTGGTTTGGTTTGTACGGTGTACAGCGGGGGAGGACATCCATACATGGATGGATATTTCCCTTCCAGGGATATCAATAGAATGGATATTCCACCTTTTTGGTTTGTATCCCAAGGAAATGGTCTTCCTTTCAACTGAGATATGGGAGCTGCCGAGTGCACTCTTTTTCCGGTCACACGGAAGTGGTATAAATAAGGACGACTGTGTCAAAGGATTTTGAACATCTGCGATTGAATTTAGGTTTTGTGAATCAGAAGGATCCAAAAGGAAATCCGTATTCATACCGAGTGATTACAAAGTGTGTGTTGGCCTTTTTTTTTTGCTAGAAAAATAAAAAAAGTGGAAAATTGCTAATCAGGAAAATTGCCAACTTTGTAAGGATTCGATGTTGGAAAAGGAGTCTTAAAAAAAACATCATTTTATGGATATCCGATGGTAAGATTGAAAATTGCTTTTCATCCTGGTGGTGTTTTTTTTACCAAGGAAGTACGCTCGTTATCACTTTGGAGTTGCAAGGTAGGTCCATATCTCATGGAAAGGGGTTTCTTGGATGTGATGCCATCATGCCTATGGTGTAATGGATGAGTGGAAAATTGTTGGTTATGTTGTGTGGTGGAGTAGTACGGATTAAACGTGATGGCTGGACTTTTGAACCGCAGAAGTCTTTACTGCAAGAAGCGATGTTGGGGCCCAGGAGTAGAATTTGGTGATTAAAGCGTTCTGTAGGATTTATTCTGCTACTCTTGTCTGGCAATAAGCTTATTGGCTCTAGTCCTGTAACCGAAGTTAAGGTCGTTTTCTACTTGAGTATGATACTTAAAGAGAGGTCTTTCTCTACAAATTCACAAATCTAACTTTAACCTAAAAATGGCCATATTTTGACCAGGTCCTCGGTGGGAGCCGACTCTAGTGGATGGAAGCATGCAATTAGTCTTGCTCTCGTCCGCAGCAAGCTCGAGTTATAGGACCTGATGTTGAACTTGGTGTTAGTTCTCACTTGGTTCTTCCCTTCAACTCGATATCAGCAGCAAACTCGAGTTATAGGACGGGATATAAGCTCTATATATCGGATCACTAAATTGAAGCAAATGCATGCATGCCAAAACCATAGAGGAAGTAACGCAACACTGCAACAACACTTAAAAAGATGTAAAGATATGACTCAACTCATTAGGGTTGGAATTGGCGGACCTTAATACAGAGGCCATTTTTATTGACTGTCGTAAAAAAGTTGAGCGCTTTAGACTAAAAGTTGGAATTCACACAATCGAGTCGAAGCCCTAGACTTCTCTGAAGTTAAGTCTTAAATGTCTTTCAGACTGGAGGTAAAAATCTCAGCGTCAATAACCTACACAGGCTTAGATTTGCTGATGACCAATTCTATCGTCGTTTTACTGGTAAAGTCCAAAATGACGAGAACGTGCAGCTGAAATGCCGAAAGCATGAAGCTGCAAAAACGCACTAGAAAGTTAAATAAGCAGGACAGATACCCAAAGAAGTCACATATCGTATATGTTATCGACAAATGAAGCATGGAAAAATGTCAACAGCATCCTTCTTCTTTCTTTAAGTGGCGCTACAGTCCGGGATGAACCTGGCCTCAACCAACATGCCTCTCCAATTAGCCCGGTCCTTATTTAACTGCCTCCAGTTGCGCACTCCAACGGTTAGCAAAAGTAATTCTTTGTTTGATTTCGGACGAGATGTTGTTGTCAGAGCTAATAGCGGAGCCGAAGTAGACAAAGACCCGTACTACCTCAAAGACATATCTGTCAATGGTGACGTTCTGTCTAATTCTTCGATGTTGTGTGTCCTTTCGTGTTGATAGCATATACTTTATCTTACCCTCATTTACTGCTAAACCCATTTTTGCCGATTCCTTCTCTGTACTAGCAAACGTGGCTATGACATCACGTTGAGTCCTACAAGTGATGTCAATATCGTCGGCGTATGCTAGTAGTTGCACCGATTTTTGGAAAATTGTGCCTCTGATGTTGGCTCGGGAGTTTTGCACAATCAAGAATCAAATTAAAGAAGTCACATGACAGCGCATCGCCTTGCCTAAATCCTCTTTTGGTCGGTGAAGTCGTTTCCGACCCTGATGGTGCAGCGATAATTCTCCATCGTCATCCTACACAAACGGACGAGTTTGGGCGGTATACCAAAACTAGACATGGCTCAGTATAGTTCGTCTCTATAAATGCTGTCGTATGCGGCTTTGAAATCGATCAATAGGAGGTGGGCATCGATTTGGACTTCTTGGGTTTTTTCCAGGATCTGCCGAATTGTGAAGCTTTGATCGATTGTGGACTTTCCTGGCCTAAAACCACACTGATAGGTGCCGATCAGGTTGTTGGTAAACTGTTTAAGGCGTTCACTTATTACTGCAGATAGGATCTTGTAAGCGATGTTGAGTGGACTTATGCCTCTGTAGTTGGCGCAGTTCAGAGGGTCTCCTTTTTTGTGGATCGGGCAAACGATGCTGAGGTTTCATTCTTCAGGCATGCTTTCAACCGACCAGATTTGGCTTATGAGTTGGTGGATGTTGCTTACCAAGTCATCTCCGCCAGCTTTATAAAGCTCAGCGGGAAGGCCGTCATTTCCGGCGGCCTTATTAAGCTTGAGTTTAGATATTGCTATCCCCACTTCACATAGGTCGGGTGTTTGGCATTTTTCGCTGCCGTTGCCAATTAAATGGTTCGTTCTGCCTGACAGCGGAATGTGGTTCGTCATCGCCGTTTAACAGTCTGCAGAAGTGGTTCTTCCATATCTTTAGCATCGACTGTGTCTGTTCGAGCCTTGTATCCTTGGCTTTGACGTTTTACACTTTGGTAAAACTTGCGAACATCGTTCCTGGAGTGGCACCTCTCTACATCCTCGATCACACGCTTTTCTTGCTCTTTTTTCTTCTTTCTGAAAAGCCGGTGTTCTTTCCTTTTTCTTTGCCTATAGAGCTCAATGGCAGCTCTCGTCTTCAACTGCAGCTTAGCCTTGTAGGCCCCGTTCTTGGCTGCAAGCATCTGTCAACATTCCTCATCAAACCAAGGGTTTCTTGCTGGTGGCCGCGAGAAACCTAGCACATCAGTTGCGGCTGATCTATGGCTTGTTGGCATCGTTGCCATTGTTCTTCGACATTCGATGCTTGGTATGGTGTTAATCGAGAGGTTAAGGGATACACGTTGCGCGAAGGTCTTGGCGGTCTCTGGCGATTGCAGTCTTTCGACATTAAATTTTTTCACAGTATTTCTGTTTTTTTGTGGCGTGGTGGATATCCGCATCCTTACCTTGGCAACAACAAGGTAGTGGTCCGGGTCGATGTTAGCCCCTCGGAATGTTCGGACATCCAATGTGATCAATTTGGTTGACTGTTCGTTGATCTGGAGACCGCCATGTCCCCTTATGGATATCGAGGTGAGGAAACCGTATGCTGGCTATAGTGGCATTTCGTTCCGTAGCCAAGTCAATTAGCCTAAGTCCGTTACACGACGTGTTGTCGTGTAGGCTATATTTCCCGACAGTACTGCTAAAGATGTCTTCTCTTCCTACCTTTGCGTTAAAATCTCCGAGCACGATTTTAACATCGTACTTTGGTAGCCGCTCATAGGTTTTGTCGAGGAGCTCTTAGAAGCAATCCATAGTTGTATCATCTTTTTCCTCCGTCAGAGCATGAGCGCATATAAGGCTTATGTTGGCGAATTTGGCCTTGATGCGGATTGTTACAATGCGTTCGCTAATGTCTTGGGAACATAAGACTTCTTGCCTAAGTCTGGCACTTATAACAAATCCGCATCCGAGCTGTTTCTGCTCACTATAACACGGTCCATAGTAGATGTCACAGTTTTTCAATCTCTTTTTGCCCAGCACATCCCATCGTATTTCCTGGATGGCAGTAATGTCTGCTTTGTAGCAGTTTATTGCTTCCGCTATGTGTTCTCAGCTCATATAGGGTTTACACTACCAGTTCGATCAAACTGGAGCTGTAGGCGCCACCGTTGACTCCATCTAGGGAATTCCTCCGCTGCCGCTCTCACTAAGGCTGAGAGTGAGTGCCTTAGTGAGAGGACACTGCTCCCCCTTCTCTCGTTGGCTGCCACCAACGACCTTCCACAGGGGTTTATTACCCCATCTCCAGTCGAGGTACTAGGCACCCACCAGTCACCAGCGTGGAGGTGAGAGTAGGAGTTGATAGTGAGAGGCTAGAGTGAGAACGCTTGTGTCCTCATGTAATCGCATCACTATCCTTAAACACCGGCAATGACACCATCCAACAAGTTTAGGCAAATAATCTTGAGCGTGCCAAGCCCTTCACACAACAGTTATTATTAACACAAAATAGTTCGACTTTACATGGCCAACTCAAATGTTTTTTTTTGCACGAAGAAGCTAAGATTGGCAGGAGATGTTCTTCCTTCAATCAATGACTAGATATCGTTGACGAATTGTATAGCTGAGACGAAGTAAACAAATTTTCTAACTACCTCAAAATGATTGCTATCGCTCAGCGGCTTGGTGTCCATAAAAGCCGATTTATACAGCATCTCCTTATATTAAGATTAACAAACGCAGTAGGACGTCCTGTATTTTGCGACAACCTTTTGAAGCTTTACTTTGGACTATCTTAAGATAGGGTGGTTGAATTGTTTTGCTATTGTAGTGAATATTTTGTCCTTCGTCTGTATAAGTAGTTCTTGCATATTATAAACAGTGAATGTGGCTTTGACCTTGAATGCTTTGGCTGGTTACACTTTCGAGCATTCCTTAACTAAAACCTCTTTATAACCTCGATCATGGACCGAAATTAAAGAAGTTACGTTTTTCATAGCTCATGTCTTTTTCTACAGCATTGCATCTTAAGCTTCATATATGCTGCGACCATCTGCCTACTTCCAAGCCCGTTTCGTTTTGGTTGGCAGGAAAAAACAAGCTCGCTTTCCCAGGCCCAAATAGAAGAGTTAGGTTGTTGGTGAGGAACTTGCTTAAGATGCCTTTTGAAGGTTATTAACTCCGCTAAGCTATACTACGTCAAATCGGACATTCGGACTGTAGTATGGATGATGAATATCTTGATTCAACTTTTCAATATTTTGACCAAGTAATACTGATTTCAAATTTCAAAAATCTTCTTAAACCCTAACAAAGCTGAATTGATCTATCCAATGTCTGAACCCCCATATAACAAATCGTTGACAAACAACACTCGAGTCTACTTCTTCCTCAAGGTCCACCACTTACATCACCCCAATCGATGTAATTCGTCAAAGTGAAATACCCAAGTGTATATCCCTCGAATCCTTACCTTACACTTCGACTATGCTTTTCGACCTCCATCCCCCCTTCATCCTATTAAGTGCGGATATCATCTAAGTGGCCATAAGGAAAGCTTTCATGTCTATTAGAGCCTATTGCGGGCACTTTGTTGTGAAATGACTTCCGGGATCATCAACGTCTATGGTCAGTGGTTAGTGAATTTAAGCGTCAGCAAGGATACATGATTTGTTTGTATTGGTGCTCCGTGCTTGTTGGCCTCAATGACAAGTGTAGCTAGTACACGAAAAAGGATACGACCACGACGAAGGAGTTATTCTTTATTTTCCATTCAATTTCACAATTTCTAATGGCACTCGGTGAGAAGACTATAGACCAAGCCTGCCTGGAACTACGAGTAGGTACTTGTGGAAAAAAATGAACAAGGTGGAGGAATGAGTTTTTTTTTTGCTCTTGAGGATATGAGTGAGCTTGTGGATTGGATAAGGACTTAGCGTGAGTGTGCTGGAAGTACTTGAAAAAGAAGGACTTCTCCTTTTTGTTTTGGATTTACTTTGTCGTGTAAACCCATTTGCAGTATGAATGGACGACTTATATTTAATGGAACTTGAAGGATAGCCAATTGGATGGTGAGCTGGCGTCTGTAATTAAGTTTCCTGAATTGAATAATTGTCTGGAGAGCAAAGTGGTGAAATTTATTTTCTTTGAAAATGGTCAACAGGGTGTATGTGCGGATATGTGGCGATATAGCGAGAAATGGAAGGCTTCAGGGAAAATTACGTTTAATTGGGTCATTTTGAAAGATTTTATGAGTGAACAGACATTTTTCATTTTTGTAGATTGGCATTGGTGGTCAATTGGTAGGCAATGCGATTATATGAAACCTTTAGTTTTCACCTAGCTAATGCCCACCAGCTTCGAATCTAAGCCTTCACGAGTGACTAGTACCTTGATCGTAGATATAGTACCAATCCCTGTGTTAAGTCTTGGCGACAGAAAACGAGAGCGGGGGAAGTCCTGTACTTGCACTAATGTACTTTCATTTTATCGGAAGCGGAAACACTCCCAAAATGGAGTCAACGGTGTGGTCTACAGTCCCAGTAAGGATGGACACAGTGAATAGCCTAAATGTGCTACTTCGGCATATTCGGAAAACGGGCCATTATGAAATCTCAAGGGTACGTGAGGCCTTTTGAACAGAGATGGTTGCGGATGAACCGAAATGTTAACGGCAGTGCTCAATCCCGTAAGGGTATCCCGTGTCCTAGGGGTATCTAATAAATTGGAACTTGCCCTAAGATTTAGGGATTGTGCCTTGGTTTAACTACTCACCCATGGAAAAAACTGTTGTTACGAAGCAACCAATAGCCTAGGAAAGACTGATTTTATTGTTGACGATCGTGCTAAACGAAAAAAGGACAACGACGTTCGTATCTGCAAACTGGAATGTGAGAACATTAAACAGTAGAGGTGCAGGCGAACAACTAGTGGAAGCCCTAAACTGCTACAAAGCAGACATTACTGCCATCCTGGAAATACGACGGGATGGGCCGGGCAACAAGAGGATGAAAAACTGTGACATCTACTATGGACCGTGTTATAGTGAGCAGAAAGAGCGACTATTCGGAAGCGAATTTGTTATTAGTGCCAGACTTAGGCAAGAAGTCTTATGTTTCCAAGACATTAGCGAACGGATTGTAAAAATCCGCATCAAGGCTAAATTCGCCAACATAAGCCTTATATGCGCTCATGCTCCGACGGAGGTAAAAGATGATATAACTAAGGATTGCTTCTACGAGCTATTTGACAAAACCTATGAGGTGTTACGGCAGCCCTTTGTCATTTTAAAAACAAAAAAAAGAGAAACAATCCAATTAAAAGACCAGAAAACACTTCAGTTAAAATATCTTAACTTTATTTACTTAAAGCTAAAGCTAAAGAAACACACACAAGAGGACATATTTTCACAATCGGTACCTGTTTGTTTACATCCGCTTCTCCCTCTCAGCAAACGATCTATCCTACGTCTCGTCAATCCTTCGATCCTGTCCTCTATCCATCCCTCATCTCGTCAATCCACTCCTTCCATTCCTAGATTCCTGAAAAAAAAGAAAAAAAAATTATTTTAACACCCCTAAATAACTAACAACTTCAATATTTACAAACGTCAACTTGAGTTCGCAAATATGCCTCTCCAATATTCCCTATGTTTCACTTACCTGTTTAATCCATGTTTTCTCCATCCAGCCGCTCCCTCCTACTCCATCCACTACTCCTAAAAAGAAAGTTTGTAAACAAACGTAATCAGATGTGGAATATTTTGTTAAACAATTACAAACACTTACCTTTTGTAAAACACGAATTCGATGCTCCACCACACAATGCACACACAATATTCTTCACAATAGTAATGTTTTGACGTTTCGCGATTTTTTTTTTTTGTTTATACCTGTTTTTTTGTTACTCTTTGGTGCTTTCGTTCGGGCGATCTAATCTCGCCGAACGTCCACTGTGGGGAATTTTATGTAGGGTTGTTGTATTTGGTTAGTTGATAGGTATGTTATTTGTTGAGTATTTATTTTATTATTATCATTTATTTGTATTTATTTATTTATTTATTTTTTTTTATGTCTGTTTATCTATGTATTGTTTTATTAATTTATTATGGGTGTATGTATTTAGTACTATGTAATTATGTTTCTAATGTGATGACAACGACATCTACTAGAGAACTAGGATAATTTATGAAAGAAGGCGAATTAGAGTTGACTTATAGGGAAGAAAAGGAAAATAGACGAGATAGAAAACTTTTGAAGAGAACACTTATACATTCAAACGAATTAACAGAAAATTTTGATAGAGAGAAATAAAACATTTCAAACAAAGGAGAAGAAAGAAAGGTTTAGAGAATTAAAAATTAGCGATTTATGAGGAGAAGGGAAAGGTATAGGGATTATGTGCAAGAGATGAAGACAGCTGATAAATGATCATTTGCCATCGTCATTAGCGTGTCGTTTATTAGCTTTTTTGAGAGAACGACACAGATCAAAGTGGATGCCAAATTTTAGCAGCTGTTATAGTTACACACAGTGGTGCAAAAACAGAATTTCGCATATTCGAATTTAAATTTTGAATTTAAATTCCTTTTTTTATTTGCTTGGGGTAAGTTGAGATCTTGATTAGAGAACAATTTTATTAAGTTTGGTGACTTTTAGGAATTTTGGTGAATTAATTTTGGTGGCAGTTATTGGAGCACTGATTTTGGAGTGGAATTTGTGGGTCCCATAGGCTAACTAAGAGGAACAAAGTTAGACGCAGAGGTGGGTGGAAATAAAGATTTTGTGTGAGGTCAAACTAACCCCATTAATTTGTGTAGGTTTCCAGATTAGAGCATTGGCGAATCTGGAGCCTCTGCTGCCCTTTTAAAGTGGGATCGTTTATTGCCAAGGCGACAGCTATATCGGCCGTTAACGAACGGTGGCGACAAAGAAACCGACAAGTGCCCTAATAGTGCAAAAAGTTTAAGTGCACCCCAGTGGTGAAATTTAAGATAAAAACAGACAATTCGTTTTTTTTTAAATATCAAGTGGGTGCTCCGACACCATAATAAGAAAAAAAAATTACCATAACCCAAATACCCAGCAAGTGCACGCATATACGTATATACGTACTACAAAAGTACGCGCTACAGAGCGTATACGCCTACGATTTTTTGAGAAACTTTAAAAGCAAAAAGTGAATTTTTTTTATTGAATTTCTTTTGTGAATTTTAAAATATAATTTTTGTAATTTTAACTTTAGTATTTAAGTGCATATTTAGTTTAGTTTTTTTTTCTTTGGAATTTTTGTATTAAGGTTAGGATATTTTCTGTGTTTAATTTTTTTTTTGTGTGCGCGTTATACCATATTTGGTCAAAGATCCTCGTCATCTTCCTTTGGTGCTGCCGGCAGGACTTCGGGGACAAATACAGGATAACCGTGAGTAATTGTTTAGTTTTTTTTTATTTTATTGAAATTTTAGAAGTAGCTTAAGAATTAAAAACAGAATATACAAAGTTTTAGTATTCCTTTTTTTATTTTTATTAAATAATGTTGAATATTTCTCAAAAATTCTTGTGTTGGTGACTTATTTATAAAATTATGGGTGCTTAAATTCTTTTCGATGGTGGTGTGTGGACGGTAGGCGGGCCGTTCATTGGTGATTCGACATGGACATAACAGAACGTTAAACTGACGACGACAGGACTTGACATGACTTGAACTTTTGTTTTACTTTTCAGGACTTAGGTTGCGGCTGAGGAGTGCAAGGGGCTATCTCTCGTAAACGTGGCCAGGGGGATAGCCATCGGATGTGTCACGTGACACAAAGGGGTGGGAAGGCCAGACTCTGCCATCAACATCTGGCGTGATTCGGAATCGAGACGAACCATTTATCGCTGTGAGATACTGGGATCGTGTGTAGGGTATTTCTAGGTTAGTTTTAAGATAGATAAGGTTTATTTTAGGGATTATTTTAAGATTTAGTTTTAGCTTATTTTTATTCTTAGGCTAGTATTTAGATCCGCGGTTTTTTCCCAGTCTTTTACAGTGGTATTGGCATAGGCAGTTGATATTTTCATTTCTACTTTTTTCTATTTTCTGTCCTTTTCCTTTTAGGGTCCTTTTAGTCTGTCCGAGGTCTGCGTAGAGTAGCTTTCTTTTTCCTTTTTTTTTTCTTTTTATATTTTCTGGCACGAACAAAAATGTTTGTTGAGCTGGGATGTCTGGTGAGAGGGCAAGAACTACCCCCGTCCGACGAGTTTAGCCGAGCAATCGCGAGCGTGCCGAGCCCTTGTCTCCAGCATCGAAGATGCCTCCGTGGCCAAATAAGACTCACAACAGAGGGACTACCAAAGTACGATGTTAAAATCGTGCTGGGAGATTTTAACGCAAAGGTAGGAAGAGCAGGCATCTTCTCTCCATATCCATAAGGGAACATGGCGGTCTCCAGATCAACGAACAGTCAACCAAATTGATCACATTGCGATAGACAAGAGACACGCATCCAATATTTTGGATGTCCGAACATTCCACCAGCATCTAATGTCGAAGAACAATGGCAACGATGTCAACACGTCATTAGATCAGCCGCAACTGATGTGCTAGGTTTCTCCCGACCACCAGCATGAAACCCCTGGTTTGATGAGGAATGCCGACAGATGCTCGCAGCCAAGAATGAGGCCTACAAGGCTAAGCTGCACGTTGAGCTCTATAGGCAAAGACGAAGGGAAGAACATCGGCTTTTCAGAAAGAAGAAAAAAGAGCAAGAAAAACGCGCGATCGAGGATATAGAGAGGTGCCACTCCAGGAACGATGTTCGCAAGATTTACCAAAGTGTAAAACGTCAAAGACAGGGATACAAGGCTCGAACAGAATCCTGTCGAGATGAACAAGGAAATATCGAAGTTGAGACACAGTCGATGCTGAGGATATGGAAGAACCACTTCTGCAGACTCTGAAACGACGATTACAAACAACATTCCGCTGTCAGGCAGAACGAACCATTTACTATTGGCAACGACAGCGAAAACTGCCAACCACCCGACCTAAGTGAAGTGAGGATAGCAATATCTAAACTCAAGCTAAATAAGGCTGCCGGAAACGACGGCCTTTCCTGAGAAGCTTTTAAAAACTGACGGAGATGACTTGGTAAGTACCATCCACCAACTCATAAGCCAAATCTGGTCGGTTGAAATCATGCCTGAAAAATGGAACCTCAGCATCGTTTGCCCGATCCACAAAAAAGGAGAACCTCTGAACTGCGATAACTACAGAGGCATGAGAATCCTCAACATCGCCTGCAAGATCGTATCTGCCGTAATATGTAAACGCCTGAAACCGTGTACCAACAACCTGATCGGCCCTTATCAGTGTGGTTTTAGGCCAGGAAAGTCCACAATCGATCAAATTTTCACACTTCGGCAGATCCTGGAAAAAACCCAAGAAGTCTCAATCGATACCCACCACCTATTTATCGATTTCAAAGCCGCATACGACAGCATTTATAGAGACGAACTATACAGATCCCTATCTAGTTTTGGTATACCGTCCAAACTCGTCCGTTTGTGTAGGATGACGATGGAGAATTTTCGCTGCACCATCAGGGCCGGAAAAAATTTCCAAAAATCAGTGCAACTACTAGCATACGCCGACGATATTGACATCTTTGGGTTAAGCAGTAAATGAGGATAAGACTATGCTGTCAACACGATAGGACACACAACATCGACGAATTGGACAGAACGTCACCATTGACAGATATAACTTTGAGGTAGTACGGGACTTTGTCTACCTCAGCTTTTCTGTTAACTCTGACAACCACATCTCGTCAGAAATCAAACGAAGAATTACTCTTGCCAATCGCTGTTTCTTCGGGCTAAGAAGGCAATTTAGTAGTAAAGCCCTCACTAGAACTACAATGGATATCCTATATAAGACCCTGATCATCCCAGTCCTGCTTTACGGCGCTCAAGCATGGACCGTATCAAAAGTGGACAAAGAAATCTTGGATCGTTTTGAGAGAAAAATTCTTCGCAAATCTTCGGTCCCGTTTACGTTGACAGGCTATGTAGACAAAGGTTCAACCAAGAACTATACAAGCTGTACAGGGACATACCCCTATTCAAAAAAAAACTCCGCATTGAACGTTTAAGTTGGCTAGGACATGTATAACGAATGGACACCAATACTCCGGCTCGCAGAGTCTTCGATTCCCAGCCAGACGTCGGACGCAGTAGAGGAAGACCTCGCCTTAAGTGGCGCGCACAAATAGAAACCGACCTCAACCAACTTGGAGTGCACAACTGGAGGCAGTTAGCTAAGGACCGGGCTTATTGGAGAGGCATGTTGGTTGAGGCCCAGGTTCATCCCGGACTGTAGTGCCACTTAATATATTATATACACGTAAATCTCTGGTGATGAATTATAATTATCTTCACAAACCTACGAATTTCAATTTATATTCAGTTTTATCACATTAATTCGTTCATCTCAACCCGCCCTCACCAGCATCACTATTATAATTAAATCCTCCGCCCACAGCACCCTTTAACTTTCATCCCAGCACCTATACACAGCAGTACAGCACCCACACTAATTAAATAATGAACTCCAAATAGGTGACAACTATCAGAAAGTTCATCGTTAAATATTTGCACACACTATATACCCCCAACTCGGTGCCATTAAGCATAATTACAAAATGTTCAACAGAACAAAAAAAGTATCTAGATACTGGTATATTCAAACGTATACCGTCGCTAGTATTGTAGGGGCGGCAATTTTTTTTTTTTGCTCTGAACGCATAATATTGGGGTTGCTCCGCTCTAAATGAGGTTATGTCACCCTTCTACATTTTCCATTCTCGTTTTACAATCGACAGTAGGGGACCAGCCTCCTGAAGAGCGCTAGATTATTATAGACGCACCGCACTACAATGATGTTTGAGGTTATCAAATTCCCCCATAAATTCCGAAACAAGAGCACTCGAGTTGCAAAGTGGATTCGTGTTTCACACACACAAACAAATACCTTCGACATGATTATTCTGGAGGAAGTGCGGTACGAGCCGAGCGAATGGAACGCTGGAACATTACAATTAACACTTACGCAACAAAACTTTTGAGAATAGTAATTGTAATTTAATACCTCCTTGGAAGTGTGTGCACAGAACGTGGCATTATAATGTTAAGTGTGTCCTTGAAGTCTTCTGAGTTATGTATCCGTGTGAAATTTGAATGTCAACCATGTGTAATGTGTGTGTGTGTGAGGCATTTGTTCGGAATCTCATTTCAAAACTTTTCAAATTGCTTGTGGAGTAGTTTCGTCATGACTATAATTCCAGGGAATGAATCTTGAGAGTAACTTAAAGGAAATTTCATTATATTATGCGGCTCGAAGGACCATTCTTGAGAAGTTGTGTTTTTTTTTCTTTTAAGTGGTCTTTATGTATGCACTATAAAAGTGTTAATAGAATAGTAATGGAATAGAATCCTGAATTTAATTAAAGAACAGCTTCCTTATTTCCTGCACGTGTTGTTCCTTTTTTTAAGGACGGTTTTATGGACAGCGATCTAAAGTGAGCATTACAACTCAGTTGACGTGCATTCAATATTCATTTGTAATGGAACCTTACCAGAATAGTCCATCAAACAGTCCTCCATCAAGCTGGTGGTAGGATTGTCCTTTTTCTGTGTGAATATACCCTTTCACACAATCGGTTCTTTTGCCATGCATATCGATCGGCGTTGACGTGCGGGCGTTTAGTTTCACACGCTACCTTTTTTTTTTTTTTAGATCCGTCGACATTGAACTGGACTTATCAAGGCGGACACAAAAAAGGAGTAATTGCTACCCTAGAGGAAAGCAACAAGCGAAAGGATATTTTATTGCACAGCGAATCGGGGGAAAAGTGCTAAAAGTGTTTTGGGAAAATTCGCATAAAGCGCTTTTCTGAAGGACGGAATAATGTCAAAGTGTTTTTGGAATAAAATTCCTGAATAGGAGATAAGGATACGATAAGGAGTATGCAGAAATGGAGAAGGTTTTTTTAAGGATTGTTTGTACAGGATTTTAGTTGCGAGACTTGAGAGGTAAAAAGGACTTATATGATTATTGATTCATCTTGAGACGTTTTGTGTGTAGTGGCTCAAGGAGGGGTTTTTGGTTTAAATCGAGAAAATAATATCAGATTGATATTGTTCCCGTACCACCTTTTTGGAGAGAATGACAAAAAAAAATGCATGAGAAGATTCTCAGATTCATTTGTGACAAAAAAACAAGGTGGCGCAAAAATAACCTTTCGATGTTTTTTGCCTGTAATTTAAAAAAAAATGAAAAACTTTGATTCTTCTTGTGGATTATTTTTATTTGGTCTTTTAATTTTTTTTATATCAAGTCGAGATTATGATGTCATGTAAATGGCCGCCGCCACAGTTGATTGTCATTTGAGCCCTTTTTATGGCATTTTCCATCACTTTGGCCAAAACTTCCGGCGATAGGTCCCCACATTCTTGACGGATATTGTCTTTAAGAGCTGCAAGAGTCTGAGGCTTGTTGACATAAACCCGCGACTTTAAAAAGCCCCACAAAAAGAAGTCTGGAGCGGTCAAATCAGGCGATCTTGCTGGCCAGTGCAAATCGCCAAAACGGGAGATTAGACGCCCAGGAAATGCATCCTTCAGCATATCGGTTGTGGCACGTGCAGTGTGTGCCGTTGCACCGTCCTGTTGGAACCACATGTTTTCCAATCCCAATTCATCAAGTTGCGGCAAAAAGAACTCGTTGATCATTGCTCTGTAGCGCTCACCATTCACAGCAACCGTTTGGCCCGCGACGTCTTATGACATTAGGGGCCAATCGCAAAATTTATAGCATTTTCTGATAGGAGGATTACTTTTGCGCCACCTTGTATAACAATTGTTGTGATGGAAAAGCTTGGTTTTAGGTGGTTTATAAGTCTCCTATTAGTTAAGCTGATAGAATATATTTTCAATATCAGGCTTACGTGTCAATTTCCCCCAAGTTCAGCTTTCACAGATTTCTACACCTTTGTTCATATATTTTGTTTACGTCATACGTCACACGTTTCAACATCGAACTTCAAAAATTTTACAGCACCTCAAACTTGTTAAAAGGTTATTATTACATGTCCCGTAATGCTAGAGTACTTGAAAACTTAGCTTAATCACCGGTCGAAATGACAGACCTCGATTTGGTAGAACTACCCGGGGATACCAAAACGTGTACCGAATATAAGACCCGAATTCGAGAAACCATCGCGAATTTCTTGCTAGCAGAAATTGTGGCAATCAGTTGGAACACTTTTACGGAGTATCGTGTTACCAACGCCGCACGTTTCTCGCCCCCACCATAAATCCTTGGTTTGATAAAGACTGCAGATGCTCGCAGTCAAGAATGATGCCTTTCAAGCTAGGCTGCAGGTAAAAACGAGAGTTGCCGTTGACCTCTATAGACAAGAATAGAGGAACACAGGCTTTTCAGAAAGAGGAAAAAGGACAAAAAAAAGCGCTCTATCGAGGATATAGAGAGATGCCACTACAGGAATGATGTTGGAAAATTTCAGAAAAGCGCAAAACGTCAATTTCAGGGATACAAGGCTCGTGGTTGGTGGTAGCTGGTATCTGGTGGGGAGTAGCTGGTAAGTAGTATAGTAAAAACAACATATTTTATATTTAGACAGAACGTCACCATTTACAGAAATTGCTTTGAGGTAGTACGGGATTTCGTCTACCGTGGCTCCTCTATTAACTCTGACAACAACATCTTCTCAGAAATGAAATGAAGAATAACTCTTGCCAACCTCTGTTTCTTCGGACTAAGAAGGCAATTTAGTAGTAAAGCGCTCACTCGAACTACTACTATACAAGACCTTAATTATCCCAGTCCTGTTGTATGGTGCTGAAGCATGGACCGTATCAGAAATGGAAAAAGAAATCCTTTGTCGTTTTGAGAGAAAAATTCTTCAAGAATCTTCGGTCCCGTTTGCGTTGAAAGGCTATGGACACAAATGTTCAACCAAGTACTATACGAGTAGAGGGACATTCATCTAGTGAAAATACTCTTCATTTTGTTTATCTTGTTTAAGATGGCTATGACATGTAGAACGAATGGACACGAATACTCCGGCTCAGAGAGTCTTCGATTCAAAGCTACACGTCGGACGCAGTAGAGGAAGCGTACACACAAAAAGAATTAAAAACCGAAGCTGCTCGCACAAGTAGAAACTGACCTCAACCAACTTGAAGTGCACAACTGGAGTGCACAACTTTTTTTTTATTATTCATTATTCTTGATTTACAAAACTTGCATATTCTATTATTATATTTCTATTTGTACAATGTTGAATCTAAGAATAGGTAGTGACATTTATATTTATGATAAATAGTGATAATGTCACTTCATAAAAAAATAATTTCGAAGTGGGGGTGAGTTGTTAAATGCATTATATATGTAATAACAATATTTAAATTCATTTATACAAAATTTACAATAAATTTGACATAAGGAAAGAAAACGAAAAGAGATGTGGCATATAAAAGAATGTTTGTACATAGAACAATAATAAAGCAATGTGATGTACATATTTAGACAACATAGGGCAGCAAATCTTTAATTTCCTTGTGATTAAAATCTAGAAGCCACACTTTTACACATTTCAAGAATTGGGACAAGGATCTTATTCTTCGAATATTTAAAGGAAGTTTATTAAATAATTTGCACGAAACGACAGAGTAAAATTTTTTGAACAGAGTAGTACGGAAAGGAGGTATAACGACGACATTAATTGAATTGCTCCGCAAATTGCGAGTGTTAGAGATAGGACTCTGCAAATAGCCGCCTCTCATAAAAAAAAATTTTGAAACTTTGAAATAGTACAAATGTTTTATTGGCAGAATTTTCAATGATCTGAACAAAAGTAGAAGGAGCTAAACGATTGACCCCACATACTTTTTTGCAAGACAACTAATGGTTCAAGCTTTGTTTGGTAAGCACCACCCCAGCAGCTTAATCCGTACTGTAGTTTTGATTGAAATATTCCATAATACACTGTTTTTAAAGTTTTCTGGTCACAAAATTTTCTAAGACGATAAAAGCTTCGAATTGAAGATCGGAAATATTGTTTTAGAATCGAAATATGTTTAGACCAACTCATATTTTGGTCAAAAGTAATGCCTAGATATTTAAACTGATTTACCATTTCAATTTTAAAACAACTTGTGTTACAAGATGCCTGACTAGTCGACATTGTCCTTGTGGCTTTCTCAGTACAAACACAATTTGACATATTTGAGCTTTCACAATTCTTTGCATGGAAGAAAATGTCAAAACTGGGGGACACTAGCGTATTAGTACTGAAATGCATCAATTTGGTTTTATTGCTAACAACTAGCTTGTGTTCTGAAAACCACAAACCCAGCAGGTGAACATCATGATTTATGTTCGCGCTTAGGTCTAGAGGACTATCTGAGCGGTAGGCAATGCCAAGATCATCTGCGAAAGCTGTTACTTTACCTTTAAACAATTGGCTAAATAAAGAGTTGATGTAAATTAGGAACATTATGGGACCAAGGACTGATCCCTGAGGTACACCTAAGTTCATACATTTTGATCTGCCAATAAAGCTACCTACTATGACTTTTTGAGTTCTATCCTTTAAGTAAGACTCAAACCATTTGTGCATAAAACCCCGAAAACCTACATAATGTAATTTGTTTAGTAGAATTTTGTGGTTGACCATATCAAAAGCTTTGGTAATGTCTACAAAAAGACCAGCGCAACATTTTTTTTCATCCAGAGCTTTGTAAATGAAGGAGCAAAACTCCAAGAGGGCATCTTCTGTAGCGAGGCCTTTCCTAAAACCGAACTGAGCAGGACTAAGGAAATTTATTTTTGCCAAGTAACTTAAAACTCTACTCTTAATGGCTTTCTCAAAGACTTTAGAGACTGATGACAGTAAAGAAATAGGCCTATAATTGTTTTTGTCACTCTTACTACCTTTTTTGTAAAGAGGGATCACATTAGCACATTTTAATCTATCAGGGAAAACCCCAGTAGAAACACTTAAGTTAAAAACATATGAGAAGGCTACAATCCGCTGTGCGGATCGTTGAATACCCTATCCCATCCTATCCATAAAACTAAAATCCCCAAAAAAGGGGGCATGGCTAAAAACACGATGTGGATAAAATAGAAAAAATGATATAGTGACAACAAATTCTTCAGACTGACTGCTTACAAAACAATTTTACGGTTCTACAACAGACAAGGTTTTCTCCTGCATATGTTATGGGGTAGTGTATAAAAATGGTTTTTATATAAAAACGCCCCCAAAAAGTGGGCGTGGGTTAAAATGGTATATAGACGAAATGTTCATATTAATAATGTTAATGATTCTGCATCAAAACTTTTTTCGAAAAATTTAAAATTTGACCGAAAACAGTTTTTAATTGAAAACGCCCCCAAAAAGTGGGCGTGGCAAAAAACTTTATATGGACGAAATATAGATATTAATATTGTCTAAATATGTTGTTCAGAAACTTTTTTAAAGTTCCTTACGGTTTGGTCAAAAACTGAGTTTTTCTTAAAAGTGGGCGTGGCAGTGGGCGGATTTCAAAAATTTTTACACTTGTTCTGTAGGCAGAGACGAGGATCCTATATACCAAATTTCATTATCCTAGCAAAAAATTTAAGGCCTAAAAATCGGTGACGTACAGACGGACGGACGGACGGACGGACAGACAGACATGGCTTAATCGACTCAGCTAGCGATTCTGAGTCGATCCATATACTTTGAGGTATATGTAGCAAAATTATTTCTCTATGTTACAAACTAAGTATCAAAACTAATATACCCCTATGGGAAAGGGTATAAATATAAGCTAATATGTCTACAATATAAAGTGCTGTTTTCTGGAGGATGAGAGTTGTTAAGTGAACAGATAATTTTATAAAGTTCTAAGCCTGTTATTTCTTCATAAAAGAAGCTATTGTTTACAACAATATCGTTGACTAAAAGAGACCTAACGCAGTGACAACAATATGAAGGAGACTCATTGGAAGAAGTCATCAAACCAACTGAAGAAAAGAAATCATTAAATATATTAGATACAATTGTAGGATCATCAACCGTGACACCGTTATTACATAGACTTATAGCTTCAGATATATTGGGAGACTTGCCATCAATGATGCTATAAATAGCTTTCCATTCCTTCCTTGGATTACCAAGTGCATTACGTACTTTTGAGTAGAAATATCTGTCCCGAGCTGTCCTTATATTATCGTTAACTTCCTTACTCAGCATTCTTAAACGCGTTTTTAACGCTGTATTAATAGGATGTTTAATACATTTTTTTCGTAGCTTATTTTTAAGCTTTATTTTTTTTAATACAGAATAAGTAATCCAAGGCTTTAACCTTTCTTCAGACTTTTTACGGACAAGAGTATATGTGAAATTGCTTTTATAATTCTGAAGAAATGTTAAGAACAGGTCATAAGCTTTAGAAGCATTACCTTCCTCATAAATTTCCTCCCAAGTTTCAGAACGCAGCTCAATATTTAACAGTTCTAGGTTTACTTTTGTTACCTTAGGTGACAGAATACACTTCACAGTTTTTTTAGCTTTTATCGGACTGAACAAAATACCAGTCATGCAGTGATCCGTAATGCTAAGATCAAAGTTAATACCAGCACATTCACTTATGGATAGTTTTTAAAACGACCAAACACATGATCAAGACAAGTACTTGAAATTGGTCTAGTAATTTCGTTTATGAAAGACGATAGACCATGGTCAGCCATTGTTGCAAGATAAAGATCAGAAGAAGTAGTGGAAGTTAAATTGTCTATATTAAAATCACCTAGGAAAATAAGATTTGCCTCTTTTTCGTTATTTAAGGACTAAGGACCGGACTACTTGGAATGGTGGTTGAAGCCCAGTTTTATTCCGCGCTGTAGCGCCACTTAACTAAGTAAGTGAGACTTGTTTATGCTAAATTTTACCTCAACAGGCTTCATTCCCTTTCCCATATATTCGGTCAGACACTTTTTCTATTAAGGTCGCTTACCCATAATCTAGAGGAACCATTAGCGGCCCAATATTGGTCTTAAGCCTACCTTCTCAATTAAATTCTGTGTGCGATGCTTGGATAGGTCCGTTGTGGTACCATATGAATCTTTCGACTTTTCCTATATTCGTTCGCCTAATTGGACCATTCAGAGCTGACTTTATAGTGTAGGAGGTTTCTGACATTGATATTAACCAGCTCACCTAGATTATCAAAGACGAAGTTTCCCAGATGGAGTTTTCTTTTGTCGAAGAAAGCTGGGCAAGAGCAGAGAAGCTGAGGAATACTTTCCTTCTCTTCTTCGTCTAAGCAGCTTCTACAGAAGTCATTGCTGAAGAGCCCTGGTCTTGTTGCGTGTATGCCTATAGGACAGTTTCATATAATTATACCGATTATGATGCTAATGTTTGATCTGTTCAGAATTGTCTAGCAGATGGAGCGCTTCTTGTTATAATTTGGACAGAGTGCCGTTTATCCATCTGTGGTTTGCTTTCTTGTACATTTCCATGAAGCGAAGGGCATACCGCATACCTAACATATCTACTGGCGGTGCTTGGTTTTCTGGAAAGCTCATCCACCATGCAGTTCCCTGGAATGTCTCTGTGGCCTAGCGCTCAGAGAAGGTGAATGGTGAAATGCTCTGCCATCTCATTAAGAGATAGTCGCCATTCGTGGGCTGATTTCGATTTGAACGAGGTGGATTCCAGGGATTTGATTGCCTCTTGGCTGTCACTAAAGATGTTAATGTACTTCATGGATATTAAATTTCTTTTCAATCAGGACAAGGCTTCTTTTATTGCTATGATTTCCGCCTGCAAATCCGACAATGGTCGTGAAGGCGAAAGGATATGCTTAGATTAAGCAAATAAAAATTCAAATTTTGGGCGCAACAGGCTCGTTAGTACCCAGTGCCTAGCTTTCTCATAACCAGTAATGTGTGCGTGTGTACTTCTTGCACGATGACGGGACCTCCTGTTTTATACCGAATCCAAACAGCTAAGTTGAGATAAGCTTTTCTTGACAATTGATAGTACCCGGATGATTTGTCAGATCATCACTTAGATAAAGCATCTCGGAGAAAACACATCCACCCACTATAGATTCTGTGTGTGCGATTCTATATGTTTTTGCCAAAAAGAATCGAGCTTCCAGTTTAACTCCGATTCCGAACGGCTAACTGGAGAAGTTTCTCTTTTGGTCTCTTCGATTAATTTAATCCTTTCGCAAGAGTTGAAAAAAATATAACAAATGGGATGACGGCCTCAAATCTAGCTTCTCCCTTCATTTGTGTGTGCGAAGTTATTATTTTTGCTCCAATGAAGACGACCTCCTGCTTAACACTAAGTCCGAACACCAGAATTAAGAACCTTCTCACGACGGTGTTACTTTGGATGTTTTTCAGACTTTCGCAAGATTTGGGGAGTCACAAAAACTTAGATGGTGTTACTTTCCGGTTTCGAATCAGCGAACCCGTGCTTACTAGTTCAATTCACAAGGTCATTGTACCTACACCCATCAGTCGATTCTGGGAATGTAACCTAGAAATGGTCCCTTTTACTTTTTTCTTGTTCCAGCTTGAAAGATGTGGACTCTCACAGCCCAAAGCCCACAGCCAACATTTTCAACAAATTCACAACATGACAAGTGACCAAGAGACGATGATCATTTTCCCCAATTGATTGATCACTGGATGAAAAAGCGAGGTGTAATGACGGACAGCCAGACATAAAAAACACCCTCGCCACAACAAAACCACTTGTGTTGTGTGGCAAGACTAATTACTGAGTGGTACTACAGAAAGCGTGTGACGGGGAGTTCAAATACACAGGCGTCAAAGGACATTGGAATGGGAGACTTTCGACGAATACCATCAGACAGATAGTTGAGAGATAGAAAGAGGATCCATCCTCGATGTCAATTTAATGATACGACTGGTAGAAAAGAACAATCCCTGAAACATACAACACAATATAAGCGTTTTAGTTATTAAATTATTCCGCCAAGCGCACCGAATTATAGATCAATGGATGAGCATAGGGGACGACGTATTGCCCAAAACCCCCACCCACAGCTTCAACAAAGTTGCAACACAACAACTGACCAAGAGACGACAATTTTTATCCACAATTGGTTGATTACTGGAGGAATAAACGAGGTGTTGAGGCGGACAGCCAGATATAAACACTGTAGCAGCAACAAAACACTTACAAAAACCTCTACACTTGAAAAATGTGAACTCTCACAGCCCGAAGCCCATATCCAACATTTTCAACAAAGTTGCAACATGACAACTGACCAAGAGACGACAATTTTTATCCACAATTGGTTGATTACTGGAGGAACAAACGAGGTGTTGAGGCGGACAGCCAGATATAAACACACTCGCCACAACACAAACACAAATACTTACAAAAACATCTACACATAAAAACTGGGTGCAGTTAATTTAATTAAATGGACTTAGATTTCCCAAAGAATATACCCAAAGTGCCTCCATCTGACGGGAGAACGCGTCCCTCATGTAGATTTCATTTTAAATATTATTTCTCATCATCGCTAGCTCCTTGTTTCCTTTGCCATAGGTCAAGGACAATTTCCATCAAAATAGGTATTTCCTTGGTTGGAAATTCTCCCAAAGCTGCCTCAATCAAATCCCTGTTTGGACTCTCATTTTCCGCACCAGTCTCCATTGCGAACATCTCTGCTGAATAGTTATATTCATACCAGTGAAGGTATTCCATAATCAGATGATTCAACAACTGAGTCCTTGTATCCTTTTTGACATTCTTCGGTTTTAAAGTACCATCTTCACCGCCACGCATCATTCCAACCAAACGTGACTGCACTTGACATTTGATCTCGTCCAAAACTCCCTCCCTTTGGAACTGCATCCTTATGGTCTCACATAGTCTCGCCTCCTTATCTGTCAGGTTGTCGGCCATAATAGTTTTATTTTCGATTAAAATTGCTCGTATTTGTTAGGCAAAACTTTTGAAATAATTTCCTTTCTGTGTTTTTTTTTTTTTGCTCGGGAAATACAGAAAACTCCAGGCCAGCTCCTTTGAGGATATGGAAACAACTTAATTATTTGGAGAATGCAATCTCGCAAAGGGAAGTTGGGAAACTTGATACTCGTATCGTCGTGTCGTTGGTATCTACTGCATAAGTGTAAGAAACTGTGTGTGTGTTGTATTTTTTGTTCCTCAAGGAGCAAGGACACTTTGCATGGTGGAAAAACTTTTTAATAAGCAGTCGTTCCGTGTAGTCGTCGTTTGTCGTTGTCGTAGTCGTCTTCGGGAGCCATTCGAAAGGAGTTTCCGCTGCAAATTGGGAAATTATTAAGGAAAAAGGAATTATACCCCCAAAAAGGTGTGTCACATGATTCGATGTGGAGTCCTGGCTCAGAAAAAGATGGTGCAATGCGAAGGAGGTACAAGGCAATTAAGAAGAAACGGCGAGAATGTAGGTACAACCAACACCCATGTGAGAAACGTGATCGCAACGAGAGCAACTTATGGCAGGCTTCGGATAGGTCCTCCTAGAGAGATCCTGTTATTATATGGCTGGGAGTGTAAAAATAAAACTTTCTCCTCTACTTGGTATCACTTTCGAAATTTATTATCCTTAATGGAATTTGGGAATTTTCTTACGAGTTATTTTCCATTTACAGCGCCTTAAGTTGTTGAAGGAGGAAGTTTTCGGCTCTGTTCTACGAGGGTGAATATTTCTCTTTTTTTAAAAAGATTGTCTATGCAACGTTTAAGTGGAAGATAATCACACAAATTAAAAATAGAAATTAAGACTCGTGTGTTTTTTTTCGTGCAAGTATCCTCGCGAATGGAGGTTTGGACGGAGACAAAAGGTGGAATAGCTATTAGGTAAGTGGCGTTCGTTAAAAGATATTTTATGTCCCCTTGGCGGATTTTATAAGAAAGAAGTTCCCAGACGAAAGGAAAGTTGTAATTCGTTAACAGGTCCTTCCCCGTCCTGTTTTCCTTTTTTTTTGGTTGAAACTTTTGAAATTTGTTAATCAGCTGTCAAAGATGATAAGAGGTGGATTTAGAGTCTTTGAAGTTTGAAAGGGTTTTTATTGTTAACTGCTTTGTAGTTAAGATGGAGGAGCAATGCATTATTTAGACAGGGGGACAGTCGTGATTTGTTGTGTTGTAGGGAAAGTTTCCAGGCGTGGACTTGGGTTGCAAATGCAAAGCAAAGGGTAAAAGTTAGTTGAAGGGGTTGTTAAGTTAACCGTTTAAATAAGAAGGATTTGCTTTATTTTTTAAGGTTTAAAATGGTGATAGCTTGAGAAGCTCTTTTGAGAGAACCAGACTTAATAATTTGGTACATCTATATGCCTCTGGACGCATTCAAAAATGATTGCTGGTTCCGAATCTTTCTGTAAAGAGTGGCTGCCAGCGATATGCCAACACACTTAGACCATTGACATACCGCGTGGATCTTGTGCTTTCTCCTAATTACCTGCAGAAAAAGCAATCTTTGCTATGAATGAAGCGGAGGAGACCTTTCACTTCCGTGTATCACAAATCGTAGAGACTATGAAAGAAGTAAGCTCCAAGATGAAGCTTTCTTTTGTTTGATATGGTCAGACAGCTACAGCTTAAGTGGCGCTACAGTCCGGAATGAACCTGGGCCTCAACCAACATGCCTCTCCAATTAGCCCGGTTCTTAGCTAACTGCCTCCAGTTGCGCACTCCAAGTTGGTTGAGGTCGGTTTCTACTTGTGCGCGCCACTTAAGACGAGGTCTTCCTCTACTGCGTCCGACGTCTGGCTGGGAATCGAAGACTCTGCGAGCCGGAGTATTGGTGTCCATTCTTTCTACATGTCCTAGCCATCTTAAACGTCCAATGCGGAGTTTTTTACTAGGGGTATGTCGCTGTACAGCTCGTATAGTTCATGGTTGAATCTTCGTCTCCATAGCCCGTCAACGCAAACGGGATCGAAGATTTTCCGAAGAATTTTTCTATCGAATCGACCAAGGATTTCTTCATCCGCTTTTGATACGGTCCATGCTTCAGCGCCGTAGAGCAGGACTGGGATGATCAGAGTCTTAAATAGGATTTCCTTAGTAGTTCGAGTGAGGGCTTCACTAGGGGTATGTCGCTGTACAGCTCGTATAGTTCGTGGTTGAATCTTCGTCTCCATAGCCCGTCAACGCAAACGGGATCGAAGATTTTCCGAAGAATTTTTCTATCGAATCGACCAAGAATTTCTTCATCCGCTTTTGATACGGTCCATGCTTCAGCGCCGTAGAGCAGGACTGGGATGATCAGAGTCTTATATAGGGTCTCCTTAGTAGTTCGAGTGAGGGCTTTACTACTAAATTGCCTTCTTAGCCTGAAGCGATTGGCAAGAGTAATTCTTCGTTTGATTTCTGACGAGACGTTGTTGTCAGAATTAATAGCGGAGCCGAGGTAGATAAAGTCCCGTTCTACCTCAAAGTTATATCTGTAAATGGTGACGTTCTGTCCAATTCGTCGATGTTGTGTGTCCTTTCGTGTTGACAGCATATACTTAGTCTTACACTCATTTACTGCTAAACCCATTTTTGACGCTTCCTTCTCTACACAAGCACAAAGTCACATGACAGTGCATGGCCTTGCCTAAATCCTTTTTTGGTATCGAATGTGTCGGTGAGGTCGTTTCCGACCCTGGTGATGCAGCGAGAATTCTCCATCGTCATCCTACACAAACGGACGAGTTTGGAAGGTATACCAAAACTAGGCATGGCTCTGTATAGTTCGTCTCTATAAATGCTGTCGTATGCGGCTTTGAAATCGATAAATAGGTGGTGAGTATCGATTTGGACTTCTTGGGTTTTTTCCAGCATCTGCCGAAGTGTGAAAATTTGATCGATTGTGGACTTTCCTGGCCTATAACCACACTGATAAGGGCCGATCAGGTTATTGGTAAACGGTTTCAGGCGTTCACATATTACGGCAGATAGGATCTTGTAAGCGATGTTGAGTAGACTTATGCCTCTGTAGTTGGCGCAGTTCAGAGGGTCTCCTTTTTTGCGGATTGGGCAAACGATGCTGAGGTTCCATTCTTCAGGCATGCTTTCATCCGACCAGATTTGCTTATGATTTGGTGGATGTTGCTTACCAAGTCATCTCCGCCAGCTTTATAAAGCTCAGCAAGAAGGCCGTCATTTCCGGCGGCCTTATTAAGCTTGATTTTAGGTATAGCTATCCTCACTTCACTTAGGTCGGGTGGTTGGCAGTTCTCGCTGTCGTTGCCAATATTAAATGGTTCGTTCTGCCTGACAGCGGAATGTTGTTCGTCATCGCCGTTTAGTGGTTATTCCAAATCCTCAGCATCGACTGTGTCTCAACTACGATATTTCCTTGTGCATCTCGAAAGGATTCTGTTCGAGCCTTGTATCCTTGGCTTTGACGTTTTACACTTTGGTAAAACTTGCGAACATCCTTCCTGGAGTGGCACCTCTCTATATCCTCGATCGCGCGCTTTTCTTGCTCTTTTTTCTTCTTTCATCAAAAGGACTAGTAATTCTTGAGTCATGGATAAATAAATTTACTTGTACTCTCCAAACTTTCCAACTACCTACTTTCAGCTGTTATCAGTCCTACAGATTGGTCGCATTTAGAAGGAGTTGAGTTAGCCGATCTTTGGGGCTGATATAACCTCTAATCAGGACCAGGATGATATGAAAAACATTGAAATAACCGCATTCCGGCAGGCCATATTGATGCATCCCTGCTACGCCAGCTGCGATCCACTGCCCTTAATCAAGCTTCGCAATAAGATTACTGAAATTCACTTTGTTGCATGAAAACAGTCGGTACGTTCAGACTCTCTACCTTTTCTGTATTATTGATCCCCACATTCTCACCTTGTTTGAATCAAACGATAAAGTAGACATTCAAATGCACGTCACCATCACTTTCAACCTCAGACGATGACTAACCACGATTACGACTACCGCACGCCAAATTTCCTAGACCAGCAATAGCTTTGGTCAGATAATTGCGTCTATATCCACCGACGACGACCCTACACGTTCAAAATCCTTTCACATCAGTTCCCTTGACCACTTTGTACGCGCGCACAATAGTCAATCATCGGACTCTTCAATCCAGCTTGGGCGTGCTGGGTAAGAGACACACAAACACCCCCCTAAAATGCGAATCACAATCCCCAGCCCCCAAACCATCGGACTATAGAACTCTTAGCGCATCGCACTCAATAGCTCTCTAATTACCTCGTCACGATGTGAAATTTTATGACACCCAGGTCATTAGCGCGGAGCCCAAACTCATTGGGGGAAAATTTAATTGAATGATTGATGACAGGCACCAGGATGTCAGGTATTGATTTCAATAATTGCAAACTTAATTGCTTATCAAACACGATTTGAATGCTTAAGCAGGCGACCACGATCGACCGGCCGGGGCCGATGCGCCTTGTGACTGAAATTGAACTTCAATCTGGGATGAGATGGGAATACGCACTGATGACAGCGTTCGGTCATCACATGGCTGATGCCCTCACCAGCCTCCGTTTCGACGACGACTATCATAGCGCGGACGTGCGTACAATTTCATATGCAAATTCAATGAGCTTAATTCACCATTCAACTGATACATCCATACACACATTGGGAGAAGGGTTGGCGTATGCGTGTGTGGGTGGCAGGTTGCAGCGTCCTGGAATGCAATTAATGCGTAGAATCGTTTACATTAAGAGTCATTACAGAGCCGATGCGATGGCAAAAGTTTGGGTTCGTTGAGACAGGACGATACATATTTTGTATATTGGATGGAATTTTTTTTTGCTTTATTTGTGTGTGTACCTGCGGGTTTGTTGGTGCTGTGTCACGTTGGATAGCTGAATGCTTAACGAGGTTATGGTAATGCGCTTCATTAGTGTCCTGTAGTATTCGTGAATCCGTGCGGAATATTATACGTCGCCATGGATAGAAAAAAAAAACGGGAAAATACTTTTACCCCGGCATATATGTGGGTGATTGATTGTTTAATGAACGAGTATTCAAAGGAAATGCATAGGTATACTGGTTGTGCAAAGATGTCCTTGTTGTGGCATGTCGGCGGAATGAACGGTGCAGGTTGAGCAGGTGCTCGTATAGAATTCTTTAAAAAGAGTGCAAGCTTCGCTGATTAATTACGGAATTACACTTAAAGTTTGGTGGATCCGTTCTTGTCCATTAAGGAGGGGTGTTGTTTTAAAAGAGGGTTTTCGTCTTCGAAAGACACGGGATAATAATTCTTTACAAGGACCGGGATTGAGTATGGTAATTTATCTGTTGGATATATTTAAAAATAAATTAATTATGAAAATGGAGGTGGTAAGGCAGACAGCCGGCAGAAGAACGGCTGTAAAACATGAATGGCGAATTGTTATTGGCTGGACTTGAAAAAGAAAATTCTTTTGCGTGGCACTTGAATCGATATAAAATGTTGGTAGGTAGGTGTCAAGGCTCAGTGGTCAATTTAGAGTTCATGCTTGATTGACCAGCGCATCTAGCAAGTGGCCCCACCTATTGTTTCCCGGTAAGATATTACCAGATCAGGCTATAGGATCCGTGGAGTAGTTGGTACTATGTTTCGGAGTTTGTATATGGCCTAGCCCAACAAGGGCCGGAACCAGTAGTCATGATCATTAAATCTTACTTACTTACTTAAGTAGAGCTACAGTGCGGCCTCCAACTCACACGCCTCTCCCAGGGGGGTTGGGCCCCTACTGGGCGCGTCCTCAGGTGGTGGATAGAGGTAGCCGCAGGAAAGCTAGTTTCGTTAATTCGTTACTTAGCGATCTGCGGTGAATGTGGTCATAGCAGTTTACTGTGAAAGCCCATCGTGAACCAATCCAAGCCCACTTCATGTTGATCCACAACCATTTGGCTGCTATAATTCGCCGTAAGGACATTCTTTGTTCGGTAACCGAATAAAGTTATGTCCGAAAAGGCGAGGCAGTCAAGCTCTTTTTGTTGAATGAATAAACGTGTGTTCAATGAACAACTAGAGTAAATGGTGCATGAAGTGGGAAAGTTACTTGTTGTTGCCACTGATTACTGCCTGATTAGTGGTGGACTTAGTAACTTCGAGACCGGACTGGGTTGTTATGGAGCCCATAAGGAATCGGTGTGGAGTCTCACCATTGACTATAGAATGGTACCACGGGAATCAGAGCCCCTAGGACAATGTCCTAGCTGATTTTGAGGTAGGCCCCCTTGTGGGAGTATCGTGGTGGCTGATGGTTGTTCAGAAGTCCGCTGAAGCATATGGCATTCTAAAGGGTAAGGCTTTAGAATGCAAGAGGTGCAGATAGGCCTCGACTCCTCAGCAAGTTTGAAGTTCGTGCCTAACACATGATTTTCGAATTGCTACCAATGGAGTGCGGCCTGCGTTGGGGTGCTAACCACACTTAAAAATGGTTGCGATATGTGGGTAGGCCCACCGTGAGATAAGAGCCGTAAAGGCTAGGTGCTCACGTTAAGCCATCTTACATTATCACACGCCTCTCTCATTATTCCGGTCCTAAGCTAACTCCCAACTAACAATTATTCCTCTATAAGGCAATACAATTTAATTTCCACAAGCAATTATTTCTGTATGCCTTATATAGTAATTGTGCGCGGAGGTTTAGCATTTTTGCAGTCGATTGTTTGGGTAGAAGCCTGTTTAAGACATTATGCAGGACAATGCACAAGCATAACCGAAGTTATGATGGTATAACCTCTGTTAGGTTGCTTTTAAGCTTCCAGAAATGTGTGTACATGTACAATACGTTAAGATGTTTTGGTAGAACTTCGCACGAAGTTAATCCAACGGACTTCGCCTGTTCTTCAATCTCCGTGAACGCTTTAATCATGACATGTTGGGAGCGACTTTAGCATTGAAATCCCCGAGTACAACTTTTACATCATACTCCGGACAGGCTCCGTAGGCTTCATCCAGGCACAACCCCCAACCTGGAGGGCCAGGCCCTTGTTTTTGACCCTAGGACAGCGGGCCGGAGATACCGATGTCAATAGCCCATTTTAGGATAAGAGCGCTGCTGTTGACCCATTGAGGGCTCCTCCGCCACCAACTCTTTTCAAACACCCTAGCTCAGTATTGGAAATCCCTATAGACCTGGTGTTCAACTATGTCGAAGCAGCTCATATAGGGATTACACTACCAGTTCGATCTAACTAGATCTGTAGGCGCCACCGTTGACTCCATCTATCGCTGCCGCCTGAGAGTAAGTGCCTTAGTGAGAGGACTTTCCTCCCCCTCTCTCGTTTGCTGCCACCAACGACCTTCCACAGGGGTTTGTTACCCCATCTCCAGTCGTGGTACTATGCACCCACCAGTCACCAGCGTAACTGTCGCATCAATACCCTTAAACACCGGCCAATTAGCATCACTATTAGAAGGAATCTAATGAGGACACTTGTTAATGTCCGAAATAGCTATAATCCAACCAAATAGTATTGTTGTACACCAGTTGTTGTTCAATCATTTAATTGATAATCAGAAATTCGTCAGACGTGTTAGAATCGTTGTTACTCCTACCTTTCTACTACCATAAAAAAAATATTTTTCAACTTCAGGAAGGCTTGCAAATATTTTCGGAAAGCCTTTTTGCGATGCTTTCTGTCTTTATAACAAACAAAGTTTTCTCTGTAAGGCTTATTAAAAGTTCGCCAATTTTTTTTCCATAAGACCTCATATCTAAAGTTAATATTCCTGGAGGGGAAAAAGCTTCGATAGTGCTTTATCGAAGCGAAATTGTTAGTTAAGCTGCCTCCAGTTGCGCACTACAAGTTGGTTGAGGTCGGTTTCTACTTGTGCACGTCAGTTAAGGCGAGATCGTCATCTACTGCGTCCGACGTCTATCTGGTCATCGAAGATTCTGCGAGCCGGACTATTGGTGTTCATTCGCTCTACATGTCCTAGCAATCACGTCCAATGGGGAGTTTTTTGATTTGGGATATGTCGTATGTGTACATACGTCGGATAAGTACAGCTCGTATAGTCCTTGGTTGAATCTTTGTCTACATAGCCCTTCAACGCAAGGTACCGAAGATTTTTTGAAGACGTTGAGCAGGACTGAATGGGATGATCAGAGTCTTATATAGGATCTCCTTAGTAGTTCGAGTGAAGGCTTTACTACTAAATTGCCTTTTTAGCACGAAGAGACAGCGGTTGGAATTCTTCCTTAAATTTTTGACGAGATGTTGTTTTCAGAGTTAATAGCAGAGCCGAGGAAGACAAAGTCCCGGTGGTAATGGTATGCAATGCGATTATATTAAACCTTGAGTTTTCATCTAGCTGATGCCTAAGAACTCTTAGCCTTCATGTGGCGACCGGTGAGTGCCTAGTACCTTGATCGTAAATAGGATCTCAACCCTTGCGTAAAGTCATGGCGGCATCAGATGAGAACGGGGGTAGACGTGTACTCATACACTTATTCTAACGGGTCCGCCATCTAACGTTTTTTTTTTCAACTAGTGCTTATTTCGTGAATGGTAACACTTAGCTCATGTCTGATTTGACAGATAATTAGTTTTATCCTTCCGCTGAACGAATATGGTTGTGTATACGCTTGAACGACGCTGGGAAATATTGCGACATTACTTTGAAAATCATGGTAATGTTGCAGAATGTGTGCGAAAATTGCATAAGGATTTTGGAAGAAGAGAAGCACCGTCAGCTCCGTATGTTCGTTATCTTGTGAAAAAAGTGAAAGAAACTGGCATCCTCATCGATAAACGAAAGCGTGAAAAGCCAAAAAAAATGCGTACACCGGAGAATATTGCTGCTGTGGCAGAAAGTGTGCGTGAAGCGCCATTAACATCAAGTCCCCGTCGTTCTCAACAATTGAACATTTCGGAGACATCATTGAGACGAATTTTGCATAAAGACCTTGGTATGACTCCATACAAAGTTCAATTGGTTCAGGAGTTGAAGCCAACTGACCACCCAATGCGTTTTCTCTTCGCTAAGTGGGCCTGCGATCGACTTAGAGAAGATGCCGATTTTGCCAAAAAAAAAATCATCTTTTCAGAAGAAGCTCATTTTGATCTTGGCGGGTATGTAAACAAGCAAAATTGTCGCATTTGGGGCACAGAAAACCCGCACGCATACATTGAAAAGCCGATACACCCAAAACGAGTCACTGTTTGGTGCGGATTTTGGTCCAGAGGCATAATTGGGCCATTTTTCTTCGAAAATGAGCAAGGAGTGGCCGTTACAGTCAATGGCGATCGTTATCGGGCAATGTTGAACGAATTTTTGTTTACAAAAATTGAAGAGGAGGAGGATATTGGCAACACAGCCGAAGCTACACTCGATGTTTTGCGCCCTGTTTTTGAAGATCGCAGCAGAGCTAATGTCGTTTGGCCACCTCGGAGCTGCGATTTGACACCGTTGGACTATTATTTGTGGGGTGCCGTAAAAGATAAGTGTTACGCCGACAAGCCAGAGATAATTGACGCTTTAAAGGACAATATTCGTGAAGCCATTGGTGAAATACAGCTGCACACAATCGATAATGTGTTTAAAAATTGGACCGATCGTGTAGGCTACTGCATGGCCAGCCGAGGCAGCCATTTGAATGAAATTATTTTCCATTATTAACCGGAAGAATTGTACAATTCAATTGAATTGTAAAAGAAATTTGAGAAAATATTCAGTAGTTTATTTTTTATAGCACTTTAAAACAAAAAAAGTTATTTGGCGGACCCTATCGGAAGAACTCTCAAGATGGAGTCAATGATGACGTCTAGAGTCCCAGTTAGGATGGATAAAGTGAATAACATAGATAAGCTGTTTCGACATATTCGGACAACAGGTCATTTAGGAATCTCAAGGCCTCTTGAACGAGATGATGGTGAATGAACCTTAAGGCCGCCGATAGTGCTTAATCCAGTAGTGAATACTAATGGCCCCGTGTCCTACGGGTATCTTATAAATTGGAACCGGCGCGGCGCTTCAGGTTGGGAGTTGTGGTTTGGGTTACCTTCCCACCCTTGAAAAAGTATTGTTAGGAAGCAAGAAATAGCCTCGGAAAGTATAATCAGATAACAACCAGAATATAAAGGCTAGATTGTGGTAGCCCCAGTTTACTCTAATCACATTTAACTAACTGACAGTCTCTCTCTCTATTGCTACTGATTTCCCCACGTTATGAATATGTTACCAACCACAGATCATACACACTGTAGAAGGTAGCTTTCTCGTCGTTAGTACGAGAGCCTGGTTCACTCAGCGCGTGTGGTGGGCTCGTGTTTACACGAAACTTAAAACGATGCTTGTACGCCACGCAATTTTTCTTGCCTGTTTAAATTACGAAACCCTTTTGACACTTGCTAAGCAATTGAAATAAAAGGGGCAAAATGTGTAAAACGAAGTGAAAACCGATAAAAAAAGGCCAAAGTTTAACCACGTTGCAAAATGGCGGTGGTGCGCCCACTGGGTTTTACTAAATCGAATTTTTATGGGGACACAAAAGAAAAATGGAGGGCCACCAGGATGGCCCCCGAACGAAATTTTCTCCCGAAATTTTTCCAAACGGAATATTACTGGGCCGCGCGTCCCGTCTTTTCTCGGGAAAATTTTTAGACCCGGTCGCGAAACAACCATCTACCAACTGCTCAATTTAGCTCTAACGAAAATCACTCTACTTATTTTTTTTTCCTACCTTTCTCCTCGTATTCCTCCGCTCTTCCGTCTCCTATCACGCAAAATGCTCCCTCCTTCTCCCTTCTTGGCGATGTACTCCGTCCTCAATTTATCCTGCCTCGCTATCTCAAAATTGACTCAACTCAAATTAAATCACAAATTAATAGCAAACAAATTTTTCAACGTCTTTACATAAAAATTTTCACGTCTATTCCACGCTTAAGATCACCAAGAAGTGGCTTCCTTTCTTCGAACAGATTCCTTTGTCCAGGATCGATCCCGATCATTCGCTCTCACATTCTCTCTTGGAATTCAGCACTAGTAAGCCTAACTGCGAATTCTAACTACTCTTCGCTTTCCAGCTGGAGAGTGTGTTTCGCGCTTACTAGTGTGTTATCCCCGTTCACACGTGGCTTTGAGATTTTCTGCGACTCGTGCTATCGCCGCCTTTCACACCACATTCATTCTCTCCAATTTGTTATGTCAAGTCTCAACTGCGTTTTCTCAGCTTCTGCGTCGGATTATTGCCGGCGAGAGCGAACGCTACTCAACATAACCTTTTGGTTCTCAACGATCACCCCAGTTTTCCTAAAGACACTTGTCAATGTTTTAGGCCAACTCGGTGTCGATCCTGGAAAACTATTTGCCTATGCTTGGTTGACATTTCGTTCGCGACTCTACGACTACGTCGGGCACGTTTACGATGACCCACGTGACCAGTTTAACTACCGCTGAGGAATAACGTGAGGACGTACACATCTGTAAGGGGGGAGCAGGCCGTTGCTCATTGTAGGACTCGGTGAGCATTGAATGGAGAGGAGGAGAGTTCCATACGATAAAATACGATTTTTCGCGAACTACGTTGATTGGGTCGCGTGCAGATTTTGGGGTATGGGATGTGTCATTCGGGTGCCATCTTTTAACTTAATTGTTTATTTATGTTAAGCTTGAGCCATTCCACAGTTTTTCTTGTGGTTATCGATGTGTCCAATTGTTGCGGACATGCCCCGTGTCTGTTTGGACATCACCTTCTGTCGTCCGTGTTGTGGACATGTTTTTTGATGTCTACTATGTGTTTAATGTTGTGTTTGTGTTGTGGCGAGGGTGTTTATTTCTGGACGTCTGGCTAAACACCTCGCTTCTCCTCCGTTGCTCCAACAGGGGGGGGGGAAAGAGACCGTCCACTCTTGGCCATTGACCTGACGTTTAACGTTGCGGCTTTGTTGGAGGAGAGTCTTTTGGTCCGACCGCCCCACTCCTCTTCTGCTCCTTCTTTGCTCTAACGTTGGGTGGAAAGAGAACTTCTACTCTCTTACCATTGGAACTTTGCGTTTGCGCCCTTGATGCGGTAACGCAAACGCTTACGTTGGAGTAGGGCTGCACCGAACAGAGTTGGGACTTCTTCATCCTTAGTGGACTCCTGTGTCGCACTCGTTAGACCTATATTGGGTTGCCTTCTCAGAGTCTGAAGGTAGTGGACCATTGGCTGATGGGACCATGGCTGCCCAGCAGTTCCTACAGATTCTGAATTAGCGACCATAATTAAAAGAGGGACTGAAAGGATATTAAGGATAGAGCGTGAGACATGTTGCGGTAAAATTTACCGTAACCCTATAAAAAACCACAAAATTGTAGATCCAGGACCGCTGGTGGTTCATAAAGTTCGGTTGATTCATATGCATGCCAAAGTTTGAAGTGTTTATATAACCTTATCCAGAGTACTGCGTAATTTATACGTATCGGCCTCATATTGGTAATATTTATAAAAATATTGAACTTTAATATTTTTCAATATATCGCATCAGTTCACCTCATTTTCCAGAATGTGCCAAAATGCGAACACTGTTTGTTTCATCTGTCATTTGCTTGTTCCGTCTCTTCTTTTTCTGTTTCGTGTACATCGTCTGCATGTATCTCGCATGACTGTTGTACTACCTGTCTGTTCGTTTCAAATCCATTTAAGAAGCACCATTTTAACGACTAAAATTTGAAAAATTATGTAAAATTGATTGCACAAACCTCTTTATAAAGACCTCTTGCATATGCATTTATGAACATCAAATTGAACATCAAATTGGTATTTAACCTAAAACCTTTCACAAATCCAAAGGCAAATATAAATTTGTGTGATTGCATAGCTCCTACACTGGCTGATCCTTTAAGATAGGAATTTACGAGACTTCCATTTACCAATCAATCCAAGATATAGCTTTCCTTCACAATATTGTAATTAAATTTCCCTACTCCTTTATTCCAAGAGAACACTTCATCACCAATCAAACAGCATAAAAGCCCATTGTCCCACTCTGGGAAAATGGATCTTCAAATTGACAACATTCCCCCTGGTATGACTGTTGTACTAAAAATTTGACTGACCTTACAAAATGTGTACCATTCCCGACATTGGTCCTCTTTCGAAAAATAATCAAACAGGCCACCCCCTGCTAACAAGCTTTCAAGTGATTCATTTTATTCCTACAGCTTATATCCTTGTTCTTAGAAATGTCCTTTTCCATTCGAATTACCATTCGTTGACTATACGAGAAATCGACATTTAATTCCTCAGGAGGTATGTTTCTCAAACCAAAAATGGCCACAAATCCAATTAGGTCGTAGTGAAGCTTGTATTTGAAAAGGACATCACATCACAATACAATCACATCACACCTTGTCCTAGATATTTCCATTCTATCTTATCCACACCAGCCCTATATATGTGTGTGTTGTATTTCATTTTTCCCACTCATGTCCTTTTCATTTGTAATTGTAAACTGAACAACAAACAATGTTCGTTCGGTCCAATGACACGAAGAAGGACATGCGAGCCATGGGTAAAAGAAGAAGCTACACCAACTCGGTTGAACGACCTTCAATAAACAAAATATCAATCTCTCTTGAAAGTCCGTCCTAGAGATGTCCTATTCTCACGTGGTATTCAAAAATGCTCCCCAGTTTTCTTCATCCATTCCGAGCCCGAGGAGGACCTCCTGGTTGTCTTCCTTTTTGATGGCCGATTTGAACATGGAACATGACATAACATCACACACATCTTATCGTTGAGTGGTCATTTCAAGAATCCTGTTCCTAGTCAAACAAACACCTCGGTGCGTTGTATTGAGAGAGGCACTATAGGACTGAGACTGAGTCCTTCTGTTTCTGCTTTTTATGTAGGACACAAGATATCTGCTTTGACATGCATAAATACGGGCAACATCATCATCATCATCATCATCATCATCGTTGCTATCATGCAAACAAGGACAAACCCAAAGAGACACTAAACAGAGGGGTATGGCGTCTGCCGGCCATCAGGACACAAAAACACAACAAGGATGACATTCATTTTAATATGGTGATTCCACTTAAAGTGAGTTTGTGTCATGAATCAGATCAGAAGCACCCGTCCGGGAGCACTAACAGAAACAGAAGCATCAGCAGCCGCATTGTTTATAGCAATTTAAGTGGTCATTTTGGATTTTGGGGCACAAAACATGGTCCTTTACATGTCATCTGGTCATCACCCACCCGGAAGGGGTTTTCGCAGAGTCGGAGGCGGTCAAGGATGCATATGGTTGGAAATATTAAATAATTCCCACAGATTACTACGTGTTTGGATGTGTCGGTAGGATTCGTTTGGTGACTTGTGGCCAGTGCTGAAGTTGGATAAGCGATTCTGTAATTGGTTTCGATTTGGGGTTATGACTTTGTTAGGAACTAATTGAGTGGACAATGTAATTTGGAGGCGGATGTTGAAGAACACTTATGTATCTGAGATGGGGTTATATGAGCCACTCAAAATGTATCTAATGAGGGGAGGTGAAATCATCAGATAAGTACTGACCAGAATGTATGTTTTAGTCTCAAATAAAAAAAAAATAGATATTGTCTTGAACGTTTCTAGTGCATCTAGGTTTTCTCTTTGAAAAATTACCGAAAAACCTCGCGGTCAATTTTGTAACTATTATACAAAAGGCATATGGATATGTTTTGCAAGGAGCTGTCACAATATAGAGAAACAAATTCAACAAAAATTTACAGGGCTTCTTCGCTTTTATTAAGCATTTATTGGACTGTTTTTTCTCGCATACAAATGTAACCGATCAGTTGGAGAGTTGGAGGTTTGTAGTTATCCTCGCAAAAACGTGCGTTCTGTTTCCTCATCTCTAGAACCTAGTGGTCAACGAGTTACTACTTAATCTGGAAAGAGAAGGCTGCAAAGTGATTGCCGTGGCAGTTTCTGTATCACAAAAGTAACTTACACCCTCAAATATCTTTTAAAAAATGGTCTATCGGCGCGAATCCTCAAAAAACCGATTTGGTCCTTATCAGCAGGAAATACAAAGTAACAAGTCAAGTACCTGAGTCTGGTCTTGGTGAGAAACTGAACTGGAAAGCCAATATTCTAGATTATTTGATTTATACTCCTGTGTGGTATGTTAGTCTGGTGGACGGTTCTTGAAATGGCTTCCAACCGCAAACTTCTAGGGAAATTTTAGATATCAACATAGCGGAGCTTTTAAAACCACCCATCCGCAGCTATTCTACATCTAGTGCCCCTAGATATTCATATGGCAAAGAGACCGCAGCTTGTGCAGCTGTGAGATATAGAGCCTCGTTACAATGCAACTCTCTTCAGGTCAAAACACAAAGATACTAAAACACCTAAATATAACAGAAAATACAGACCACATCATTACCCAACTCAGTTTTGAGCAAAACTTCATGTCAACCATTGCTAGTCGCCTCGAATAGGAGTCGGATTTGATTGGATATAACAACTCAATTCACATCTACACGGATGGGTCTAAAACGGAATCTGTAATGGGTGGATGTGTTTTCTTCCGATATGCTTAACTTAAGCATATCCTTTAACCTTCGCGATCATTGTAGCGTTTTGCAGGCGGATATCATGGCGATTAAAGAAGCCTTATCATGGTTGAGGCCTAATGTAATATCCAGGAAGAAAATTAGCATATTTAATGACCGCCAAGTGGCACTAAAATCGAAATCAAACCACGGATGCCAATCACCTCCTTTAATATCCCCATAATGTGGGCTTTATGGCAATGAAATATAGAAAATGACATTGTCACAGCATATTGTTCAGACAGTTTATCAAAACCTTTTGTGGTTCGACAAAAACAACGTTTTTCTATTGCTAATGCTTTGGGATGGGGTATATGGTGCCAGTATAGCGACATCATCAAGGAGGTAGCCGAAACCACTGCAGGGTGGTATATGATGATGAAAAACGTGTAAAAGAAAAATGTGACAGAAGATGTACACAAGAAAGCGCTGCAGCGCAAAACAAGGGCAGCAAGAGAAGAGTATAGAGCCAGGAGAAGCGAGGAAAATAAGACCCTGCGTAGAAAGAAGAGAGCCTACGCAGCCTCCCAACTCAAGGAGATCGAAGAGTCGCGCGATCATAAACACATCCGGAGGCTTTATAAAAAAGCCAAGCAACTGGCTGCTGTCTACAAAACTGGAACGAAGGCTCTTCGAGACAGCGAAGGAAACCTAGTCACCGTTTGGAAGTAGGTCCTCCAAACTGTTCCAGACATGCACCGGATCTTCTTCAATCTCGTACTAGAGCAGATAATGCGAAGGGCAGGTGTCAACACGGAAGGAACTATTTTCAACAGGTCCGTTAAACAGCTGGGCTATATGCAGACGATATTGACATCATCGGTCGCTCCCAGCGTGCCGTCGAAATCTGTTGCCCTTGAAGTAAATTAGGACAAAACTAAGTACATGCTATCCCACAGCGACTATAGAAGCCTTTATAGGACTAACTCACCTCAACATTTATATAGAAAAAGTGGCGATTCGCAGCTCAGCAAGTTTGAAACAAGCGGAAGAGTTTAAAATTAGTGAACACCTTAAACTAATTGAACTTCTATCCGAACTTCCAGAACTTGACATGATCTGTGCGGTTACAGACTGCTTACCAAAGACACTATGCTTCGACAAAAGATTCTCAACGGAGATCACAACCAGAGAAGCATAGTGTAGCAACAACCCACCAAACTGCCTAAAAGGCCTAAAGTGGTATACGGATGGTTCTAAAATGGACTCAGGAGTAGGAGCTGGCATACATGAACCAAATAAAAACATCCCAATACCTATGGGAAAAAAACCCTAGTGTATTCCAAGCTGAGCTCCATGCCATAAAAGAATGCGCAAACCTAATACACAACTCAGGTATTAAAGGCGCAGACATCCATATATTCACGGACAGTCAAGCAGCTATAAAAGCCCTTAGCTCACACATCATTGACTCCAAATCAGTACTACACTGTTTCAACTCCCTCCAAACACTCAGTTCCATGAACAAAACCAAACTATGGTGGGTCCCCGGACATAAGGGAGTTGAAGGTAACGAAAAAGCTGATGAACTAGCCAGAAAAGGTTCGGAAACCCCCTTCATTGGACCTGAACCCTTCTGTGCAATCCCCAAATCAGCCATATATCTGGTCATAAAAAACTGGGAACAAAACAAATGTGTTTCATACTGGGGAAACATCCTAGGCCTAAGACAGGCCAAAAGAGCTATTCAGCCCTTCAAATCAGATGCCAATAAGATACTAAACCTTCGCAGGCACGATATCAAAAACTTAGTAGGCTACCTAACTGGTCATCACGGTCTGCGATATCACCTAAACAAAATGCGTCTAGTCGACTCACCGGAGTGCAGACTATGTCTAGAAGAAGACGAAACAGCCGAGCATATCATATGTGAATGCCCGGCCCTTTATGGTATAAGAAGGGAATCTTTGCTCAGGGAATTTTTAAGTCCCGAAGAACTGAGGAAATCTTCGGCTGAAAGTATTATCAGCTACATTAGGAAAGTAGAAGCGCTACTAACCTAAAATACATCTGACGGCAAGCACAATAGATCTTTTAGGTCGATGTGTATATTACTGCTTAGGCAGGTTAGAATTAAAAAAAAAAAAAAAGTGCATGCTATCAACCAACAAACATGCATCTGTCCACCGCCTAGGACAAAACGTCACTGTTGATAGCAGCAATTTGGAGGTAGTTAAGGAGTTTACCTACCTCGGAGTAAACATAAACTCCACGAATGACACCGAAGTAGAGATCCGTCGAAGAATTACCCTAGGAAACCGTTGCTACTTCGGTTTGGCGAAACAACTCCTAACTCGAAGGACGAAATGTGTGCTCTACAAAACTCTTATCCTGCCAGTTCTGCTTTATGGCACCGAGTGCTGGACGATATTGGATACTGGATACTGGACTCCTTCGAAAAAAAAACTTCTGCGGAATTTTGGTACTGTGCACGAGGAGGGCGAATGGAGGAGAAGATACAACTGCGAACTCTTTTAGCTGTACCAACATGTGCATATAGTCCAAGAGGCCAATACACGTCGACTACAGTGTCTCGGCCACATCGAGCGAATGGACAATAATGCTCCAACTAAGAGGATCTTCGAATCCCAGCCGCCAGGTTCGAGAAGTCAGGGAAGAACGAACTTCCTTTTCAAAGACCAAGCCATCGCGGATGCCAGAGCGCTTGGTCTAGAAAGCAGCAAGCCCGAGATCTTACTTACTTAGTGGCGCTACAGTCCGGGATGAAGCTTGGCCTCAACCAACATGCCTCTCCAATAAGCCCGGTCCTTAGCGAACTGCCCCCAGTTGCGCACTCCAAGTTGGTTGAGGTCGGTTTCTACTTGTGCGCGCCACTTTAGGCGAGTTCTTTTTCTACTGCGTCCGACGTCTAGCGGGGATTGAAGACTCTGCGAGTCGGAGTATTGGTGTCCATTCTTTCTACATGTCCTAGCCATCTTAAACGTCCAATGCGGAGTTTTTTGACTACGGGTATGTCCCTGTACAGCTCGTATAGTTCTTGGTTGAACCTTTGTCTCCATAGCCGGTCAACGTAAACGGGACCGAAGATTTGCGAAGAATTTTTCTCTCAAAACGATCCAAGATTTCTTTGTCCACTTTTGATACGGTCCATGCTTGAGCGCCGTAAAGCAGGACTGGTATGATCAGGGTCTTATAAAGGATCTCCTTAGTAGTTCGAGTGAGGGCTTAACTACTAAGTTGCTTTTTTAGCCCGAAGAAACAGTGATTGGCAAGAGTAATTCTTCGTTTGATTTCTGACGAGATGTTGTTGCCTGAGTTAATAGTGGAGCCGAGGTAGACAAAGTCCCGTACTACCTCAAAGTTATATCTGTCAATGATGACGTTCTGTCCAATTCGTCGATGTTGTGCGTCCTTTCATGTTGACAGCATATACATAGTCTTACCCTCATTTACTGCTAAACCCATTTTTGCCGCTTCCATCTCTATACTAGCAAACGTGGCTATGCCATCACGCTGAGTCCTTCCAATGATGTCAATATCGTCGGCGTATGCTAGTAGTTGCACCGATTTTTGGAAAATTGTGCCTCTGGTGTTGGCTCAGGAGTTTCACACAATCCTCTCAAGAATCAAATTGAAAAAGTCACATGACAGCGCATGGTCTTGTCTTAATCCTTTTTTGGTATCGAATGTGTCGGTGAGGTCGTTTCCGACCCTGATGGTGCAGCGAGAATTCTCCATCGTCATCCTACACAAACGGACGAGTTTGGGCGGTGTACCAAAACTAGACATGGCTCTGTATAGTTCGTCTCTATAAATGCTGTCGTATGCGGCTTTGAAATCGATAAATAGGTGGTGGGTATCGATTTGGACTTCTTGGGTTTTTTCCAGGATCTGCCGAAGTGTGAAAATTTGATCGATTGTAGACTTTCCTGGCCTAAAACACTGATAAGGGCGGATCAGGTTGTTGGTAAACGGTTTCAGGCGTTCACATATTACGGTAGATAGGATCTTGTAGGCGATGTTGAACAGACTGTAGTTGGCGTAGTTCAGAGGGTCTCCTTTTTTGTGGATCGGACAATCGGATTGAGTGGTCTGAGCATAGATTATAGCATAGTTCGACTTCCGTCCGATTTTTAGTTACCCCTTTCGCGATAAAGAAGTCGATGCGTTCAGAAAATTTGTTACTGTCAGTTCGCCAATACGTCGCTTCATACAGGCTTTGTGCAATAGTGTTCCGCATTAAAGTCCCCATCGATAACTGGACTCGGTCCAGGGTTTCCGATATCAGGAATATTTCAATATGGTTTATTGCTAGAAATATAGTTCGTCAATTTTTGTTTTATGAGACCATTTACGTTCCATGTCATTACCTTAAGAAGCTGTGTAACAAATATTGATTTCCTTGAACTCGAGTTTGTTCAATTTGTCAAATCAAATAAAATAAAACTTTACTCAATGGGCATTTGGTCTATAAATTACTAACACATCTGTCTTGGCTTTAATGAAAAACCCAATATCTTTCAGACTCTAAGGCAGATCAATACCTTCAACAAACCCCTCAAATTGATGAATTCCATACGGCTTTGTCAATATCCCAATCGAACACTTCATTAGATAAACCCACAGTCTACCACTAATTCCTGCCAGATGACCGCAGTCCTGCACATATCCAATTTATACAAACTATCGATTCCACATTCCGCAATCTTGACATGCTGACTCAAAAGCCATGCTCCACTTCAGCCCTTCACGGCCCGCCGTGCGCACATTGTCAATTTATTAATTCGCACAAATTAATTAGTTCAACGTGACTTAGCCATTAGGTCGGATTTGCAGTGCCACGAGCCCATTATGGCGGCAGAGATGGTTACATTCGTTAATATGTCGATTGTCGGCCATGTTGATTAGGCATGTGGCATTGGCAGTAAGCACGACCCCATGAGAGATGGTACCATCGTCATCATCGCACGCATATTAATCAATTTTAATCAAGTAAATAATTAATGAGAATAGATTAGAATTTGATGCGAGTCCTTTGACTCGAAGGAGGAGGAGTTCGCTCCTCCGAATGAATTACGAAATTAGGAAAATGTTCGCACAACTTAGAGGAAAACTCTCTCAAGTGTAAGGCAAACATCATTCTGACGCAGGCTTCTTTTTTTTGAAAGTTTGTCATCACCCGCCATTGTTCTGACACCATGTTATTCCTTTGATTTGAAACAACATTCGCAAACAAAAAATAAAATAAAAGAAAATGGTGTTCAGAAAACAGCTTCGGAAGAGGAAACAAAACAAGGACTCAAAAGTGAGGTGAAAAATTGTGTAAGGGTTTATTAGGCGAAGCTGTGTAGTGAAGGTATGCGGAGTCAGCGCTCTATGTGGAACACAATAGTATATAGGTTCGTTCGTCCTTGTTTGTGTAGAAATAACAAAAGAACTCAACAGCCTGTGAGTGATGGTAGAATAAACGTCTACAACAAACAAATTGACTGCGAAATTGACAAACAAATAAATGAAGTGCAAAGGCAAACGGCACACCATAGCGAATGCGATTGCGATGGCGATGGCGATGGCACACGGCGAAAGGCGAAAGGCATGATTTCCCTGCACAAGAAAATTGAATGCAAATTGCAGGAAATATTTGTTTTTCCACTCGTATTTCCATTTTCTTTTCGGAATTGAATTCGTTTTTTTCGCAAAAGCTTTCCCTGCAGAGAGGCACGTCAGATGTAAAGGCGAATGTGGAAAAAGGTGCTCAAATTGCTATTACCATCTTGTCGGGGCGGGGGGTTTGTGTTGGCATTGTGTGGTGTTTGTTGGGTGAGTTGCTTTTTGCCATATTTTGTGGAAGACAAATATGAGTCAGATTTACATTTTGAAATTGATTTGGCACAATGAACTGTGATGCATCATGACGCATGGATGGAGGATTAAATACATAAGCCGACCTTATTCTGCGGATATTTTTTCAATTTAAGTTTCATTAACATTAAAGGAGGGTGTGGGCATTTTTCAGTGTTAACGGCATTTTGTTAAGTGAAATTTCTTTTGGAACGGTGTGGATTTGATTTTATGAAACGAAAAAGTGTAACGAAAAATTAATAAAACAAACATCGGTTCTCGTCTGATCACAAAATCCAGCAGCGCGGGATGCGGTTATTACATGGATGGAGAACCGCTTGGGAACACAGCGTGTTGTTGGTTACTTTGTAAGAAAATGGGCCTCCGCACACGATATGTTGACGAGGGAACTTAGGTTTGCGATAAGAAGTAGTTGAAATTCTTTAACCGAGTTTGTGCGGCAGAACAAGGTTGAAAACTATATCCAAACATATGTTTTACCACTTTGGGTCTGAAAAGAAAGAGGTATATCATTCGGCTTTCATAGGCGGCTTGCGAGTCGAACAGTCAACATAAATTTTGTTGCATATAGCTCTCACACAAGCCCAAAAGCTTGCAAAGTGTCAAAAAATACTCTAGGCAATTGTAAATTTCGATTTAAATACTAACTCAATGAAAAGTGATTCATGTACAAGGTAGGCCCGATGACTCCTCCAGCGTGAACAGCGTACCATGCAGTAACTTTGAGCGGGTGATTGGCTCCTCGTACATTACTCGTGGATTTTGGGTGCCACAGAAGCGATACTAGGGTTGAAGGATTGGAGCTCTTTAAAGCTCGCTCTCCAAGAGGAGTTCGATGTGAAGGTCTCGTCTCAGCAGCGATGGTCCATCAGGCGTTAGCGAGAAGGAGGAAGCAGTCCTTCGAGTCATTATTGGAGTATATCTAAGCGTTGATGGAGATGGCGAAGCCTATAAGCATGGACGAGGGGAGTATTATTAAATAGTTTGTAGATGGGATACCTGACACGAGCACGAACAAGGCGGTGTTGCATATGGAAAGCAACATTAAGGAGCGTGGTCCCAATTCACAGCAAACAAGCTTGAGAGGGAGCCACAGCCACAAGGGGATCCTATACGGGATCGGTAAAAGAAAAATAACTACTCATGGTAGTTTTTGGGTTGATTTGTTGGTGGATGAAGTTCCGACAAAATTGCGTTTCCATGTGGTCAGCGAGGGCGACATCTAGTCATCAAGGGAAATGTTCACAATTTGGTAGCTTACCATAACTCAGGCCATAGTAAATGTCACAGTTTTGCATCCTTCCTTTGCTCGGCCCATCCAATCGTATTTTCTGGATGACAGTAATGTCTTCATTCTAGCAGCTTAGCGCTTCCTCTAGTTGTTCGGTAGCACCTCTTCAGTTTAATGTTCTCACATTCAACTTGCAGATATGGACGTCGAAGTCCTTTTTCTCATCAAGCGTAGTCGCCAGCAGTATATTTAGTGAATTCCGAGGCTTTTGGTTACTTCCGTGATTAGTTAGTTTGTCCAAATCATTACCCATAACCTGGAGTGCCAACAAAAATGTATTAAACACCCCTAGGACAAGGGGTCCTCATTATCCATAAGGGGACTTAACGCAGACGTTGCGCTTTCGGGTTCTTCGCCACCAGCTATGTTCAAGAGATGAGGCCTTGTCGAAATATGTCTAAGCAGCTCATATAGGTAACGAGCTCAGTGGCACGATTGTTAGTGCGATTAACTGGCGCGCAGAAGGTATAGATTCGATTTCTAGCCATAGCAACACTTAAATGATTTTTCATTAGACCTCCTCTTGTGACGATCTGACAAATCATCCGAGTAGTATCAATTGTCAAGAAAAGCTAATCTCAACAGCCGTTCGGTTTCGGCATAAAACAGGGGGACCCGCTTTTGTGCAATAAGTACACATGCACTCATGAATGGTTGTGAGAAAGCCCTGGGTATTGACGACCCTGTTGCGTCAAAATTTTGTACTTTTTGTTGTTGTCAGAGTTAATAGCGAGGTAGACAAGGTCCCGTACTACCTCAATGTTATATCTGTCAATTGTGACGTTCTTTTCAATTTGTCGGTGTTGTGTGTCCTTTCGTATTGGCAGCATATAAGTTGTCTTGCAGTCATTTGCTGCTAAACCCATTTTTGCCGTTTCCTTCTCTATACTAACAAACGTGTCGATGACATCACTTACCAAATCATATCCATCGGGTTTAAAAAGCTCGGCAAAAAGGCCATAAGTTTCGGCAGCCTGAGTTTAGATATTGCTATCCGCACTTCACTTAGGTCGGGTGGTTGGTAGTTTTTACTTCGTCGAAAGTATTGAATGTTTCGTTCTACCTGACAGCCAAGGATTGTTCGTCATAATCGTTTAACAGTCTTCAGAAGTGGTTCTTCCATATCCCCAGCTTAATCTGTTTCTCAAAAACGGTATTTTCTTGCTCATATCAACTGGATTCTGTTCGAGCCTTGTATCATTGGCTTTGACGTTTAACACTTTGGTAAAACTTGCGAACAAATTTCCTGGAATGGGACCTCTCTTTGTCCTCGATCGCGTGCTTTTTTTTTACTTTTTCCTTTTTTTCTGAAATTCCGGTGTTCTTTCCTTCTTCTAGAGCTCAATGGCAGCTCTCGTGTTGACCTGCATCTTAGCTTTGTAGGCCTCGTTCATGGCTGCGAGTATATGTCGGATTCCCCTATTTGCTAGTGTTCGCAAGAAACCTACCACATCAGTTGCGGCTGATCAAATGGCTTGTTGGCAGAGTTTCCATTGATCTTCCACATTTGATGCTCCAGACTATGGTGCTTATCGGGAGGTTAAGGGTTAAAAGTTCTGGAAAAGACTCGGAGGTCTCTTGCGATTGCAGTCTTTCAAAATTAAAAATTTGTACCGAGCACATCTTATATGTTGTGGCATAGTGAATATCCCCATTCTTAACTTGGCTGCCACAAGGTAGTGGTCCGAGTCGATGTTAGCCCCTCGGACATCCAAAATACTGGATGTGTGCCTCTGATCTATCGCAATGTGATCAATATGGTTGACTGTTCGTTGATCTTGAGACCACCATGTCCTCTTATGGATATCGAGGTGAGGAAACTGGGTGCTATCTAAGCATTTTGTTCTGCAGCGAAGTCAACTAGCCCAAGTCCGTTGACAGACGTGTTGTCGTTTAGGCTGTGTTTTTCGACAATTCTGCTAATGATGTCTTCTCTTCCTACCTTTGCGTTAAAATCTCCCAGCACGATTTGAACACCGTACTTCGGTAGTCGCTCATAAGTTTTGTCAAGGAGCTTGTGGAAGCAGTCTTTCGCAATATCACCTTTTTCTGCAATCGAAACATGAGCGCATATAAAGTGTGGATTGTGATTGTTACAATGCGTTCGCTAATGTCTACAAAGTATAAGACTGCTTGCCCAAGTCTGGCTCCTATAACAAATCACCATCCGAATAGGTCCTGTTTTTGCTCACTTTAACAATGTTCGTAGTAGAGGTCACAGTTTTTCATCCTCTTTTTTCCCGAGCCATCCCATCCCAAATCTGGATGGTAGTAATGTCTGCTTTGTAGCAGCTTAGGCTTTCCGCTAGTTGTTCGGCTAATCCTCTCCCGTTTAATGTTCTCACATTCCGAACGTCGTTGTCTTTTTTTTTCGTTTAGCGTGAACGTCAACAATAAAATTAGTCCTTCCCGTCGGTTCTTAAGAACAATAGAAGTACATACACAGCTAAATAAAAATAGGACACGATATTGCTACCTAGCCTTTCAATTGACAACCTATTCACACTGAATAGTACCGTCTTAAAGAGACCTATTTACACTGTGGTACCCCCACCCCCATCTCTACCATCCTAATTTCGAAACCTCTCCAAAACTGAACACTAAAACTTAAATCCCCTGTAATGCTGCATGCAAACTATTCAAGTGCTTCTCAAATATTCATTCAAAGTATCTCTCGGATTTAATAAATTTATTTACATTACCTCCCCCTTAATATCGGTTTCCTGTATCTTTCGCCCGAGACATCAAAGAAGCCCGTCTGCTAATGTCTCATGAATAGTTACTACTTATCTCAAAGCACGCCTTACGCTCTATTCACCTGTTGTGTTCAGCTTAAAGGAGCATATTTTGTAATCTTGTTTCACAGACGGAACCCTCGTCACATTGTTAATGTTCAAATGGAAATAAGACCCACATTTTATTTCTCAACGCATTTATAATCGCACAGAATGCAAATAAGCTTAATGTAGGTATACAGATGGAACGATACCATTGAATAGGACGTAGACCCGACAAATGGGCTCTAATGTTAATCCAGCCTTTCATCAGATCGAGACTAAGTAAGTAGATATGCGTTGAAGCTTTTTTTTCGAAAGTGTGATTAAAAGTTGAATATGTATGCGATGGCCTGTCCCTTATCCACAATTAATGTAAGCATATCCTAGGTGAACCCTTTTCTGTGATGGTAATTGAAAATTCAGACATTCAGGCCGTACCATCCTAGCAAAAGTTGGCTAAATTGACTGTGAGCCTTTAGATGTTCGAGTGTCAGAAACATTTAACGGTATCGTATTGCACTTTCAACTGTCAATCAATGTCCTTGCCAGATATTCACGTTTTGAAAGCCGATAGACAGACATAAAATGTCAATCGATCTATAGACCTACATTCAGTCCATTCGAGGAGTATATCCATATCTGACCCCTATCATGCCATTACTTCAAAGTCCCTATAAACCCGTTCTAATTGAAAATTGCCATATCCCTGTGTATGTGCGTGTTTTGCAATAGGAAAGTTCACCGTTATACTTGTATCGTTTCCTTGTGGCGGCACAGCGATGCGGTGTCGGTCGGTTGACGATGGAAGTTCTCTTGGTGTGCTTTTGCTAATTAAAACCGCATTTTCGAGATAAGTTTCTCCCGCTGTATAAGCTCGATTCCGGGCCAAAAGGGATCGAGTGCTATTACACACACTCACGACACCTCACGCATATGCAAATATTCCGATTCCGAAGAGCATTTTCGCCTGGCACCTTTGATATGCATGATGTGGTTACGTATGAGTTGTGGATACAAAATTTTCCTTTTCTAGGAAATAAATGCGACGAGGAGCAAGTGGGAAATTGCAAAATTTATCTCCATGCTCAACATGAGGGCATGTGTTTGGCATACCAGAGCGAAGCGTATCCTCTCGTATAGATATTAATTTTGGCAAAAAAAAAAAAAAACACAAGAAAAACGGGAAAAACTTTTCCGCGATGAAATTAATTTCATCTGCACGATGGGTTAAATGAAAACGACGAGGAATTAAATTAACAAGTTGATGGCGTTAAGTGAAATTTTTGCCAAATTTTGAAGGGGGAAATTGTTTTGAGAGATTTTCTGAAATATTTTATAAACGGTTGTACTTTCAGTTTTCGAGTTTTGATCCGATAAGCTCTAGGCAAGAACGAATTTTTAGAGCGTCCTTTTTTTTTTATTTTCAGGTTTTTTTTTAAATATGGCAACACTCAAACTGCGGATAGTTAACCTGACGCTGACATCATATTTTGTTTGGTGTTGTTTGGCAACATGCACAGATTGTAGAATAAACTTTTTTCCTTGCTCCAATAGCAGCTAGTGGTTCGGTGCGACGTTTAAGCAGACGATTTTTAGCGACCTCTATATGAGTAGGTGGATAAACAGAGCTTTGCAATGAAATCCTTAAGTAATGCCCGAAGAGCCATCGCATCCACTCGAAGTCATTGGTGGACTGTTTACGCTGGAAAAGGCACTGAATCATTTTTTTGGTAGAACGGCGATTTCCAAACGTAGCAGTGAATGATGGCCGTTACAGGGCAGTTGTACATTTATTTTGTATTTGTCAGTTGGGTTAGTTGGGACTGAGGTTGTCCAGCTAACATCTGCTTGTTTCAGGCTTTTACCGATTTAGCGATTTGCACTGATCCTGCGGTTCATATGATTAGAAGCAGAAGATTTGTATAACTAAAACTGACCTCTATCGCTATATGGCAGTAAGCATTTCCAACAGCTGCTAAATGGGCATCATGTAGAGAGAGTGATAGGGCAAGAAGAGAACCTACGTCCAGCCAATGAAGAACTAGTTCCACCACCTAGTATAGATGAAGTTGGCCTAGCTATAAAAAAGCTTAAGAACAACAAGGCCGCAGGTTCTGATGGCTTACCAGCGGAGCTTTGGTGGCGATGTTTTGGTAGGGAGCATGCACCGAATCATCAACCAAGTATGGGTGGAAGAAAACATCCCCGATGACTGGACTATCAGCTCCATATGCCCCATCTACAAAAAAGGCGATCCTATGTCTTGCAAGAACTATCGAGGCATATCCCTGCTAAATGTCGCATACAAGATCCTATCCAACGTACTGTGTGAACGTCTGAAACCGTTCTGCAACACACTAATCGGCACGTACCAGTGTGGCTTCCGGCCCGGTAGATCGACTATAGACCAAATTTTCACACTGAGGCAAATCCTGGAAAGGACCAACGAATTTCAAGTCGAAACTAACCACCTATTCATCGACTTCAAAGCCGCGTATGATAGCATTCATCGTCAGGAGCTCTATATGTCGATGGCCGAATCCGGAATCCCGGCAAAACTGATTCAGTTGTGTCGCGTGACGCTGGAAAACACGAGATGCAACATGAAGTTTGGAAGTAGCTCCTCCGAACTATTGCAAACATGTACCGGATTTCGGCAAGGAGACGAGCTATCATGTGACTTCTTCAATATCGTACTGGAGCAGAAAGTGCGCAGGGCAGGTGTTAACACGGAAGGCACTATTTTCAACATGTCCGTCCAGCTGCTGGGCTATGCGGACGATATTGACGTCATCGGTCGCTCCCAATGTGCCGTGATAAAAGCGTTTACGGAGATTAAAGAACAGGCGAAATCCGTTGGCCTTGAAGAAAATGAGGACAAGACTAAGTACATGCTATCAACAAACAAACAAGCATCTGTCCACCGCCTAGGACAAAACGTCACTATGGTTACAGCAATTTCGAGGTAGTTGAGGAGTGCACCTACCTCGGAGTAAACATAAACGATCCGGCGAAGAATTACCCCAGGAAACCATTGCTACTTCGGTTTGGCGAAACAACTGGAAGTATTGAACCCTAACTCGAAGGATGAAATGTGTGCTCTAAAAAACCCTTATCCTGCCAGTTCTGCTTTTTTATGTCGAGTGCTGTACGATAAGCAAGAAGAGAGAGCTGATACTGGACTCCTTCGAAAGAAAAATACTTCGGCTGATTTTTGGTCCTGTGCACGAGGAGGTCGAATGGAGGAGATGATACAACCGCGATCTCTATGAGCGAATGTAGTCCAAAAAGCCAAAACACGTCGACTACATTGGCTCGGCCACATCGAGCGAATGGACAATAATGCTCCAGCTAAGAGGATCTTCGAATCCCAGCCCAAAGGTTCGAGAAGGCAGGTGTAACATGAACATGAGTACTTAGTAATATCGTAAACGTACACACTTACCCAGGTTTACCCTGCACGTAAGCTGTGCTCAACGTAATTCGCAAGATCGTATGGGCACATCTATTACGTTCTTGTTTTTTTTTTTTTCGATAAACGGAGGTTCAGTGCTTATGCTATGCACTTTAAGATTTCTTTTTCGTTCGACACAGCAAAGCTATTGGTAACATCCAATAAGCATCATATTTAAGTGCATTAGTTTTAATTAAGTCATTAAAGACTAAAACTGAGTAAAAACTATAAAAAAAAGTCAGTAAAACTATACATAAGTTTATAGTAGACATTCTATTCTTAACATATAGATAACGAATAGCAAATTTTAAAGTGTACGCGAGTTTTTGTTGAACAAAGGTGAGATAGTTTTCATTATCATGTGATATTTGTAATCCATAGCGAACACATATTTTATTCCAATAGACCTATCTGATTAAGCCGCGGATCAAACGGTATTGGCTGTAAATTTTGCATGCAGTGGCATAAAAAGAAAAACCAGTGTTGTGTAAACCATGCTTGACCAAATCGTCACGTGGATCACAAAGTGCCTGCGAGCTTAACAATATCAAACAAGCAAAATATCCACTAAGCAAACTTGCTGCCAATAACCTACGCGTCGATTCGCTGGCGAAACATCAAATTGCAAGGATTAGATAGCATCGAGGGGATAATAAAAAAAACATCCACTCCTCGTGGTCCTTAAAGAAGTCACCAAGGTCAAGTGTCTCATCGAAGACTCACAAGAGTATACGAATAATATCAGTTCTGTTAGTGCTACTTAGTTTATCCTCCTTTTTTTATTACATCTTACATCTAAATTAACTAAATTAATTAATTTATCATATTTCAAACATCTGTACAGTGTGTAAATTCATTGCCTACCTAATATAATTTGAATACATGATATTGAGTTAGTTAAAATACATTCTAAAATTAAAATAACCTAATTGAACTACTCATTATATATTAAACTTATACATTACATACCTTATTTATACATATATACATTGTAAATATTCATCGTCGTAGTGGTTTGAAATGTTGAAACATTGTAATCAAAAGTAGCATATATATACATGAACAGCGTATACATCAACGAGAGTGCAGATCATCGAGACATGTCCCGAGGCGCAGCACATCGATAAACAAGGTAACAAATTTCCAATTCACCACTATAACGTATACATATTTTTTTATTTCTTTCAATATTTAATTCAATTACTATATAATTTTGCAATACTTTAATACTTAAATCTATAATTGGTCTACCTACATTTATACTTATTTACCTAAAATTATCTATCAATATCACAGTAATTTGCATTTAATATCATACATACCTATATCATACACAAATACTTAGCATACATGCAATCAGAATACACACACACACATAAAACAAACCTTAACTAAAATTTGATAAAACTAATTCATGCTAAAATTCAATTTGAAGTACACCTTTTGTTTGAAAAGATCAGTGGACATTGATATCCATTTCAAGTTTTTGTTTTGATGACATTTTCAGTTGCAATAAATATGGATTCAGTGAAATTGTCAATTAATAAAATGATAAGTAAAACATACACCATGTCTCATTAAATCTAATTTTTCATTGGTCATCTTCATCATCACTAGCCATCAACCCTTAAAACAGTTTGATCGTGCGCAACACCTTGCACGATATCAAACCTTGCAAGTGCATAATCATCTTTAACAGCCAGCTGATTACTTGTACATAAAAGGCACATGTTTGCCAGACAACGGTTATGTACAAGATTTATATAGGTCAATGTCAAGTACATTGTAAACTACTGTTCTGATGACGTAGATTTTGATCTCTTTACATCGCTTCTCTTTCGTTAACACGTTCACAGTCCCATGTATCATATATGATACAAAGAGCGTGGAAATATCTTATTCTCAAACGCCCATGTATCATATATGATACATGGTAGACCTGATTTCAAAGCTAAATATTAAACTGAACGCATGGAACCAAATTATGGAAATCGGTATGAGCGTATGGATATGATGTTGCAGTACACAATGAAGTGATATATTTCTGTGATTGCACTTTTACTGTCAGAGTAATTGAATTCAAATAAAAACTGCCAAATATATATATTTTTTATTTTTTATTCAATTACATATAATAAATAAATTCATATAAATGACTTTCTAACGTATTCTTAGGAATGCTTTATGTTGAAGCATATGAGGCAAAATGCTTTTTCGCAAAGTTTACACTCAGTATTTACTTGTTTGGCTTTCGAGGTTGATTGTTGGCTATCTTTTAGCTTTTTATAGCATAGAACGCAACGTTTGCGAGCCAATTTTCCATCTTTTCTTGGAATCTCGGTCAGAATGTGTTCTTCCTGTGCTTTTCTCGGGTGTAGCTGAGGACCTTGTCCAATGGAGCTTGGAAGATAATGTCGAATTATGCATTCTTTTATCTTCAATACGGATAGTTTTTTTTTGTTTATTTCATTGTGCACAATCATTGTGTTTACAACTACAGTGCCAAATAATATATCTAAGGCAATTTTTCTAAACCAAATTAGAGTTTTTCGTAGTGAAGAATGATAACTGCTTATTTGGTCAGCAACATCAATGCCTTTTTTGGCGTTGTTATAGTCTACTATGACTGTCGGCTTTGTTTTTTTTTCAAACCGTCCTGCAACCTCCTCCATCTCAGCTCCGTGACAAGTTGAAATCATGAGCACATCTCGCTTGTCATGCCATTTCAAAACTGTGAGAAAGCTATTCTTTTGCCTTGCTACACATTCTCCTTTTCGGAGCTTGGCTGCTGTAACCACCTTGGGCAGATCTTTTCGGTTTTTTCGTAGTGTACCACAAAGATCTGTGTTGCGATCTTTGAGGTAGAATGCAAGTGGCACACTATTATAATAGTTGTCTGCCGTAACCATCCTTCCCTCGTTCAACAAACCTTCGCATAATTTAACGACAGTGGATCCTGGTTTATCTAGTCCTTCAATTCCAAAAGATGTTCCACTGTAAATTTCATATGACCAAGTGTAGCTATCCACAGTACACAGCTTGAATATTTTGATACCATACGGGCTACTTTTAGCTGGATTATAGGTCCTAAACTTTAACCTTCCTCGAAATTTGACCATAGACTCGTCCACAACAATCGTATCACCAGGTAAGTATAACCTCTTCACATTTTGAAAAACCTTTTGACACAATGGTTCAATTTTGTGCAATCGGTTTGTACTATTTGGTTGTGCTTCAGCAAAATGCCAGCATTTCAAGACAGTTGCAAATCTGTTGTAAGACATGCTTATCTGATGACAGACTGGGTGATAATAAAGTGGATCCAATTTCCAATAATGCTCAATGGTAGGAAGATTCACAAGACCAGTTAGCATAATAACTGCGAAAAATTTTCTCATTTCTGCTCTATCGATATTTTTCCACCTGTGGATTCTGCTGCACCTTCGATTCTGTCGAGCTTCTTTTAAATTTTGGGCATACTGATTGGTATAAAACACCATCATGTCAACAATATCATCACTTACGAAGTACTCAAATATTTTAATAACATTTGCTTGTCCGTTGTCATCCAAAATATTTGCCAAATCTTGTACCCCTGATTTTCCAACAAAATCCTCTTTAGAAACCGATAAAACAACTGAACGCCAATCATCTTCAGTAGATTCTAGTTGTTCCTCTTGAAGGTCATAGTCATCTTCAGGCTCTAAATAATATAAGAAAATTTCACATTCCTTTCATTTGAAGAACATCACCATATACCTATTTCTGCTTCTGCAAATGAAGATTCTTCTTCTGAAGGAATAAACTCATCGCTACTTCCATCACTAAAATCCTCTAACATATCCTCTTCCTCCATAATCTGCATCATTTCTTCTTCCGACAAAATCCTTCTTGATGATGAACCACTCATTTTTTCACTTTATTTTTGTAAGCCAATTAGCACAAAACACTTGCAAAACTCACAATGGAAAAGCCGCGCGTGGTTTTGGCACCTGTTTTGACATTTGTCTTTGACGAACAAGTGATTGAAACATGGAATTGTACAGTTTTACAGATGTAATATTATGTATCATATATGATACACAAGACGTGTGATTGTGCGATCTACCTCACACGCCCAATGAAGCATATATGCACATGTTCATATTTGATACATTGAGCGTGTGGTTATCTTTTATGACCGTGACGCCCATGTATCATATATGAACAAAAATAAAAAAATTAAATATAAATAAAAAACATTAATTTTTCAGTAAAACAAAAATGTATTTAACCTTTTTGTTCTGACACTAGCAGATTTCCGTAAAAAAACGGTTGGGCGTAGGGTTCAATATAATCACTATTGTATAGGGACTGTGAACGTGTTTTGGATAGCATTTGCATAGCACCCATGCGTTCTTGATAAACTTTGCGTAAGGCTTCTTTGGCTGAATTCTGGTACACAAATTTCTCGTCCTGTAACTTAATGATTTCCTCCTTCAGCTGGTCCGCGGGAGAGTTCTTTGGGAGGAATTGCAGCTTGTTCTCCAGTAAATCGATGCGATTCAGCAAGCGATCCTGATCAATCATCGATTGCCAACAGATAGTCGAGTTCTTACGAGTTGCGTCAAGGATATTCTGTATGTTCTGTAGCTTGGCTTCGAGTAGCTTCTCCCGTTGCGATGTCTCCTGCATGTATAGGTTTAAACGATGCAATTCTTCGAACGGAAGGATGACTGGCTTAGTTGGCTAATTGATATCGCCTCCCTGCCATCAGGTAAATATGTTTTGACGGATGCAATTATGCAACCATGGACTTCCTTGCGAGAATTCTCCATCACTTCGACGCCGAACTTGACTACGTCGCCAAAATTCAGTTCAACTGGAAGGATGACTGGCTTAGTTGGCTAATTGCAATCGCCTCCCTGCTATCAGGTAAATATGGTCTAACGGATGCAATTATGCAGCCATGGACTTTCCTGCGAGAATTCTCCATCACTCTGACGCCGAACTTGACTACGTCGCCAAAATTCAGTTCAACTGGCTCCGAGGCAGGAATCTTGCGCTCGTTTATGAATGTCCCATTGGAACTTTTCGTATACTTCACGTAGAACTTTTCATCGCTGGAGAACGAAAGGACGGCATGGTTTCGAGAGAGTACCTTGTAATAAAAAATAGCATTATTGTCGGATGCCTTGCTTTTAGCAATAGAACGACCGACTTTGCATTCTATATTTCGCGCAAGGAGAATTGTCCGGGTCTGGAAAGGATGTGAGTCTGGCTGGCAAATGAGTACAATGCGAGCCAGCGAATCGATTGCTTCTTCGCATTCGGCGGAATCAGAGTTAATAATTGCGCACGTTCCAGTATTACCTACTGTTATTGTATTAATTGATGCATTTGGAGGCTCTACACCGTCTGCTGCTGCCTTAGATACGGTCGATCGATGTTTCGGGGGAAGGTGTAGCCATCATAAGAACGTTCGTTTCAATCATTTGCGATTGATAGGTAGCCAGATAAGTAAGTAAGTAAGAGCAAAGATTATAAATTCTATACAGATGACGCATTGAGAACAAAAAGCATAAACTTTTGCTCAGTAGCTTTATGGTACAGGCGGGCGGTATGCATGAAAACACATGTAAAACAAGAACAAAAACATATGGCGGGCTGTGCCAGCACGACCCGCCATAGAACAATTTTTCTGTATAGAATTCATAATCTTTGGTAAGACCCACCTTTCATCAAAATAACCACAAAGATTCGATTTTTAAGTTATTTATACAATGACTCCAAGTAATCAAGTGATATCTCATTCCACGCAAGTTTAATGGCATCGATCAGCGTTGCTTGATCATCGTGTTGCTTTCCACCTTCGTATATTTTCCGTGAAATCCAGCCCCAGACATTTTCTATAATGTTGTGGACTGTAGAATATGGTGACCATAACAGTAGTTCAACATTCTAACCGGCAATGAACCATTTACCAACGCGTGCGGTGTGTATAGGAGCGTTGTCGTGTTGAAATATCCATGAGATTGACCCAAACTGATCGTGAATTTTTGGAAAAGCTGATTTCAACACCGTCTTGTAGCTATTTCTTGTCATTTTTGTGGTTAGAACAACCAAGTCGATAGTGCCTTAAGAAGAAATTGCGGCCCAGACTATTACGCCCCTTCTCTACTAAGATGGCGGTTTAGAAAAAGCTCATCTTTTCTCAGATTGTGGAAGTAATAGTTGTAGTCATCCGGTCTGTCTAAAGAAAAGGCTCCTTATTGCACATTCCAAATCATGTGATCTTTTGCGAATCACAGGCGTTGGCATTTGCGTTAAGCATTCAGTGGTGTTTTTTTTAAACTTTAGTCGCTTCAGATATTTGGCACTACGGAGCATGTGACAAACTGTGGATTTACTTTCAGTTACACCAGCTGCATCTTTTATTTTTGCTGTCGAAAAAGCTGAATTGGAAGCTAGCCTAAAAAAATTTCGTTTTACCCGCACTGTAAGGGCCGTTGAAACATTCCCTTTGTATTTTTTTTTTTCGTCCATTTCTGGTTCTGTAAATAATTGCCGACAGCATGGTCACCCTATTTATTTAACGGACAACAACACGCTTAGATAAACCTTCGGAAATATTAGTGCTTTCTGTTGTTTTTCAAGAATAGGAAAAAAAAAAATGTTTGACATTGTCCGAGAGGGCAAAAATAGATGTTTACTTATTTTGGCCCTTTCTGACAATGTCAAACAATTTTCTTTCCTATTCTTGAATGTTGTTTTTCAACAGAAAGCCAGCATATAATGTCGAAGAACAATGACAGCGATGCAGACAAAAACGAGTCCTACAAGGCTAAGCTGCAAGTGAAGACGAGAGCTGCCATGGAGCTCTATAGGCAAAGAAGAAGGTAAGGAGACCGGTTTTTCAGAAAGAAGAAAAAAGATAGAAAGTTGCCACTCTAAAAGAATAGTCGCTAGTTTTACAAAAGTGTAAAACGTCATAGCCAAGGATACAAGGCTCGAATAGAATCCTGTCGAGATGAACAAGCAAATATCGTAGTTGTGAAACAGTCGATGCTGAGGATATGGAAGAACTACTTCTGCAGACTGTTAAACGGCGATGACGAACAACATTCCGCTGTCAGGCAGAACGAACCATCCACCCGATCTTAGTGAAGTGAGGACACCAATATCTAAACTTAAGATTAGCAAGGCCGCCAGAAATGACGGCCTTCCTGGCGAGCTTTATAAAGCCGGCGGAGATTCAATTCAATTCAATTCAATTTTATTTAATTTGTTTGCTTACACAAACGTTGCGGGTGCTCCCGAAAGACCAAACGGCATACGATTAAATTCATAATGACCCATACTCGTGCTGAACGCGGTCTTTTCTCTATCATTTTTGTCAATAAGCACTTGGTGGTACCCATTGGCCAAATCAAGTGTAGTAAAGTACCGGCAATTTCCTAGCTGGTCAAGAATATCTTCTATTCTCGGCAGAGGAAAAACATCTTTTACCGACACGTCGTTGAGTTTGCGAAAATCAACTACGACTCGCCATTTCTTTTGTCCGTCTGTACCTGGTTTCTTAGGGACGACCAAAAGTGGGGAGTTCCAAGGCGATTTACTGGGTGAAATAACACCATCGTCAAGCATCTTCTTCACTTGAGAGCTTATTTCGTCCCTGGCGATTTGCGGCAATCGGTACTGCTTTTGATTAATTGGTCCTTGGTCTGTTTTCACTGGTATCTTATGCGCTAAAACATCTGTATGTGTTAAGTTGTCACCTTCCATGTGAAAAATGTCATTGAATTGGATACATACACTCTCTATACTAGCTATTTCTTCGCTATTGAGGTTGGTGCCATGCTTAATGGAACCTAATAACTTTGTCAGCCTTCGCTTTCGTTCTAATTCACCGATTTTTAAAATTGAATTTTTCGGACCCATTCTAGTAAGTATTTGAAATTGGTTACTATTCATAAACTTCGGCACAAAATCACTGTCCAATCTGTACGACTCATTGTTAGAGTTAAGGATGGGGACAATGATATGACCATTCTTTACTGAAGTGATTGTATTGGCTAAATACACACCCGGTGCTAACTTTTGAGATTCTACTAATATATCCCGAAGACCGGTTTTCACTTTGATCCTTACCAAGGTTTGCGTTCTTGCCTGGATTTCCATGACCGTTGGTTTATCAGTTTTAGATAATTTGTTCACGGATTTTAGAGACCTCAGTGGGAAATCCGCTATCACTCCCTTCTTGTTTTTGTCCATAAATTTCAGGCGTTTTGTAATTGTATCAATTACTGCATGTTCCCACAATACGTCGCGACCCAATATACCGTCAGCAGGTATGTCGTGTGAATTGCTTATTACGTGGAACTTTGCCTTCAGATTTTCCTGTTTGGACAATGGGATAGTAGTCGATAGTGTTCCTAAAGTCGTCATGACTCCCCCAAATGCTCCACCTATTTCTCTACCTTCCGTAGTTCGTATTTGATCAGCATTTGCGAGTGCCGTCTTGTTAACTAAGCTGATGTCGGCACCAGTATCTACCAGCATTGTTACCATTCCACCTTTGGCAATGGCTAGTGGTAATTGGACATACACATCGTGTCTTTTGCGTTTTCGCAAAAATAATAGATCGTGTCTGTTGCACTTACTCAATTTACAAAGGGACCTAAATTTATGCGTAATTAACTTCTTAAAACTTATCTTCGATGCGGATGCTACGATTGGGACAATAATTGTAACATATATAAAGCTAAAGAAGTGTAATACCGTATTCAAATGGTTCAAAGGCATAACTTTGAGCTTTTGTTTACCCGAGCGAGTCTCGGGTTTTCTCTCAGAATTTACTCTTCTTACCCTTTTCTTCTTAATTGTTTGTTTTTCTTTCGTCATAGGACTTGTCTCAGCAATACTTCTCGATACTGAGTTAGTCCTAGACTGGGGTTTTGGCTCTTCATTAACCAAATTTTTTGAGGCTTGAGGGGCACAGTCTAGTTGTTCTGCCTGTGCCCTCTTGAGTTTCCCGACTTGTTTTTATTGTAAAAACGCTTGTAGGGGCAACTATCTTCGGAATGTCCGTACCGAGCGCACCAAAGACATTTTTCCCTATTTTCTGTCGTTTTCAAAACACGAACTTTAGTCCTAGGGCACACGTCTTCGCTGTGTCCATAGGAGGCACAAGCTTCACAGTAGGGTGTGCGCTTTCTCTGCCTGCAATCTGCGTATGTGTGGTTTTGCTTGCCGCAGAAACCACATTTTACGGTGAACTCTTGCCTGGGCCGATCTTTAACAGAATGGCGGCCCTGCTGGTTTGTTGTAATGGCCATCTGGGACATTGAATTTTGCAGTTCCATATTGTCATTATGGTTCATTTTTAGATTGCTATAGGGGGAATACTCCGTGGTGTAAGGGATATGCGGTTGGGTGTAAGCGGGAGGATACGAGTGCTGAGGTATGCTCTGTGGATACGGTTGTTGTGTGATGTTGGGTGAAAACGCTTGTTGTAATGTGACGGGAGGATACGCGCAAGGTACGTTGAAATTCAATGAATTTTGAACTGGGTTCATGGTGCTGTACCCCCCAATCTGCTGCGACCCCATAAGAAGTGAAGTCTGCTGTGCCAGATCGGCCAACTTGCCTATGTCTTGTTCCGCCGTTGTCAACATAAACTGACGTAAAGCGGGATCAGACAGTCCCATCTTAAAAACTTTTACTACGGAGTTGTATAGTTCCGTAATCAAAGCAACCGATTCCACTTGGCTGTATCGCGAATCAATAATTTCTTTTGCTTTGGTTTTAAGCATAAGCAACCGCCTGGCGTAGGACTGGAAATCCTCGCCGATTATTTGGTGCGACCGATTTATTTCCCCTATTACACTATCCAGTGTAACTACAGCCAAGTACGCTGTTTTTATTAGGCATTCGAGCTCTTTTACCGACCTCGGGATATTCGACCGTACCAGATCGAATGCGTCACCTGTTAGCCTAGCTGTTATGCAAGCAACATACATCTCCTCTGTGTCACCCACACCTAAACATTTTAGGCCCAGTTGGCAGGCGTTTATGAATTCATAAACTTTACCGAATAATTCCGGTGACCTCTGCCCTGAAAATTGGGGTATCGTCCTGGAAACGATCTTTGACACATTCTCATACGACATGTTCCCGTATTGATGTGTTATCTCTTTGGGGAGTGGGGGTGGGGGAATGGAGCTGATTGAGCTTGAACCTGAAACACTATCACGTCGGGTCTGAACTCCCTTACTTATAGTGGGAATCTCTCTTTTTAACGGAAACGTATTCTGTGACAAGGTAGTGGGCCTCTCGATATTTGCGGGGGAATATACGGAAAGCAAAGGTAGTAGGTTCTTGTGAGAGACGGGAGTTGACGATTGCCTTATTTTCTCCCTTAGCTCTTTTTGCGCGGACAAGCTTTTGTCTAGTTCGCTGGCTAACTGCTCAGCTTGCTCATCGGCTTCTTCCGTTGTTCGCAAGAGCTGTCTCTCAGCCTCTTTTCTCAATCGCTCACTGTTTTCTAAGTTCTTAGTGAGCTTTTGAGTTTCCCTGCTGTGTCGCGTTTTTAAATTCCGTACGGCTGTTATATACTCCGTCAGAATCGCGTCTGTTGTTTCCGCCCGCGTGAATAGACCCCAACGAGAACTTATCTGTTGAAAGATCAGCTCGTAAACCTCAGGATTTAGAATCTCCTTGAGTTCAGCAAGAATTATTTCATTCACTTCCTGAAGTTGCCGTTTCTCTTCTTTGATCTCTTTTTTTAGTTGTTCGTTCGATTCAATTAGCTCATTCAGACGGGCCTCAATTTCGCTCTTGGCCATTAGCTTTGGAATCAAATCGTTTAACAAAAAAAAACCATTTATTGTGGAAGAAGAAACTGGGTCACGAAAGCAAGAAAAACTTCGGGTTTCCCCATGAAATAATGTTGCTTATAAAAAAAAATCAACGGCAGAAATTGCAAATATATTACTATGTATACTTATTACTTACCTTCGAAGTATGTTGGGTTTTTCTGTCCGTCTCGGGTGTCGGTGAACGTCACTCGTTGTTTAATTTCTTGTGCACTTTGTTTTTTTTTTTTTTTTTTATTATTTTTTTTTTTTTGATTTTTATATTGATAGACCGCACCTTTTTTCCCACTTTATTGTTAAATACCCTTGTAACTTTAACACGAATTTTCACCGAATGGGTCTTTTTTTTTTTTTTTTTTTTTTTTATTTTTCGGATCACAATTCACGATCCTACCGGCTGCGCCAATTTGTTATATTTCCGCTATTAATTAAAAACACCCGACGCGTTACTTGGTTCCAATCAGACTCGTTGTTCAAACCAGCAATTCCCATCGAAACTCATTGACATCAAATAGTGTCTACTCAGCATTTCCCGGTTGTTTACCTCATGTGCCAAGTACAAATGTTAAGCAGTATTGCTGCGTAGGCTTGAACAAAGTGCAGCAATAATGTTTCGACATAGTGCAATGACTCAAGTCGGTTCAACCGAGGTTATGCTAAGTGACCTAGATATAGGGCATAACAATATCTTTTAAAATAGTGATAAGCTTATAATATAGAATACATTACATTGACGGCTACCAATTAATAAGTAATTTAACAATTTTATACAATATGAAACAAATTAAGAATAGTTGAGAATAGACGACCAATACAAAATTATAAATACAAAGTAATATAAATATACGTGTAGATAAAAAAAATTTAATATTTAGGAGGTGGATAGATATATTTTCAATTCTTTTAGAAATTTATTGCTTTCTCTTATTTCTTTAACTTCACGCGGGAGGGAGTTCCAGAGTCGGGTGGCATTTACGAAAAATTGACGTTCAGATGTTAAGCATGTAAAACGCGGAGGTAAAATTTGTCTTGTCCTTGCAGATGCACAAAACGTAAGTCTTTTAAAAAGGCTGCTGGGTTGATGTGTGGGTTATATTATTAGCATTGATATTGTACGGTACAGTAAAAGGTTATCAAATGACAGGTTACAGATACGGTAAGAGTAAGGAGAAATGCAATCATATCTTCGTAGACCGAAAGCATATCGAGCAGCATTATTATATGCGACATTAAGCTTGCGGCTACTGATGGAATCACAGCTTCCAAATACTTCGCACCCATAAGTTAATATTGGAGTAATTAAGGTCTATATTAACAGGATTCGCGTTTTATAGGTGTAAAGTATTAGGTCGCCCACAATGTACGAAGCATACCATGCACTTTGCTCACTGTTAAATTTATGTGATCACTCCAAGTTAGCGTTTTATTGAATATCATACCCAGGTTTTTTGCGGTATTAACATATTCAATGAGATCGTGATTGAGGTAGATAGGGGGAAAGTGAAGCCTATTTATAGTTTTCTTATATATGACAATACATTTAGACTTCTTAGGGTTTATGACTAACAGATTTTCTTGCGACCAGTTACATATTTTTTCCTAATCTATGTTTATACTGTTGACACATTGATCGGTGGAATCAAGAGGACAACTAGCGTGTAACTGGGTATTGTCGGCATACATTTCAACAGAAGAACAATTTACAATAGAAGGTAACTCATTAACATAAAGAGAGAACAGAAGGGGTCCTAAAATGGAACCCTGAGGAACACCACATAAATTAGGGAGAAAGTCTGATAATTTATTGTTTACAAACACGGCTTGATGACGACCAGCAAGATACGAAGACACAAGAAATAAAGCTGAATGAGAAAAATTATATTTTGTAAAAAGTTTATCGCATAATATTGCATGATTGACAGTATCAAAGGCCTTTGAGAAGTCAAGGAGCACTAAAAACGTGACCAGGTCTTTGTCTAATATCGTCAGTTACAGTTAAAAGCGCAGTGGTACAGCTGTGCTTAGCGCGGAAACCGGATTGATGAGATAACATAATGTTATTAATATTAAGAAAGCTATTTATTTGCTTCTCCATGATACGTTCGAAGACTTTAGACAGAAATGGAAGCACAGCAATTAGACGAAAATCTTTACCTCTAGGGCTCTTAGGTAAAGGTATGATTTTGACTTGGTAAGCAACATCCACCAACTCATAAGCCAAATCTGGTCGGTTGAAAGCATGACTAAAGAATGGAACCTCAGCATCGTTTGCCCGATCCACAAAAAAGGAGACCCTCTGAATTGCGCCAACTACAGAGGCTTACGTCTACTCAACATCGCTTACAAGATCCTATCTGCCGTAATATGTAAACGCTTGAGACCGTTTACCAACAACCTGATCGGCCCTTATCAGTGTGGTTTTAGGCCAGGAAAGTCCACAATCGATCAAATTTTCACACTTCGGCAGATCCTGGAAAAAACCCAAGAAGTCCAAATCGATACCCACCGCCTATTTATCGATTTCAAAGCCGCATACGACAGCATTTCTAGAGACGAACTATACAGAGCCATGTTTAATTTTGGTATACCGCCCAAACTCGTCCGTTTGTGTATGACGATGGAGAATTCTCGCTGCACCATCAGGGTCGGAAACGACCTCACCGACACATTCGATACCAAAAAAGGATTTAGGCAAGGCGATGCGCTGTCATGTGACTTCCTCAATTTGATTCTTGAGAGGATTGTGCAAAACTCCAGAGCCAACATCAGAGGAACAATTTTCCAAAAATCGGTGCAACTACTAACATACGCCGACGATATTGACATCATTGGTAGGACTCAACGTGATGTCATAGCCACGTTTACTAGTATAGAGAAAGAAGCTGCAAAAATGGGTTTAGCAGAAAATGAGGGTAAGACTAAGTATATGCTGTCAACACGAAAGGACACACAACATCGACGAATTGGTCAGAACGTCACCGTTGACAGATATAACTTTGAGCTAGTACGGGTCTTTGTCTACCTCGGCTCCGCTAATAACTTTGACAACAACATTTCGTCAGAAATTAAAAAAAGAATTACTCTTGATAACTGCTGTTTCTTCTTGCTAAGAAGGCAATTTAGTAGTAAAGCCCTCACTCGAACTACTAAGGAGATCCTATATAAGACCCTGATTATCCCAGTCCTGCTCTACAGCGCTGAAGCATGGACCGTATCAAAAGCGGATGAAGAAATCCTTCGTCGTTTGCGTTGACGGGCTATTGAGACGAAGATTCAACCTAGTACTATACCTAGCCAAAAAAAACTCCACATTGTGCGTTTAAGTTGGCTGAGTCATGTAGAACGAAGGGACAATAATACTCCGGCGTGAAGAGTCTTCGATTCCCATCCAGACGTCGTATGCAGTAGAGGATGACCTCGCCATAAGTGGCACAAATAGAAACCCACCTCAACCGACTTGCAAGTGCACAACTAAAGGCACTTAGCTAAGGACCAGCATGTGAGGCATTTTGGTTGAGAAGATGTTCATTCCGGATTATAGCGACCCTTAAGATGAAGGGTATGTACTTCTTAAGATATTTATGATATGATATGCCATACCCCGTATCTTCTGTCTTTACCCCCCCCTCCCCTACTTTACTTTACTTTACGTCATAACGCAGTAAATATCCAGTTTTTGTCCGATTATCGGACCTTCCAGTTAAATATCTTGGTCTTATGCAAGATAGGCCCATTTTTCCTGCTGAATAGAAGCAGTTCGGTGTTTTACCCCGAACACATTCCAAACCTGGGACTCATTTGGAGAGTACTCGGAGAACATGTTGTAATAGGCTTTTTAGAATATTTAAATAATTTTACGATACGTCATCTGTATAAGTAAGGCTTATGAAGGCTTCTCTTTCTACATTAATTGCATATTACCTCGGTTACTACACCACCAGTTAAGTATTTACGTAGGTAAGACGCGAGGACCGTTGCCATCAGTATCGATCTCGGGGTTCCGAGAACTGCCGCTAGTATATCATGCACACACGCCACCATCTCTGTATGAATATATCAAAGCAGCACATATCATGCCTTAGAGTACCTACTTTATACAACATAAATAGGACTACAGCCATTACTGTTGGCCTCATCTTTTAATGGTCGTCTCCTGCCGCCACGACTTTTCAAAATTCCATTCTATGGTCAAGGTACTAGGCACCTGGTGGAAGCCCAGAGAAGAAGAGAACTCCTCCTTGATGGGATGGAGTTCCATGTCTTGTCTCTTACTGTAACCGCATTACCCACCATAAGTAAGTTTTAATACTTAGCATATATTAAAGCATTCTAAAGCTCAGTTCACCACTTTCGATTCACATCTCCATGACAAGGATATTCCTCATGAAAATCCACAGTCTTGTCAAGTGTTCCCCAAACACTGATTGCACCACTAGTTCATAAATTTAGTTTGCCAAACTGGAAATCTCATTGAGAACTACTAAAAGGTTCAACATGAACCTTCAATTACATCAAAAACCTAAAACAAATTTGTACATCCAACAACCAGGACCGAAGGACCCTCGATGTCACTCAACAACCCTTTCGCCCTAATCACACACGCACACATAAAATTGCACACTTTTGCGGAATAGAAGGGATTTTCAGATGGCATAGTCACCGACAATGCTATGCCGCTATTGCTGTTCCAGCTGCTCCTGCCACTCCTGCCACTCCTGTTACTCCTGCTGCAGTCCCAAAACTTCAATTTACCAAAATTGACGCACACACCACTCTATTTCACTCCGTTCGTCTGTTCGCTGTGCACTGGATCAAAGTTCCTAATGCAATTATGCACTAGGATATGATTTCTCTATCACAAAGTTCACCGAACAAGGACTTTGTCTGGTTATGGTGGGCGTCGTGGTTGGGGTGGAAGTGGTGAATTACATTGCTCCTATTATTTGCATTTTAAATAATCCACCGACAGATTTTCGGCCGGGGGTGGTAAATTTTTGAATTAGAATTCTGAATTCAGGACCTCTCCACAGCCGCTGGCCCTATTGTACTCATTCACTAGATAGAATGTAAATTTTCCACAACCTTGATAGTGTGAGCAAAAGAGAGAGCGATAGTGAATGAATAGGTAAGAGGAGGGGGGGTAAAAGTGAAGCTTGTCAGACAGCCAGGAAGTTTTTGCGGCACAGACGGTTCCTTTGTGAGGTCGAAGTCGGAATGAGGACACAAAAGCTCCATCCCGCCATCGGGGACTGCCCATATTTATTAAATCTGGTTCCTGTTTGTGTGGGAGGGTTGGCGATTGGTAATTGTCTCCTATTGTGAATATTTGGAGGGTATCCTGTGAAAATCCACATCGAAACAATGAATCCTTTTCGTGTAACATGTTTATGCAAATTATGGTATTTTCCAAACCTCCTCTCTCTCTCTCTGGCTGGCCGGTCCAACTCCACTCGACGAAAGTGATGGTACCTCGAGGACTAGTGGGGCGTATGTGGAACTTTTTTGCGGATAGTTTGTGTGTGTTTTTTGGGGGATTGGTGGATACAATGCATTTGGGGGCAGTTTACCATCGAACTGAGTATGGAAAGTTATTTTCGGAAAAGCAGACCCATGCCATCGACTTCTATTCGAAACCGATTTCGGGATAATTTTCAAGTTGGTCGCAGTGGGGCGACATGTTCGTTCCCGAAAGTGTCCTTTTATTGAATTTTAAGTTTTTGCCGGATATGAATGAAGCGAACAGAAGGAACCAGCAATCGGAATATTGTTCAATATTCTCGAATGAATTGTAAATTGAGATTTTACGGTTGTAAGGACGACTATGGCTCAGGGAAATGGATCATCGAGTCTGGTCAATTGAATGGTTGACTGCGACAAGTTTTACGATGATGTTCGAAGGGTTTCCTTTTGGCCTTTTTTTATTTTTCCTGAAATGGAAGGGCAAATGAACATCTCTGGTGGTGGTGTACGAGGAATATGACAATGTTTTGGATTTGCTTGGGAGGTCGACTTTAGGACTACATTATGGAGTAGGATTAGGTTTAAAGGCATCCGTATAAAATGAAGTTCTGGAATGAGTTTTAACATAAGCTGGGAGTCTTTGAAAGTATTGGGAACCCTAATTGAAAACTTTACTCACCTTTGGAGTTTGTTCGTAATATAGGGATGATATTTGGAAGACTTTGACAAAAAAAGGAGTTGAAAAACTAGTTAGCTTTTAGCTGATCTTACAAGTAACATGACAGCGCGTGCCTTGACTAAATCCTTTTTGGTATCGAATGTTTCGCTGAGGTCATTTTCAACCCTAATGGAGTAGCAAGAATTCTCCATCGTAATCCTGCACTGACGGACGAGTTTGGGAGGTATAGCAAAACTAGCACCGTATAGTTCTTTTCTATAAATGCTATCGTATGTGACTTCGAAGTCGACGAATAGGTGAGTATCGATTTGGACTTCTTAAGTTTTTTCCCTGATCTGCCAAAGTGTGAAGATTTGATCAGTTGTGGGACTTTTCTGGCCTAAACCACATTGATAAGGGCCGATCAGGTTGTTGGTAAGCGGTTTCAGGCCTTCACATATTACGGCAGATAGGATCTAGTAGGTGATTTTGAGAAAACTTCTGCCTCTGTCTGCGCAGTTCAGAGGGTCTCCTTTTTTGTGGATCAGGCAAACGATGCTGAGGTTCCATTCATCAAGTTCACTTTGGTCGGGTGGTTGGTAGCTTTCGCTGTCGTCTCCAATATTGAATGGTTCATTCTGCCTGACAGCTCCGTTTAACAGTCTGCAGAAGTGGTTCTTCCATATCCTCAGCATCCTCAGTGTCTCAACTACGATATTCCCTTGTTCAACTCGACAGTATTCTGTTCGAGCTTTGTATCCTTGGCTTTGACGTTTGGTAAAACTTGCGAACATCGTTCCTGGAGTGGCACCTCTCTATATTCTCGATCGCTCGCTTTTCTTGCTCTTTTTTCTTCTTTCTGAAGAGCCGATGTTCTTCCCTTCTTCTTTGCCTATAGAACTCAATGGCAGCTCTCGTCTTCACCTGCAGCTTAGCCTTGTAGGCCTCGTTCTTGGCTGCGAGCATCTGTCGGCATTCCTCATCAAACCAGGGGTTTCTTGCAGGTGGCCGCGAGAAACCTAGAACATCAGTTGCCATTGCTCTTCGACATTAGATGCTGATGGTGTGGTGTGAATCGAGAGGTTAAGGGATACGCGTTGCGCGAAGGTCTTGGCGGTCTCTGGCGATTGCAGTCATTCGACATTAAATTTTTTCACAGTATTTCTTTTTTCTTGTGGCGTAGTGGTCCGAGTCGATGTTAGCCCCTCGGAATGTTCACGCATCCAAAATACTGGATGTGTGCCTCTTGTCTATCGCAATGTGATCAATTTGGTTGACCGTTCGTTGATCTGCAGACCGCCATGTCCCCTTATGGATATCGAGGTGAGGAAACCGTGTGCTGGCTATAGTGGCATTTCGTTCCTCAGCGAAGTCAATTAGCCTAAGTCCGTTACCAGACGTGTTGTCGTGTCGTGTTTTCCGACAGTACTGCCAAAGATGTCTTCTCTTCCTACCTTTGCGTTAAAATCTCCCAGATCGACTTTAACATAGTTCTTTGGATTGTTACAATGCATTTGATTATGTCTTGGAAACATAAAACTTCTTGCCCAAGTTTGGCACTTATAACAAATCCGCATCCGAATAGTCGCAGTTTCCGCTCACTATAACACGGTCCATAGCAGATGTCACAGTTTTTCAACCTCTTTTTTTCCCGGCCCATCCCATCGTATTTCCTGGATGGCAGTAATTTCTGCTTTGTAGCAGTTTAGGGCTTCCCCTAGTTGTTTGACTGCACCTCTCCTGTTTAATGTCCTCCAATTCCAGGTGCAGATACGAACGTCGTTGTCCTTTTTTCTTTTAGCAGGGTCGTCAACAATAATATCATCAGTCCTTTCCGAGGCTATTGGTTGCTTCGCAACAATAGCTTTTTTCCATGGATGGGTAGTTTACCCAAAGCACAACCCCCAACCTGGAGGGCAAGGCCTTTGTTTTTGACCCTACGACATCGGGCCGGTGATACCGATGTCAGTAGCCCATTTTGGGATATGAGCGCTGACGTTGACACATTGAGGGCTCCTCCGCCACCAACTCTTTTCCAACACCCTGGCTCAGTATTGGAAATCCCTATAGACCTGAAGCAGCTCATATATGGATTACACTACCAGTTCGATCTAACTGGATCTGTCGGCGCCACCGTTGACTCCATCTAGGGAATTCCTCCGCTGCCGCCTGAGAGTGAGTGCTTTAGTGAGAGGACACTCCTCCCCTCTCTCTCGTTTGCTGCCACCAACGACCTCCCACAGGGGTTTGTTACCCCATCTCCAGTCGAGGAACTAGGCACCCACCAGTCATCAGCGCGTAGGTGAGAGTAGGAGTTTATAGTGAGAGTCTAGAGTGAGAACGCTTGTGTTCTCATGTAATCGCATCACTACCCTTAAACACCGGCATTGGCTTATGATAGGCCTAATAATTTTCTAAAGCATCTTTCAGTATTGCTCTACAAAACAGAGGTCCATAGATCATTCCTATAGTTGCACCTCTCTATATCCAGGATCACGCGTTTCGCCACCTATATATTCTAAGAGAGATATTGTTTCCTTCTTTGCCTACATAGTATCCTTGCCTACAGGTAGACCCCATTCTTTTCTGAAAGAACCTTTCAGTGTTCCTCTTCAACCGAGAGGTTTCTCGTAGTTGGCACAGACCCAGCGTATCAATTGGCGCCCTTATGGTAGTTGGAATAATTTTATTATTATTATAACTTTATTGATCTATAAATGAATTATAAAACAATAATTATATGAAGCACTAGCTACCAGGGCTTTCGGCTTAAGTTGGAATGAGTGTTAACCGAAAGCACAACTTCCAACCTTGAGGACTACTCCTATTATGACAAATAGCCCGTAGCTCACTAAACTCTGATCCAAAATCCTCAATTTAGCCCAAATATGTTGATTTCCTCCATCTCTTCACCAAGATATCATAAAACCAATCCGATCCACTTTTTCTGTTCAAATTTCCAGACTTTTTCCATGGCTTCCACCTTTTAAAAGTCTTTGTGTGCCTCTTTAAAAAAAATCAATGTTTCCATTCAATTAGTTTTATAAAATCATAAAATTTAATGTCCTTAACATTTCCGTACGCAGCATCATGCTCCTGCACCAACCACCACTCCAATAAACATCGACTTTTACTTGTAAATTAATTCACTCGAAAGGACTCCCCTTTTTCCAGTCCATCGATTAGAAAGTGGCGATGATTTCTCTTAATTTTTATCCAGTCACCATTCGTCCTGTGTCAGTGCGAGTACATATTTCCCTTATTCCACATCTTGATTCACTCTTTTCAATTAAATCGGAAATCATTTCCCTTTTACGAGTCCAATTTCCATTTCACTTGTAAATGAGTGAACACTTCACTTACTTGTGTCCTCTCCTTTAGAACTAAACCCCATCATCATCGGTTGCAAACCTCCTCCGCATTTAGAACCTTTCAAGTTTCCAGCAAACCGTCAAAGCTCAGGATGGAAAAGGAAGAAAAAAAAATCCCAAACCCCACCTCTATCTTGAAATTAATGAACTGGTCATAAATTTTATTGGAGGTAAGGTGAGGTGCTCCAGGTTCCACACAGCTGATGTACGTGTGTGTATAGTGGGGGTTTGGAACTCATAAAGAGCGGCACTTGAAGTACTTGTTCCATTAGTTGCTATTGATCGGTTTCATTCGACGGTATTTTATTTTCCTCTTCCGGAAGGATATGCTCTTCACGTGGAATTTATTGGTAAAAGGGTTTGGAAATTGAAAGCTAATTGCATTGAGTTAGAAATTGGAGGAGGGATTCTATTTTTTTTCCTCTTCTCATAGTGAAATGTAAGCTAACGAATTTTTATGGAACATACATCTGTGTCCAAGTGAGTTTCGTTTTTTAGTGACAAAAAAGAGTTTTTTTTTTTTTAAATCAGGATCACAATTTCAAAGAGTGTATCAAATATTTTATTGGTCTAGGAATGGAGCAACCTTAAGTGAACATGAAAGGAAACAGCAAATTGGAACCGAATTCGAACGAGTTGGTTAATTGTATGACTGGGTAAGGTGTAATTGATCCTCGGTTATCCAATCAAAAGGTTGAAAAATCAGTACAAGGTATAAAGTCTCAACGATTAGAAAAGCTCTGCCATAGGAGAGTTCGTGGCCAATTTGTCGATGGATTAAGCTTTAGCTATCACAGATCTTTTTTTCATACACGCTAATAACCCAAATTCCAAAACATAACATTCATCAGTGCAAGGCCTCTAATATTCAAATTTGCAAAGACCCACCGCATTCAGGCCTTATAACTGATCCTCACAAGCACCCATCTAGAAAAGGTCACCAAAGTATTATCTATACGCAGGATTTAGTTGACCCCGAAAACGTGCATTGCTTTGCTTTAAGTGGTACTATAATCCTTGATAAACTTATATGGATTTCCTATTTACCCGAACCTTAGCTAATTGCTTTCACTTGAACATATGAAGTTGGTTGAAGTTTATTTATACTTTTGTACGCCACTTAAGGCTCAGAATCTTAAACTCTACAGGCTAGAGTCTTTGTTGTCCATTTGTAGAACCCAATCCTGACTCTGTCTATGTTACTTTTTATACCCTATCTCATAGGGGTATATTAGTTTTGATAGATAGTTTGATATCTAGATATACCTCAAAGTATACGGATCGACTCAGAATCGCTAGCTGAGTCGATTGAGCCATGTCTGTCTGTCCGACCGTACGTCCGTCTATATGTCACCGATTTCTAGGCCCTAAATTTTGAGGTTGGGGGTTGTGCTTTGGGTTAACCACCCATCCTTGGAAAAAAGCCTATATAACGAAGCAACCAATAGCCTCGGAAAGGACTGATATTATTGTTGACGACCGTGTTAAACGAAAAAAGGAAAACGACGTTCGTATCTGCACCTGGAATGTAATAACATTAAACAGGATAGGTGCAGGCGAACAACTAGGGGAAGCCCTAAACTGCTACAAAGCAGACATTACTGCCATCCATGAAATACGATGGGATGGGCCGGGTAAAAAGAGGATGAAAAACTGTGACATCTACTATGGACCGTGTTATAGTGAGCAGAAACAGCGACTATTCGGATGATGATTTGTTATAAGTGCCAGACTTAGGCAAGCAGTCTTATGTTTCCAAGACATTAGCAAACGCATTGCTAATATTTAATATTGGCAACGTCAGCGAAAACTGCCAACCACCCGACCAAAGTGAAGTGAGGATAGCAATATCTAAACTCAAGCTTAATAAGGCCGCCGGAAATGACGGCCTTCCCGCTGAGCTTTATAAAGCTGGCGGAGATGACTTGGTAAGTAACATCCACCAACTCATAAGCATGCCTGAAGAATGGAACCTCAGCATCTTTTGCCCGATCTACAAAAAAGGAGACCCTCTGAACTGCGCCAACTACAGAGGCATAAGTCTCCTCAACATCGCCTACAAGATGCTATCTGCAGTAATAAGTGAACGCCTGAAACCGTTTACCAACAACCTGATCGGCACCTATCAGTGTGGTTTTAGGCCAGGAAAGTCCACAATCGATCAAATTTTCGCACTTCGGCAGATATTGGAAAAAACCCAAGAAGTCCAAATCGATACCCACCACCTATTTATCGATTTCAAAGCCGCATACGACAGCATTTATAGAGACGAACTATACAGAGCCATATCTAGTATTGGTATACCGCCCAAACTCGTCCGTTTGTGTAGGATGACGGTGGAGAATTCTCGCTGCACCATCAGGGTCGGAAACGACCTCACCGACACTTTCGATACCAAAAAAGGATTTAGGAAAGGCGATGCGCTGTCATGTGACTTCTTCAATTTGATTCTTGAGAGGATTGTGCAAAACTCCCGAGCCAACATCAGAGGAACAATTTTCCAAAAATCGGTGCAACTACTAACATACGCCGACGATATTGACATCATTGGTAGGACTCAACGTGATGTCATAGCCACGTTTACTAGTATAGAGAAAGAAGCTGCAAAAATGGGTTTAGCAGAAAATGAGGGTAAGACTAAGTATATGCTGTCAACACGAAAGGACACACAACATCGACGAATTGGTCAGAACGTCACCGTTGACAGATATAACTTTGAGGTAGTACGGGACTTTGTCTACCTCGGCTCCGCTATTAACTCTGCCAACAACATCTCGTCAGAAATCAAACGAAGAATTACTCTTGCCAATCGCTGTTTCTTCGGGCTAAGAAGGCAATTTAGTAGTAAAGCTCTCACTCGAACTACTAAGGAGATCCTATATAAGATCCTGATCATCCCAGTCCTGCTTTACGGCGCTGAGCATGGACCGTATCAAAAGGCGATGAAGAAATCCTTGGTCGATTCGAGAGAAAAATTCTTCGAAAAATCTTCGGTCCCGTTTGCGTTGACGGGCTATGGAGACGAAGATTCAACAACGAACTATACGAGCTGTACAACGACATACCCCTAGTCAAAAAATTCCGCATTGGACGTTTAAGATGGCTAGGATATGTAGAACGAATGGAAACCAATACTCCGGCTCGCATAGTCTTCGGTTCCTAGCCATACGTCGGCCGCGGTGCGCAACTGGAGGCAATTAGCTAAGGACCTGGCTAATTGGAGAGGCATGTTGGTTGAGGCCCAGGTTCATCCCGGACTGTAGCGCCACTTAAGTAAGTAAGTAAGTAATTAAGTAAATTTTGAACTAGGATAATGAAATTTGGTATATAGGATCCCTGTGCACATGTGTAAAAATTTTAAAAATCCGCCCACTTTTTAGAAAAACGTTCTTTTTGGTTTAAGTAAAAAACGCTTTTTGTCGAAATTTTAAAAATATTAATCTTAACATTTTGTCCATAGATCATATTCATGCCCAGTTTTTGGGGGCGTTTTCCTACAAAAACCACCACTGATTGTCTGTGGTAGGTGAGTGCTCAGAGGAGAGTTTCATACTCAGGCGCTCGCTGTAGGCTCTTTCTACTCCAGGTGTGCTAAGGCGTAGCCTTCTCATCTTTTTTTTTTCAAATGTGTGATATGGTTCAATCTTCCCCCTCGTTTACTTCAATTTGTCTCCCTTTTAAATGAGTAAAATGCAACTATCGGTTCGTCATTTCTTCCTTAAATAGCAAATAACACATGCCAGGTCAGGAGATATTCCACCGATGTTCTATCGAGACTTAAAAGTTCGGTACAATTATGTCTCCAATTAGTTTTTTTCTCATGTTTTTTTTTAATTCTATCTAGTAGGTGTAATGATGCTTTTGCTGCATATTAGTAGATCTTAGCATTCGACTTAAGCTTAGGGTGTAACAGGTGGGCCATAAATAAGTTTCTTTTGAAAAAAATAACATTCTCATTCATTATGGAATACAACGGCTTTCAAGTGGCTGCCTCGGCTGATTTCGCAGTAGCGCATTCTGTCACTCCAAGACTTTGTTGATGTTTTCGAGCTGTAGCTCATGAATTGCTTGGGTGATATTTGCCTTAAGTACATTCAATCGTTTGTGGATTGTGGGCATAACATCGGTCCTTCACGGTATGCTACAAAAAAAAGTTCAAAGTATTCAAATCGCAGGCGCTGACATCGCCAATACGGCTGATAAAAGGATTTGGGAATTTGGTGATCCAAAGTACGATTATGACATCGATGTATGGCAGGCGCGCCACTCTGCATGAACCAAAGGTCGTCCAAATATAGGTCTTCAATTTCAGTAAAAAAAAAAAGTCGGTTAACATGACTCTGAAACTCCCACTGTTGACGGAAACGTTGTTCCCAGCCTCATTTTCGGAGAAAAATGGTACAATTATGCCACCACACCAGAATCCGCACCAAACTTTCACTCTCTGTAGATACATCGACTTCTCGATAATAACGTGTGTGTTTTCCTAGCCCCAGATTCGGCAATTTTGTTTATTAACGTAGCCGCCGAGATGAAAATGCTCCTCGTCAGAAAATATGATATTTCGCCCAAAATCGTTGTCCAATTCAAGCTGCTCTAAGGCCCTAAAGGCGACGCATAGTTGGGAATCGCCTAAGCAGAAGCGGCGAGAAGTCATTTTTTCTATATGTAACAAATTTCATTAAAAATAACTGTTTCGATTAACCGATACATGATTCAAGTATTTGTTTTTAGTCAGTGGTACCATCATTGTACCATTCGGTATTAAAGTTGACAGTTTAGTTAAAATTTTGTTCTGTGTTAAACTAACCGAAATAAGTGGCCTATATTGTGATACGAAAATTATATTGAAAATATTTTGTTAATAAAAAAATTGTACATAGAGTTTGTTGAATCAGGTATGTTCATTTAAATAGCATTGGTTTTAATTCGATTATGTAGTAAAATTATCAAAAAAAAATTAAAAAATGTCAGTACAATATTAAAACACTAAAACGTTTTTTAAATAACGGTACTTTTTGATTAGGCAAACATTAAAATTAGATTTAAAGTGTTTTTCTTGGTAAAAAAATAAGAAGATATTGAGACGTTTTTAATGACAAGAACAAACTGTACTGAAAATCATGTGTCAGAGCTAAGAAAAGAATTTATACAGTTTAAATTTGAACTTAAATCTAAGTGGAAGAAAAGCCACCGTACAAGATCAGTGTTTGATAAAAATGAATCAAATTGGCTACAAGAAAAAGTTAAATTTAAAATGTATTTACTACCTTTTGGACGCCATCAGACTAGTTTTGATCTTTTAAGTAAGCGAAGAAAACCCGAAAGAGTAGCTGATCTTCCAGATAGATCTGCAGAAGAGCTTCTATTCGCTGCTCAAATGAATTTTCGAGCTTGTGGAGATAAAAAAAAACTGCAGTTTTATTTAAAAAAAATTGTCTATTTCACCTCCTGATACGACATTTATGCTAACTCCTGGTCAAACTTTGTCAATGATTATAGAAGCAAAACAGTCGCGGGATCAATACGAGACAATAAGAAAATATATCACCGCTGTTTTGCCTTCTTACAAAATTGTGCAAAAAGAAAAAAAACCAAATGCTTTCCAAAAAATCTTACTGTGAATGAACAAACAGCTGAAGTTCCGATGCAGAAGCTGCTCGATCACACTGTTGAAGGAATATCAGCATCACAGAAAGATGTTTTGAATAGAGTGAGCAGCAATGAACTTACGCTTTATTCTAACGTGGGTTTTGATGGTAGCTCTGGGTACAGCGAATATCATCAAAGATTTGTTAATAACGGGTGATCCAAGTAGAGATACTTTTTTCAATAGCCTTTTTTGACAGATCACGTGTGAGTCGTGTCATGCTGTCATGTTATTTTTGTTTAGTATTGTTTGGCATTTCATAATGGAAAGACTTACTCGTGAACAACGTTTACAAATTGTTCAACTTTATTATGAAAATTCACGTTCTGTGAGGAATGTGTTTCGTGCACTTCGCTCAACTTATGGTCAACATAATCGGCCTACTGGCCTACTGAATAGACCACGTCCAGCACGCAGCAGCCGTAGCTGAGAGTGTACACGAAGTCCGTGGAGAGTCGATTCGGCGCCGTTCGCAGCAACTCGGACCATGATAACCGACTATTTGATGCCTGAAATTGAAGCTCGTGATCTCGGCGACATTTGGTTTCAGCAAGACGGCGCCACTTCCCACACATCGCATCAATCAATGGACTTATTGAGAGAACATTTCGGTGAGCACATAATTTCACGTTTTGGGCCGGTCGATTGGCCACCAAGATCGTGTGATATCAGACCGTTAAACTTTTTCCTGTGGGGATATGTAAAGTCAAAAGCTTATGCCGACAAACCCGCTTCGATTCAGGCCTTGGAGGAAAACATCACGCGTGTCATTCGCCAGTTACCAGTCGAAATGCTCGAACGAGTGATCGAAAATTGGACTCAACGGATGGACCATCTGCGACATAGCAACGGCCAACATTTGATAGACATAATCTTCAAAAAATAAATGCCAAAGAATGTTCTTTCAAATGATAATAAACATTCTCCTTAAAATTTGAATTTTCTGTGTTTTTTTCTTCCAATTTCTCAACAGTTTTTATCATTTGGAATATCTGTTCTTCATGAATGGATACGAATGTTTGAATGCCTGCTTCATATTGCTTACAAATTGCCTGTGAAATAATGGCGTAAATCAAAAACAACTGAAGATTGTATTTCTCAAAATAAGTCACGCATTCGAGAGGCATTTGAAAAAGAATTGGGATTAAAAGTTGACCGACCCAAACCAGGATATGGCAATACAAATACGGGAAATGTAGCCAGGCATTTTTTTTTTCAAAAACTATAAAAAATCGAGCGAAATAACCGGTATTGATGAAAATCTGATACAAAAATTTCATATAATTTTGCAGTGCTTATCAAGTGGATTTAGTATTGATGCTCCAAAATTTAAAATTTATTGTCTTGAGACTGCAAAGTTGTTTGTAATGCTCTATACTTGGTATTATATGAGCACTTCAGTTCATAAAATTCTTATTCATGGACATGATATAATTTCTCAATGTATATTGCCAATTGGAGAATTGAGTGAAGAAGCTTTAGAAGCCCGGAATAAGGATTTTAAAATGTACAGAGAATATTTTAGTCGAAAAACATCTAGACAAGACACATTAACAGACATTATGAACCGAATATTAATATCTTCGGATCCATTTATTAGCAACCAGAGAGTTAGAAAACCTTCCAAAACAATACCATTTGATTCTGAAGCTATCGAAATGTTTTCAGAGCCCGATTTAAACAACCAACTGCAGACTGATATTATTGACTACTTTTCGGACTCAGAATAGTAACTATTACACAAATAATTTGTTAACTACACCAAGCTAAGGTGAACGAAATGTTTTTATATATGTTCCCAGGTACACAAAATACTTTTGTTTGTTTTCTTTTTTTTTCAGTTATTAAATACATATTTCAAAATCTAACTTATTTGTCTTCAATCAAAATGTAGCTGTTGAAATGTTTAAACATTTTAACTTAAATATAATATAAGAATATTGAACTAAAAAATGATATAAGAGTGTTTAAAATTGAATTTAAAATAAGGAAAATATTAAATTCACAAATGGCTTTTTATTCTGTTAATCCAAATTCCTCACTCTAATATACAGTGCCGCTCACTTGAATAGCACCCCCCTTTGCTGTGAGTTTTAAGCTTAATATCTTCAAAAATAATTATGGTAATGACTTGTTTTTTTTTTCTAATGAAAGTTTATTAAATTCTGTAAATAAAACAGAAGGAATGGAATTCATATTTACAGTGGTAATTTTTTTATAGATTTTGAAGCGATATGACTCAAAATATACACATAAAATTTTGGCTCACTTGAATAGCACCCCCTCATAAAAAAATTATTTAAAAATGTTTTCACACTGTTGGACTTAAAAATTTATTAGGAACACAATTAAGAATTAAATTTTGAATTGAATTTGAATTAAAAAAAAAATTAGTAACGGGTGCTTCCGCCTTTGTTATAAATAACCTCATACATCCCGTTAGGTAGGGAATCATACAATTTCTTGATGTAATCCAGCGAAATGGAGGCCCAGCTACTTCTAATTGCTGCTATTAGCTCCTCCTTATTGGAGTATTGCTTCCCTGATTCGTACACCTTCCGAGCAAGCCATCCCCAAACATTTTCTATGATGTTTAGGTCTGGCGAGTATGGTGGCCAATCCAACAATTAAATGTTTTGACGCCCAAGAAATTGTTTTACCACTCTGGCATTGTGAATTGGTGCGTTATCCTGCTGCAATTTCCACGGCAAGTCACCAAATAATCCATTAATGGAAGGGATAACGTTCTCTAGTACTCCAATGTAGGACTGAGCGTTCATACGAGGAGTTAGGAACTGCAACTCCAAAGTGCCATAGTACGTTATGGCTCCCCAAATCATAACACCGCCAACTCGACTGTGCAAACGATCCAATTGATGTTCCTCCTTCCGCAAATCATGAAAGTTATAATTAAAACCGTCAGGACCCTCTAAATTAAATTTTTTTTCGTCATGTTAGCACGGCAGAAACTAAGGCGTTGCTCTTTGCGATATGGGTTAAGCGGTGGTTTTTTCTTTAATTTCAATCGCTTTAAGTGCTTAGCCTTCGAAATAATCCGCTTTACTGTGGACACGCTTGCTTTAACACCACTTTTTTCTCTTATTTTGGCTGCAGAGTCGTGCGAATTTGACGCGAGCCGCAGAATTGCTCTTTTTCCAGCTGGGGTAACGGCACTAACTGTTCGTCCTTTCATGTTTTTGCCATAGTTGGACTCGTTCCGTAAAAATGTGGATATCACTTTGCGGCTTCGTTGAGTTTTTTTGGCTTTTTGGCACAGGCCACACTCACTGTAAGCCTTGATTTTAGCTTTCTCGTCCTCTGTCAGTGATTTGCCACGACCCATTTTAACTAAAATTATCTTAAATTAATTAAATGATTATTAGAAAATACTTTTGCATAACCACCTGATTTGGCTTCCACACGAAAACTGATAATAGAGGGGGGGTGCTATTCAAGTGAGCCAAAATGTGATGTGTATATTTTGAGTCATATCGCTTCAAATCTATAAAAAAATTACCACTGTAAATATGAATTCCATTCCTTCTGTTTTATATACAGAATTTAATAAACTTTCATTAGAAAAAAAAAACAAGTCATTACCATAATTATTTTTGAAGATATTAAGCTTAAAACTCACAGCAAAGGGGGGTGCTATTCAAGTGAGCGGCACTGTATACACCAAAAAATACCAAACAAGCGTATTTAAGATTTTATAACGGGCTTATCTCAAAAACCTGAAGTGGTGGAGTTTTTTTTGACTTTAGATTCGAATTCAGCATACAAAAAACTTTTCGAAAAGTATCTTTTGGTCTAGGCAACAAAAAGCTTTATAATTATCGCCGTTAATCAGGCATTTCTGCCCCACTGTGCGACGTGATAACAATTCTGATGGTCGTGCGCCTACAATTGCTGACTCAATTGCACCTTGTAAGCGAATAATCCGAGATATTTGTGCAGAATTCTTTTAAGGCTGGGGCGTGATATGTTGAGCTGTTGTAATCGATGAATTGAGTCTCACACTCTCTACCATAGCAGCCACATTCTCGTCAGTGAGCGCCGCCTATGATGACGGGGACCATAAGTGTTGTCCACTAGCATACCAGTCTCAGTAACTTTTTGCACAAACTTGCGTACAGCAGGCGCTGTGGGCGCTTCATTTCGGCCAAAGCTTCTTTTCAAATAACGCACTAATTGGGCTATCCTTTGGAAATAAATTTTTAGTATTTCCCAAAGTTGTTCAACCTCAAAGCGACTCATTTCGTTTCGCCGAGGTATGAAACTGACTTTCTGTTAAAACTGTTAAGCTGTGTATACTATGGGCGGATCAGAGGGAGTTATATACTTATTTTAAGGAAAACCTTAAATTAGAAAAATAAAACTTCTTTTACATTAATTCAAGGGACTCCTTTGCTTAATAAATGATCCTTAACAAAATAAGGGGGAAACGTTTTTTCTCTCGGACCCCGGTCTTAAAAGAACGCTGGTTCTTAGCGCTTGCCTTATGAGATCTGAAATGACTCACCATTTTAGAAAATTTTTTGATGTGCATACACACAAACGTTCATGCTTTCCCAAACAATTATGCAAACACGTCTCCCATTACTAACGTCCTTCTCACATCGAAAACCCCGCAGGCTCATTTGTCAATTTCATTATTCAACAGAAACCATTCACATATTCGCTAAATACATTTAATTGCAAAACAATTTAACTCACCTCACCCCCCCGCTGACTGCATGTTCAACCGTCTGGCTCTAATTTGAATCATTAAAATTTTGCAAATTTCGACCAACGTCAGAAAAAAAAAACCAGCGCTCTACAATTTCCGAGTAAACATGGCAGTCCTTGTTCGGAAAACAATTTATTTACAGTTGCCGCGCAATCGACACAATTCGCACCCGCATTCGACGAGTGTAAAAACAAAATGCCTGCCATCCGCCTTCCGCCGCCCATTAGTAGGGCAACCATTCCATGCGTCAAATGATTAATGAGACAGAAGTAAACGAATGCAATTTTTCGTCGGACAAAAGGCAATAATTGTTCGACTGCCACGCCTCCGTTCATCAACCCGTTTTTGCTGTCGAGAGAATTTAAATATCCGTTGGTACCGGTCCAATTTTACCAATTTTAGTGGCGTGTTGTAACCAGGCCATCGGCCTTCTTTTTTATTTTCCAATTGGACATTTAATAGGAAATAATCAGTGGCCAACAGTGATGACAGCGGTACAAAGCAAGGATTCACTATACCCGGGCTTTACTCTCAAATTACCTATCCGACGAACAGAAAAATATTCTGTCCACCCCTGTAACGCCCATCGGGGTGGATAATTTCGACTTGGCTACGCACTTTTGGCGGCGCTGTTTTTTTTGAAAAACATTCGATGCGTTAATAATTTTCTCGCTGCAGCCGGTGGGGTGCAGTTGCAGTCCATTTAGGACGACAGACACAGAACCATTGTCGAACTGTCTGCATTGAAGGCTTTGGCATGGTGCAGCTAACAGCAGTCGATTTGTTTTTGAGAGAATCCACGTCCACGGTTGTCGGAAGCGGTACATATTAATTGAAAATAATTTTCGACTAAATACGCTCAATTAAATCGCAAGGGTGGCTGGAGGCGGCATCATGGTGGGGTTGAGATGCCGAAGTTAAGTGAATTGTTGAGTGGTGGACATGGATTTCGCAGGTGCATTTTATTAGATTCGAGTGCAATTATCTGAGCTGAGGTTGTCGTTGGTAAATGTGAAAATTCTGGTCCTTTTGTCCATTGGTAGAGGAACGGTCCAAATGAATTTACATGTGTCTATGGTAACCACATATTTGTTGGTTAATCATTGGAAGCTTATTCGAAATCATCGATTAAAATACTCACACAATCACAGACTTGCTTTTAGGGGATGGCAATTGTTATTCTGGTGGTTTTGCGGGAATCGCTTGGTGATTATGAGTTTATTCCAATTTAATGAAACAATTTGTGCGGCTGGAGGAGGCTGGAGATATTTTGCTGTTGGTTGGTCTGGACATCGAGGTTATTCTATGTCATTCTGGCTCGGATATCATGGCTGTAAAATGCGGTTTTAGTGGTTTTCTCTAATTGGCTTTGGCTTTGTATTAATGCAGGTAAACGTCCACGAGTAACCTTAGTAGGTATGGAATGGAACACCAGATTATCAGAAAACAGTGCTTTGGGGGAGTATTATTTTATTAAGGTTTGTGATGAGGGGGTGCAGTATTAAGTACTATACAGGGAGTTCTCCACGTTTGCTGGTATAGAATAGCAAGCCGTTGAAATGGGCTTAAAAGTAAATGGAAGCAGAGCCTAGTAAAGGGTGCTTTTTTATATAGGTATAGCACTCTAAGTTGGCAACACTATTTTAACTGGCGGCCATTTTATCAGCTGTCAAGTGATTTATTTTTAGTTTGGTTTGGCATTTCAAAATGAAGAGACCAACGTCTGATCCATAAAGAAAAAGAAGTCAGCGAGATTCGATGGTATAACCGACATTGTACTGCGACACTTACCCCCATGAAGCTGTGGAAATTTACGCCACGCTGTTCAACAACGCACTGAATAATGCATATTATCCAGTGCGTTGGAAGACGGCGGTGGTTCATCCTCTCCCGAAAAAGGGAAATGACAACTCCAATCCGGCAAATTTCTGGTCGATAAGTCTCCTTCCGAGCATCAGCAAGGTATTCGAAAAGCGCATAGCCTTGCCTAAATCCTTTTTTGGTATCGAATGTGTCGGTGAGGTCGTTTCCGACCCTGATGGTGCAGCGAGAATTCTCCATCGTCATCCTACACAAACGGACGAGTTTGGACGGTATACCAAAACTAGACATGGCTCTGTATAGTTCGTCTCCATAAATGCTGTCGTGTGCGGCTTTGAAATCGATAAAAAGGTGGTGGGTATCGATTTGGACTTCTTGGGTTTTTTCCAGGATCTGCCGAGGTGTGAAAATTTGATCGGTTGTGGACTTTCCTGGCCTAAAACCACACTGATAAGGGCCGATCAGGTTGTTGGTAAACGGTTTCAGGCGTTCGTATATAACGGCAGATGGGATCTTGTAGGCGATGTTGAGCAGACTTATGCCTCTGTAGTTGGCGCAGTTCAGAGGGTCTCCTTTTTTGTGGATAGGGCAAACGATGCTGAGGTTCCATTCTACAGGCATGCGTTGGTGTTGGAGTTGGTGGATGTTACTTACCAAGTCATCTCCGCCAGCTTTATAAAGCTCAGCGGGAAGGCCGTCATTTCCGGCAGCCTTATTAAGCTTGAGTTTAGATATTGCTATCCTCACTTCACTCAGGTCGGGTGGTTGGTAGTTTTCGCTGTCGTTGCCAATATTGAATGGTTCGTTCTGCCTGACAGCGGAATATTGTTCGTCATCGCCGTTTAACAGTCTGCAGAAGTGGTTCTTCCATATCCTCAGCATCGACTGTGTCTCAACTACGATATTCCCTTGTTCACCTCGACAGGATTCTGTTCGAGCCTTGTATCCATGGCTTTGACGTTTTACACTTTGGTAAAACTTGCGAACATCGTTCCTGGAGTGGCACCTCTCTATATCCTCGATCGCGCGCTTTTCTCGCTCTTTTTTCTTCTTTCTGAAAAAACGATGTTCTTCCCTTCTTCTTTGCCCATAGAGCTCAATGGCAGCTCTTGTCTTCACCTGCAGCTCAGCCTTGTAGGCCTCATTCTTGGCTGTGAGCATCTGTCGGCATTCCTCATCAATGCAGGGGTTTCTTACTGGTGGCCGCGAGAAACCTAGTACATCAGTTGCGGCTGATCTAATGGCTTGTTGGCATCGTTGCCATTGTTCTTCGACATTAGATGCTGGTGGTATGTTGTGAGTCGAGAGGTTAAGGGATACGCGTTGCGCGAAGGTCTTAGCGGTCTCTGGCGATTGCAGTCTTTCGACATTAAATTTGTTCACAGTATTTCTATTTTTTCTGGCATGTTGGATATCCGCATCCTAACTTTGGCTACAAAAGGTAGTGGTCCGAGTCGATGTTGGCCCCTCGGAATGTTCGGACATCCAAAATACTGGATGCGTGCCTCTTGTCTATCGCAATGTGATCAATTTGGTTGACTGTTCGTTGATCTGGAGACCGCCATGTCCCCTTATGGATATCGAGGTGAGGAAACCGTGTGCTGGCTGTAGTGGCATTTCGTTCCATAGCGAAGTCAATTAGCCTAAGTCCGTTACCAAACGTGTTGTCGTGTAGGCTATGTTTTCCGACAATACTTCTAAAGATGTCTTCTCTTCCTACCTTTGCGTTAAAATCTCCCAGCACGATTTTAACATCGTACTTTGGTAGTCGCTCATAGGTTTTATCGAGCAGCTCGTAGAAGCAATCCTTAGTTATATCATCTTTTTCCTCCGTCGGAGCATGAGCGCATATAAGGCTTATGTTGGCGAATTTGGCCTTGATGCGGATTGTAACAATGCGTTCGCTAATGTCTTGAAAACATAAGACTTCTTGCGTAAGTCTGGCACTTAATACAAATCCGCATCCAAATAGTCTGCTGCTTCTGCTCACTATAACACGGTCCATAGTAGATGTCATAGTTTTTCATCCTATTTTTGCCCGTCCCATCCCATCGTTTTTCCTGGATGGCAGTAATGTCTGCTTTGTAGCAGTTTAGGGCTTCCGCTGGTTGTTCGCCTGCACCTCTCCTGTTTAATTCTCACATTCCAGGTGCAGATACGAACGTCGTTGTCCTTTTTTTCGTTTAGCAGGGTCGTCAACAGTAACACCAGTCCTTTCCGAGGCTATAAGTTGAGTCGTAACGATTGTTTTTTCCATGGATGGGTAGTTAACCCAAAGCACAAGCCCCAACCTGGATGGCCACTTCCAACTTATTAGATACCCCTCGGACAAGGGGCCATCAGTATCCACTACGGGATTGAGCGCTGCCGTTGACCTTTCGGTTCAGCCGCCACCATCCCTGTTTAAGGGGCCTGACCGAATATGTCGAAGCGGCTTATCTATGTTCTCCTGGAACGGCTGACCGGGTATTCATTCCGAGCCATTCTGACCAGGGTGATTATAGTGTTTCTGTTTAACGTCTTGTTATGAACACTCGCACTTATCGTTTAGCAAGTCAAATCCGGTTGGATGAGACCAGTACCCGATGGTAACCACTTGGAGGTAAAAAATAAGCACATTTAGTGTGTAGTAAGAGTTGCGAGCACTGGGCATTGCCAAGTTAACGCCAATCAGAGTCTACCCTCGATCTACAACACCCAACAATCCGTTAACCGATTTGCAAACAAATATTTTACCCCATCTGATCTCTCCTCAATATATAAAGCGTATGTACGCCCCAAACATGAGTTCAACGCCCACATCTGTTCAGGTGCAGCAAAAACAAAAAAGGATACAAAAGCGTGCGATTAAACTGATTGGAGACCCATTTGTTGCGAACACTATAGTCTCGCTTGAACACCGTAGGAACACTATTTTGCCGCTGTTACAACAACAAATTATCAAACGAAATAACAAGTTGCATTGCACCCCTTGATATTTTCAACCGTAATACTCGACGTGCCACGAATGCTAATCAACTTACCCTCAAGCCTATCATCGGACGTACAATGAAATATAGAGATTCAGTCCTAAACCGAACAAACGAATGGAATGCCTTACCAAACTCAGTTATTCCTCTCGATTACAAATTGCAGAAATTCAAAACCAACGCACATCGGTATCTCCTCTTTACTTCTTCTCAATTTCCCTAATGCCCAGGCTATACTGAAACACTATAAGGGTTTTCATAGACCCTTTAGCGCGAGCCAATTTAAAAAAAAAACAGGTTGGCAATTCATGTGAGTAAACAGCCTTTGCAACACGATCTCCCTCAAAAGCCTGGCATAGGCGATTTGGACAGTGTTGTCATTGTTACACTGACGAACAATCAAACGGTACTTTGGTAATTGTATTTGTTTTTGTCTTGGAATTAAACGTTTTCTAGCATAGTAGTCAGTCTTGCCCTCACAACGCGACGCCTTCGGAACATGACTTGGTGATGCTTCAAGCTTTGTTTCTTCTTCACAACTTTGGCGAAACCCATTTTTCACAAATCGTCAAAAACACCGACGTAAATTGAATGCATCACCATGACACCTTCAAAAACAATTCAGACACCACAAACTTTTCAACTATTTCCGAAATCAAATTCTACTCCTACTGACCTCATTACAGACCATCCACGATTATCATAACGGATCTCTTTGCAAATCGGCCAAACTACCATCCACCTAATTACCTTCTAAACATATTCTCCTGATCCACTCCCACCGCCTCCTGCAGGATGTGCAGGACTGCAAAAATGCAAATAGATGCACCCAACAGATCTGAATATTTATAAATTTTGAGGAGATATTTCAAAAACCTGCTGCACGCATAAATTTCATTTTGGACAAATCTCTCCCATCCGTCCACTGGTCAACATAATCAGCTGGAGAGATGTACATCTGTGGCATCCTTCAGCTCTGGGCCATTTCTAAAACACTCACAAACACCTAGACCGGAATGTATTTTGGCCTTCTACCGACAACGGTGGCGCTTTGCGCAAATATTGATTCCATTTGCGTCGTGCTGGGGGTTAAATTTCAATTTAATAATCATTTCGTGGTGCCGCAAATAAATCTCGACTCTCGGAATCGGAATATCGAAATCGATTTGAGTCCTCTGAATTTTACCTGGATTCGTGTGTGTGTGCAAACATATCGTGCTCCTCCTCATCATGCTGCCATTAATTTGGGAGGATAATTCAAAATCCAACGACAAACGGTATGAATTCGTTTTCGGATTTTCCTGTCCTTCAGCAAAGGAGCGCATCCTTCTAATTGAAGCAATGTTGGCCGTTGGGGCATCGCCCATCGTACCGAGAGGCAACCGCTTTCGGAGTATATGATTTCCACAAATGTCCTGTCAATTTGCTGGCCAGCAAAATGTTCGCGCATAAAATCAAATAAATTAGAAAATCATTTCGAATGCGCACGCCTGTGTGAGTGTAAATGCTTGCATATGCATAATGCCCCCGAAATACACATTTCGACGTTCGAGGATACGCCTATACAACAGCAGCTCGTCCACTGTTTAGCATAATCCAAACAAATAGCGAAATTAATTTTTAAAGTGCTCATGATTTATGGAGAGGTGCTCGCAGATATAGCGTTTTTGGGTTTTGATTTTGCTGATGGCCAACGCCTGACACGATATAGGATGGCTTTGGTCGTTTTTTTTTTTTCCGAAGCGGATGCGCGCATTAATTGTGAGCAAAGCGCATACGGGTGAAATGGTTGCTGTCAGCCAAATTGAAAGTGACCGATGTTGATTTTGATTCGATGGATTGGCGGTAAAATATTAAATTGGTGGCTGTCATTGCGGGGAATTGGTTTTATTTTTTGACGGGAGTTTGTCATGAAAAGCCTGTCGTTTGGAGTTGGCTTTTAATTGCAGATCCCGTCATTCTAAGCATATGCCTATGCAGAAAGTGTATACCTCAAGCTTTCGAATCATACCGTACAACCATAGGAAGCCATAAGATAGGGAGGAACTAATTTGCTAGATTTCTCCCATCTACCGGAGAGAAGCCCCTGGTTTGACGAAAAATGTTGACATATGAGGCCTTCAACCACCATCCATTCATCGATTTCAAAGGCGCATAAGACAGCATATATAGAGATTGAGAAAAGATTCAGAATCATGTGCTCAAATGGTAGACAAAACGGTTATATGAAACCTTGAGTTTTCACCTAGCTGATGCCTACCAAATCCGACCCAAAAGATTTCCGTGGCGAGTGCTTAGTACCTTGACCACAGATGGGGTCTCAATCAATGTGTAAAGTCTTGACGGCAGGGGAAAAAGTCGTGTACTTAAACTAATGCACATATTCCATTCCAGTCGGTAGCGGAAGAGTCAACGGTGGCATCTACAGTCCCAGTTCGAATTGACAAAGTGAGAAACATAAATGAACTGGATCACCATATTCGGACAACAAGTCATTTAGAAATTTCAAGGTCTAGCCAGGAAGAGCACAATCCCGTAGTAGACCCAGACGAATTCTAACAATCTGCAACATGGCCAAATTCGCCAACATAAGCCTTATATGTGCTCACGAGCTAATTGACAAAACTTATGATCGACTACCGAAATACATTCACTAACTCATCGAACTGGTAGTGAAATCCCTATATGAGCTGCTTCGACATATTTGAACACCAGGGATTTCCAATACTGAGCCAGGGTATTGTAAAAGAGTTGGTGGCGGAGGAGCCCTCAATGGGTCAACGGCAGCGCTCATACCCCAAAATGGGCTACTGGCATCGGTATTTTTCCGGCCCGCTGTCCTAGGATCAAAACAAGGGCCTGGCCCTCCAGGTTGGGGGTTGTGCTTTGGGTTAACTACCCATCCACGGAAAAACGCTTATGTTACGAAGCAACCAATAGCGTCGGAAAGGAATGATATTATTGTTGACGACCCTGCTAAACGAAAAAAGGACAACGACGTTCGTATCTGCACCTGGAATGTGAGAACATTAATCAGGAGAGGTGCAGGCGAACAACTAGCGGAAGCCCTAAACTGCTACAAAGCAGACATTTCTGCCAAACAGGAAATACGATGGGATGGGTCGGGCAAAAAGAGGATGAAAAACTGTGATACCTACTACGGACCGTGTTATAGGGAGCAGAAACAGCGACTATTTGGATGCGGTTTTGTTATAAGTGCCAGACTTAGGCAAGAAGTCTTATGTCTCCAAGACGTTAGCGAACGCATTGTAACAATCCGCATCAAGGCCAAATTCGCCAACATAAGTAGGAAAACTAGGATATATCTAAGGATTGCTTCTACGAGCTCCTCGACAAAACCTATGAGCGACTACCAAAGTACGATGTTCAAATCGTGCTGGGAGATATTAACGCAATGGTAGGAAGAGAAGACATCTTTAGAAGTATTGTCGGAAAACATAGCCTACACGACAACACGTCTGGTAACGGACTAAGGCTAATTGATTTCGCTACGGAACGAAATGCCACTATAGCCATTACACGGTTTCCTCACCTCGATATCCATAAGGGGACATGGCGGTCTCCAGATCAACGAACGGTCAACCAAATTGATCACATTGCGATAGACCAGAGGCACGCATCCAGTATTTTGAATGTCCGAACATTCCGAGGGGCTAACATCGACTCGGATCACTACCTTGTAGCAGCCAAGGTAAGAATGCGGATATCCACCCCGCCAGAACAATCCCGAAATACTGTGAAAAAATTTAATGTCGGAAGACTGCAATCGCAAGAGACCGCCAAGACCTTCGCACAAGGCGTATCCCTTAACCTCTCGATTAACACCACACCACCAGCATCGAATGTCGAAGAGCAATGGCAACGATGCCAACAGGCCACTAGATCAGCCGCAACTGATGTGCTAGGTTTCTCGCGCCCACCAGCAAGAAACCCCCGCTTGGATAAGGAATGCCGACAGATGCTCACAGCCAAGAACGAGGCCTACAAGGCTGAGCTGCAGGTGAAGACGAGAGCTGCCATTGAGCTCTATAGGCAAAGAAGAAGGGAAGAACATCGGCTTTTCAGAAAGAAGAAAAAAGAGCAAGAAAAGCGCGCGATCGAGGATATAGAGAGGTGCCACTCCAGGAACAAGGTTCGCAAGTTTTACCAAAGTGTAAAACGTCAAAGCCAAGGCTACAAGGCTCGAACAGAATCCTGTCGAGATGAACAAGGAAATTTCGTAGTTGAGACACAGTCGATGCTGAGGATATGGAAGAACCACTTCTGAAGACTGCTAAACGGCGATGACGAACAACATTCCGACCTATTTGAAGTGAGGATAGCAATTTCTAAACTCAAGCTTATCAAGTCCGCCGGAAATGACGGCCTTCCCGCTGAGCTTTATAAAGCTGGCGGAGATGGCTTGGTAAGTAACATCCACCAACTCATAAGCCAAATCTGGTCGGATGAAAGCATGCCTGAAGAATGGAACCTCAGCATCGTTTGCCCGATCCACAAAAAAGGAGACCCTTTGAACTGCGCCAACTACACAGGCATAAGTCTACTCAACATCGCCTCCAAGATCCTATCTGCCGTAATGTGTGAACTCCTGAAACCGTTTACCAACAACCTGATCGGCCCTTATCAGTGTGGTTTTAGGCCAGGAAAGCCCACAACCGATAAAATTTTCACACTTCGGCCAGATCCTGGAAAAAACCGAAGAAGTTCAAATCGATACCCACCACATATTTATCGATTTCAAAGCCGCATACGACAGCATTTATAGAGAGCCATGTCTAGTTTTGGTATACCGCCCAAACTCGTCCGTTTGTGTAGGATGACGATGGAGAATTCTCGCTGCACCATCAGGGTCGGAAACGACCTCACCGACACATTCGATACCAAAAAAGGATTTAGGCAAGGCGATGCATTGTCATGTGACTTTTTCAATTTGATTCTTGAGAGGATTGTGCAAAACTCCCGAGCCAACACCAGAGAGCACAATTTTCCAAAAATTGGTGCAACTACTAGCATACGCCGACGATATTGACATCATTGGTAGGACTCAACGTGGTGTCATAGCCACGTTTGCTATTATAGAGAAGGAAGCGGCAAAAATGGGTTTAGCAGTAAATGAGGGTGAACTAGCGGAAATCCTAAGCTGCTACAAATCGGACATTACTGCCATCCAGGAAATGCAGTTTGAAGAGCTGGGAAAAAGGGGATGAAAAACTGTGACATCTACTACGGACTGTGTTATAGTAAGCAGAAACAGGACCTATTCGGATGTGGATTTGTTATATGCGCCAGACTTAGGTAAGAAGTCTTATGTTTTCAAGACATTAGCGAATGCATTTATATGCGCTCACGCTCCAACGGAGGAAAAATATTGCTGAAGACTGCTACCACGAGCTCGTTGAAAAACTTATGATCGACTACCGAAGTACATTGACAAACTCATAAGCAAAATGTTGTCGGATGAAAGTATGCCTGAACCGCAGTATCGTTTGCCCGATCCTCTGAACTGCGCCAACTACAGAGGCAATAGTCTTAAAGGTTTTGCCTCTCGCCCACAAGCACCTATCTGCCATAATATGTGAACGACTGAAACCTATTACCAACAACTTGATCGATGTCAGTGTGATTTTAGGCAACGAAAGTCCACAACTTATCAAACCTTCGAAGTCATCGATTTCAAAGTCGCAAACGATAGCTTTTATAGAGCAAACTATACAGAGCCATGTCAAGTTTTAGTATAATGGTATACCGCCCAAACTCGTCCGTCGGTCCAGGCTGATGATGGAGAATTCTCGCTGCTCCATAGGGGTCGGAATTGACATTGGCCGGACTCAACGTGATTTTTATAGAAACGGCAAACATGGATTTAACAGTTAATGAGGGTATGGTCCAGTATATGTGGTCAACACGAAAGGACACACAACATAGACGAATTGGACAGAACGGTACCATTGGCCAGCTCTGCTACTAATTCTGACTACAACAACTCTTCAGAAATTAAACGAAGAATTACAAAGGAGATCCTACACGAGAGCCTGATCAACCCAATTCTCCTCTACAGCGCCAAATTATCAAAAGCAGATGAATTCTTCATCAACGCGCTTCCGTTTGTGTTGACGGGCTTTGGAGACAAAGAACTTTACGAGTTATAGACCTGGGCAAACAAAAACTCTGAATTGGACTTTTAAGATAGCAACGAACTAAACTCTCGATGCTGACCTGGTGATGGTCGATTAAACCAACTCGTGCAGTCCTGCATATGATAATGTAAAAGCACAAACTCTCCAAAACGGGCTTGGGGACCCACTTTATTTTCACTTAAAAACGTTGATGTGCTTCCTTATCGTCTTCATCATGACCTCAGCTTGTGGATTCGTAGAATCTCGCAGTAGCGAAATTATATCACCTATTCCATTCGGAGGCTTTCCTTGATCTGTATCAGCTGCAATCGCGTACAGGGTACCAGCACATGCTCCACGTTTGCCCTCCCAATGTTCCGGACTTGGATCCAATCTGAAAGAGTAAGTGTATGCTTAAGAGCTATTGCACTCTGGTTATCTGACTTACTTCTCGAGCATGTCAAATGCCTTCGCAGCGACCCAGAACTCTGCACATTTGTAGCTTTCATTCGCAACCAGCTGGAGTAGAAGAAATGCTTCAGAGTTTGTATCCCGGGTTATGAATAGATTCCAAGCCTGAAAATGAAGACAAATAGTTATGGAAAGTGGAAACTCAAATTTCAAGGATAGACTGCCACATTATGCTCAGATGCTAATTCTTGCATTATATACCAAGGTATATCCTAACCTAAGGCATATCTAAGGACACTGACACGGAAACAGGATGACTTATAACCTAATGCACAAACACACTCCCGCCGACTCATTAGTCATCCTTACCACCGAAAACCGCAATCCAATGATCTCACACGCCTCTTGCTATTTACCTGTTCCGGATGTCCGGCGTGAATATGACACTTTGCCAGCACCATACAGAACGTGTGCTGATTCCTTATATCCATGTCGGTAATGTGCACCAACAACTCCTCCGCCTCCCTATAGTAGCCAGTCGCACACTTCGCCTGAGCGTAATTATAGTTGAAGGTGTCATTGTTTACGAAATAGCTCCGAATCGAGTTCATGTAGACGAGCACCTCCTCGAATTGTCCGTACAAAAAGAAAGCGGACGCCATACTCTGCCTCCCAGGTATTGTATCACATTCCGTTGCTGAGCTCCCTACCAAATGGAGATTCTGTTGCGCCGTCTTGATGTGCTCCTTCTGAAATAGAAACAGAGAATGAGAGGATGTGCACCCAATTGAAATCCAATTTTCGCCCTACCGAGCCCAACTGCTGGCCGAGCGCTGCATGCACAACCCCCTTAAGGATATACTCGTGCGGCACTGTTGGCTGAATTTCCTTCATCAGACTGTGCGCCTCTTGGACATCGCCGTTACGCAAATAGTAGATGGCCAAATTCAATCGTGCCTCCGGCACTATATTTAACAATTCCGGAAACGTTTGCATGGCACCCTCACCATTCCGGAACACCACCAGGTTGTGTTTGATGAGGTCCGCACCGAATGTCCCATTGTCGGCGATGTTCTTAATCTCCTGCTCCGCGACACGTCCGTTAAACAAACGAAAACGATTGCAGGCCTTCAAATTGATGGCAATTGTACTGTCCGGATGCTTTGCCAAATAGACGTCCAACACTTCCTGCGACATGTCATAGTAGTCCAACTTGTAGAAGCACAGTGCTAGGTAAACGTTCAGCGCCAAGTAGTCCCTGCAAAGATAAACACACAAACAAACGGAAGAGCAAACGCAAATTGCACAAGACCAATGATAGACGTTGAGGTGTTGTATGGTGCCTCTGGACGACTAGGTGCTTACTTGATATCGAGGAGAATCCTTTTATAGATATCGATTGCCTCCTGATAGTGCGCCCGGAGGTAGTGCAACGAGGCGAGACTTAGTTGGTCTTCGACGACATCCTGCAGAGATTCATGCAACGCCATCAGTTGGTCCTCGTTGTTGAACTTGTGCGCCAGATGAAAAAGCAGACGCACCTTTAGTTGCGTATTCGGGATGTGCTCCATCATTTGGTGGGCTTCCTCGTACATGCCCAAGTAGAACATGCAAACAGCGACATTCAGATTCACATCGGTGGCGTTGAGTAGCTCAAGGGATTTTATGGTTTTGTACTGATCCAATGCCTGTTGGTAGTCGCCGAGGTGGAAACTGCAAAAGGCGATCCATTGGTCGGCGAGTATTTTACGCTCGTCGTCGTCATCTTCGTTGCCAAACTGGTGAGGGATGACACCGGAGTAGATGAGTTACGCTGCTAGAACAGTGAATTTTGTTTTAAGCTCACCTCAAGGAATGCCCGTGCACCGGTGTAGTCGCGTTGTAAAACAAAGTCCTCGAGAGTCGGTAATGACTTTTTCGCCTGCTGGACTGTGGTTGCACTCTGAATATGTCGGGAAGTTGCCGAATCGCTTTTGCCTCGCGAGAGAATCTGACAGGAGGTGTATTTTTTCAAACAGGGCTGTATGGTTGTTTTAATATGAAAATGCTTACCATCTTCTGACACACTGATGCTGGTGTCCTTCTTGAAATGGAATTTTTTTGTTTGGGTTCGTTGCAAAGTATTGCCGAATGTGGTTGTTAGGACAATAGCGCATGGCAACACAATGGCGCTCTTTGTTATCGACAGTGGTTGCCATGGACGATGGTTTACACTTTAATTGTAGCAAATGTTGCAACCATGAGAAGTGGAATTTATTCAAATAAAAGCGCACTGCTAGGAAAAACGTGAGAAGCGTTATTGGGAACAGATTTAAAAATATGAGCTGTGCGATTGACGGCCTTCGGCAGTACAGTTACAAAAAAAAAGTTTGTACTCAGAGTTTTAAGATCTGATCTTCGAATAATTTTGCTCCCAAAACGAAAGAAATCTTTACCAGTAATAAGGCTCTTACAGAGGATCGCCTTTTATTAGAGCGAGATCCTTCATTCGAAATTAGCATTTTAGCTAGAAGAAGAACCAGCTAACAGCAAGAGAAGCCCAAAAGCCATAGGCAGAACTTACACCTGTTGGCATATATGAGAACCCTGTGTTCTGAGGGTAATTAAGAAATTGGAAGGTTAGAGGTTATGTTTCCCTTCCCATTTTGGGATGATGTTTTTTTTAAACACTTTTCCGAGGTTAGGCTTACCTATAACACTCAAAAAGTGCTCGAGTTGTTACTTGTAAATGTTTATTGACTCAGCCTTTGAATTGCTGTTACTTTGGTCCATAACGATCCTTGGAATCAACAAACATGCCCCTACAACAGGCCCTGTCCCTAGCTAGCTGCCTCCAGTTGAGCACTTCAAGTTTGTTGAGGTCGGTTTCTACTTCTGACCTGCCGTTAACTTGGGGGGTTCCTCTACTAGATACGTTCGTTATCTAGTTGGGAATCGAAGACTCTGCCAGCCGGATTATTGATGTCCATTCGCTGTACATACTACATTTCCATCACAAACGTCCAACGCGGAGTTTTTTTGTACAGCAGGTTTATGTCGCCGCACTCAACCAAAGTTCTTGGTTGAGTCATTGTTGATTATTGGTGGAACTACGTCTTCCAAAAGTTTGTTAGTTCTGTAATAAAACGAGTTTTGGTATTGCATTGCTCATGTCGTTATTAGATGGTCTGCTTGCAGATGTGCTGCTATTGCATGTCTTATAGGTCGTAGTTTAGGGATGACTTAGCCTTGGCTAAGTCAGTGGTTGGTAATTTAAAATGCGAGAAGAAAAGTCTTTAAGGTGGTTGGCTTGTCTTGCAATAAAATACTGTAAGGTCAGTGGATGTTAGTATCGAACCCCAAACATGGAAAATGTGTTCAGAATCTGGTTTTAGTTGGACTTTCTGGTGTTAAGTCTCTGGTGTTTAGTCGGCGCTAGTTTGTCTATAGAGGTAACATGTTATTGTTTTCACAATTCTTTAGGCATACATTGATCTGACCAATTTTTGATGACAAGAGTGTGTCCCTTACTAAGTCATCTCCCTCAGCTTTATAAAGTTAACTAATGTAGCGCCTTCCTTGACTGCGGACTAAAGACTACCGTCTACAATTTTTAGGCATGTAAAACATCTAACGCTGAGGTTTTTGACCAGGCCTATTTTGCGCGTGCTGAATGTCAGATTTGTTCTTTAAACCAGAGGTCGTCCTGATTGGAAAAGGAACCAATTGATCAGCTTGGGGCCGTTTCCGATCCCACCGACACACTTCGATTTAATCGTCCTTCTGTCAACGACTATCTGTCATAGTGACTAAGATGTGTATTTGCTTTTATTTTTAACTATTATAGTTCGTGCTTACTACTTAGTTTAAATACTCTTTTCAATGGTTACATTACAGTGCCCTAGATGTTGCCATATATTGGTACAAAATGACTTTCTAATTGATAAAATTGAACAATTGCATAAAGAAATAGTTGAGTTAAAAGATTTTGTTTCTCGTGCCTCAAATAGTTCAGAGTCGCAAGTGATGACACGCTCGCAAACAACCGGTAGAGTCAACGCACCCACTCGTGCCAAAGTTTTAAACTTGCAACATAATACTTCACCGAACCAAGAATTAAATGGTTGCATTTATCGTCATTCAAGCCATCTACGACATGTCAGTCACTTCTTGCTTATGTTTCATCAGCATTTGAAGTGGATGTATCAAAGCTAAAATGCCATAGTTTGATTAAAGAAGGTGTTGATGTAAATGGTCTAACTCATATCAACTTTAAGCTTGGAGTTCCGGAAAATATGATAGATATATTTCTAAATTCAAAAATGTGGCTTACTGGTATTCGCGTGCGCTCTTTTAAATCAGTAGCAAAAAACGAATTGCGAACTCCAAACCTAAACATGCCAACGTAAAAGGTTTGTTTATACCCTATCCCATAGGTGTATATTAGTTTTGATACATAGTTTGTAACATAGAGAAATAATTTTGCTACATATACCTCAAAGTATATGGATCGACTCAGAATCGCTAGCTGAGTCGAATTAGCCATGTCTGTCTGTCCGTCCGTCCGTCTGTCTGTTCGTCACCGATTTTTGGGCCTTGAATTTTGAGATAGGATAATTAAATTTGGTATATAGGATCCTTGTGCGAGTCACCAGAACAAGTGTAAAAAATTGTAAAATCCGCCCACTGCCACGCCCCCTTTTTAGAAAAACGTTTTTTTTTTGGCCAAACCGTAAAGAATTTTAAAAAAGTGTCTATATTTCTATATTTCTATCTATATTTCGTCAGTATAAAGTTTTTTGCCACGCCCACTTTTTGGGGGCGTTTTTAATAAAAAAAACGTTTTTCGGTCAAATTTTAAAATTTTCGAAAAAATGTTGATGCAGAATCATTAGTATTGTTAATATGAACATTTCGTCTATAGACTATTTTAACCCACGCCCTCTTTTTGGGGGCGTTTTTATATTAAAACCATTTTTATACCCTACCCCATAACATATGCAGGAGAAAAACCTTGTCTTTTGTAGAACCATAAAATTTGTTCTGACAATGTCATTTTCTATATTTAAATCTCCATCGTGTTTTAAGCCACGTCCACTTTTTGGGGATATTAGTTTTACAGATGGGATGGGATAGGGTATTCAACGATCCGCACAGTGGATTGTAGCCTTCTCATATGTTTTCTTCTCCTGTTGATGCTGCTGCTGCTGATAATCCGTTGCCAAATGTGTTCTACTCTCTCTCTCTCTCTCTCTCTGTATTATCAAAACATTGGAGGAATGAGAACAAAAACACAAAATTTCTTTCTCGCCGCTATGAATTGTTCCTATGCTATTATCGCTTTGACGGAGACATGATTACATGAAGAAATATTGTCTACGGAATTGTTCACCGACGACTTTGATGTTTACCGGAATGACAGATGTCCAACTCAAACTGGCTGTGAAAGAGGTGGTGGTGTATTGCTTGCTGTTCGATCGCGTTACAAGAGCAAAGAAATTGCATTATGTAATTAGCGTTTCCCAAAGTGTGCTCCGTGGAGCACTTGGTGCTCTGTGAAGGATATCCTGGTGCTCCGCGGCAAAATAAAAAAACACGAAATAGCAAAATTCCATTACACTAGTGACTATTTCATTTTGTGCTTCTGAACTTGTCATTTTAATCGCAGCAATCGAATTTGAAATGCCCATTTTTAAACAAATCGATACAAACAAACAAACTAAAAAAGAGACGTACCCGAGACGACCATATACGCTGACGCTAACTGAAATTTGTACTGGGACGACGTTTCTCTGGTTTTAAACGCGCCCAATAGACTGTTTTTGTTGGGTCGGTATCTATTTATACAGGTTAAAACGAATCGTAGTGCGGTGTATTTAATCTATATTTTGCTTTTAGTGCGTGAATTTTACTTTTTATTTGTTTTTTGTACATTGATGTGACTCTGTGGATCTATCGACGTGAAAAGATCAAAAGATCGTGAGAGATCAAAAATAATAGGTACTATGGATCGCTGGCTAAAGTCTGGGTCGTTAAAAATAACCGCTGAAAACTCCTTAACAGTACCCCCAGTAGTTACTAAAGAGTCAGCAACTGGCAGGTACATAATACAAAACCATATTTGTTTATTTCATAATGGGAAGTTTCCTATCGCTAGAACCGCATTTGTATTAGATGCGTTTTGTTGGATTTATAATATTTTTTTTCTGTTGTTATCCTCAATTCAGATTTGTGAATTTGCTCGTTTTCCATTTATTGTTCTATTCTAGAGCCAAGGAAAATGACGCAATAGAGACAGCGCCGTCAGAACTTTCTGAAGAATTTGAGGCAGACAATGTGGCTAGTACTAGTTCTATGGTGATCAGTACTGTAGAAAAAAAAAAAACAGTAAAAAGGAAGTACCACGATTCATATTTAAATCTTGGATTTGCTGAGACAAGTGACAACAAACCCCAATGCGTAATTTGCGGCAAAGTGTTGCCGAATAGTGCGATGTTTCCAGCAAAAATAAAACGTCATTTTGAGGGGATTCATCCAGATTGCAAAAGCAAACCGACTGATTTTTTAAAAGGAAGTATGGTGAACTTACAAAATTTCAAACAATTATTACTAACCACTCAAAGACAGTGAACGAAAATGCGTTGATGGCGTCCTACTTAGTGAGTTTCCGAGTTGCGCAAACTGGCGAAGCCCATGCAATCGCTGAAAACTTAATCAAGCCATGCGTTAAGGACATTGTTGAGTGTATGTTGGGTGAAAAGGCCAAAAAATTAGTTGACACCGTTCCTTTGTCAAATAACACAATATCACGAAGAATCGGAGACTTAGCAGAGAATGTCAAAACTACGTTACTTTCGCGAATAAAAGTCACAAAATTTTCGCTGCAATTGGATGAATCAACAGATGTTGCAGTGTTGGCTATTTTAATAGTATTTGTGCGCTACCAATACCAACAGTCCTTTCAAGAAGATCTGCTTTTCTGCAAACCGTTGGAAACTACAACAACTGGTGCTGAAATTTTTAAATTAATAGACAATTTCTTTATTGTCAATGATATCCCATGGGTTAACTGCGTGGATGTGTGCACAGACGGTGCCAAGGCCATGACTGGAAAAACGTCCGGTGCCGTCTCAAGAATGAAACAAAATGCCAAGGAATGCAGCAGTAGTCACTGCGTTCTACACCGCCATGCCCTTGCAATGAAAACGAGTGGTGGGTGCACGACTGGGTCGTACGCAACTTTCTCTTTCACAGCAAGTTGGGCGTTAGATCGAATCATAAGCATTTTGATTATTGATGCTAAAATGATATAAATAATGTCGAAATGTATTTATACAAATTTTTACTTCAAAATTTGAAGGAATCGATGTCAATGTGAAAAATAATGATTTTCCGTTTTTGGCCAAAACTGAAAATTCCGTTTAGTAATAGTTGGGCTAAAACTAATTATGTGGAATTGCTTCAAGCTGTAATAGTAGTATATGTACTAAATTTCATTCAATTTGACACAATAGTTTGCGAGATATTAACAATTTTCTTTATATGGCCTAAATGACAAAATCCGTTATATGGATTTTCTCGAAAAAACTGGGTATGCAGTTTTGTTGAAACTGATATGGTTATAGTATATATACAGTTTAATCAAAATCGTTAGAGCCGTTTTCGAGAAAATTGAGGTTATGTGTAATTTTTATATGGCAGGTACCAGTTTTAACATGGCTAAAAGCAAACAAAAAAAATGGCCTAGAATTATGACCAAAACAAGCTTGGATACGAAGTTTGAAGAAAATCGGTCAAGCCGTTTAGGCTGGGGAGACCGTCACGGACAGATGGACCGACGGACCGACGGACGGAATTCCAAAAACCACTTTTTTAGGCTCCGCTATCATCGTAATGTTAGAATCAATCAAAATCTCGAGGTCGAAAATTTTCACGAAAACGATATCTATCTTTCTCTTTGCAAGAGAAAGTTAAAAATACCACTCTCCTTAAAAGAGGTCTTAGACGAAAGCGTGAAAAAAATTAACTTTATTAAATTTCGACCTAAGAATGCAAGGCTATTCAAAGTATTGTGCGATGAAATGGGTAGTCTACATACGTCTTTACTTCTTCACGCAGAAGTAAGGTGGCTTTCTCGCGGCAAAACACTGACGCGGCTTTCGAAATGAGGGCTGAAGTCAGAACCTTCCTTATGAACGACAACTTTGATTTGGGCGACAGATTGTGTAATGAGCGTTGGCTCTTGAAATTATCGTATCTAGCCGATATTTTTAAAAAATTAAATGATTTGAGTGTATCACTTCAAGGAAAGACAATAACTGTTTTCGATGCCAGTGATAAGGTCGAAGCATTTAAAAAGAAAATCAAGTTTTGGGCGAAATCTTTAAAAAAATCGAAACCTAGACAGCTTCCCAATGGTCAGCGAATGTAAAGAGGAAATAGATTTGGGTATTCCTGACGACATTTTAAATGAGTTTCATTTACATCTGCTAAGTTTGCTCGAAAACTTCCAAAGCTACTTTCCGGAAGAATACCATTCAAACATTAAAGAAAATGTGTGGGTTGCAGACCCGTACTCCGCCGCGTTGGAAAAGCCAGCATCTCTGACATCGTTGCAGTTTGAGTTTGAGTGCTTTAAGTCTTTATCAGAATTCTGGTGTATATTGAAGGACGAATTCAAAATTTTTTCAGACAGAGCCAAAATAATTCTTCTGCCGTTTGCAACAACATACAAGTGCGAATCAGGATTCTCCGCCTACGTTGGAACCAAAACAAAATATAGATCCCGTCTCGATGCAGAGCCAGATATTCGGTTGCAGTTGTCCCAAATTCAACCAGATATACAAGCATTATGCAAAACCAAACAGGCACATTATTCTCACTAGATATTGAATTCCTTATGTTCTTTAATTAACATTGTTCTTGTTTTTTTCGTTGATGTTACTTGTTTTACTTGAATTTAATAAAATATAAAAAAAAAATTGAGTACTGCATTTTTTACACATACATAACTGCGAAAATAAAAGTGCTCCGCGAGGAATGTTTGACCTAAAAAGTGCTCCTCGACCAAAAAAGATTGGGAACCGCTGATGTAATACATCGGGTATGATTGAACAAATTTGTGTATGTGTTGATTTTTTTAACTTTCTCTTACAAAGAGAAAGATATTGTTTTGGTGAAAATTTTCGACCTCGAGATTTTGATTGATTCTAACATTACGATGATAGCGGAGCCCAAAAAAGTGGTTTTTGGAATTCCGTCCGTCGGTCCGTCGGTCCGTCGGTCCGTCTGTCCGTAATGGTCTCCCCAACCTAAACGGCTTGACCGATTTTCTTCAAACTTCGTATCCAATCTTGTTTTGGCCATAATTCTAGGCGATTTTTTTTGTTTGCTTTTAGCCATGTTAATAACGGTACCTGCCATATAAAAACTACACATAACCTAAATTTTCTCGAAAACGGCTCTAACGATTTTGATTAAACTTTATATATTCTATAACCATATTAGTTCCAACAAAACTGCATACCCAGTTTTTTCGAGAAAATCCATATAACTGATTTTGTCATTTGGGCCATACCTATAAAGAAAATTGTTAATTTCTCGCAAACTATTATGTCAAATTGAATGAAATTTAAAATATATACTACTACTACAGCTGGAAACAATTCTACATAATTAGTTTTAGCCCAACTAAACGGAACTAAACGGAATTTTTAGTTTTGGCCAATAACGGAAAATCATTATTAATCATATTGACATCGATTCCTTCAAATTTTGAAGTAAAAATTTGTATAAATACATTTCGACATTATTTATATCATTTTAGCATCAATAATCAAAATGCTTATGATTAGATCTAACGCCCAACTTGCTGTGAAAGAGAAAGTTGCGTACGACTCAGTCGTGCACCCACCACTCGTTTATGTCTGGAACTACAGGTCTAATACGTTTATATTTATTTGTTTCATATATTCCTCATAATGCTGATAATGCAATTTATAGAGCTCATGTAAAAAATATTACCAATATTGTTAAACATTTAGATAGCACATCATATGCTGTAGTGTTGGTGATTTCAATTTGACTGATGTCACTTGGGTCTTTTCTCAACACGACAAATGTTCTCTCCCGTTTAATGTTACTAAAGAGAAGGAAATTCAAGTTATTGACACTATGTTTGCTACTAATTTTCGACAACTTAATGATATTTGCAATGCTATTGGTCGTATATTAGATTTAATATTTGTAAATGAAGAACTGGAGGCTTCTGTAAGCAAAGCGGATTTTCTATTGCTTAATAATAGCATTTTCCATGATGCACTGCAAGTATCATTTAATTTATCTATCTTAAAAACATTAAAAACGGATATTGAAAATGTTAAGTTTGATTTTGCTAGAGCGGACTATTGTGCTATTGACAATTTTCTAAAAGTAATAGATTGGAATAACGTATTTAAGCAATGCTTTTAGCGAGTTTAGGGGCATAATTGAACACACAATTTCAATGTTCGTTCCGAAAAAACGAGTAAAACGATCAAATAAACCAATAACAGCTTGTCCAGGTTGAAGAATGCGATGAATAAGGTCTGCAAATTGAGTAAAATTGATGTAACAGCGCGTAGTGAATTTCTACGATTGCGAAAAGAATAGGAGTTTTAAAAAAAAAATTGTTTATAAGCAATATGTTTCATCAGTTGAAGCAAATATTAAACGCGATTCTAAAGTCGTTTGGTCTTTTATTAATATAACTTTGAAAGTCAATTGGAATACCATCCATTATGTCATTTAATGGAACTAATAGTGATGACTTACATACATAGTTCATTGTAATATGTTTGCAACATTTTTCCAGTCAAATTTTGTAAATGAAAATATTGAAATTAATTCATTGTCTAATTATGAACGAATTACTGAGTTAGGATCTATATCTTTAACGGAAGACGACATATTGTTAGAATTATCGTCTCTCAAGTCAAGTTCAAGTATTGCACCCGATAACTTTCACCCTTTGTTTTTTTTTTAATCTTGCAAGTACAGCCTAGCAGATGGTTGGGTGCTGTAGAACGAGGGTAGACTCTGATTGGCGTTAACTTGGCAATGCCCAGTTTTGCAACTCTGACTACACATCAAATGTGCTTATCTTTACCTCCAAGTGGTAACCATCGGGTACTGGTCTCATCCAACCGGATTTGACTTGCTAAACGATAAGTGCGAGTGTTGATAACACGACGAAAAACAGCAACACTATAAACACCCTGGTGAGAATGGCACGGATGAATACCCGGCCTGCTGTCCCAGGCGAACCTAGATGAGCTGCTCTGACATATTCGGACAACAGGTTGTCTAGGAATTTCAAGGGTTAATCAGGCCCCTTGAACAGAGATGGTGGCGGATGAACCGAAAGGCCAACGGCAGCGCTCAATCCCGTAGTGGATACTGATGGCCCCGTGTCCTAGGGCTATCTAATAAATTGGAACTGGCCCTCCAGGTTGGGGGTTGTGCTTTGGGCTAACTACCCACCCACAGAAAAAAAACATGGTTACGAAGCAACCAATAGCCTCGGAAAGGACGGTTTTTATTGTTGACGACCCTGCTAAACGAAAAAAGGACAACGACGTTCGTATCTGCACCTGGAATGTGAGAACATTAAACAGGAGAGGTGCAGGCGAACAACTAGCGGAAGCCCTAAACTGCTACAAAGCAGACATTACTGCCATCCAGGAAATACGATGGGATGGGCCGGGCAAAAAGAGGATGAAAAACTGTGATATATACTACGGACCGTGTTATAGTGAGCAGAAACAGCGACTATTCGGATGCGGATTTGTTATAAGTGCCAGACTTAGGCAAGAAGTCTTATGTTTCCAAGACATTAGCGAACGCATAGTAACAATCCGCATCAAGGCCAAATTCGCCAACATAAGCCTTATATGCGCTCACGCTCCGACGGAAGAAAAAGATGATATAGCTAAGGATTGCTTCTACGAGCTCCTCGACAAAACCTATGAGCGACTACCGAAGTACGATGTTAAAATCGTGCTGGGAGATTTTAACGCAAAGGTAGGAAGAGAAGACATCTTTAGAAGTATTGTCGGAAAACATAGCCTACACGACAACACGTCTGGTAACGGACTTAGGCTAATTGATTTCGCTACGGAACGAAATGCCACTATAGCCAGCACACGGTTTCCTCACCTCGATATCCATAAGGGGACATGGCGGTCTCCAGATCAACGAACGGTCAACCAAATTGATCACATTGCGATAGATAAGAGGCACGCATCCAGTATTTTGGATGTCCGAACATTCCGAGGAGCTAACATCGACACGGATCACTACCTTGTAGCAGCCAAGGTAAGAATGCGGATATCCACCACGCCACAACAATCCAGAAATACTGTAAAAAAATTTAATGTCGGAAGACTGCAATCGCAAGAGACCGCCAAGACCTTCGCACAACGCGTATCCCTTAACCTCTCGATTAACACCATACCACCAGCATCGAATGTCGAAGAGCAATGGCAACGATGCCAACAGGCCATTAGATCAGCCGCAACTGATGTGCTAGGTTTCTCGCGCCCACCAGCAAGAAACCCCTGGTTTGATGAGGAATGCCGACAGATGCTCGCAGCCAAGAACGAGGCCTACAAGGCTAAGCTGCAGGTGAAGACGAGAGCTGCCATTGAGCTCTATAGGCAAAGAAGAAGGGAAGAACATCGGCTTTTCAGCAAGAAGAAAAAAGAGCAAGAAAAGCGCGCGATCGAGGATATAGAGAGGTGCCACTCCAGGAACGATGTTCGCAAGTTTTACCAAAGTGTAAAACGTCAAAGCCAAGGATACAAGGCTCGAACAGAATCCTGTCGAGATGAACAAGGAAATATTGTAGTTGAGACACAGTCGATGCTGAGGATATGGAAGAACCACTTCTGCAGACTGTTAAACGGCGATGACGAACAACATTCCGCTGTCAGGCAGAACGAACCATTCAATATTGGCAACGACAGCGAAAACTGCCAACCACCCGACCTGAGTGAAGTGAGGATAGCAATATCTAAACTCAAGCTTAATAAGGCTGCCGGAAATGAAGGCCTTCCCGCTGAGCTCTATAAGGCCAGCGGAGATGACTTGGTAAGTAACATTCACCAACTCATAAGCCAAATCTGGTCGGATGAAAATATGCCTGAAGAATGGAACCTCAGCATCGTTTGCCCGATCCACAAAAAAGGAGACCCTCTGAACTGCGCCAACTACAGAGGCATAAGTCTCCTCAACATCGCCTACAAGATCCTATCTGCCATAATATGTGAACGCCTGAAACCGTTTACCAACAACCTGATTGGCCCTTATCAGTGTGGTTTTAGGCCAGGAAAGTCCACAACCGATCAAATTTTCACACTTCGGCAGATCCTGGAAAAAACTCAAGAAGTCCAAATCGATACCCACCACCTATTCATCGATTTCAAAGCCGCATATGACAGCATTTATAGAGACGAACTGTACAGAGCCATGTCTAGTTTTGGTATACCGCCCAAACTCGTCCGTTTGTGTAGGATGACGATGGAGAATTCTCGCTGCTCCATCAGGGTCGGAAACGACCTCACCGACACATTCGATACCAAAAAAGGATTTAGGCAAGGCGATGCGCTGTCATGTGACTTCTTTAATCTGATTCTTGAGAGAATTGTGCAAAACTCCAAAGGCAACACCAGAGGCACAATTTTGCAAAAGTCGGTGCAACTACTAGCATACGCTGACGATATTGACATCATTGGTAGGACTCAACGTGATGTCATAGCCACGTTTGCTAGTATAGAGAAGGAAGCGGCGAAAATGGGTTTAGCAGTAAACGAGGGTAAGACTAAGTATATGCTGTCAACACGAAAGGACACACAACATCGACGAATTGGACAGAACGTCACCATTGACAGATATAACTTTGAGGTAGTACGGGACTTTGTCTACCTCGGCTCCGCTATTAACTCTGACAACAACATCTCGTCAGAAATTAAACGAAGAATTACTCTTGCCAACCGCTGTTTCTTCGGGCTAAGAAGGCAATTTAGTAGTAAAGCCCTCACTCGAACTACTAAGGAGATCCTATATAAGACCCTGATCATCCCAGTCCTGCTTTACGGCGCTGAAGCATGGACCGTATCAAAAGCGGATGAAGAAATCCTTGGTAGATTCGAGAGGAAAATTCTTCGAAAAATCTTCGGTCCCGTTTGCGTTGACGGGCTATGGAGACGAAGATTCAACCAAGAACTAGCTGTACAGCGACATGCCCCTGGTCAAAAAACTCCGCATTGGACGTTTAAGATGGCTAGGACATGTAGAACGAATGGACACCAATACTCCGGCTCGCAGAGTCTTCGATTCCCAGCCAGACGTCGGACGCAGTAGAGGAAGACCTCGCCTTAAGTGGCGCGCACAAGTGGAAACCGACCTCAACCAACTTGGAGTGCGCAACTGGAGGCAGTTAGCTAAGGACCGGGCTAATTGGAGAGGCATGTTGGTTGAGGCCCAGGTTCATCCCGGACTGTAGCGCCACTTAAGTAAGTAAGTAAGATTATTGAGCGATTGCTTATGAGGTCTCGACTATCATCTAAGTGATAATCGTTTTCAAAGTAACTGAATGACCCGGTTCACCCTAATGGCGATATTGTGGATGGGGACTTTCTGAATCACTTTTATCAACGTACTACGTACTGAACTTCAAGCTTGACGACTATTAAATCTCGTATTTACCGTATGACGAATGACGAAACCCATTCAAATGGCATATTTGCCGATAGTTTGATGCTGTTCGTGCAAAAAGATGAACTCCTGGACACCTTTGTGTCAATGAAAAATAAAAAGACGGCGGAGAGGATAGTATTCCAGACCTGCGTCTGGTGGATACAACTGCCAATAGAAGCTGTCGATATTTTCACCACCATCCTTAAAAATGCAAATTATCTTTTGCATTCTTGAAAAACTAACCTGATTTTTCCAAAATAATTTTATTTTCCTAGACCCACTTAATCAGATCTATAATGTCTATCTTTTCGAATACCTTGCTTGCATTCAGCAGAAGTCTTATTGATCAAAGAACAGCAGGGTTTGTTTTGTCCTTTAGAAAATAAAATTATTTCGGAAAATCAGGTTAGTTTTCGAGCTTGTGGATCACTGGACAGCATGGACAGCCATTGGTGGTGGGATGTGAAGATAAATATTCTGGTAACTGGCTTGACGGCAAAAGGACTTGATGCAAAATCTTGTCAAAACAAGCGCAAAAATGCTGCTTTTCCCACCATGGTGTTGGTTTTACCTTTCGATGAGCTATATCATCAAATCATCTGTGTACCTGTTGCTGCGGAAACTTCCAGATACTCAGTAAGCCTACGATTTATCAGCTATTCCATAACCTCTTTGCCTCTTTCCATAACCCCAAGATTTGTAGGTACTGGTTGGAAAACAGCAAATTTCCATTCATCCTGATGAGTAGGGCAGATAGAAAACGTTACGGATTAGTTTTGTTAGTTTTTGATAGAATATTAGAGGAACACCTCTTCAGACCAATGAAGGATATACCATCTGTACCCGCGGATTTGAAAATATCGAGATCAAGTAAAAGTCTTCCAACTGTACGATTACGAAAGTGGATTTGTCCCATTGAATGATCTACGTTCACCTAATAGTAGGTAGAGGTTGGCAACAATCAGACTGGCCACAATCTATCAAGCTCCTGTAAGCTTCCTTTCATTGCTTCCCTGTTTTTAAAACAATCAGGAAGTTTGGTTTGCGAATGATCGCCAAGGTGAATTAAATTTATCTGTGTTAAGTAACGACACATCTAACAGATGCTAGCAGCCAAAAACGAGGCCTGCAAGGCTAAGCTGCAGGTGAAGACGGGAGCTGCCAATGAGCTCAATAGGCAAAGAAATAGGGACGATATATAGAGGTGCCGCTCCAGGAACGATGTTCGCAAGTTTTACCAAAGTGTAAAACGTCAAAGCCAGTAATACAAGACTCGAACAGAATCCAGTCGAGGTAAGATCGTATTTGAGGCACAGTCTATGCTCAGAATATGGTAGAACCACTTTTGCAGACTGCTAAACGGCGATGGCGAATAATATCCCGCTTTCAGCCAGAACGAACTATTCAGTATTAGCGACGACAGCGAAAACTACCTATCATCCTATCTAAGTGAAGTGATGATAACAAAATTCAGAATTAAGCTTAAGAAGGCTTCCGGAAACAACGGCATTTCGCCGAGATTAATAAAGTCAGTGGAGATGACTTGGTAAGTAAAATTCACCAACTCAGCAACATTTGGTTGGATGAAAGTATGCCTGAGGAATGGAACCTCAGCATCGTTTGCCCGATTCAGAAAAGAAGAGACCCTCTGAACTTCGCCAACTACAGTGGCATAAGTCTCCTCAACATCGCCTCTAGGCTCGTCAGACCACTGTATCGTATCGGCTAATTTCTCGTACTCCAACAAATTCCAAAAAGAACCGTATGGCACTACGGTAAAGCCAACTGGGAAGCTCTTAACGGTTTCTTTAAGAATTTTAACATTATGCTTCCTCGATAACGACGTGGATGCTACTGCCGATGCAATAACGAACATCATTCTCCTTGGTATAAAATCCTTTATCCCTCACCGGGTAAAGAGTATCGAACCTTAGGCAAACGGGTGGTATGAATCTAGCTGCAAAGAGGCTGTTAGGCTGAAAGAGTTATGTTTTCGGTTATATAAGACCAATCCTACTGAGGAAAACCGACCAGAGCCAGAAATGACTTGAATGCTCGCAACAAGCGTGTCAAATTCTCCCACGACCAAAAGCTGAGGCAAGAAATTCTACTATGTCCCAAAGGTAGTAAAAACTTTTGGTCGTTTGTCAAAAAACATTAAGAATTCGACCTCATCTTCCATTCCAACGCTCAATTACAATGACATTCCAGCTGTCACCTTTTTAGACAAAGCCAATCTGCTCGCTGCCCATTTTGCAGCCAGTTCCACGTTACCAGATTGTGCCCAGTCACCTCCTGTACTTGAGAACGAAGAACATTCTATGGGACCTTTTTCCACTTTCGTACTCGTACAGTCGCAAGAGTATTAATCGATCTTGACATACACAAATCAGCTGGTCCAGATGGTATCTCCCCCATTATTCTGAAGAGGTGTTCTTCAACGCTGGCAAAACCACTGCGTAAGCTGCTCCATCTGTCCTATTCATCAAGACTCTTTCCGAGTCGATGGGAAACTGCATTTGTCCAGCCTGTCCTCAAAAATGGCAAATCTTCTTCTATCTCCAACTACCAACCAATTGCACTTACCTACCTTCTTTCATGGAAACACTGATAAACCGTCAGCTTATGAAATATCTTGAATCACGAAAACTCCTCAATGACCGACAATATGGTTTTCGTAGCAACAGGTCCACTGGTGATTTAATATCATATCTCACCGAAAAGTGGAACCAATCAATCCACCTTGGTGGCGAAAACAAGATCGTTGTACTTGATATTTCAAAGGCATTTGACAGGGTTTCGCATCAAGCCCTTTTGTCGAAAATGCGTGCTTTTGGTATCGATGATACTCTTCTTCAATAGATTAGAAACTACCTCTCTAAACGTTCAATTCAAGTAGTTTTGGACGGTACTCACAAAATAAATGCTGGTGTTTCTCAAGGCTCCGTTTTGTTTTATGACCAATTGTCTGCAACTTCTAATCCAATCCATTCCTTCGCTGATGACAGTACCCTCAGCTTTTCATATTCGTTCTCGAATTCACGCCCTTCATTTTCGGATGTGGAACAAAAAAGACAAAATATGTTAAGTTCATTAAATGTTGACCTCTACAGCATAATTTAATGGGGTAAATCTAATGGAGTGGAATTTATTGATTCCACAACGCAATGCTGTCTTCTGTCATCCAAGCGAAACCAAATTTTACAGCCACTATCCATGAATGGCACTTGCATCGTCAAAAACGAATGTGTGTTAGTGACGACTTTCGTTGGAACGACCACGTATTTCAAATCGCTAAAAATGCAGCGAAATGTATAGGTTTCCTTAGCCGATGCGAGAAATATTTCACCCCTTTTGATCTGGCCTCAAAGCTTACATACGCGCCAAACTTGAGTTCAACGCTCACATATGGTCAGGTGCAGCCATAACATAATTGCACCTACTAGATTGGATACAAAAGCGTGCGATAAAATTGATAGGAGATCCATCCATAGCGAACTCCATAGTTTCGATCGAACATCGTAGGAATGTCTCCTGCCTTACACTCTTTTACTGCTATTACAACAACAAATGCTCTAACGAAATAGCCAGCTGCATTCCGCCCCTTCAACAATTCAACCGTAATACACGCCGTACCACGAATGCTAATCAGTTCATCCTCAAGCCTATCTTCGGACGTACTATGAAATATAGAGATTCATTCCTTAACCGAACAACATGAATGTGGAATGGAATGCTTAACCAAACTCAGTTTTTCCTCTCCATTAAAATTTACAGAAATTCAAAACCAACGCACATCGGTATCTCCTCTTCTGTTCTCCGCTATTTCATTAATGCCCGCGCTGTGCTTAAACACCATAAGGGTATTAATAAACCCCTTAGCGCGCGCCAATTATACAAAAACAAAATTTGTTGGAAGAAGTCCGGAAAGTGCTAACTCAAAAGACGGTTTCTTCACGATGGAAGATCCTCAGGGGAAGGTGGATTCGATAGTTGATATTTTCCAGATCGAGTATAAGGTGCACAAGGGTCCTCATTACGTAAAGTGATTATGGTTTGACGATACCATTTTGACGGCATATCGTGCATCACGTAAGATCGTCGTTTTTTTCTGTCGGCGATATCATTTTATTTTCACTTAAAACAATAATCGTCAAATCACAGACGAATATTGAACGGTTGCTTATGAGGTCTCGACTATCATCTAAGTGATAATCGTTTTCAAAGCAACTGAATGGCCCGGTTCACCCTAATTGCGATACTTTCTGAATCACTTTTATCAACGTACTACGTACTGAACTTCAAGCTTGACGCCTATTAAATCTCGTTTTTACCATATGACGAATGACGAAACCCATTCATTCAAATGGCATATTTGCCGATAGTTTGATGCTGTTCGTGCAAAAAGATGAACTCCTGGACACCTTTGCTGTCGATATTTTCACTACCAACCTGATTTTCCGAAATAATTTTACTTTCCTAGACCCACTTAATCAAAGCTATATTGTCTATCTTTTCGAATACCTTGCTTGCATTCAAGAAAAGGCTTATCGATCAGAGATCAGCAGGGTTTGTTTTGTCCTTGAGAAAATAAAATTATTTCGGAAAATCAGGTTAGTTTTCGATCTTGTGGATCATTGGACAGCATGGACAGCCATTGGTGTTGGGATGTGAAGATGAATATTCTGGTATCTGGCTTGACGGCAAAAGGACTTGATGCAAAATCCTTTAATAACAAGCGCAAAAATGCTGCTTTTCCCACCATGGTCATCCGTGGACCTTTTGCTGCGGAAACTTCCAGATACTCAATAAGCCTACGATTTATCAGCTGTTCCATAACCTCCTTCCCTCTTTCCATAAGTTTTGTTGGTACTGGTTGGAAAACCGCAAATGTCCATTAACCCGTATGAGTAGGGCAGATAAAAAACGTTACGAAAAAGTTTTGTTAGTTCTTGAAAGAATAGTAAAGGAACACCTCTGCAGAAGATTGGAGAATATACCATCTGTACCCGCGGATTTGTAAATATCGAGATCAAGTAAAAGTCTTCCAACTGTACGATTACGAAAGTGGATTTGTCCCATTGAATGATCTACGTTCACCTAGTAGTAGGTAGAGTTTGTCAACAATCAGACTGCCCACAATCTATCAAGCTCCTGTATGCTCCTTTAGGGTATGCTTCCCTGTTTTTAAAACAATCAGGAAGTTTGGTTTACTAGAAGAATGATCGCCAAGGTGAATTTAATTTATCTGTGTTCAGTAACGACACATCTAACAGATGCTAGCAGCAAAAAACGAGACCTATTTACAATTTGGAAACTCATTATTCTTTTTTAACCAATTGTCTTAATCGTATAACTATAATTTGTTTATATCATTTTCTTTTTCATGTTCATTTAACGAAATGTCAAATCTGGCAGACGGCAGAATTGTCATGTCCGTATTCTCAAGCAAAAACATTGTACATACTACTTAAAATGAAAAAAAAAATAAAGAATCTACTTATCTATCTATATATCTATCTACAAAGGAACTTGAAACACCGTTGGAGATTTTCTGTTACTTCTTCGATTCAGAGATTATAAATATGATTGTTGAAGAAATCATTCGGTCATCACTAACGGAAAACATCGCTAGTCAGTTTATATTCAGCATATCCATCACTATCTTGGAATTTTGATCTACATGTCAATTTATCGGCACCCGAATATAAAAAGCTACTGGGGTATAAATGCATTTGGACCTGTAAAACACTTCATGTCGCGAAACAAGTTTGAAGAAATCAAAAAATACTTCTCATTGCGGGATGAGAGTAAGCGAATCAATAGAAGGGTGAACCAGGATACGATTCACTGTATCGCACGCGTACATTTTTAGATCATCTTAACCATAGATTTGATTCCGTACCAAAGCAAGCACGACTCTGTGTAGATGAACAAATGTGCAGCACGAAAATGAGGCACCACCTTCGGCAGTATATGCCCAATAAGCCTCATAAGTGGGTCATCAAGCTGTTTGTGTTGTGCGATTGATTTGGTTATGCCTACCGGTTTGAAATCTATAGTGGTGCAGATGAAAACGTGATCTTGCCTGCTCATCCAGATCTTGAAGCTGCGGCCAACATTGTTGTACGCCTGACAAAAACGGTACAAAGTTTCAAAAACCACATAATTTATTTCGACAACTTTTATACGTCTTTACCTTTGATGGTTTATTTTCGTGCTAAAGGGATATAGCGCTAGTACAGTGCGTGTTAATCGCATTCCAAATTGCAAGCTACCGAATGACATTGCAATCAGGAAACAGCGTAGGGGTTTTTCAACTGAGTATGTCGGTTCGTTGAGGGCTCAGTGGCGCGATGGTTAGTGCGATGAACTGCCGCGCAGGAGGTCTGGGTTCGATACCCAGCCGTAGCAACACCTAAATGATTTTTCACTGGCCCTCCTCTCGTGATGATCTGACAAATCATCCGAGTAGTATCAATTGTCAAGAATAGCTTATCTCAACTTAGCCGTTCGGAGTCGGCATAAAACAGGAGGTCCCGCCATCGTGCAAGAACTACACACGCACACATGAATGGTTGTGAGAAAGCTAGGCCCTGGGTACTAACGAGCCTGTTGCGCCAAAAATTTGTATTTGTATGTCGGTTCGTTATGTGGCTTCGATGTAGCAAATGTATTATGGAAAGACAATAAAGCCGTTTGCTTACTGTCCACTTATGTGGGTGTTAAGCCATTTTTGAAATTAAATGCAAATGAAGGAATAGCTAAGATAGCTCGTTACGATAGGAAATCTAAAAGATACATAGAGGTTCATTGTCCCCAAATAATTCGGTAATATAATGCGCACATGGGCGGTTTAGACCTCATGGATGGACTTATGGGTCGTTATCATAGTCGAACAAAAACACGGGATTCCATGACTCGAATTTTTTACCATTTGGTTGATATGGCAACGACAAATGCCTATGTTTTATACAGGGGCATCAAAAAGGAAAACAAAAGCACAGAAAAAATGTTTAAACCTTCCGGAGTTTCGCGAATCAATTGCGGCTGGTTTGGTGACATTTCAAAGCAAGCATAAACGCGATCGCCCATTCCGTGATTCTGGTCGGAAAATTCCGTCACCATCATCACAACGAACTGCACAACCAGGTTGGGCAATGCAATCTCCATCCACACCGAGATCTTCAAAGCCATCGCTCACAGTTGGTGAAAAATCAAAGCATCCAATTTCGGATATACGTTTTGATGGAGTCAACCATTTTCCTGTTTGGATGAGTCGAGACCGTGGCAAGAGATGGTTCAAGCACTGTAAGAAATCGCAAACACAATGTATGTGCACAAAATGTAATCTGCACTTATGCTGTACGGCAAATAAAAATTGTTTCTTTGAGTATTATAATCAAAAATAAAAATAAACTCAGATATGTAAAAATTCACTTAAAACCCCAAGAGTGCCTTGAGGCACTTATTTACTCCCCCCCCCCTTTTACAGGTAAACTACAATTAGTAGACACTTTTTGAGGTCATTTTTGAACTTAGGAGCTACCAAAAAATATTATCAAACATAGTTTCTGCTAATATTCTTCAAATGGGTCTAAGAGGGTTTAGAAGGCTTTTGGAAACGAAGGCCTTTTGCCGTCCTTAATTAATTCGGTGGAGATGACTTGGTAAGTAACATTCACCAACTTATAAGCAACATTTGGTTGGTTGGAAGTATGCCTGAAGAATGGGGCCTAAGCAATAAGTCTCATTAACATCGCCTACAAGAATCTATGTGCCGTAATATCATCAGGATCGGAAACGATCTCACCGACACATTCGATACCAATTAAGGATTTAGGCATTATATCACGTGACTTCTTTCATCTGACTCTTGAGAGGATTGTGCAAAACTCCCGAGCCAACACCAGAGGCGGAATCTTCCAAAAATAGGTACAACTACTAGCATACGCCGACGATATTGACATCATTGGTAGGACTAAACGTGATGTCATAGCCACGTTTGCTAGTATAGAGAAGAAAGCTTCAAAAATACAGTAATTGACTCCCCATGTGGAGTTTCCTACATGGGCGATGCACTTAAGACGAGGTTTTCCTATATTTCGTCGTCCATCTGGTTGCTAGTCTGGTTGCATGTGGGAGCATTCGTGTCCATTTGCTACATCTATCATCAACTTAACCATCAACAAAGATTATGAATTCTATACAGATGACGCACTCCATATAAGAAAAATTGTTCTATGGCGGGTCGTGCTGACACAGGCCGCCATATGTTTTTGTTCTTGTTTTTCATGTATTTTCATGCACACCGCCCGCCCGTACCATGAAGATGAAATGCGTCATCTGTATAGAATTCATAATCTTTGCCATCAATTACGTAATTTTTTAGCCAAGAAATCGCCACTATACATATTGACTTTAAATCGTCAATTATCACTCTGAACTGATTGACAAGTTTGGACATACCTCTAGTTCGCCCATATAAATCCAAAAGTGGCATTTAAATCGATAAATAGGCTCTCGAAGTTCGTTGTGGATTGAATCATAAGACTTCTATCCTAAGTCTGCAGCTTATGATAAGTCAGCATCCGATTAGTCACTGTTTCGGCTGCCCACTTTAACGCACAAACCGTTTTTCATATTCCTTTCGCCCGATCCATGCAATCATATTTCCAGGATGGCAGAAATGTCTGCTTTTATAACCTCCACTAGTTATTTGGTATAGCATTTCAAGTGAAAGCAAGCTGTACCTTCTCCATATGAAATCCTTTCCTATGGTCTTTGTGGCTTTGTAACAATGAAACTTATCAGTTAATAACACTTCTTTACAAATCCTTGACTGGATTTGTCCTTAGTGGCTGGTGATTTGGTGAACCTAGTGACTTCACATGTGTCACTCAAGCCTTAGTTCTGTTTTTGGAACCACCAATTAAGCTTAGGTCATGTCTATCATCACTATGTACGCAACTATTGAAAAACTGTATAGTATTCCAAAAAGCATTCCCATTAAAACTCTATTGTCTTCTTGCAACTAAGCAAAAAAGTATTCCCTCACACCACCTCTCCACCACCAAATTCCTCACCCATTAATATTTTTTTGTTCGCAAGCCATCCTCCTGCCACGGTTTCACATTTCCACCCTATCCACTCATAAATCTAATTTTCTGCACCATAAACTTTCGACAGCAATAACGGCAAAACATTACAATCCAAATTGATGACCAGGTAACTTTCCAAAAAAGAAGCGCAAAACAATCCAATGAATTCCTAAAAGGCTATAATCCCCCAGGCGAGCTTCTTATTGCCCCACTTCATAGCCTTCTCCGTTTCAATTAGCACATCACCTAACCTATACAACAAAACACTTTGCCATCCTATATCTTCAAGGATACTTCATCGAATCGATTTGCAACAACAGAATGCATAAACCAAGAATTGCCAATTGAAAAAGTTCCTAACCCACCCACCCAAAGAGTGCACAATTGCACTTGGCCAAACTTGTCTCAAAATCTTGAACATCTTATCCCTAATTAAGGGTTTGGTGGATAGTTGCGAAAACTCAAGCTGCACAGAAAAAAAACAGAAAATAAATCCACAGGATACCTCCACCGCAGTGTATCTCCTTTCTGAAATCAATAAATATTAAATTTAAAGCATCGCCAATGGTGGAATCCTGTGTGTGTGTCCTCGCTGGTATATATTCGACGATGGTTTGGGTTGCCATAGAAATCATCGGATTCGAAAATCTAATGATTTGTAAAGTCTACGATAAGGCAACAGAAGCTGAGAACAAAGTTTTTGGTTAAAATGGTTTTGCTGCTCCGTATGGACGGAATTTCCTTCGATGAGTTAAGGATCTTAGGAAACATGGTACTTTCACTGTCTGATCTGAGGTTTGCAGTGGCTTTGTGGGTTTTTCAGTGGTGTACGTGAATGTTGTCATTGCGGTGTATTGCATGTGGAGATTTTGATTATTTTGCATAAAAACTGGATACAAAAGGATGCAAGAAGTTTAAATCGGATGAGTATTATCGATGGAATATTAGGAATTAAGTGTTAGTTATAGGAATCATTGAAAACCGCTATTGGCATTTCTGTAACCTATTTCTTGGAAGTTTTGATTCAAAGATCCTCTTAGCTGGACCATTATTGTCCATTCGCTTGATGTGGCCGAGCCAATATAGTCGATGTGTTTTGGCTCTTTGAACTACATCCACATCTTGGTACAGATGTGCACAGGACCAAAAATCCGCCGAAGTATTTTTCTTTCGAAGGAGCACAGTATCAGCTCTCCCTTCTTGCTTGCAGGATGAGGGTTTTGTAGAGCACACATTTCATCCTTCGATTTGGGAGTTTTGAACCCAGTTGTTTCGCCAAACTGAAATAGCAGCGGTTTCCTAGGATAATTCTTCGCCGGATCTCCACTAGGGTGTCATTCGTGGAGTTTATGTTAACTCCGAGGTAGGTGAATTCCTTAACTACCTCGAAATTGCTGCTACCAATAGTGACGTTTGTCCTAGGCGGTGGACAGATGCTTGTTTGTTCGAGGATAGCATGTACTTAGTCTTGTCCTCATTTACTTCAAGGCCAACAGATTTCGCCTGTTCTTCAATCGAAGAGAACGCTTTTTTCACGGCACGTTGGAAGCGCCCGATGATTTCAATAACGTCCGCATAGCACAGCAGCTGGACGCTGGACGGACCTGTTGAAAATAGTGACTTCCGTGTTAACACATGCCCTGCGCACTATCTGCTCCAGTGCGAGATTGAAGAAGTCACATGATAGCGCGTCTCCTTGCCGAAATCCGGTGCATGTTTGGAATAGTTCGGAGGAGCTACTTCAAAACTGCACGTTGCAGCGCGTGTTTTCCAGCGTCACGCGACACAACTGAATCTGTTTTGCCGGGATTCCGAATTCGGCCATCGCCATATAGAGCTCCTGACGATGTATGCTATTATAGGCGGCTTTGAAGTCGATGAATAGGTGGTGAGTTTCGACTTGATCATTTCCAGGATTTGCCTCAGTGTGAAAATTGGTCTATAGTCGATCTGCCGGGCCGGAAGCCACACTGGTACGTGCCGATTAGTGTGTTGTAGGACGGTTTAAGACGTTCATACAGTACGTTGGATAGGCACTTGTATGCGACATTTAGCAGGGATATGCCTCGATAGTTCTTGCAAGGCATAGGATGGGGCATATGGAGCTGATAGTCCAGTCATCGGGCATGTTTTCTTCCACCCATACTTGGTAGATGATTCGGTGCATGTTCCCTACCAAAACATCACCACCGCATTAAAAAAGCTCCGCTTATAAGCAATCACAACCTGCGGCCATGTCCTTCCAATGGACATTCTAAGTAGATATGACTGCTCGACAGACGTACTTTCAGTTTGTGAAAACTTCATATACTTTAAATTCAAAGCTAGGATAATACAATTTGTCCACAATTACCGTTTTCATTATGGGTGGAAGCAAAATTCAAAATCCGTTCACCTCCAGAAAAACATTTAGACAATTCTAGTGATCACAAGATCTTGTGATTTGACACTACTGGATTACTTTCTATGAGGGTATTTGAAATCTCCTGTTTATGTTGATCGTTCCGTTCTCAGTGTGGTTTCAGGCTGATTTTGGAAAAAAAACTTAAGAAGTCGAAATCGATACCCACCACCTATTTATCGATTTCAAAACCACTTACGACAGCATTTATAGAGACGGGCTATGCAGTGCCATGTCTAGTTTTGGTTTACCTCCCAGTCAGTGCAGGATGACGATGGAGAATTCTCGCTGCTGCATTCGACCCTGATGCAACAACTTCACCGACACAGTCAATATCAAGAAAAGGATTTTGGCAAGGCGATGCTCTATCATGTGACTTGTTTAATCTGATTCTTGACAGGATTGTGCAAATTTTCCAAGCCAACACCAGATTCTCAATCTTCCGAAAATCGTTGCAACTACTAGCATACGGCGTCTATAAAGACATCATTGGTAGGACTCAACGGGATGTCATAGCCACGTTTGCTAGTATAGAGAAATAAGAGACAAAAATGGATTCAGCAGTAAATGAGGATAAGACAGAAATAACTTTGACATAGTAGGGGACTTTGTCTACCTGGGCTCTGCTATTAACTCTGACAGCAACATTTCGTCAGAAATTAAACCAACCGCTGTTGTATACGGCTCAGAAAACAATTTTGTAGTAAAGCCTTCACTCGAACTACTGAGGATATCCTTTATAAAATACTGATCATCCCATTCCTGCTATGAAGACGAAGATTCAACCAAGAACTATACGAGCTGTATAGCGACATACTCCTGGCCAAAAAACTTCGCATTGGACGTTTAAGATGGCTAGGACATGTAGAACGAATGGACACCAATACTCCGGCTCGCAGAGTCTTCGATTCCCACAGACGTCGGACGCAGTAGAGGCAGACCTTAACCTGCTTGAAGTGCGAAACTTCAGGCAGTGAGCTTAGGACTGGGCTAATATGAGAGGCATTTTGGTTGAGGCCCAGGTTCATTCCAGAATGTAGCGCCACTTAAGTATGTAAATTGGTAGTTCGTGTATATTTTGGGGATTGGGGATTTTCGATAGTTTGTCATTTGTCTTGATTCTTGAGGGTGGACCGTTGGGCGTTAACATTTTGATATTATAAGTCGTTGGTGTATTCTGGCCTTCTGCCTTTTACCCTATTGATTATTCTGATTAGTCTTACAAGAGTATACAACCTTATTATAGACTACTTCTAATTTAACAATTTTAATTTTTTTAAAAATGAATGAAACTGAATGATACTTTAAATCAAAGAATTTACTTTTTATAGTGATTTCATAATAGCAATTTTAGCATATGATCTATTCATATTAAAGTCAATTGAGTTTTTATGAGAATTGTTATTGACACAAGCCGTAGTTATAGGATCATTTCTTCCATAATTTGTTCTATGATTAGAGATATAAAAAAAATAATCTTCTCTAGGCCGAAGGATGCGTGAAGGAGCATAAACTTTAAACATCGATAGTAAATGCGAACAATCTATATGAGCTGTTATTTCATCATGAGCGAAAAGTATTGAGTAATATTTTCTTCTTTTGGAAATAGTTTTTAAATTTATTAGTTCACATCTTGCTTCATATGAAGGCATATTATGGTTCCAATTGGAAAGAATCATTAAGTTGGTAGTAGTCGATCTACCACTTACGAAACCATGCTGAAATTGTGCGGCATATATCTTCTTGTTTACAAGAGCTTCAAATATTTTTGGAATTAATTGCAATTTAGCTATAGGTCTATAATTATCAACTATTCTTTTAGATCCCGATTTATGTATTGGTGTTATTTATGAATATTTCCAGCACTCAAGAAATTCACCTGACTGAAGAGATATATTAAATATAACTTTCAGTGGATAAGCTAGGCTGTACTTACTTACTTACTTAAGTGGCGCTACAGTCCGGGATGAACCTGGGCCTCAACCAACATGCCTCTCCAATTAGCACGGTCCTTAGCTAACTGCCTCCAGTTGCGCACTCCAAGTTGGTTGAGGTCGGTTTCCACTTGTGCGCGCCACTTAAGGCGAGGTCTTCCTCTACTGCGTCCGACGTCTGGCTGGGAATCGAAGACTCTGCGAGCCGGAGTATTGGTGTCCATTCGTTCTACATGTCCTAGCCATCTTAAACGGCCAATGCGGAGTTTTTTGACCAGGGGCATGTCGCTGTACAGCTCGTATAGTTCTTGGTTGAATCTTCGTCTCCATAGCCCGTCAACGCTAACGGGACCGAAGATTTTTCGAAGAATTTTCCTCTCGAATCTACCAAGGATTTCTTCATCCGCTTTTGATACGGTCCATGCTTCAGCGCCGTAGAGCAGGACTGGGATGATCAGGGTCTTATATAGGATCTCCTTAGTAGTTCGAGTGAGGGCTTTACTACTAAATTGCCTTCTTAGCCCGAAGAAACAGCGGTTGGCAAGAGTAATTCTTCGTTTAATTTCTGACGAGATGTTGTTGTCAGAGTTAATAGCGGAGCCGAGGTAGACAAAGTCCCGTACTACCTCAAAGTTATATCTGTCAATGGTGACGTTCTGTCCAATTCGTCGATGTTGTGTGTCCTTTCGTGTTGACAGCATATACTTAGTCTTACCCTCGTTTACTGCTAAACCCATTTTCGCCGCTTCCTTCTCTATACTAGCAAACGTGGCTATGACATCACGTTGAGTCCTACCAATGATGTCAATATCGTCAGCGTATGCTAGTAGTTGCACCGACTTTTGCAAAATTGTGCCTCTGGTGTTGGCTTTGGAGTTTTGCACAATTCTCTCAAGAATCAGATTAAAGAAGTCACATGACAGCGCATCGCCTTGCCTAAATCCTTTTTTGGTATCGAATGTGTCGGTGAGGTCGTTTCCGACCCTGATGGAGCAGCGAGAATTCTCCATCGTCATCCTACACAAACGGACGAGTTTGGGCGGTATACCAAAACTAGACATGGCTCTGTACAGTTCGTCTCTATAAATGCTGTCATATGCGGCTTTAAAATCGATGAATAGGTGGTGGGTATCGATTTGGACTTCTTGAGTTTTTTCCAGGATCTGCCGAAGTGTGAAAATTTGATCGGTTGTGGACTTTCCTGGCCTAAAACCACACTGATAAGGGGCAATCAGGTTGTTGGTAAACGGTTTCAGGCGTTCACATATTACGGCAGATAGGATCTTGTAGGCGATGTTGAGGAGACTTATGCCTCTGTAGTTGGCGCAGTTCAGAGGGTCTCCTTTTTTGTGGATCGGGCAAACGATGCTGAGGTTCCATTCTTCAGGCATATTTTCATCCGACCAGATTTGGCTTATGAGTTGGTGGATGTTACTTACCAAGTCATCTCCGCCGGCCTTATAGAGCTCAGCGGGAAGGCCGTCATTTCCGGCAGCCTTATTAAGCTTGAGTTTAGATATTGCTATCCTCACTTCACTCAGGTCGGGTGGTTGGCAGTTTTCGCTGTCGTTGCCAATATTGAATGGTTCGTTCTGCCTGACAGCGGAATGTTGTTCGTCATCGCCGTTTAACAGTCTGCAGAAGTGGTTCTTCCATATCCTCAGCACCGACTGTGTCTCAACTACAATATTTCCTTGTTCATCTCGACAGGATTCTGTTCGAGCCTTGTAACCTTGGCTTTGACGCTTTACACTTTGGTAAAACTTGCGAACATCGTTCCTGGAGTGGCACCTCTCTATATCCTCGATCGCGCGCTTTTCTTGCTCTTTTTTCTTCTTGCTGAAAAGCCGATGTTCTTCCCTTCTTCTTTGCCTATAGAGCTCAATGGCAGCTCTCGTCTTCACCTGCAGCTTAGCCTTGTAGGCCTCGTTCTTGGCTGCGAGCATCTGTCGGCATTCCTCATCAAACCAGGGGTTTCTTGCTGGTGGGCGCGAGAAACCTAGCACATCAGTTGCGGCTGATCTAATGGCCTGTTGGCATCGTTGCCATTGCTCTTCGACATTCGATGCTGGTGGTATGGTGTTAATCGAGAGGTTAAGGGATACGCGTTGTGCGAAGGTCTTGGCGGTCTCTTGCGATTGCAGTCTTCCGACATTAAATTTTTTCACAGTATTTCTGGATTGTTGTGGCGTGGTGGATATCCGCATTCTTACCTTGGCTGCTACAAGGTAGTGATCCGAGTCGATGTTAGCTCCTCGGAATGTTCGGACATCCAAAATACTGGATGCGTGCCTCTCATCTATCGCAATGTGATCAATTTGGTTGACCGTTCGTTGATCTGGAGACCGCCATGTCCCCTTATGGATATCGAGGTGAGGAAACCGTGTGCTGGCTATAGTGGCATTTCGTTCCGTAGCGAAATCAATTAGCCTAAGTCCGTTACCAGACGTGTTGTCGTGTAGGCTATGTTTTCCGACAATACTTCTAAAGATGTCTTCTCTTCCTACCTTTGCGTTAAAATCTCCCAGCACGATTTTAACATCGTACTTCGGTAGTCGCTCATAGGTTTTGTCGAGGAGCTCGTAGAAGCAATCCTTAGCTATATCATCTTTTTCTTCCGTCGGAGCGTGAGCGCATATAAGGCTTATGTTGGCGAATTTGGCCTTGATGCGGATTGTTACTATGCGTTCGCTAATGTCTTGGAAACATAAGACTTCTTGCCTAAGTCTGGCACTTATAACAAATCCGCATCCGAATAGTCGCTGTTTCTGCTCACTATAACACGGTCCGTAGTATATGTCACAGTTTTTCATCCTCAATAACGCTCAATAATCGTCTGTGATAAAATGCCGACAGAAAAAACGACGATCTTATGTGATGCACGAAGTACCGTCAAAATGTTATCGTCAAACTATAATCACTTTACGTAATGAGGGCCCAGGATTTTTCACCTTATACTCGATCTCGAAAAAATCGACTATCGAATCCACCTTCTCCTGAGGAGCTTCCATCGTGAAGAAACCGTCGTTCGAGTCAGAACTTTCCGGGCTTATTCCAACAAATGAGAGTGTCTGTCTGTTCTCTATCGTCTAGAAAATTCGGATACATGGAATGTCGTAATGATCCATTCTCCAGGGTACTCGTTTCGTAACGTTTTGAAAACGATTATCGTTGATGATAGTGTAGGGGACTTGGTAAAGGTATAGCGTGTAATTTTTATATTGTATGTGTGCACTGCACATGTGCAAATTACACGTTATGTACCCGGAAATTCTCCTTCACTGTCGTCAACGATTATCGTTTTGAAAGTTACAGAAGGAGTACACTGAATATTTTATATATTTGCGAGATGGATATGAGTTGAATCGCAGTTCGAATCGGTAATCCGTCATTTATATACCGCCGTAATAGGGGTCACAAGAAAGCATGAAGCCTGTTGATGTAGTCATGTGCCAAAGACAATTTTTGTTCTATCCTAAGCAGTACCCCTGTTTTTTTTCTTTCTAAAATGCACCCCGTCATACGTTTATACTGTAGCGTATCACCTACACTTTTATTTTTCTTAATGAAATCCTATAAATATTTTTTTTTTAATTAAAAGAATTTTAAATTGTAACGACATTAACGATTGGTTTATGACAAATGGAGTACAACAAACTCGCAGCCACTGAACAGTAATCTGTGAATCGAAACTAGCTTCAGTTTACTCTGTTGGTAGTAGCGCGATATATAAAGCATTGACAAGTGTAGCTTGCTCTCTTTTTAATTTTTTGTGTCAAACTGTCAAGTGGTCTACAAGTTGAAGCAGACAATTTAACCGCGTTCAAAGCAAATTTTAATCGTATCGACTAATTTTTAGTAAAAGTAGGGTTTCGTATAATTATAACACGTAACCACTAAACAAGTAAAAGAGCGCGACTTTATTTTTTTTTAAATCAAAACGTACATTACTATTCGGACAACGACGATTTAGACCACGATTATTTTGGTCTACGACGTTCCTAACACAAAGAGCCGATTAAAAAAGAAAGAGTCGACAAGAACTTCGCCTCAAAAGCCGCATTGGTACACTTCAAAACTTATCCGCATCATAGGCACACTCAACCCAGACGTACAACCACTCGGATTTGACATATTTCCCAGCCTTGTCACAATCACGGACTTACCACGGACTTAAATTTTCAAGGACTTGAAAAACCCCAGAAAAATCTGAAGTATTTTATTTGTATTGTTTGTTTAGTAATTTTTTTTGATTGAGATTTAGTGTAAGATTTATAAATTCTAGATTAACCTAACATCAGGTAAAGCCATTAGACAATACATATTTCCCCACAATAATCAATTTTATTCCATCAGCAAACTAAATAAAGATCAGCAGCAATAGGACGATTTTGTGCGCACAGAAACACCACCTATGAGCTACATCACTGGGATCTTCAATAATTAATTAAAAAATACACATATACAGGAAAAACGTAAGTCCTTCATCAGCATTTTCTTCTGGCTACCTAAATTTATATTACATAACTACATTAGAACCTACGATATACATTAAAATTAACTATATTTTTGAAAGAATCCTATTTAAATTTACCTATGAAAATTTAAACCAAAAAACAAATAATGAATAACTTACCGACTACATATTGATATACTTACCTACTATATTAATAAATTGAACTGTAAAACTACAATTAGAACGATCAAATTAAAAGTAATAACTATATCTAAAACCTGAAGATTATCTAATCTCAATTATCTATTTGAAAAACCTAAATTAAAAAGATCGTCTAAAATTATGAATTTAAATTTGGTTATTTATAAATACAAACCTATATACATAAAAATATAAAACACACAGAACATTCATTCACAGTCACACATATATTTATTTAGTTGTAACCAAAACACCTACTTACCTCTTTTAAAGACGATGCATTGACATAAATACTCTTAAAATTATCCCTCTCTATGAATTTAATAATAAACGGTTGTAATATTTTGATATGAATTGCTCGTTTTATCATTCCTTCAAAAGCGAACATTAATTTATAGATAATGACTTGGTAAACCAGTATTTTGGCGATAATGTGGTGAGTTGAGTTAAAAGAGCGTGGTAATGACGTAACCAAGAAACAAAGGGGATACCAAAAATATTCTCTTCGGCATACGGTAGCCATGGAGCAATTGAGCGATCATCTGTTGCGGGTGGGCACAGCCGAATATGCAGCAAACGCATAAAAAGCTGCCAGGTCAGATACATCAGACCATATGACACTTCCTCTTTCTTCCGAGTGTCAACTTTTCTTTACTTTCCCTACTTTTCCTTCCAAAAGTGTATACTCTCTTTTATTTTATAGTTTTTTTTATAAGTGGCACATCGTGAATACGATATAGCCAAATTATTTGAATTGCAGTCGGCTTTTCGATTTGCAACCCCCCCTTTTTTTTACAGATATTTTTGATTAATTAAAGAATATCCATATTATAGGATAAATATTATTATTTTTATTTGGCACGATAATTATTTGTATCGAGGTATATAGCAGGAAGATCCCCCCCAAATCCGACGAGCTTTTGCCAGGAATCCCGCAAGCGTGCCACACTCTGCTATTTAGGTAAAATTCAACATCATTTACCCCTCGTCCCGTTACAACACCTATGACTATACTAAGGATTCCTGAAACGTTCATTCATAAAACCTTTACACACCACATTCAGCACATGCTTTAAAATAAAAAAAAATTCTATCACTAAGGTGCTCCAGCAGACTCTTATCTGTGAAAACTTTTCCAATTGTTGTGGTAGGTATCGCATGGGTATAAGTTTAGGTCCTCAAAACGAAAACACGTTTTTCCCAAATACTCAAACACTTTCCTGAGAATCCTGAAACTTCATCGGAGGTCACCCCACCGAATGTGGCATTTATTCGAAACAATTGTCCTATTCCAAAGAAAAAGTTTTTCCCGCATCCTTAAAAGGGCAAAAAAAAAATATTATACTGGACTTCAAAAAAATTATTCCATACAAGGCAATGAAACAAAAGTGACATCAGCTTTCTTTTTTTTTTGGAGGAGTTTATGCTCGAAGTTTTGTCCCATTGACAGATGAAACTTTTGTAATTTCCCTCCAGCTATGTGGTGTGAGATGTCCTTGCTGTGGATTTTTGCTTGTCATCGGATGGTTTTGTTCGTAATATTTGGCTTTATTGGTGTATGTATGAAGTCCTTGATGGATTATTACCTTGAGGTGGATACATTTGCATAGACCCATTCTACGACGAGTAAGTGATGTAAATTTGTCATGAGGAAGTTTGAACAGCTTCTGAAGATGATTTAGGGATGAAGAGGTGTATATTTAAAAAAAAATAATGCGCCTGTTGATATTATTTTTTTGAACGACTCTAGGTTTTCAATGCTAATATATGAGCGACATTATGTATTTGCAAGCTGTTGGGATGATTTTGATTTTTGAACGAGGAACTATTTTTCAGGATTAGTTGACAATTAGTCTTATGTTTCCAAGACATTAGCGAACGCATTGTAACAATCCGCATCAAGGCCAAATTTGCCAACATAAGCCTTATATGCGCTCATGCTCCGACGGAGGAAAGAGATGATACAACTAAGGACTGCTTCTACGAGCTCCTTGAAAAACCTATGAGCGACTACCAAAGTAAGATGTTAAATGGGAGAATTTAACGCAAAGGTAGGAAGAGAAGACATCTTTAGCAGAAATGTCGGAAAATATAGCCTACACGACAACACGTCTGATAACGGATTTAGGCTAATTGACTTCGCTACGAAATGCCACTATAGCCAGCACACGGTTTCTTCACCTCGATATCCATAAGGGGGACATGGCGGTCTGCAGACCAACGAACAGTCAACCAAATTGATCACATTGCGATAGACAAGAGGCACACATCCAGTATTATGGAGGTCCGAACATTCCGAGGGGCTAACAGAATCCTGTCGGGATGAACAAGGAAATATCGTAGTTGAGACACAGTCGATGCTGAGGATATGGAAGAACCACTTCTGCAGACTGTTAAACGGCGATGACGAACAACATTCCGCTGTCAGGCAGAATGAACCATCTAATATTGACAACGACAGCGAAAACTGCCAACCACTCGACCTAAGTGAAGTGAGGATAGCAATATCTAAACTCAAGCTTAATAAGGCCGCCGGAAATGACGGCCTTCCCGCTGAGCTTTATAAAGCTGGCGGAGATGACTTGGTAAGTAACATCCACCAACTCATAAGCCAAATCTGGTCGGATGAAAGCATGCCTGAAGAATGGAACCTCAGTATCGTTTGCCCGATCCACAAAAAAGGCGACCATCTGAACTGCGCCAACTACAGAGGCAAAAGTCTGCTCAACATCACCTACAAGAACCTTTCTGCCGTAATATGTGAACGCCTTAAACCGTTTACCAACAAGCTGATCGGCCCTTATCAGTGTGGTTTTAGGCCAGGAAAGTCCACAATCGATCAAATGTTCACACTTCAGCAGATCCTGGAAAAAACCCAAGAAGTCCAAATCGATACCCACCACCTATTTATCGATACGACAGCATTTATAGAGACGAACTATATAGAGCCATGTCTAGTTTTGGTATACCGCCCAAACTCGTCCGTTTGTGTAGGATGACGATGGAGAATTCTCGCTGCACCATCAGGGTCGGAAACGACCACACCGACACATTCGATACCAAAAAAGGATTTAGGCAAGGCGATGCACTGTCATGTGACTTTTTCAATTTGATTCTTGAGAGGATTGTGCAAAACTCCCGAGCCAACACCAGAGGCACAATTTTCCAAAAATCGGTGCAACTACTAGCATACGCCGACGATATTGACATTATTGGTAGGACTCAACGTGATGTCATAGCCACCTTTGCTAGGATAGAGAAGGAAGCGGCAAAAATGGGTTTAGCAGTAAATGAGGGTAAGAGAGGTAAGAAGTATATGCTGTCAACATTGACAGATATAAGTTTGAGGTAGTACGGGACTTTGTCTACCTCGGCTCCGCTATTAACTCTGACAACAACATCTCGTCAGAAATCAAACGAAGAATTACTCTTGCCAGTCGCTGTTATTTCGGGCTAAGAAGGCAATTTAGTAGTAAAGCCCTCACTCGAACTACTAAGGAGATCCTATATAAGACCCTGATCATCCCATTCCTGCTCTACGGCGCTGAAGCATTGACTGTATGAAAAGCGGATGAAGAAATCCTTTGTCGATTCGAGAAAAAAATTCTTCGAAAAATGTTCGGTCCCGTTTGCTTTGACGGGCTATGGAGACGAAGATTCAACCACGAACTATACGAGCTGTACAGCGACATACCCCTGGTCAAAAAAATCCGCAGTGGACGTTTAAGATGGCTAGGACATGTAGAACGAATGGACACCAATACTCCGGCTCGCAGAGTTTTCGATTCCCAGCCAGACGTCGGACGCAGTAGAGGAAGACCTCGCCTTAAGTGGCGTGCACAAGTAGAAACCGATCTCAACCAACTTGGAGTGCGCAACTGGAGTCAGTTAGCTAAGGACCGGGCTAATTGGAGAGACATGTTGGTTGAGGCCCAGGTTCATCCCGGACTGTAGCGCCACTTAATACACACTAAATTAAACTTCCGACTTACTAATTCATAAACTTTGTCTTTATTATAGTACAACTTAAAAGAGACTCTGCAGTCAACAATTGTTAGCCTTACCCTAGCATGTATAACAGTTAGTGAACGAACGACGAGATTTAATTGAGTGACTTATTGATACAGAACAGGGATAATTTTGATTTTTTCAACGTGGAACTATTTTTCAGGATTAGCTGCTAATGTTCCCCTGATAGATATATCTTGCGTATCCGTCAACATTATGGTTCTGAAAGGGTATTATGTGTCCATGATTCGTAAAAACTAATTAATCTCTTTCCGTGGAAAGGTGATACCACAGCAATAGTTCTCCTCATTATCTGTGTACATCTGGACTAGTTTATTGTAATTTTCTAATTTTCTATGGCCTTGTCTGGATTTCCTGGCTTCTTTGTATCCTGATATGATTTTAATGATGCGATGTATTGAATTTCAACGATAGCACCAAGCTTCGGACAGGAGTCCATAACCATTTGCTATTTATTACGAATACATTTGCAGTTTGTCCGCCTGCATTTTACCATGTAAATAACGGTAAAATAGAAAAGGAAACTCGCGCTGAAGTATAAAATAGAATCATTACTGCAGTTTCAGATGAAAGCAACGGATTGAACTTGAAAATGTCAGTAGCATTACAATGCACATCCGCGTTCTGAGAAATACCTACAAGCAACGACCAGCATGGAATATTATGAAATATGTCAGCTTCGGTTAGGACGGATAGATAGATATAGATACACACCATGTTAGCCGTATGTCTCATTGACAAGGTAACACCTCTGGTAGTTTTACAACGTGTTTCCCGGAATTAGTTAGTTAGCCTATACCATATCGTGGCCGTGGGGTCTTATGCATCTGAGAAATATCGGATAGCAGAACTTGTTTTGCACTATCTAATACTAAAGATGGCGGAAAGCTCGTGGCTATTTCGTCAGTGATGTTTATGAATCACATTCGATGTAGATTTTCGGTATCATACCTTAACCACTCGGCATACAGCTGCTCGTGTTGAAAATACTGGAACAACATCCGATAGGAGAATCATCGAAGGTCCACGTATTTGAGTTTCGATCGAGAATATAACTGCTGAAGCTGAAGAGGCTCGTGCTACGATAATGGATATTGCACGTTCGTCTCTACAGCGCATTTTATTAAAAGACTTGAAAATCGTTCGTTTCAAAGTTCAGCAAGTCAGGTACTGCTCGCAGGCCGATAATCCCGTTTAAACTACTATAACGCTCTCCTTAATCTCAATGACGCAGTGGGTGGTTGTTGGTCAAAAGTAATCATGGGTAGAGAGGCCTTGAGAATGCAAGTATCAATTCCGTGATGTTATTGGGCCTAATTTTGTTCAAGGTCGACGTGGGTAACAAGGTTACTGTTACTCTTGAGAGATAGGGTACCATATCAAATAATTTTGGTGACTCAAAATGATGAATTGGGAATGGAGTACATGTACTTCCATCAGGACAGTACAACTGCACACACAGCTGTCTGGACATTTTAAAATCTACTCTTGCCATTGTGCTTCCGAGTCGTCTCCGATTTGACACCTCCATACTTCTTTCGTTACCAAACTTTCACACATCGCGAGGTCCTCGAAAAACCTCAAATAGTCCAAATCGATACCCACCACCTATTCACATCGATTTCAATGGTGCATGTGACAGTACTCATAGAGATGAAATCTAAGGAGTAAGGTCTAGTTTTGGTATTCCACCCAATCCCGTCCGCCTGTGCTGACTATGGAAAATGCTCGCACCTTCAGAAGGTTCGCCAACGACCTCATCAAACTATTCGATGCAAATCACAACGAACATTACAAGCTTAACAGCGACATAGATCTGGCCATGTGGACTATATATTGGAGGTATAATATGGCAAGGACACGTAAAGCGAATGGACACCATTACTCTGGAACGCAGAATCCTCTATTCCACTCCAGATAGTGGATGCAATTGAGGAAGATTTAGGCTTAAGTGGTATACATATGGAAAAACGGACCTCAACCATCTTAAGGTGTGCAACAAGCAAAGGACCGGGCAAACCGGAGAAGTTAAGGGACATTTTAACTCTGAAGTGTAGGTCAGGTTATGTAAGGGGTCAGTGGCTGCAGGCGAGGCGATTTCAAAGTTAGACCATAAAGTTCCGTTGTGATACCATGTTGATCTGTCGACTTTCTCTATATTCGTTCACCTAATTGAAGCATTCAGAGCTAACTATATAACGTAGGAGGTTTCTGACATAATTTTTAGCGAGCTCACCTATTCCCACCTGGGAAACCACTTCTCGGAAACCACTTCTTTCTTTTGTCGGAAAAAGCTGGACAAGAGTATAGAAGGTGAGGAATACTTTCTTCCTCTTCTTCGTCCAAGCAGCTTATACAGAAGTCATTGCTAAAAAGACCTAGTAATTTTGCGTGTAGGCCTATGAGAAGGTGTCCTCTAAGAATACCGATTGTGGTGCTGATTTTTGATCAGTTCTCGTGCACAGGACCAAAAATCCGCCGAAGTATTTTTCTTTCGAAGGAGCCCAGTATCAGCTCTCCCTTCTTGCTTATAGTCCAGCACTCGGCACCGTAAAGCAGAATTGGCAGGATAAGGGTTTTGTAGAGCACAAATTTCGTCCTTCGAGTTAGGAGTTTTGAACCCAATTGTTTCGCCAAACCGAAGCAGCAAGTAGCAAGGGTAATTCTTCGACGGATCTCCACTAGGGTGTCATTCGTGGAGTTTATGTTAACTCCGAGGTAGGTGAACTCCTTAACTACCTCGAAATTGCAGCTATCAATAGTGACGTTTTGTCCAAAGCGGTGGACAGATGCTTATTTGTTTGTTGATAGCATGTACTTAGTCTTGTCCTCATTTCCTTCAAGGCCAACGGATTTCGCCTGTTCTTCAATCTCCGTAAACGCTTTTATCACGGTATGTTGGTAGAATAGCCCAGTAGCTGGACGGATCTGTTGAAAATAGTGAAGTCCCGTACGTGATTGAAGAAGTCACATGATAGCGCGTCTCCAGCGTCAAGCGACACAGCTGATTCAGTTTTGCCATCGCCATATAGAGCTCCTGACGATGTATGCTATCATACGTGGCTTTGAATTCGATGAATAGGTGGTGAGCTTCGGCTTGGAATTCGTTGGTCTTTTCCAGGATTTGCCTCAGTGTGAAAATATGGTCTAGAGTCGATCTACCGGGCCGGAAGCCCTACTGGACATTCACACAGTACGTTGGATAGGATCTGGTATGCGACATTTAGTAGGGATATGCCTCGATAGTTCTTGCAAGACATAGGATCGCCTTTTTTGTAGATGGTGCATATGGAACTGATAGTCCAGTCATCGAGCATGTTTTCTTCCACCCATACTTGGTTGATGATTCGGTGCTTGCTCCCTACCAAAACATCACCACCGTATCTAAAAAGCTCCGCTGGTTAGCCATCAGAACCTGCGGCCTTGTTGTTCTTAAGCTTTTTTATAGTTAGGCCAACTTCTTCTATACTAGGTGGTGGAACAAGTTCTTTATTGACTGGACGTAGGTTCTCTTCTTGCCCTATCACTCTCTCTACATGACGCCCATTAAGCAGCTGCTGGAAATGCTGCTTAAACACATCTGGTACTCCCTGCGCTTCGGTGATTAGGTTTCCTTCGCTGTCTCGAAGAGCCTGCGTTCCGGTTGTAGCCAGCAGGCAGTTGCTTGGCTTTTTTATAAAACCTCCGGATGTTGTTATGATTGGCAACTCTTCGATCTCCTTGAGCTCGGAGGCTGCATAGACTCTCTTCTTTCTACGCAGGGTCTTCTTTTCCTCCCTTCTCCTGGCTCGATACTCTTCTCTCGCTGCCCTTGTTTTACGTTGCAGCGCTTTCTTGTATGCATCTTCCGTCACCTTTTTCTTGTACACGAATTCATCATCATACCACGGGCTCATTCTCGGGCGTAGCTGGTACCCTACAGTGGTTTCGACTACCTCCTTGATGATGTCACCACTGATTATTGGCGTCTGTGGTAGGTGAGTGCACAGAGGAGAGTTTCATACTCAGGCGCTCACTGTAGGCTCTGGCTACTCCAGGTGTGCTAAGGCGTCCAACGTCGAATTTCTTCTTCTGAGCAGTTCGCAGCTTCTTCTCGTGGACAGTCGAGCCCTGAATTTAGCCGCGACAAGAAAATGGTCAGAGTCGACGTTTGCCCCTCGGAATTTATGAACGTCGAGGATGCTGGATGCGTGCCTCGCATCGATTAGCACATGGTCGATTTGGTTGGCGGTTCGACCGTATGGTGAGTGCCAGGTTACTGTGTGGATCCTTAGCCTTGGGAACCTAGTGCTACTTATAACCCTATTACGAGCTACTGCAAAATCGATTAGTCGGTAGCCGTTGTCTGTTGTCCTTTCGTGGATTCTGTGCTCACCAAAGATGTTTTCCTTTCCGACTTTAGCATTGAAATCCCCGAGTACAACTTTTACATCATACTCCGGACAGGCTCCGTAGGCTCCAAGCAGGAGGTCATAAATCTCCTCCTTGATAGGATCTTCGGCCTCGTCGGTAGGGGCGTGTGCACATATTAGGCTTATGTTTTGGAACGTAGCTTTGATTTAGATCACAGAAAAGCGATCACTTATCGGCTTGAAGTCGATGACTCTTGTCCTAAGCCGATTTCCCACGACGAATCCGCATCCTAATATATGCAATCTTTTGTTGCAGCTGTAATAAATGTCGCAATTTTTTCTCTTCATTATACCTGATCCTATCCATCGTATCTCTTGAATTGCGGTTATATCTGCCTTGTACCGAGTGAGGACAGATTCGAGTTTTTGACTAGTACCCGGGGTGTAGAGTGTTCGTACATTCCAGGTGCATTCTCTCATATCATAGTCCATTGACGTTCCGGGTCTTGTTGCCATATGAGGAGTTTCATTATCCAAGGTTGTGTCTTTCTCATAACTATTGGTTTTTTTCATGGTCGGGAAGTTACCCCGACGGCACAACCCCCAACCTTGAGGGCCAGGTCCTTAGTCCACCTTGTACTAAGGATAAATAAAAAATTCGCTCATCCGCTTGTCGCTCACTGCGGTACCTTGACCATAGGGCGCAAAACGTTCCTATCGATGAAGACGATTACAAATCCCCTCAACACAAGTTTACATTTCCCACAGTCCTGTCAATACCGAATTTTCATGTTTCATATCCTGCCATTAGATTTAGTCCCAATAGATACCAGGAAAACACTCAATCCACACGCCCCATTATATATTAACGAAATACGAATCCTGAATCGAGATACAAATTGTTTCCACGGATTCCCTCCCAACTATCTTTTGTGGATATCTACATGAAACCACACACAATGAACAAAGGTAACCACACAAGAGACGCATTCATGAATCCAATTTCCGATTTCTATAATTTCTATCTACAAAAAAATGATTATTAACACGATACCGCAATAATATTCCACCCCAACAAACACAAACACACACCTTGCTCGAGACTCGATTGTGTGCGGTTAACAGATGAGTGCCAGATCCAATTAAAGTTTTGCCATTACTGCCAACCCCGTCCACTCCATTCAAATTTCAGCCACAAAACCGCTCGCCCACCATCCAAAGCTAGACAGACTGCTTCATAAATGTTTGGGGATGCGGATGTTTGAAACCAACCCCCTCCCATCCTCTTTTGGGCGAAAATTCAAAAATAATTCATCAATATCCATTTCATCTCATTACGGATTCAATTAGAATCAATCCTCGCTCAAAAACTTTCCAATTATCTGGATTTCCATCGCAGAAGGACCATCGACTCGCCTCCGGATAATAGGCGTGAGAGACCTGCTGTCGCAGACAACACCATCCCTTCGATTGTTGGGATGTGGGTACTCGCGGAAAAAAAAATTAATTCAATCTCATACCGATTGTACTACTCTCATCCGGACTGAAGAAGCACGAGGTGTTGGAGTGGAGAACCGCTCCCTGCCACCAACCGAATGTGGCAACCACGAAAGCGGCGGTCTGTCAAAAACCGCCAAAGCGATGCCAGATCTAATTAAATTTGTGGCAGCTTGTTGTTCTTGCATAGTCCTACGGATGCTTATGCCTTGGTATCGGTATCCAGATGCGTTGTTGGTATCTAGCGGTTGGGCGGTGGATGGAGCACAAAAAAAAATGAAAAATGGTTCTACTGTTGGTTTCCCAGGGACCGTAGGGGGGTTGTTTAATTATCCTTCTTTGGTTCGCGGTAAATCTGACAAAGGAACAGCGTTCACAATTGATACGCAAATTGTACGCCTTGTAACCCGGAGGATATAATGTGGCGCGTTTTTGTTTCTTTCACCGAACTGTTTGTTAGTGTAGCTAAGGATATGCTCCAGGGTCGAGGGCACGTGCTCGATTACAAACGCTTTGAAGTTGAACGATTGTGTTGCGACTTGGTTGTGTTGGGAGCCTGCTAAAGAGGAAAACGTTAGGTGCTTTGAAATGAGATCTGACTGATGTTACACTGAACGTTGGCTAGAGTGAGGAGATATTTTCTTATAGGGAAAAGGATTTTTTTTTAATATCAAGAGGAAACAGGATATTAGTAATGAAAATGAGGCTGTAGTACGTTGTATCCGTAGTAAACAATTGCTAAAGTTGATTAGGGAATTTTTTTTTGACAAGAATGGCGGATGCAGGAATCAGGAATTGTCTGATTGTTTGTGGTCAATAGTGGACCATGAAGGGCCCATTGTGAGACCACTAATGGGCAGCAATGTTGCTCAATTTTTGATTTCATCCTAGGTAAAGTGATCCGGTATGATTGTGGTTAATTGAAAGGGAGTATACCGCCACATTTAAATTATTATTTTAGATATTTTGGTGTCCAGTGATATCCTGAGCAGGGATGTATAGTAGTAGTAGAGTGAGAAAACGCTTACATTGGTAATAGGCGCATTGGAGGTGGAAAGTCTGATGTGAGATCCCTTATAATATTAGTAGTTGAATAAAAGCCTTCTCAAGAAAGCCTTCAGCCATGTAAAGGTAGGACCCGATGCTTGTTGTAACTCGACACTGATCTTTCGATTGCAAAAATGGCAAGGGACGTTTTTTGACAACAGTATCAAGTGCAAGAGTCAGGAATTGTTTGATTAGAGTGGTTCATATATAACATAAAAAGTCCACTGTTATACCAGAAAAGGTACAGACACGATCTGAAGATTCGGACATTGAATTACTGATCAAAAATCTCCATCAGTTTATATTGGAGTATTACGGAAAATCTAGGGTGAGAAAAAAAAACCTCTAGACCGAACACGTCTCCGCAAATAAGTAAAATAATCAGGAGGAAGGATCATAACGACAATCCATGTGTCCGAAATTCCCAGACATCAGAAAACAGACAGACACTCTCCGCTGTTGGCATTAGTTCGGAAAGTATTGACTCGAATAATGGTTTCTTCTTGAAGGATGATCCTCAGGAGAAGGTGAATTCGATAGGCTCTTTTCTCTAGTCCATGTATAAGTTGAAAAATCCTTTTCGCCCTAATGCAGCGTCACTACTGCTTAATATCTTTTACCATATTTTCCCACTTATTGCTTCCGTTGATGTACCCACTACTGACTCTGTGGCGTTAAGGTTTGATGGTCTGACAAAGATCCTCTTCCCGTCTCGTGTGTTTCCAACTATTGATCGCAATAACTTCAAGTTAGATAATGAGTTTATTAACATAAACCCGAAGAATGAGTGGAGATGCGACAAAGACCAACCCTAGGAAACCGATACTTTGGGTAAGCTAAATAAATGAGAACGAATCTCCTTCCTCGAGAGTGCAAATGTTTGCTCTATCGGAACATATTCCTACCGAACTACCGGTCTTTGTATAAAGCGACTGCCATGACGCTTGACTGAAATAAACGTGCCCATGATCCATGATCCAATAGCATGAAAGGCGGTCTTCAACGAACGGTCAATCAAATTGATCACATTATGCGATAGACAAGAGGCACGTATTCATTATTTTGGATGTCCAAACATTCCGAGGGGTTATCATCGAATCGGACCACTACCATGATACAGCCAAGGTAAGAATGCGGATATCCACAAAAAATCAGAATTATTGTTAAACAAATTGAATTCCGAATGACTGTAATCGCAAGGCTTTTGCAGATCCCTTAACCTAACAATAAACACCATACCACCAGCATCTAATGTCGAAAAACAATGACAACGAGGTCAACAAGCCATTAGATAAGCCGCAACTGATGTGCTAGGTTTTTCAAGGCCGCCAGCAAGAAACCCCTGGTTTGACAGATGTTCGCAGCGGAGAACGAGGCGTACAAGGCAAAGCTGCAGGTGAAGACGAGAGCTGCCATTGAGCTCTATTGGCAGAGAAGAAGGGAAGAACACCAACTTTTCAGAAAGAACAAATAAAAGCGCGCGATCGAGGATAGATAGAGGTGCCATTCCAGGAACGATGTTCGCAAGTTTTACCAAAGTGTAAAACATAAAAGCCAGGGGTACAATGCTCGAACAGAATCGTGTTGAGATAAACAAGGAAATGTCGTAGTTGAGACACAGTCGATGCTGAGGATATGGAAGAATCAATTCTGCGGACTGTTAAACGGCGATGACGAGCAACACTCCGCTGTCAGGCAGAACGAACCATTTAATATTGGCAACGTTAGCGAAAACTGCCAACCACCCGACCTAAGTGAAGTGAGGATAGCAATATCTAAACTCAAGCTTAATAAGGCCGCCGGAAATGACGGCCTTTCCGCTGAGCTTTATTAAGCTGGCGGAGATGACTTGGTAAGCAACATCCACCAACTCATAAGCCAAATCTGGTCGGATGAAAGTATTCCTGAAGTATGCAACCTCAGCATCATTTGCCCGATCCACAAAAAAGGAGACCCTCTGAACTGCGCCAACTACAGAGGCATAAGTCTGCTCAACATCGCCTACATGATCCTTTCTGCCGTAATATGTGAACGCTTGAAATCGTTTACCAACAACCTGATTGGCCCTTATCAGTGTGGTTTTAGGCCAGGAAAGTCCACAATCGATCAAATTTTCACACTTCGGCAGATCCTGGAAAAAACCCAAGAAGTCCAAATCGATAACCACCACCTATTTATCGATTTCAAAGCCGCATACGACAGCATTTATAGAGACGAACTATACAGAGCCATGTCTAGTTTTGGTATACCGCCCAAACTCGTCCATTTGTGTAGGATGACGGTGGAGAATTCTCGCTGCTCTGTCGGGGTCGGAAACGACCTCACCGACACATTTGATACCAAAAAAGGATTTAGGCAAGGCGATGCGCTGTCATGTAACTTCTTTAATTTGATTCTTGAGAGGATTGTGCAAACTATCGAGCCAACACCAGAAGCAGAGTCTTCTATAAATCTGAGCAACGACTAGCATACGCCGAGGATGTTGACATCATATGTCGAACTCAACGTGATGTCATATAGCCATGTTTGCTAGTATAGAGAAAAAAGAAAAAAAAATGGGTTTAGGACACATAGGACACACAACATCGACAAATTGGACAGAACGTCACTATTGACAAATATAACTTTGTAGTATTACGGGGCTTTGTCTCCGCAATAAACTCTGACAACAAATTTAGAAATTAGGTGAAGATTTACTCTTGCAATCAGTTTAACAGTGAAGCCCTCACTCAAACTACTAAGGGGATCCTAAACAAGGCCCTGATCATCCCAGTTTTGCTCTTCGGCGCTGAAGACCGTATCAAAAGTGGATAAAGAAATCTTTGTCCCGTTTGCGTTGACTGGTTATACAAGCTGTACATTGGATGCTTTGGATGGTTGAGACATGTAGAGAGAATATTTCGGCTCACAGAGTTTTCGATTTCAAGCGATACGTCGGACTTAGTAGAGGAAGACCTCGCTTTAAGTGTCGCACACAGTTGGAAATCGACCTCAAAGCTTGAAGTCTGCAACTGGATGCAGTTAGCTATAATGAATTGGATAATTGGAGAGGCATGTAAGTTGAGGCCCCGGTTCATTTCAGACTGTAGCGCCACTTAACTAACTAACTATCATAATCGAAGTAGACTGGAAATATCTGATATCAATTATGAATTTAGGAACAAGCTGCCATGACGAGATCATTACATTCCGATTCCATTGTTCTAGATCTACACACTTCTCGAGTTTCACTTGATTGGTGTTGCTACCCTTTAGGATGAGCCGCTTCAGATGAATGATTCCTGTTCATACAGCCTATACCATTCAGGACTTTTCTAATAGTCCAGGCAAGACAAGCCGATGTCCCAAAAAGTTTAAGACTCGCTTCAGCAAAATGTCGATGCCTGCTGGGATCCTGGTCACAAACTATACAACGAAATAGCTGACGAACTGACTGGAAACATATCATGATCAGGGATTTATACGGCAGCCTTAAACTATGAGGAGTCACTCTCCACCTTTGTAACACATCCCGAAAATCCTGGTCAGAGCATGAATCAGACCTGCAAATGCTTAAGGTATGACAAAACATCGCTGTCTAAGGTGGTAGAACAGCTCACTGTATTGAATAAAAGTCTCAATGTTGTCAACATTGCTGCCATTATAACTCTTATATCACGGTGGGCCTACGCACAATATCAGAACCAGAGAAAAATGTTGGTTAACACACCAACGCAGGACACGTTACATTGGTACCATAGTTCAAAAATCATGTGTAAGGTACAAACCTCATTCTTTCTAAGGACTGAGGTAAATCTAACACCTCTTCTATTCCAATGTCTATCACTCCATAGACCTAAGAATACGTTCATACATTCCCGCTAGTTGGGTAACCACAACCACCACAAGGTGTCCAACCTCTTAATCAGGCTAAGCCATGCAGTCCGTGGACTACATAACTTAGGAGCTCCTGATCCCCGTGGTACCAGACAATAGCCTCTGGTCAAGCTCCGCGCGATCATCTTTGTGAGTCTCTTACAACATAGTCCAGATTCTCTAAATTTCCCAGCACCACTACTAAATGAGGTTAGATCAGCAGCAGCACCAAGCAACTTATCCAACTTCATGGGCCCATACTTAGTTTTTTTTATAAATGACTAGATTGCTCTATCGAATTAAAGCCATGATAACCAGTATGCCCACGACGTACCACGTTACAAAGCCTTATACTTACAGAAAATTTTAGCAGTCATTTACCATATTGACGCTTACCTTCATGAAGATGGTTTTGGTTGGTTCTCGTTGGGCCTTCACCTGCAATAACACTATTCGCCGCATATTTTCCTAGTACCGAATGACAGGATGCGGCTCCCTCTATCCACCACCCAAGGATGCGCCCAGTACGGGACCAACCTCCGATGGGCGCTGCATGATAAGGAAAGTCTTTGCATCTTATGGATAATGGCCTTTGTAGAGGCTGCAGTGATGAAGAAATACACGAGGATACCCTACACTTTCTGTACCACTGCCAAGGTCTCAGTCAACTAAGAAAAATATCTTTAGAAAAATATTTTTCCATGACCTCACAGAACTACCCGAAATACATCTTTCCAATTTTTTTATGTTTGCAACAACATCTGGATATCTGGAAAGGACTTATAAAGCACAGTAACGCCACAAAGGAAGGAGCCACCCACACCCGTGGAACCCTTAACGGGTATCCCAGTGGGTCTATATTGAACTGAGTGTGATGAAGGAAGATGTAACACCTACCTCATCAACCCACCAACAATCTAAGGAAAGTCTGCAGAATTTCCTTCTCTGTCACAGGATCTCTTTGCCTGTCACTGTACGAGTTACTTGAGTTACAGAAGACTTGGAAGCCACTATCAAAATCTAAAAAACCCCTCGATATATCCCATTACTAATTTCATTCAGTATACTGAAGACTCAACCATTCTGAACTTGAACCATTGTATCCCCCAGGCAAATCCCTCACAAATGCATAAATATTGCTGTTGGAGGATACTTCACCGACTCGGAAACCCTAGATCACCTTTACATTGATGGTGATTGGCACCAACTTATGTATTTATCACTACACGCTCACGTAGACCGCTCACGTAGACCTTAGCAAGTTTCTCGACTCAAACGAGCATCAACCACTCACCAAAGTCGCACTATGCAGTTTCTATTGGAGATCAGCTAACCACTGGTTAGGTCCAGCACATTGCACCCAGTAGCCAAGTGTCCCTTCATTCCAATCCCCATCCCATTCTAATTAAAACCAAAAGCCTATATCCTTCGAATATAAAACCGCTACACTCAACAAAATCCTATTCACCCACCATTAGCCACTCGTTATCTCATTACGAAAAAAATAATGAACAGTCCTCACTCCTCCTGTTGGGATGAAAAAAAAAAATATTAATGTGCATCCTTGTGCAATAAAAAGTGCATTCCCAACGCTTATCATTGCATTTTCGAAAATAATTCACTACACAATGCGATAATCATTATTGGCCCAATGCCCTTAAGGATAAAAAGGAGGCTAAAGCATCTTTAGCACCCACCACCACTACCATACCCATCCAGCCGGCGCATAAAACAAATATATGCAACCAAAGGATAATAAATTATCCATTTGTGCAAGTGTGCATCCATGAAATCGACTGAGCCGATAATAATTGTGCACCAACAGTGAGCGATTCAAATGGAAAAATAAAGGATCTATTCACCATATACATACCCATACCACCCCCATCGACACACCCAATGTCCTTTGGATCGCTCGTAACTCATTTTTAGAAAATGCAATAAAAAGGCACCTGCAAGCGGAATGCAAATAATAAATTGCGCCCATAAAATCATAATACAACGACGATAATAATAATGCACCGGCCCAAGGACGACGACAACGATGCGAGGACGACCAAGTACTGGAAATGCAAATAATGCATCTTCAGAGCACTGCGTGAATACAGTCGTCCTTCAATGCAGTCGAATCGTATCCCTAATTGCATTTGCAATTTGAATGGGAGCAGCGAAGAGGGAGCATGTGTTTTGTAAGGATCAGAAAACCACCCCGCTCTTTACCTGTAATGAAGGATGCATTGTCCCTTTTGTGCCCTATAACCGTATCAAAAAGTGCTGTTGCTATTCTTGATAAATCCTTTTTCCATGTCGTTGCTGGGATGTTGTTGCAGTCGTTTGCTCGGTAGTCTTGCGACAATTTTGAGGAATCACTGCCGCGGAGGAGGAGCAAAAGGAGAGGGTCGCCAGGATTGCATGGTTATTGCCGCAATTCAAATAGTAATATGTAATTGCATTTCGGTTGGAATTCCTGCTGCCCCTCGGAATGTGTTGGCAAAACGTTAAAGGATATCCCTGGCATATTACTATTTCGTTAGATGGAATTTTTCATTTTCTTTAGTTGCCTTGGATACTGGTGGTGGGGGGGCGTCGGGGGATCCTGTATATGCGCTCGGGGATTATGCAGGGATATTATGTTTATTTTGCGGGAATTTGTCGCAAGGAGCTGTTACATTGCCAACATTTTTCAAATTATGATAAATGGGTTTTCCAAAAGGACGACTACGGCAGATGTCGAGAGATGATTTTGTTGTTGGACTATGTTTAGCTGCGTCAAGTGAAGATATCTAATAAGGACTTTCATTGCGATGATATGAATGTAATAAGTTTGCGGCGAATATTAAATCATGGATTGCTTAGCCTACACCTACACGCAGTGGACCTAATGTTGCAGAGTATGAAGTGGAGGGTATAAATGACTTCAAAAAATGTGCCAAGGCATGATGATGGTTGTACATGGGGGAAGGAGTGGGGAATCATTTAAAAGGAGGTGGATAAAATCTTGGTTCATATTACAAGAAGACGGATAGTCAGAACGTGGGCTTTTAGAATATGTGGGAAGCGATATACTGTAATAAATCAAACGTTTCTGAACATTGAGATTGGGCAAAAAGAGATCCCCTGTTGGAAGATGCTCTTATATTTGCAAATGTCCGCCAATGTCAAATCTGTTTTGACATTTGTGGACTAGACTGATGTAGAATACAAGTTAACAAGCCATGGAGCGATACACTCCTCGAACGGAATAATCGTGTCTATTTTTTTGCGTAACAATTCGTCTGTAGTGTTGGCGCAGCGCGAAATCCGTCGCCGATTCCCCGGCCGTCCGATACCGACTGCGCAAACACTGCGCCGTTTGGCCACCAACCTTGAAGAGTATGAGACCACACGAGACGTTGCCAAGAGCGCCCGTTGCGCCGGGAATATCGCCGCTGTTGCCGTGGATGTCGAGCTGTCGCCGGAAACATCGACCAGACGCCGTCCCTCGCAATGAGCCATCAGCCGGTCGTCCCTAAGTCGAATTTTGGTCAAAGACTTGCGCATGTTCCCGTACAAAGTCCAGTCCGTGCATCAGCTGCTGCCTGTCGACCGCCAAATGCGTGTAACCTAATCCCAAGCCATTCTCAATCTCGAGGACGAAGTGGACGATTTTTCGACCAAAGTCACCTCAGCGGGTACGTGGACAAGCAAAACTATCGCTTCTGGGGCACGCTGGAAGAGTCATCAGGCCATTTTTTTCGAGAACGCCGCTGGTGAAACGACAACAGTGAATGGTGTGCGCTATAGGGCCATGTTGACCGCGTTTTTTCTGCCGCAATTGGATGAATTAGGACTGGAGGACATATGGTTCCAACAGGACGGAGCAACGGCACACACTGCGCGAGCCACAACCGATATTCTGAAGGGCCAAACAACATCGGATGAATCTTTTGGCCCACCTTGTATATTCAGTAACTGTTGGAGAATATATTTATATGTCTAATTTATATGTTACTAAAATTATGTATCTTAATTTATGTATTGTATCTTAACCTTAAATGTTATATCAATGCCCCATAAAACACTGAACTATAAACATAAATGACATAAGTTTTACATTCAATACATTTATAAAATGTCAGATTATATACATACATGTAACAAAGAACAAAGTTAACAATTCATTTTTGAAACAAAGAAATATACATCTTATAACGTTGTGGAACTACGGTGTCTTTTTATCTATATGTTCGTTTTCGGTTTTCTCTATTTTTGTCCAGTAAAAAATACATGTCGTAACATTTGGTCCTTCGAGCATTTTTATTGAATCATTGTGTTAATTAAACGTTTGTCATCAAAAGAAAATAATAGTTCAAATCAAGATTAAAAGTGTAATTTTGACATTTTGAGTCCAAAGTCCAATTACAATCAACTTGAAGAGAAAAGTATATTGGCAATTATTCACAAACATTAAAAAACTAAAGAAAATCTTAATTTAAATTTAAAACATATGAGAGGCTACAATCCGCTATGCGGATCGTTGAATACCCTATCCCATCCCATCCTTTAAATTAATATCCTCAAAATATAGGCCTTATGGCGATGAAATACAGAAAATGACATTGTCACATTATATTGCTCAGACAGTTTCTCAAAATCTTGTGTGGTTCGACAAAAAACAACGTATTTCTATTGCTAATGCCTTGGGATGGGGTATACAAATGGTTTTTGTAAGAAAACGCCCCCAAAATGTGGGCGTAGGTGAAAATGATCTATGGACAAAATATATTACCATTGCGGAAGTATTTGCATCAAAATTTTTTTCGAAAGTTTTAAAATTTGGACAAAAAGCGTTTTTTACTAAAAACGCCCCCAAAAAGTGGGCGTGGCAAAAAACTTTGTATGAACGAAATATAGATATTAGGATTGTCTAAATATGCTACTCAGACACTTTTTTGATATTCCTTACGGTTTGGCCAAAAAATAAGTTTTCCTAAAAAGGGGGCGTGGCAGTGGGCGGATTTCAAAAATTTTTACACTTGTTCTGGTGGCACGGACGAGGATCCTATATACCAAATTTCATTATCCTAGCTCAAAATTTAAGGCCCAAAAACCGCTGACGAACAGACAGACGGACGGACGGACGGACGGACGGACGGACGGACAGACAGACATGGCTAATTCGACTCAGCTAGCGATTCTGAGTCGATCCATATACTTTGAGGTATATGTAGCAAAATTATTTCTCTATGTTACAAACTAAGTATCAAAACTAATATACCCCCCTATGGGATAGGGTATAAAAAGACATTATTGTGTGTGTGTAAATCGTTTAAAATCGCGACGTGCAAAAACTATCGCCTGAATTGACGAAGATTTACAAAAATCATTGGACGTGACTTCATTGGACTAAAACATTTAAATCGCAACAATAACAAGTAAGTGGATCTTATTTTTATACTTAAATCTACTTAAAAATATAAAAAAAACATATGAGAGGCTACAATCCGCTATGCGGATCGTTGAATACCCTATCCCATCCCATCCTTTAAATTAATATCCTCAAAATATAGGCCTTATGGCGATGAAATACAGAAAATGACATTGTCACAATATATTGCTCAGACAGTTTCTCAAAATCTTGTGTGGTTCGACAAAAAACAACGTATTTCTATTGCTAATGCCTTGGGATGGGGTACACAAATGGTTTTTGTAAGAAAACGCCCCCAAAATGTGGGCGTAGGTGAAAATGATCTATGGACAAAATGTTTATATTACCATTGCGGAAGTATTTGCATCAAAAATTTTTTCGAAAGTTTTAAAATTTGGACAAAAAGCGTTTTTTACTAAAAACGCCCCCAAAAAGTGGGCGTGGCAAAAAACTTTGTATGAACGAAATATAGATATTAGGATTGTCTAAATATTCTGCTCAGACACTTTTTTGAAATTCCTTACGGTTTGGCCAAAAAATAAGTTTTTCTAAAAAAGGGGCGTGGCAGTGGGCGGATTTCAACAATTTTTACACTTGTTCTGGTGACTCACACAAGGATCCTATATACCAAATTTCATTATCCTAGCTCAAAATTTAAGGCCCAAAAATCGGTGACGAACAGACAGACGGACGGACGGACGGACGGACGGACGGACAGACAGACATGGCTAATTCGACTCAGCTAGCGATTCTGAGTCGATCCATATACTTTGAGGTATATGTAGCAAAATTATTTCTCTATGTTACAAACTATGTATCAAAACTAATATACCCCCTATGGGATAGGGTATAATGACTGAATCCAACGCCACTTTCAATTGTGGATTGCTCCAAAGAGGAATTTTGACGTTGGTTGTTAACAGCTACACGAGCTTCAAAAACAACTCCAAAAAGCGCAAAATACAAGCGTATGTCGCCAGCCGTCTGGACATGTTGGAGCAAAATATGAAGGTGGCCAGAGAATACAACCAAGCAATTGTTGGGGCGGGTAGATTAGAACCGGATCTGAAAATGGACGAGTTAGTCATCGTATATGAGCAAATAACTGAAATATACCTGGAATATCGCACAGAGTTGCTGGAAGCATTGGAAAAATCCACTCAGGCTGCTGCCACTCCATCGACGGATGCAGTTGCGATGTCCAGCAGTAAAATACGTCTCCGGGAAATCGAAATTCCAAAGTTCAGTGGCTCATATACAGCATGGCGCTCTTTCCAGGGTCAATTTATGTCCATGGTACATGAAAACTGCGGTTTAAGTGATGTCGACAAGATGCATTACTTAAAGTCTTGTTTGCGGGGTGAACCAGAGCGGTTATTGCAACATCTCTCCTGTGAAGCGGGGAATTATGCAAAGGCATGGGAGCTCTTGACGTGTCGTTACGACCATAAACGCGTTCTGGTGAATGCGCAACTTAAATTGCTTTTCGGCCAACAAACATCTGCGAAGGAATCTGCGAATGGATTGAAGGAGCTGCTGGATACGTCTCAGGAGTGTGTTCACGCCTTGTCGAACCTGGGGTTGCAGGTTGAGTCCTGGGATGCGGTATTGATTTTCGTCCTCGTGCAGAAACTACCTAGTTCTTGTCAGCAACTATGGGAGGAAAAGTTAGGGAACAATACCGACTTGCCGACATTTAAGCAATTCACGGAGTTTTTAGCAACACGATTTCGAACACTTGAGGTAGTGGACCAACAGGAACAGAAGGGAAGTTCGAAACCTTGGTTAAAGAACGATTCGCTTACCAGCACAAGGCAACGTTCTAACATAGATGTTTCAAAGGTCTTTTTTGCGAAAGCGTCAAGTAGGGAATTGCTGTCTTGCAGATTGTGTCAACAGGGTCAACATTCGTTGCGAAAATGTCAACATTTTCTAAACATGGACTGTACGCAGAGGAAACAGACTGTGAAAAGAGTAAAAGTTTGCGACAATTGTCTAGGTTATAGTCACATGGTACGAGAATGTCCTAGCACGAAATGTTGCCGATTCTGCCAACAACGCCATCACTCTCTGTTACACCAGCAAAACAACACGCAGAACAACAACAATAATTACGGTTATAACAATAACAACGGATATGCCAACAATAACGGATACAAAAGGGACGACCGTAACATGTACAACAACAACAACAATACTCATTCACATGCTCAGTTTGTTCAACAACCATCTGTTATGCCAATGCAACAAGCTTCTGTGAATGCAAACGCACAAACATTTTATCCATCACCAGAACCACAACCGTCGTGCAGTGGAGCGGTGAGAAATCATCACGTCGTCAACACCCACGATAGAAATATGGTGTTTTTACCAACAGCGGTTGTTAAGGTAAAGTCGGTGGATGGTATTTGGCATAATTTACGAGCTTTGATCGATCCAGGATCCGAAGTCTCATTTATTTCGGAAACTGCAGCACAGATGTTAAGGTTGAAGAAGTGTCATACGTTTGTTGAGGTATCAGGGCTGGGGTTGGTCAGCAGTGGCACAACTCAGAACTATGTTGATATTCTGTTTGCATCTCGGCATTCAACATTTGAAAGCTCTGTAAGAGCATACGTTTTTAAGTCGCTGACTGGGCTTCTACCGGCCCAACATACGATACCCAATAAATGGCATCATTTAACAGGACTGCATCTAGCAGATCCAGACTTTTTTGTTCCTGCACCCGTGGATTTATTATTCGGAAGTGACATATACGCTGAAATTCTCCTTCCAGATATCCTACGAGGTGATGAAGGTATCGAACCAATAGCCCAAAAAACTGAATTGGGGTGGATCGTCTTAGGGAAAGCTGAACTTCAAACGCCACATCGCGTACGCAGTCATTTTCAGTTCGCGGATCTCAACACGCAGCTCCAGAAGTTCTGGGAGATGGAAGAAGAGCCGTTTCAAACCCGTGATACCGACGAAAACATCGCTTGTGATGACCATTTCACCCAAAACACCAAACGGTTATCTTGCGGTCGTTATGAAGTGATGCTACCGTTCAAAGAAAAGGAATATCCAGCGATGGGGTTCAGCAAGGAATGTGCTCTTCGACGATTTGCTCAATTGGAAAAGAGGCTCGCGTCCGATAAGAAGTTGCATCATGACTATTGTGCGTGTTTAAAGGAGTATGCGACTCTAAATCACATGGAAGAAGTGGACCTAATAGACGACCCAATGCTCCAAACCCCATATCACTATTTCATACCTCATCATGAAGTTTTCAAGGAAGCCAGTACAACAACAAAACTCAGGGTAGTCTTTGATGCTGCGGCTAAAACATCGAACGGACATTCCTTGAATGACAATCTGCTCGTGGGTCCGAAACTTCAAACAAATATAGTGGATTTGATTCTGCGATGGAGAACCCACCGAGTAACGTTTACAGCCGATATAGAAAAGATGTATCGCCAGATTCTCGTCAGTCCACGTGACAGTTACTACCAACTTATTGTCTGGAGGGAACAACCAACAGCACCATTGAAGGCCTTCAAGCTTAACACCGTCACTTTTGGGACAGCTAGTGCACCGTATATAGCCATCCGGATCCTCAAAAGATTAGCCGACGATGAAGCTCACAATTTTCCGATCGGAGCTAGAGCGGTTCGTGATGACATGTATGTTGATGACCTAATCAGTGGCGCGGATTCAGTCGAAGAAGCTAGGCAAAAGCGTGACGAAGCCCAACATCTTTTAGCGTCCGCTGGATTCAATCTACGGAAGTGGACGAGTAATATGAAATCGGTGATAGAAGATATACCGGAACGAGATTGTGAAATTGATTTTGAGCTTCCTTTTGGTGCGTCAAGTCACGTTAAGACTCTTGGAATCAAATGGTTTCCCATTAGCGATTCGTTTTCATTCCAAAACTGTGAACCCGACACAAAGGAAATCACAAAACGCTCGATGTTATCTGCGATAGCCAAGCTGTTCGATCCACTTGGTTGGATTTCACCATGCGTCATCACAGCCAAAATTATGATGCAGAAACTTTGGGGTTTAGGTTCGAATTGGGATGATCCGATACCCGATGAACTCAGGAGTCAATGGGAAGTATTTCGCCGAGAATTGCCATTGATTGAAAGGGTAAAAATTCCAAGATGGGTTAACCTGATGCGAAACAATCGGGCCGTTGAAATTCATGGTTTCTGTGATGCATCAATGAAAGCTTTTGGAGCAGCCGTTTATGTTCGTGTTTTGGATAGTGACGGGGATATACACGTACATCTTTTAATATCAAAGACGAAGGTAGCCCCAGCAAAGAGGACCGTCTCGTTACCACGTCTTGAACTATGTGGTGCTGTTTTATTGGCATCACTTCTGCATTACACCATAGAGGTTCTATCAACAGAAGTAACCAATACCTACGCATGGACCGATTCTATGATAGCTCTGGCGTGGATAAAAGCTCCTCCTGCAAAATGGCAAACGTTCGTTGCTAATCGTGTCTCGGAGATACAGCGCCTTGTGGGTGTCGATGTGTGGCGACATGTGCCAACACACCATAACCCGGCCGATTGAGCATCACGAGGTGTCCTACCTGGAGCATTGGAATCTTTGGAATTCTGGTGGAAAGGGCCAGCATTCTTGCATAAACAGTGGGACTTCGAGGTTCCTGAGCAACCAATCTGTATTACCACGGACGCGGAAATGCGTGCAATTAAAACACATTCTACGTTTGCAAAGGGCATCGATAGTGTTAATGACATCGTTCAGCATTTTTCAACGCTAACGAAAGTTATACGCATCATTGCAATGTGTTCTCGTTTCATACGTAACTGTAGGACTTTAAAATCATCAAGAATTATTGGTCCCCTAAAGCCACAGGAGTTACAGTCAGCCAAGTTAATTGTAGTCAAAACCGTCTAAAATGACATGTTCAAAGAGGAACTGAAACTGTTTAACGATTCTGGTACAATTCCCAAGATACTTCAGACTTTAAATGCATTCATTGACGTATATGGGATTTTACGAGTAGGTGGACGTTTGCAAAACTCCTACCTTACATATGAAGAACAACACCCGATCTTAATAAAACATAACCACCATTTCACTGTACTTGTGGTTCGTGATGCTCATGAAAAAACAATACATGGTGGAATAACTCAAATGGTAGCATACATCCGCAAAACTTACTGGATTGGACAGATTAAACGGATGGTAAAGTACCACATACATCGGTGCAAGCAATGCTTTCGGCAAAAGGCTGAAGGTATGCAACAGCTTATGGGAAGCCTACCTGCCGCTAGAGTTCGAATGGCCAGACCGTTTAGTCATGCAGGTGTTGATTATGCTGGACCAATCGAGGATTTGATATCCTGGAAAGGTCGAGGTGGAAAAACTTACAAAGGATATTTCGCTTTGTTTATATGTCTAGTCACAAAAGCCGTTCACGTTGAACTAGTATCAGACTTAACAACACAAGCGTTTTTGGCAGCTTTTAGACGTTTCACGTCACGTAGAGGAGTCTGTCTTCATATCCACAGCGACTGTGGAACAAACTTCGTAGGAGCAAATGCTGAACTACAAAGGCTATTGAAAAATGCACAGCACGATTGGCAGGAAATCGCTGGAATATTGGCGAATTCAGGTACTGAATGGCATTTTATTCCCCCTGCTTCCCCTCATTTTGGAGGACTATGGGAAGCTGGGGTGAAATCAGTCAAGTACCATCTAAAAAGAGTCGTCGGAAACGAGAGACTGACCTACGAGGAACTCACCACGCTTCTTTCTCAAATAGAAGCATGCCTGAATTCCAGGCCTTTGTGTCCTCTTACCGACAACGTCGATGACTTAGAAGTCATCACACCAGCACATTTCCTCATCGGTGAACAGCTGCAATGTGTGCCACAAGGAGATAACACTCTACAAAAAATTGGCTACCTCGATCGTTGGAAACGGGTACAATCAATGCTAGGCGCATTTTGGCGCAAATGGAACACCGAATATCTTTCGAGACTCCAACAACGTCCGAAATGGGTAAAACTTCACTCTGAACCGAAGATAGGAGACCTAGTACTAGTGAAGGACGAACGTCTCCCCCCAACATATTGGAATCTAGCAAGGATTAAAGAAACGCACCCCGGATCCGATGGATTAACGCGCGTCGTTACAATAAAAACAAAAACTGGAACATTCAAACGGCCAATAACGAAAATTTGCTATCTACCATCAAACGAAGTGAATGAAGAGAACACTTTAATATAATAAAGAAACCAAATTTATCATTTTTCATACAATTTTTATTTAAAATCCTTAATAATACCACCATTTGCTAATCAAACCGTTCACACATAAATATAACACACAAACGTCATACGTCAGCAAATGTAAACAAAACCATAACACATAACCTCACAACCAAACAAAAAAAAAAAAACTATAATACTTGCTAACACAAAACTTATAACTATAAATCATAACAAAACAGACACAACAAACCAATTCGTACTCTAAACAAAGGTATTGCACCTAATTTATATTGTACGCAAACATCGTAGTCAATACATGTAACATATTATCACAAATTTAACACAAAAAAAAAATCGTTTTATCAAAACATTTATGTAAGACACTCAAATAAATGTCAACAACGAAAACGGAATTTCTTCCACTCACATTTCGAATCAAATCAAACGCTATTTATTCGCGAATTTATATACACACACACACGCATATTTAATCAATTCATTCATTTAAAACTTAAAATACCACACGGTTAAAACTAATCACGATCCCGCACAACTTATGAAATTAAGAGATACCTAATTAATAAATTACCTGCTCCATTCGTCTAGAGTCCAAAAATTTTGTCGTCATCGTTTCCGTCTTGCTTCGCTAGATGACGACTTATTGTCAGCGTTATTATCGCCGACTACCAAAATCGTGCATTTTGCACTTTTCCCGACACTTATAATTTTACACAATTCACGACACTTTTAATAATCGAAAAAATCAAACTATAATTAACTAAACAAACAAATCAATTAAACAAAGACGACCGATGCATAAATGCAATACCGCAGTAAACAACAACGCACTCTACTAAAACTGAACATGGAGTAGGCAATTATACGATCGACACAAGTCGGCAACGTAGTACACACTAATGCAGAGTGGTCATTGAGGATCAGCTTAAGATGCGAAAAAGAGATGTTGTGAATCATTTACATATTCACAGGCGGGGAGAATGTTGGAGAATATATTTATATGTCTAATTTATATGTTACTAAAATTATGTATCTTAATTTATGTATTGTATCTTAACCTTAAATGTTATATCAATGCCCCATAAAACACTGAACTATAAACATAAATGACATAAGTTTTACATTCAATACATTTATAAAATGTCAGATTATATACATACATGTAACAAAGAACAAAGTTAACAATTCATTTTTGAAACAAAGAAATATACATCTTATAACGTTGTGGAACTACGGTGTCTTTTTATCTATATGTTCGTTTTCGGTTTTCTCTATTTTTGTCCAGTAAAAAATACATGTCGTAACAGTAACTATACCTCATGACTGATGGGTTGCTAAATTGAATACGGTATGAGTTCGGTACCCATACGACGCCCACTTGTGCCTGAAACGGTGGTAGAACTAATAATGACTTGATAATGGCCACATTGCTGATGAGGAAGAAAACGTCATTATTGGGTGTCCTGTCTTCCGCATTCATTCATACTTCAGCCATTGAATACATTACGTCCACGTCGATATCTTTGTCGACATCTGGATCCTCCTTGATCTGGGTTGCTCTAGTTCGAACTCTAGTTAGATGGTAGATATTGATACGTTATTTCCCGGTAGGAGCTTGGTTTGGTTGGTTTTCTCACGAACTGTCGCCAACATAGCTTTTAAGGAATCAGCTTATGTTTCTCTACGTTTCTGTCGCTTAGACTACATTTATACCGTGGACTATATTTGGGCCGGCACTAAATATTTTACACCGTACATGACTAAATGCAGAACTAACGACATCTATACTTTTTCTTTTGCATTGACGTGAATTTTTATTTTCCCAAGATCAGCCGGAACGGCTATATTTTCACAGTGGACACTAACCGTGACAAGGGTAAAGTAGAAAAATCCTCGCTATTATAGCAGTTACTATAATAATTCAGTTGAATTTATGGTGACATCTATTCGCATTACGCAAGGGAGAGTAAACAGTTAAATTTATTATAGTCCAGGTCACCTTACTACGTAAACTGACCTAAACAATTTAGTCCTTGTTCGATGTGCTTACACCGATGAGACTTATACCAAATGTAGGCTTAGTCCCGGTTACTGTCCACGGTGTAAACGTAGCCTTAGGCTCGTGTTACCTCCAAACTTCATTATTTTGTTCATAGCTAGTTGTGGAAACATAGGCTTTAGTTGAAGGCATGAAGATTTGACGTCCGTAGTCCGTGCCAGAAAAGTAGGCGTTTCTACTTCCCTAAGATATATTTTCGGTGTTAAAAATCTGCATGACGATCATAATTGACTTGCAGGGTTTGATGATCTACGTTTCCGTCAGATTTTCGAGCTTAAAAAGTACCGAAGAGAATTTGGTGATCAATGTAACAAAATAGAATAGTCTGATGGCAAACCTCTTACGACCCCTAAACAATGCAAGGTGATCAGCCTACCCCAACAAATATACTAGTGGAAAGGCCTGGCAGAACTCCAACCTCGCCACTCTTAGGAAAAAAGTGTGGACAACTATTCAACAAAGCCAAGATCTCCAAAAAAACACTAGACTGAGACCATTATAAGTCGTCTCTCAAATCATGCAAAATCTTGTTGAGGAAGGAAAGGAGACCATCTTGGCGCACCTTCTGTTTTAAAATAGAAGAAACCTCAGAGGATTCTGACTCCGTGAAACCCTCCCTACTAATCTATCTACCATTATCCAACTACCTACCATTATCCAACTACAACTATCAGACGGTACCAGTTGGAAAACCATTGACCTACTTCCGGACACTCACTTGCTTGGTAGCTCCTCTCACCCTATAGGTGCTGAACCAAACACGTCCAGTACATCCATTCCACATATCAGTGATATATCAATGTCAAAAGAAAACTTCTTCGGACCATCAAAAGCTTCAAACTATTTAGATCACCTGGATCAGATGGTATTATACAGCGTCCCTTTCGACGATCACTCACCTTGACACGGTGAAAGGGCTTAAGGAGTTTCCATTGAACCACGGAGCGAAACCGGAAGTCTATCCTTCGCATAAACTGTCAGGGCTACCCATGCCGGTAAGGTTAGTGGCGATGAAACGAAAACCAAAAGGTAGTCTCTAGAGCAAGGCGTGCGCTGGTACCTGCATGGCTGAGGCAGTGCTTAGTCGCTAGCACAAACTCTAGATACCTGGGGACCTCTAGTTTTAATTTAATTTCTCCTCTCCTGTATACAGGGGGTGAGTACAGGATGACATCTCTTCCCCCTCACTCGTGGGTTCAAAATAGACTATAAAAAAAAGGGACGAGTGCAAAGGAATCGGCACTCCAAACCCTATAAAAACCGATTCTCATCGACAAATGACGGAGGAGGAGGAATGCCTCTTGCTCCGAGATCCATCAAACCCCAAGATAATGTCAGATAAGGGAAGCGAAAGAGCAATCGATATTCAAATGGAGAAACTTCTTCACGATGCGGATGACACAATTAAGAATGAAAACCTTAGGAAAATACTTTTTCCATGACCTCACGGATATATCCGAAATTCCTTTCCCTAATCTTTTTAGGTTTACAACAACATCTGGATGACTGGAAAGGAGCTAACAACAATGGACTGTAACGGGATAATGAATGAACCAACAACACAAGTCGACCCCCAACGGGCATCACAATGGGTCTATATTGACCTGAGTGCGATGAGGGAAGACGCACAGCGTCTGCCACATCAACCCACCAACATAACCTAACCATACCAGCGGAGCTCCAACCCAACCTTGATATCCTGCTAGCATGACTACTAACCATCATCGCAAGTTGTCTGCGGTCATAATTTTAATAACTTTGGAAAGATTAACTGATCTACAACTCTGTACATACATACTGCAAGGGGAAGTCGGTTGAGACAGCGCTTTACTTATTCGTACATATTATCGAAAACTCTTTAAGAGCAAAGGAGTATACTAAAGGGTGGTCCAACCATAATGCAAGATGTGAATTAACCTTAATGTCAAGTTTTTGCCTAACTTAATTTGACAGTTCTTTGTTTCAGTGTTTGATAAATTTAACCATGGAGAGGTACACAATTAGCATTAAGATTGTTAAAGCTTTTTACGAAAAGGCCCTCAAACCTAGCTTCACCACTATTTTAAACATGCCAAACCCCAGTAATAACAGAGCAATCCCTATAAAAAAGGCCAAAAGCGTATGGTTTGACGTTTAATTGCGATATAGCCTGAACCGTTTTTTTTTTTGGCACATTCCACTTCATTACATCTGTCAACTACACAGGCTCCCCCATTAAAATGCTAGCAAAATCTAGAATCACATTTCGTGTCCTGTCATGAGCACCATACCTACTACCAGCAAAAACGAATCCTAAAAACCAAAATTCTAAATCCCCGGCTTAACGTCTGGTACTGTATACGCCCCTAGAGACTCTCCAAAACTGAAACTCGCACTGAAATATTCATTTACTCAGCGACAACAACAACAACCGAACAAAAAGGACTTGTGATGAATATTTGTCACCTCTTCAGTTAAATGCACAAATTAATTGCACACTGACGCTATATCACAGCCAGACACCACAAATGGACGCAAAAAGGATATATGCGGCAGTGGTGGTGGCGATAGCAATGTCGACTACTATACAGAGAGAAATAAATGTCTCTGTCTAAACCACCATGCCACGTTTGTAGTTGGTCGTCGTTCGTCGGAAGTATGTACACAGACAGACACGACTGCATTAAAAGCCTTTCTGTCCACTTTTTCAGACCATCTAACAAAAGGAGGAAAAAAAATTGAAATAAAGTCCCAAAACCAAATAACGCAGGACATCAAACATTTCTAAATGTCCTTGAATGGAATATTTGTAGCAATTTTTTTTGTGCCATGAAAAAACGGTACCCATGTGTTCACAGCCAGCGCGGCTTTAATCTGATTTGTTTAGGCTCAATTTAAACAAATTACACTAGACGTGTGTGTGTGTGTGAGAATGTACATTTTTTTGGAGCCCCATACGTGAAATGTATCCAAAACAATTATGGGTTTTTTTGGTAATCCCTAAATTGACACCAGGACGTTCGCACAAACAAAAACAGGAAGCAATGTCTGCGCTTGATGTTGGGAGCAACGCAAAAGACTTGAAAGTTTATAATGGCAGCTCAACGCAGTGGTGCGATACCACCACAAACTGAACCCAGGTGGAGTAGTGAAAGGACGTTTCCCATGAAGGGATTAAATTTGGAACGGAAATAGATTCGCTGCGTGCAATCGATGAGACTGCTTGGAATTCGATTGAGGTTGAGGAAACTTCCATTTTATTCTCTATGCGTCGTCTAACGTATTGGTGGATGGGTATGCGGATTTTTAGGTTCACTGGTTAAGGAGCGGTTAAATTGTAGAATGTCAAAGGTGCACTGGAATTTGAATTAAGCAAGCCTTTTCAGGGAGGCATTTCACATGTCAGTGGATAACTATTTGGTGATACTAATTCACTATTATTGGAGTCCCGAGCTATGAATACCACAAAAAGCGGTACTCGTGAAGGGACATCTTTACAAAAAGGTAAGTTTAGAGGCTTTTACATCATAAGATAACCACATTATCGGTTATACAGAAGCCAAACGTAGCCGGAAATACTATCACTGTTCATAGTGACGTCATTGACTTATCGATGCCCATGATACATGTATAGAAGGGATAAAGTTCATATTAGAATATTCGTTTACATAATGTCCATATAGATTGGTAGGCAATGCGCTTATAAAAGCCTTGAGTTTTCACCTAGCTGATGCCTACCAATAAGATGGTTGGATGTTGTTGAACATCAATAGTGTTTACTTTTACTTCCAGGTGGTAACCATCGGATACTGGTCTCATCAAGCCGGATTTAACTTGCTAAAGCTAAACGATAAGTCCGAGTGTTGATAATAAGACGAAAACCAGCAACACTGTAACCAGCCTGGTCAGAATGGTACGGAATACACGGCCTGCCTGTTGTTCCAGACGAACTTAGATGAGCTGCTTCGACATATTCGGACAACAGGTTATATAGGAATTTCAAGGGTAAGGCTCCTTGAAAAGTAGATGGTGGACCCCGCTTCCTAGGTATATCTAAGAAAATGGAACTTGCCCTCCAGGTTGGGGGTTGTGCTTCGGGTTAACTACCCACCCATTGGAAAAATATTGTTACGAAGCAACCAATAGCCTCGAAAAGGACTGATTATATGGTTGACGACCCTGCTAAACGAAAAAGGACAACGAACAAATAGCAAAACCCCTTATATGGTTGACGACCCTGCTAAACGAAAAAGGACAACGACGTTCGTATATGAATCTTAAATGTGAGAACAATAAACAGGAGAGGTGCAGGCGAACAAATAGCAAAACCCCTAAGCTGCTAAGACAGAACTGCCATCCAGGAAATACGATGGGATGGGCCGATCAAAAAGAGGATCAAAAACTGTGACATCTACTACGGACCGAGTTATAGCCAGCAGAAAAAGCGACCTATTCGGATGCGGGTTTGTTATAAGTGCTAGACTTAGGCAAGAAGTCTTATGTTTCCAAGACATTAGCGAACGCATTGTAACAATCCGCATCAAGGCCAAATTCGCCAACATAAGCCTTATATGCGCTCATGCTCCGACGGAGGAAAACGATGATACAACTACGGACTGCTTCTACGAGCTGCTCGACAAAAGCTATGAGCGACTACCAAAGTACGATGTTAAAATCGTGCTTGGAGATTTTAACGCAAAGGTAGAATGAGAAGACATCTTTAGCAGTACTGTCGGAAAATATAGCCTACACGACAACACGTCTGGTAACGGACTTAGGCTAATTGACTTCGCTACGGAACGAAATGCCACTATAGCCAGCACACAGTTTCCTCACCTCGATATCCATTAGGGGACATGGCGGTCTCCAGATCAACCAACAGTCAACCAAATTGATCACATTGCGATGGACCAGAGACATCCAGTATTTTGGATGTCCGGACATTCCGAGGGGCTAACATCGACTCGGACCACTACATTGTTGCAGCCAAGGTAAGGATGCGGATATCCACCACGCCACAATTAACCAGAAATACTGTGAAAAAATGTTATGTCGAAGGACTACAATCAGAGACCGCCAAGACCTTCGCGCAACGCGTATCCCTTAACCTCTCGATTCACACCACACCTCCAGCATCTTATATCGAAAAACAATGGCAACGATGCCAACAAGCCATTAGATCAGCCGCAACTGATGTGCTAGGTTTCTCGAGGCCACCAGCAAGAAACCCCTGGTTTGATGTGGAATGCCGACAGATGCTCGCAGCCAAGAACGAGGCCTACAAGGCTAAGCTGCAGGTGAAGACGAGAGCTGCCATTGAGCTCTATAGTCAGAGAAGGAGGCATGAACACCGGCTTTTCAGAAAGAAGAAAAATGAGCAAGAAAAGCGCGCGATCGAGGATATAGAGAGGTTCCACTCCAGGAACGATGTTCGCAAGTGTAAAACGTCAAAGCCAAGGATACAGGGCTCGAACAGAATCCTGTCGAGGTGAACAAGGGAATATCGTAGTTGAGACACAGTCGATGCTGAGGATATGGAAGAACCACTTCTGCAGACTGTTAAACGGCGATGACGAACAACATTCCGCTGTCAGGCAGAACGAACCACTTAATATTGGCAACGACAGCGAAAACTACCTACCAACCGACCTAAGTGAAGTGGGGATAGAAATATCTAAACTCAAGCCCCATAAGGCCGCCGGAAATGATGGCCTTCCCGCTGAGCTTTACAAAGCTGGCGGAGATGACTTGGTAAGTAACATCCACCAACTCATAAGCCAAATCTGGTCGGATTAAAGTATACCTGAAGAGTGGAACCTCAGCATCGTTTGCCTGATCTACAAAAAAGGAGACCCTGATCAATCCAAACCTGCTCTACGGCGCTAAATGGGCTTTTGAGACGATGCTCGCAGAGTCTTTGATTCCCAGCCATACGATGGACGCAGTAGAGCAAGACTTCGCCTTAACTGGCGCGCACAAATAGAAACCGACCTAAGTCAACTTAAAGTGCGCAACGGGAGGCAGTTAGCTAAGGTCCGGGCTATTGGAGAGGTATGTTAGTTAATTCCCAGGTTCATTCGGGAGTTCGGGACTGAGCGGACTGCTTATACAACAGGCTCGCATTGCTTATTAGACCATGGTTTGTTGGATACACCTTTTTTATAATAAGGAACGAATAGTTCCATACTCAAAATTATGAGGTATGTATGGGCAAGTATTGACACCACTTTGTCTGTAACAAACGTCTTCCTAAGGGAACAATAAAAGTCACAAAGATTATCCCAGTTAGTTATTTGAAAGTTGAAAGAAACTCGTTGATGATATTTTATGCCTCGCATCGATTTAGGTAGAGAAAAGATGGGCTGTTCTTGAAGGGTGATCTGAGTTTTCTAATAGAGCAGATATTGTGATCTTGTAGCTGCTTAGATCTGAAGTTAGAAATAGCTCCAAGAGGTTTTCAAATACGCTTTGGTAATCAGGAATATATGTTGGTTTCTGGTTGGTTCAAGTTGCTGGTAATGGCAAAAACTTCAGCCTGTCTTCATGGGTCATTCGTTAATGTTAGCCTAAAAAGATATGGGAATTTCGGAAAGAGCCCTTATGACATGGAACAAATTTTCTCCTAATTCATTTAAGCCAAGGCAGAGACACAGAAAACGAATGTTGTCCTCATGTGTGTCCTTATGCCTCCCGAGTACCCATCCTATGTACCTTTGTCATATATTTTGCATTGGTTGCAATATTTTGGATTGCGGATTGAAATCATCCAGACCTCAAGATACCTTTATGACTACCGTTTGGAAATACTTTTGAAAGGTTTTGCAATCCGTTTCATATAATTGATTCGATTGATTAACTCTTTTGACACACGATTTCTTGATTAAATTTAATACAATTCACTACACGATGTTGACAGTCAAATCAAGGAATAGTTTTGTAGCTACCAATGCCTAGTATAGCCAAATGTTCCTTTACCACGGCATGACCAAAAATTAGCTACATAGACAAAGGCATGACCAGAATATTCCTATTTCAAGTTTAAATGTATCCTTTCGTTACCATATCCTTAAGATCGTGAATTCAATGAGCCTAATAGAGTATTACAAAAACTTCTTATCTCCGGAAGGATAAATCCAAATTCGTAAAATCGTATCGCCCCAACTATCAATTAAATTTAACCAAAATCCTTCCACTGCAGGATATCCTCACCCAAAAAAAATCAATTAACAGATTCTACGAACGAACAGTGTCCTTTCATTGCCTGCAAAACTATGTCAAAGTATCTCCTCCATAGACAAATCTACCTCTAGGGCTCTGGTTTCAACTCCAACAAGAAACTTGTAACAACATGAAATTCCACTTTAGCCACAGGACGCACCCACCAAGAGGAAAAACTCTAAGTGCACAACAACTCCAAGCTGCATCTGCATTTAACTTCATTTAAAACTCAGCCAACCTCTGTAATGACACAAAAGACTACCCACGACAAAACAACAACAACAACAAAAACCAACACCAACAACACATTTAAATGCAAATATTATGAACATTATCCGCACACATAACATCCTTAAGTGGGTAACTTTGCGGTTGCAAATGAAAAAAAAAAAACATCTCGCTCTTAAAACCTCAAAAACGGCACACAGACCGCTCTTCTTTCACAGAACAGTTGTCCCGTAATGAAACTTTTCCGCATCTGGAAAACTTCGATCGCCTTAGCTCTTTGGCCCGTTGGCCGTGGATACAACTACAAGTGAACACCCATTTCCAGTGTTAAATACCAGCCACACGCAAACGAGGTCCACAATCACACACATATATAGGAACTTCCCGGCAGCAGATGAAGAAATTGAAACCTTGGGCTGATACTTATCTCCCATACCACGAGTTGGAATTACTTTTCCCAGGCGACTTCTTTCAAGACCCAGCTATAGATGATGTTAAAGTACCCTCCCCGAAAAAACCAAGATCCTCACAGAACACTCAAAAAAGTGTTTACACTATGATTACAAGTTTTGCAGTTCTTTTGGCAGTCCTGGCCCGAAAGAATTGAATGAACCTTGGATGCGGACGGGCGTGCGGGTTTTAAGGGATAAACTCAGTTATTTAACGGGTTTTTAAGTTTGCTCCAAAGTGAAGCAAAGTATGCATGTGAGTTTGTTTTATTTTTTTTTTGCAGAATTTTACCAACATCCACGCCCTCTTTTGGCAAAAGTTGTAACGAAGTGGGGCAGGGAAAACTTTTTCATTTATTTCGTTCAATCATATGTTCATGCAGCTCTCTGGTTACTGGTTACACAGTTGAACCATTCACTCTTTTCGTAGAAACTTGTTCTTATTTATGATGGAGATTTCTCGATATTTTTTTTTTATTTAATCACTAGATGGAACCACTGTCAAGTGAACTAATGGATTTCCATCATCATTGGCTTTCGACAGAGATTTTTTCAATTTTTTGTTGTAAATTTGTAATTACTTGTAGGGTTGCTGACGATACTGTGTGTGTTCTCTCATGTCATGTAAGGACCGAAATGAGAAAAGTTTTTCCAAATAAAATGAAAACGGTTTCTTGGTTTTTGAATGCTAAATCATTAACTATTGGGAGAGTGAGTGCATGCAAATAGAACTCAAATGCAGACATTTTGAACAGTTGGTCGATTCTATTACAATTGTTAAAAAAAAGTGTAGATGTATCCAAAGTAGATTCCTAGGGCTGCTTAGATTTATATTAGTCATAGATGGAAAAAATAATGATGGTTTGACAGGATGTTCCAAGTGGTTTTAGTATAAAAACAATTTACCAAGAATTTTTTACGTTTCTATAAAGCATAATGTTTTGAGCACAATGTAAGCCTGATTTTTTCGTGTCTAAACCAACAATTTATTCAATGATTCCAATAAAATTCCGGAAATCCCAGGTGCAATATTAACAAAGTAAGAATTCTTATAGACCAAATAAACATTTTTGGAGCAACATACTCGTTTGTACCCAGAGATTCGACATAAAACGGGAGGTTCCGCAATCATCAAAAAAGTACGGACCACCAGTTTTATGTTGTACCCAGATCATTGCAAGAGGACTTACTTACTTACTTAAGTGGCGCTACAGTCCAGGATGAACCTGAGCCTCAACCAACATGCCTCTCCAATTAGCCCGGTCCTTAGCTAACTACCTCCAGTTGCGCACTCCAAGTTGGTTGAGGTCGGTTTCTATTTGTGCGTGCCACTTAAGGCGAGGTCTTCCTCTACTGCGTCCGACGTGTGGCTGGGAAGCGAAGACTCTGCGAGCCGGAGTATTGGTGTCCATTCGTTCTACATGTCCTAGCCATCTTAAACGTCCAATGCGGAGTTTTTTGACTAGAGGTATGTCGCCTTACAGCTCGTATAGTTCGTGGTTGAATCTTTGTCTCAATAGCCCGTCAACGCAAACGGGACCGAAGATTTTTCGAAGAATTTTTCTCTCGAATCGACCAAGGATTTCTTCATCCGCTTTTGATACGGTCCATGCTTCAGCGCCGTAGAGCAGGACGGGGATTATCAGGGTCTTATATATATCCCCTTAGTAGATCGAGTGATTCGATAAATTGGCTTCTTAGCCCGAAGAAACACCGGTTGGCGAGAGTAATTCTCCGTTTGATTTCTGACGAGATGTTGTTGTCAGAGTTAATAGCGGAGCCGAGGTAGACAAAGCCCCATACTACCTCAAAGTTATATCTATCAATGGTGACGTTCTGTCCAATTCGTCGATGTTGTGTGTCCTTTCGTGTTGACAGCATATACTTAGTCTTACCCTCATTTACTGATAACCCCATTTTCGCCTCTTCCTTGTCTATACTAGCAAACGTGGCTATGACATCACGTCCTACCAATAAATGTCAATATCGTCGGCGTATGCTAGTAGTTGCACCGATTTTTGGAAAATTGTGCCTCTAGTGTTGGCTTGGGAGTTTTGCACAATCCTCTCAAGAGTCAAATTGAAGAAGTCACATGACAGCGCATCCTTTTTTGGTATCGAATGTGTCGGTGAGGTAGTTTCCGACCCTGATGGTGCAGCGAGAATTCTACATCGTCATCCTACACAAACGGACGAGTTTGGTCGGTATACCAAAACTAGACATAGTTCTGTATAGTTCGTATCTATACATGCTGTAGTATGCGGCTTTCAAATCGATAAATAGGTGGTGGGTATCGATTTGATCGATTGTGGACTTTCCTGTCCTAAAACCACACTGATAAGGGCCGATCAGGTTGTTGGTAAACGGTTTCAAGCGTTCACATATTACGGCAGATAGGATCTTGTAAGCGATGTTGAGTAGACTTATGCCTCTGTAGTTGGCGCAGTTCAAAGGGTCTCCTTTTTTGTGGATCGGGCAAACGATGCTGAGGTTCCATTCTTCAGGCATGCTTTCAACCGACCAGATTTGGCTTATGAGTTGGTGGATGTTACTTACCAAGTCATCTCCGCCAGCTTTGTAAAGCACAGCGGGAAGGCCGTCATTTTCAGCGGCCTTATTAAGCTTGATTTAGATATTGCTATCCTCACTTCACTCAGGTCGGGTGGTTGGCAGTTTTCGCTGTTGTTGCCAATAAATGGTTCGTTCTGCCTGACAGCGGAATGTTGTTCGTCATCGCCGTTTAACAGTCTGCAAAAGTGGTTCTTCCATATCCTCAGCATCAGCTATATCTCAACTACGATATTTCCTTGTTTATCTAGACAAGATTCGGTTCGAGCCTTTTATCCTGGGCTTTGACGTTTTACACTTTGGTAAAACTTGCGAACATCGATCCTGGAGTGGCACCTCTCTATATCCTCGATCGCGTGCTTTACTTGCTCTTTTTTCTTCTTTCTGAAAAGCCGGTGTTCTTTCCAGGGGTTTCTTGCTGGTGGCCTCGAGAAACCTAGCACATCAGTTGCGGCTGATCTAATAGCTTTTTGGCATCGTTGCCATTGTTCTTCGATATTAGCTGCTGGTGGTATGGTGTGCACCGAGAGGTTAAGGGATACGCGTTGCGCGAAGGCCTTGGCGGTTGCAGTCTTTCTACATTAAATTTTTTCACAGTACATATTTCTGTTTTTTTTTTTTTTGCGTGGTGGATATCCGCATCCTTGCCTTGGCTACAACATGGTAGTGGTCCGAGTCGATGTTAGCCCCTCGGAATGTTCGGACATCCAAAATACTGGATGCGTGCCTCTTATCTATCGCAATGTGATCAATTTGGTTGACCGTTCATTGATCTGGAGACCGCCATGTCCCCTTATGGATATCGAGGTGAGGAAACCGTGTGCTGGCTATAGTGGCATTTCATTCCGTAGCGAAGTCGATTAGCCTAAGTCCGTTACCAGACGTGTTTTCGTGTAGGCTATATTTTCCGACAGTACTGCTAAAGATGTCTTCTCATCCTACCTTTGCGTTAAAATCTCCAAGCACGATTTTAACATCGTACTTTGGTAGTCGCTCATAGGTTTTGTCGAGGAGCTCGTAGAAGCAGTCCTTAGTTGTATCATCTTTTTCCTCCGTCGGAGCATGAGCGCATACAAGGCTTATGTTGGCGAATTTGGCCTTGATGCCGATTGTTACAATGCGTTCGTTAATGTCTTGGAAACATAAGACTTCTTGCATAATTCTGGCACTTATAACAAATTCGCATCCAAATAGTCGCTGTTTCTGCTCACTATAACACGGTCCATAGTGGATGTCACAGATTTTCATCCTCTTTTTACCCGGTCCATCCCATCGTATTTCCTGGATGGCAGTAATGTCTGCTTTGTAGCAGTTTAGGGCTTCCGCTAGTTGTTCGCCTGCACCTCTCCTGTTTCACATTCCAGGTGCAGATACGAACGTCGTTGTCCTTCTTTCGCTTAGCAGGATCGTCAACAATTAAATCAGTCCTTTCCGAGGCTATTGGTCGCTTCGAAACAATGTTTTTTTTCCATGGGTGGGAAGTTAACCCAAAACACAACCCCCAACCTGGAGGGCCAGTTCCAACTTATTAGATACCCCTAGGACACGCATCCTTTAGTATCCATTGCGGGAATGTGCGCTGCCGTTTCCAGTTCATCCACCACCATCCTCGTTCAAGGGGACTGACTTACCCTTGAGATTCCTAAATGACCTGTTGTCCGAACATGTCAATACAGCTCATATAGGTTTGCCTAAGGACAGCAGGCTGGATATTTTGTGCCAAGCTATCTGTCTAGGCTGTTAGTTGTTTTACTGTCTTGTTATAAACACTCGCACTTAAAAGTTTAGCAATTGAGACCAGTAACCGATGGTTACCAGTTGGAGGTATAATAAGCACGATTGATGTGTAGTAAAAGTTATTACGACAATGTTCCGCCAAGTTAAAGCCATTCAGGGTTTGCCCTCGTTATACAGCACCAAATCATCACAGCAATTGTCAGTAGCTGAGGTAGCCAATGCCACCTCAATGCTCAATCCTTAATGCTGTCGATATGACCATCTCAGGCTGCAAATAAAATAATCTCTGCTGTCGAAATCAAGTTCAAGCTTGCGAAACGTTATCGTGAAGAGCTGCATGTTCCATGTTTCCAATATAATGTTAAGCTCTGCTGGTTTCCCGGACACAAAGGCATAAAGGACAATAAAATTGCTGATGAACTGTCGAGAAAGGCTTGTCAAACCGCCACTATTTAAACTTAAATCACTGGTGGGACAGATAACATGGATACCCCCAAAGACAAAGGGAACTCCCTTTCCAACTATCCTGAGTATGACAAGGCTAGAACCCACAAACTAGACACAACTTACTCAAAAGGCAAAAAAAAACTGAAAATACATTCTATAGATGATGACCTTTGTAGAGGCTGAAGTGATGTTCCACTGTCCAGGCCTTAGCCAACGAAGAATAAAAACTATAGGAAAATATTTTGTACATGACCTCACACATCTATCCGAATTCCTTTTCTCTAATCTTTTCAGGTTTACAGCAATATCAGGATGGCTGGAAAGGGACTAACAACAATGGATAGTCCCGGGATAAAAGAAGGAGCCACCCACACACGGGCATAACAATAATGAGGAAAGACGTACATCACCTATCTCATCAACCCACCAACCTTACTTAACCTTGGACCAGATATGGGGATACTGAGGTGGCATATCACTGGTAGCCTAACCTAACATATCGTAGCTGAATTTTTCTGGTAGACGCTTTTATCTGATTTTTCACCGGCCCTCCTCTCGTGATGATCTGACAAATCATTCGACTAGTATTCGTTCTCAAGAATGGTAGTGAGAAAAAGCTAGGCCCTGGGTAATAACGAGCCTTTTGCTTTATCTGTGCGTATGCAATTAGCTAGCTTCCACTTCTGAGACTCATTTGTCCATTAATTTCCCGACTATGCACAGAATTAAGTCATCTTGACATTCCATTTTTCATTTTCCACTGAACTGCATTTTTAGCAAAAAGTCGCTTTCAAAAATGTCATTTCGAAATGAAATAAACCCCAAGCACAAGGATGCACTACAAATGTTCTGCAGAGTCTTTGTATCCCCGTTCCCATGAAACAAGCCGACTGTTACATTCACTATTGCAATCTAATGCAAGGAGACGCGCAATAAATTACTTCTCATTAATTGCTCACTTGACCAAAAGGACATCGAAGCCATTTCACGAAGCGATGAGAAATTGCAACGCGAACTAAGGATTTCACTTTTTTTTTGTTTCTTTCCAACAAATCCTTTCGAACTGTAAAAATTGAAAGTTCATTGATAATAAATTTCCAATTAAATTCCCTCCAATTTCTACGTCATTCATATAAAAGAGACTCTTTGGAAGTCCTTTAGGTTTTTTCTTCTCCTCATCTAATCCACCAGCGAATGAAATTATGACCATTTATTCGGTGGTAGCAAGGATGCCTGGTCGGGGTCAATAAATTAATTCGATGGCAAGCATCGTGATCCGGTTGAATTTCTCTAACAAATCAGGTCAAAACGCTTTCGTCCTGGTCGAGTGAGCTAATTTAGCCCCGAAGGGGACTCGATTTGATTTGTTCGTTATTCGTTATTTTCATAGTGTGTGTGGGTGGGTATTTTTTCTCCAAACCGGAAGTTTGGTTTTATTCATATTTAATTGGGTGGCCAGGAGTACGTGGATTGGGATGATCCTTGAAAAGAGTGAGAGAGCATGGAATTAAATTAAACTGATGGAGGACTGTCTTTTTTTTGTTTGCTTCTACACAGTGCAAGTGGGCATGGGGTCCTGATAAAATTAATGAGGGAAAATCAACTTTATGTAATTGCATTGCGATGGAAGGAACAGAATGACCGAGATGCCAGCGAATGCAAGTGGAAGTTGAACTGCAGCAGGACTCTTGGATAGATTATTGAAGATGGTGTCTTCCATTTGGCAGAATGCAAACTAATTGGATATATCTAATTGATCAATTTATCCGAAGAAGAAGAAGAAGAAGAAGTGTAACCAGTGGAGTGCAACGGAGCACAAGTTGGAACCATGATGGATGATTGTGGCTGGAGGGCACAAAAAGTTACAGCACTTAAAAAGGACACAAACTCCACTTGATGTGATCCGTCTGTTGCCGCAATCAAAATATCGTTCTACGTTCCGACACATGTTGCAACTTGAACACGCTTTCGCGTGTAAAATTAAAATCGTGCCCGTACACCCACACCCACCAATACACGGCGCCCATCCCTGTTTAGGCACCCCTACCATCCGCGCCGTCATGTTCAGCTCATTTATTACCCGAGCTAATGAAAACCATCAAATTTAAGTTCATGACTCTTACATGCACTTTATGGCAACTGCGGCCACCCTTACACACACACGCACAGCACAACGTGATTGTGGCGGTCATTAAAATTCCAATTACGGTTGTTTACTTCGTATCCAGGAAATATGTTTTCACCCAGAAATATCGCTGTGGGTTCAAAAAAACACATAAAGGCACCGAAAATTCGAACACAAAAAAGAAAAGAAATAAAAAAAACAAACACAAAAGTTTTTCCGGCTTCACACGCCCATTGATGTGTACGCCTCCCTGGCCATCCTTTACCCTCCAGCAGACACACGGATTAATATTAAATTAATATCCTTGATTTAGCGAATATAATGAGCGAATAAAAAACGAGCGGTACGCACTGAAAAAAGAAAAAAACAAATAAAATGGAAATCGAGAGCACGACACAGGACGAACCAACGCACACACACAAATATACAAAATGTTGCGAAACAGAAAGCATTATCAACACAAGAAAATTAAAAAGAAGGTTCCTTCCCACCCCACTTGACACACTGACACTTGTACTGCACCCTCTCAATAATGAAATATGGCGCGACGCAACATCGGTGTGTGTGTGTGTGGGAAGTTGTATAAACGAAGAAGATCCAAGGATAACAATGCGCGGGAAAACTGCTTTTTACGATTCGCAGCGTGTTTATGCTCGTTCATGGTGGCGTTAAAGCGTTAAATTTACGAATTAAAATAATCACTCCAACACAACCTTAGGGTTGCTGTAGTCTTTTCCTTTGAGTTCCTTTTTATTTGGCTCCTTGTTTTTTTTGTTCTTTTTGAGTGGTCCGACTGAGCTTCCTTGTTTCACGCGGATGATGATGATGCGGCGCGCGGTTATGATTTATTGGCAGGCAGGCGAGAAAGTTCGTGGTAACGTTGCGTGACACAGCTGTGTCAAGATGTGTCAGTGTGGATGGAGTTGAATTGGGATCAGATTAAGGATATGGAGTGGTTCAATATTACAACCACGCAATTGACTTACGACTTGCAGGAAGTTCAGCATGGAATGGAGACATTTGGGAAAAATAAACGTGCGGTAGAGGTTATAAAAATGCTTTGAAACTTCGACAAGATGGTTCTACAGGTTGTCCAGGATGGAGGCATAAGTGATTTATATCCTGGGATGTGATTGCTCAATTTTGTAAAGTTGAAAATTGTCCGACAAAAGGGTCGAATATCTACCTTCACTGGGACAACTCTTCGTTTTCTCAGGCGGTAAAGACAAATTTCCCAAGATGGGATCAGTTATAACGTCTACAGTTCCAAAGTGGTGTACCATGCAAGCAACTTACTAAGTCGGGCAACAGGTCATTACAAGGGAACGTAAGGTCCTTTAGCAGAGATAGACTCGGATGTTCCCAACCGCAGTGGCTATTGACGACCCTGAGTCCTAGGAGTAAAAAGTTGGAAATGACCCTCCACGTTGGAAATGACCCTCCAAAGTTGGAGGTTGTGCCAACTGGGTATTTCTCTTACCAAGTGAAAAAAAACCAATGTTACAAGTGGGACAACAGCATCGGCTAATGGGCGTCCAGAAATACCAATCACTTGGAACGTACGCTGTACACCTCCGGTGCTACTCAAGAACTTCTAGCGCGGTCCAGTTTTAGAAAATATCTCGAATCTAACCGGGAATGCAAAGACATTAATACAGACGCCAAAAAATAAAGCGGATTTGTTGTGCTCAGCAGGCTGAAGCCAAGAGTCACCGACTTTTAGCCGGTTAGTAACCACCTCGCTTACGGGCTCAGTGGAGCCATGGTTAGTGCGATGAATTGCCGCACAGAAAGTCTGGGTTCGATTCCCAGCCGTAATAGTCTTATTTCCCTATTACAGACGAGACTTAGGCTATGAGGAATTAAACATGAAATATCTGGAATGCGTCCCATATAGACCCATCGGTACAGGCTCACAAAACAAGGTTCTCCCTCTATTTGATTGTCCACAGTTATTATTTTTGCCGCAAAGAAAGGGACCTCCTGCCTAACGCTGAATCTCCGAACTACAAACTTCAGAAGATTCTCATGAGCGTGTTACTCTTGGATGTATGTCAGAATTTTGCAAGACGTGGAGCAGTCAAAAAACTTAGGTGCTGTCTCCTTCGGAATTTGAACCAGGGACACCTCGCTTAGTAGTCCAACGCACTAACCATTAGGCCACAAATCCAGAATGATGGCAGATTAGCAAAAAAGCCAAAGGCAGCTCTCAATCTCATACTGGATATTGACGACCCGGTGTCCTTAGAGTATCTTCTTTCTTTGCCAATCTCTCAGGAATACAATGGAAACATCCAATGATGACGGATTAGCAAAAAAGCCAAAGGCAGCTCTCAATCTCGTACTGGATACTGACAACTTCGTGCCCTAAATTGGATCTGGCCCTGCAGATTGAGGGTTGTGCTTTGGGCTCACTCTTTAATCACAAACCTATTGTTCTGAAGAAATCAAAAGCCTCGGATAGGACTGATTATACTGTTAATAACCATGCTCAAGAAAACAGGGACATAAACACTTCGTACCTGAACCTGGAATTTTAGAACATTAAACGGAAGAAGTGCAACCGAACAACTAGGGGAAGCCCTTAACATCTGATAAGCAAGCAAATATTACTGCCATCTAGGCAATACGAAGGCCGGGCCAAAGTTGGACGAAAAACGCATTTTTGATAAAGACGGCCTACAAATGCTCGTAGCCAAAAACGAGATTTGTAAAGCAAAGCTTCAGATGAAGGCGTAAGCTGCAATTGAGCTTTATAGGCAAAGAAGAATGGAAGAACACCGTTTTTTTTTGCAAAAATAAGAAAAGAGACCAAGAAAAGCACCCAATCGAAGACATAGAGTTAGAGAGGTGCCAAAGTCAAGATTACGAGACTCAAATAGAATCCTGTAGCCATCTTAAACGTCCATTGCGGAGTTTTTTGACCAGGGGTATGTCGCTGTACACCTCGTATAGTTTGTGGTTGAATCTTCGTCTCCATAGCCCGTCAACACAAACGGGACCGAAGATTTTTCGAAGAATTTTTCTCTCGAATCTACCAAGGATTTCTTCATCCTCTTTTGATACGGTCCATGCTTCAGCGCCGTAGAGCAGGACTGGGATGATCAGGGTCTTATATAGGATCTCCTTAGTAGTTCGAGTGAGGGCTTTACTACTAAATTGCCTTCTTAGCCCGAAGAAACAGCGGTTGGCAAGAGTAATTCTTCGTTTAATTTCTGACGAGATGTTGTTGTCAGAGTTAATAGCGGAGCCGAGGTAAACAAAGTCCCGTACTACCTCAAAGTTATATCTGTCAATGGTGACGTTCTGTCCAATTCGTCGATGTTGTGAGTCCTTTCGTGATGACAGCATATACTTAGTCTTACCCTCATTTACTGCTTAACCCATTTTCGCCGCTTCCTTCTCTATACTAGCAAACGTGGCTATGACATCACGTTGAGTCCTACCAATGATGTCAATATCGTCAGCGTATGCTAGTAGTTGCACCGACTTTTGGAAAATTGTGCCTCTGGTGTTGGCTTTGGAGTTTTGCACAATTCTCTCAAGAATCAGATTAAAGAAGTCATGACAGCGCATCGCCTTGCCTAAATCCTTTTTTGGTATCGAATGTGTCGGTGGGGTCGTTCCCGACCCTGATGGTGCATCGAGAATTCTCCAACAAATGGACGAGTTTGGACGGTATACCAAAACTAGACATGGCTCTGTATAGTTGTTCTCTGTAAATGCTGTCGTATGCGGCTTTGAAATCGATAAATAGGTGGTGGGTATCGATTTGGACTTCTTGGGTTTTTTCCAGGATCTGCCGAAGTGTGAAAATTTGATCGGTTGTGGACTTTCCCGGCCTAAAACCACACTGATAAGGGCCGATCAGGTTGTTGGTAAACGGTTTCAGGCGTTCACATATTACGGCAGATAGGAACTTGTAGGCGATGTTGAGCAGACTTATGCCTCTGTAGTTGGCGCAGTTCAGAGGGTCTCCTTTTTTGTGGATCGGGCAAACGATGCAGAGGTTCCATTCTTCAGGCACGCTTTCATCCGACCAGATTTGGCTTATGAGTTGGTGGATGTTACTTACCAATCCAACTCCGCCAGCTTTATAAAGCTCAGCGGGAAGGCCGTCATTTCCGGCCGCCTTATTAAGCTTGAGTTTAGATATTGCTATCCTCACTTTACTTAGGTCGGGTGGTTGGCAGTTTTCGCTGTCGTTGCCAATATTGAATGGTTCGTTCTGCCTGACAGCGGAATGTTGTTCGTCATCGCCGTCTGTAGAAGTGGTTCTTCCATATCCTTAGCATCGACTGTGTCTCAACTACGATATTTCCTTGTTCATCTCGACAGGATTCTGTTCGAGCCTTGTATCCTTGGCTTTGACGTTTTACACTTTGATAAAACTTGCGAAAATCGTTCCTGGAGTGGCACCTCTCAATATACTCGATCGCGCGCTTTTCTTGCTCTTTTTTCTTCTTTCTTAAAAGCCGATGTTCTTCCCTTCTTCTTTGCCTCAATGGCAGCTCTCGTCTTCACCTTCAGCTTAGCCATGTAGGCCTCGTTCTTGGCTGCGAGCATCTGTCGGAATTCCTCATCAAACCAGGGGTTTCTTGCTGATAACCGCGAGAAACCTAGCACATCAGTTGCGGCTGATCTAATGGCTTGTTGGCATCGTTGCCATTATTCTTCGACATTAGATGCTGGTGGTGTGGTGTGAATCGAGAGGTTAAGGGATACGCGTTGCGCGAAAGCCATGGCGATATCTTGCGATTGCAGTCTTTCGACATTAATTTTTTCACAGTATTTCATTTTTTTTTTGGCGTGGTGGATATCCGCATCCTTACCTTGGCTACAACATGGTAGTGGTCCGAGTCGATGTTAGCCCCTCGGAATGTTCGGACATCCAAAATACTGGATGCGTGCCTCTGGTCTATCGCAATGTGATCAATTTGGTTGAATTTTCGTTGATTTGGAGACCGCCATGTCCCCTTATGGATATCGAGGTGAGAAGACCGTGTGCTGGCTATAGTGGCATATCGTTCCGTAGCGAAGTCAATTAGCCTAAGTCCGTTACCAGACGTGTTGTCGTGTAGGCTATATTTTCCGACAGTACTGCTAAAGATATCTTCTCATCCTACCTTTGCGTTAAAATCTCCCAGCACGATTTTAACATCGTACTTTGGTAGTCGCTCATAGGTTTTGTCGAGGAGCTCGTAGAAGCAATCCTTAGTTATATCATCTTTTTCCTCCGTCGGAGAATGAGCGCATATAAGGCTTTTGTTGGCGAATTTGGCCTTGATGCGGATTGTTACAATGCGTTCGCTAATGTCTTGGAAACATAAGACTTCTTGCCTAAGTCTGGCACTTATAACAAATCCGCATCCGAATAGTCGCTGTTTCTGCTCACTGTAAAACGGTCCATAGAAGATGTCACAATTTTTCATCCTCTTTTTGCCCGGCCCATCCCATCGTATTTCCTGAATGGCAGTAATGTCTGCTTTGTAAATGTTTTGGGCTTGTGCCAGTTGTTCGCCTGAACCTCTCCTGTTTTATGTTCCCACATTCCAGTTGCAGATACGAATCAGCATCGTTTGCCCGATCCAAAAACAAGAAGATCCTCTGAGCTTCGCCATCTACAGATGTATAAGTCTACTCAAAATCGCCTACAGCTCCTATCTGTCGTTATATTAAAAAGTCTGATACATTTTGGTTTTAGGCCAGGAAAGTTCACAACTGATCCAATCCTCAGATTCTAGAAAAAACCCAACAAGTCTTAATACCTACCACCTATTCATCGATTTCAAAACCGCATATGATAGACGAACTATATGGAGCCATGTCTAGTTATAACATACCGCCCAAAATCGCCCGTCTATGCAGGAAGACGATGGAGAATTCCCATTGCTCCAGCAGGCTCGGAAATGACCTCACCGAAACATTCGATACCAAAAAAGGATTAGGCAAGGCGATGCACTGTCATGTGAATTCTTTAATTTGATTCTTGAGAGGATTGTGTAAAACTCCCGAGCCAACACCAGAGGTACAATTTTCTATAAATCGGTGCAACTACTGGCAAACGTCGACAATTTTGACATCATTGGTTGGACTAAACGTGCTGTCATAGCCACCATTCCTCATATATAGGAGAAGCGTAATGGAAGGTAATGATTTGTCAACTCGAAAAAACACAAAAACCAGTATCGACACATAGAACAGAACGTCACCATTGACAGATAATTTTGAGGTAAAACGGGGTTTGTCTACCTCGGCTCTCCCACCTAACTCTGACATCTCGTCAAAATTGAACCGAAGAATTACTCTTCCCAACCGCTGTTTCTTTGGGCTAAGAAGGCAATTTAGTAGTAAAGCCCTCACTGGAACTACTAAGGAGATCTTATACCCTGATCATTCCAGTCCTGCTCTACGGCGATGGAGCATGGACTGCATCAAAAGCGGGTGAAGAAATCCTTGGTCGTTTTGAGAGACAAATTCTTCGAAAAATCTTCGGTTACGTTTGTGATGACGAGTTATGAAGATGAAGATTGAACCAACGACTATAAAATCTGTACAGCGGCATACCCTTAGTAAAAAAAAACTCCTTATTGGACGTTTAGGATGGCTACGACATGTAGAGCGAATGTCCTTGTGCGCAACTGGAGGCAGTTAGCTATGGACCAGGATAATTGGAGTGGCATTATGGTAGAGGCCATTCACTGTGAATTATTTTTATTAACCTGATTAACGTTTCTATTTTCCAGGGTTCTCTTTACAGCACATCCCTAAACATTATTGAAGGCTACTCGAATCGCGACAAATGCTATTACGATGTTATTTTCAATATCCCGCTTACCCCACGTAGTATACTTTACAAGATTTACCCAATCTATTCGCAATTGTAAACCGATTTTAGAACAAAGCCACAACATTCTAAAATACGTTTTTTGTGTATCCCACATAGATATCCATCCACCCACACCACACGCGATATGTGAGATACAATAGCCCTTGGCCTGCATTCCACATTGCCATCGTGTACATCAGATGTACAAAACATCACATTAACCCTCTCAACCCTTGATACATTAATCAAGCATTCAATTTAAGCCGTGAATAGGCCGATTACAATGCATTGGGGATAGATAAATACCGAACTGAATAGCTAGCCACCCCATTAGCATGCAATATCCTGCCATAAAGGCAAACAATTCCGACTCCCATTCAGCCTCCGCCTCCTCTCGAGTGTTACTAAGGCTAATTGTGTCCACACTCAAAAATGATTTATGGCCCTCCCCTTAAATCAATCATCAATTATTTCATGGACAGGTATCTAAAGCGATGCGGTCCTTCCACCATCTACATCCTTTATACAATATTATTATAACGGAAAATGACAGGACACACTCTCTCTTGTGCCCCGTGATAAATTTAGATAAATATCCTATCCCTCACTCAAAAAGAACCTCTCAGCCAAAGGAGTGTATCTCCTGAAATGATAATTTAATTATTCAACGGATATCCGTTTTTAATTATGGTGCCTGCAAAAAAAAAACAACCGAAACATCCTTATCGCGAAGGATATACCCTTTTTTCCGGCTGGTTGGCATTCGCAAACCGAATATGAATTTAGACACTTTTTGATTTCGGTAAATAATTCAGAATGAAGCTATCACACTCACTCACTCGGAGGTCCTGTGAGAAGTGGGTTATTAATAATGAAGGTATACCAATACCAGGACCACTGGCAAGGCAGAGGGTATGCCATTGGCGTGTCACCTCTTTGCATGGTAAACAGATAAGATTTTCGCTTTTTAAAATGTAAAACACGAAAGGGTGTGTGTGCCGTGCTGGGGGAAAATATCCTTTTTCATGCTGTTTGCTTATCGCTGTGGAATTAAAATTTCAACACGAAATCGAAAAATCGTGGGCGGGTTTGGCTACAAAAAAAAGAAGAGAAAACACCGCTAACAAATTCTGCATGTCATCAGGTGGCGAACTGAGGCGAAGGATTTCGTGAGGATTACATAGAATGACAACGATGTAATCTTAGATGGTGTTTTTTTATTCCCCTAGCCAACGTGAAAAGGTAAATTTAAATCGAAGGTAGCTTTGGGTACATTTTTCCACTCGGGACGGGTCAGGTCTTTTTCGATACATTTTTGATGACTGAAAATTTGGCGCTTATGAGCGATACAATTCCGCTTCAATCGTGCCCAGAAATGTAATCTGTCGGCGGATTGTATGGGTCTGAGAGAGATTTCGGGATTTCGGGAGAGTCTATCATCATATCATCACCCTCGCGCATTGAGTTAACAAGTGCACACAAAAAGTTCTGAAAAATTGTCAAACTATGTAATACTAAATATGTGCAATGGGATAGATGGCCTTCTTTAAACAAGACTGTCACAAACAAAAGGCCGGTGCTTAAGGATAGTGATGCGATTATATGAGGACATAAGCGTTCTCACTCTAGCCTCTCACTATCAACTCCTACTCTCACCACCACGCTGGTGACTGGTGGGTGCCTAGTACCTCGACTGGAGATGGGGTATTAAACCCCCGTGGAAGGTCGTTGGTGGCAGCAAACGAGAGAGGGGGAGGAGTGTCCTCTCACTAAGGCACTAATTCTCAGGCGGCAGCGGAGGAATTCCCTAGATGGAGTAAACGGTGGCGCCTACAGCTCCAGTTTGATCGAACTAGTAGTGAAATCCCTATATGAGCTGCTTCGACATGTGAGAACATTAAACAGGAGAGGTGCAGGCGAACAACTAGCAGAAGCCCTAAACTGCTACAAAGCAGACATTACTGCCATCCAGGAAATACGATGGGATGGGCCGGGCAAAAAGAGGATGAAAAACTGTGACATCTACTATGGACCGTGTTATAGTGAGCAAAAACAGCGACTATTTGGATGCTGATTTGTTATAAGTGCCAGACTCAGGCAAGAAGTCTTATGTCTCCAAGACGTTAGCGAACGGATTGTAACAATCCGCATCAAGGCTAAATTCGCCAATATAAGCCTTATATGCGCTCATGCTCCGACGGAGGAGCACGTCTGGTAACGGACTTAGGCTAATTGACTTCGCTACGGAACGAAATGCTACTACAGCCAGCACACGGTTTCCTCATCTCGATATCCATAAGGGGACATGGCGGTCTCCAGATCAACGAACGGTCAACCAAATTGATCATATTGCGATAGACTAGAGACACGCATCCAGTATTTGGGATGTCCGAACATTCCGAGGGGCTAACATCGACTCGGCCACTACATTGTTGAATCCGAGGTAAGGATGCGGATATCCACCACGCCACAACAAACCAGAAATACTGTGAAAAAATTTAATGTCGAAAGACTGCAATCGCCAGAGACCGCCAAGACCTTCGCGCAACTCGAATCCCTTAACCTCTCGACTAACACCATACCACCAGTATCTAATGTCGAAGAACAATGGCAACGATGCCAACAAGCCATAGATCAGCCGCAACTGATATGCTAGGTTTCTCGCGGCCATCAGCAAGAAACCCCTGGTTTGATGAGGAATTCCGACAGATGCTCGCAGCCAAGAACGAGGCCTACAAGGCTAAGCTGCAGGTGAAGACGAGAGCTGCCATTGAGCTCTATAGGCAAAGAAGAAAGGAAGAACATCAGCTTTTCAGAAAGAAGCAAAAAGAGCAAGAAAAGCGCGCGATCGAGGATATAGGGAGGATCCACCTCAGGAACGAAGTTTGCAAGTTCTACCAAAGTGTAAAATGTCAAAGCCAAGGATACAAGGCTCGAACAGAATCCTGTCGAGATGAACAAGGAAATACCGTAGTTGAGACACAGTCGATGCTGAGGATATGAAAGAACCACTTCTGCAGACAGTTGAACGGCGATGACGAACAACATTCCGCTGTCAGGCAGAACGAACCATTTAATATTGGCAGCGAGAACTGCCAACCACCCGACCTACATGAAGTGAGGATAGCTATATCTAAACTCAAGCTTAATAATGCCGCCGGAAATGACGGCCTTCCCGCTGAGCTTTATAAAGCTGGCGAAGATGACTATTTAAGTAACATCCACCAACTCTTAAGCCAAATCTGGACGGATGAATGCATGCCTGAAGAATGGAACCTCAGCAAGGAGACCCTCTGTACTGCGCCAACTACAGAGGCATAAGTATGCTCAACATCGCCTACAAGATCCTTTCTGCCGTAATATGTGAACGCCTGAAACTGTTTACCAACAACCTGATCGGCCCTTATCAGTGTGGTTTTAGGCCAGAAAAGTCCACAACCGATCAAATTTTCACACTTCGGCAGATCCTGGAAAAAACCCAAGAAGTCCAAATCGATACCCACCACCTATTTATCGAATTCAAAGCCGCTTACGACAGCATTTATAGAGACGACCTATACAGAGCCATGTCTAGTTTTGGTATACCGCCCAAACTCATCCGTTTATGTAGGATGCCGATGGAGAATTCTCGCTGCACCATCAGGGTCGTAAACGACCTCACCGACACATTCGATACCAAAAAAGGATTTAGGCAAGGCGATGCGCTGTCATGTGATTGTGCAAAACTCCAAAGCCAACACCAGAGACACAATTTTCCAAAAATCGGTGGAACCACTAGCATACGCCGACGATATTGACATCATTGGCAGGACTCAACATGATGTCATAGCCACGTTTGCTAGTGTAGAGAAGGAAGCGGCAAAAATGGGTTTAGCAGTAAATGAGGGTAAGACTAAGTATATGCTGTCAACACGAAAGGACACACAACATCGACGAATTGGACAGAACGTTACCATTGACAGATATAAAAAGCAGATGAAGAAATCCTTGGTCGATTCGAGAGAAAAATCCTTGGGCAAATCTTCGGTCCCGTTTGCGTTGACGGGCTATGGAGACGAAGATTCAACCACGAACTATACGAGCTGTACAGAGACATACCCCTAGTCAAAGAACTCCGCATTGGACGTTTAAGATGGCTAGGACATGTAGAAAGAATGGACACCAATACTCCGGCTCGCAGAGTCTTCGATTCCCAGCCAGACGTCGGACGCAGTAGAGGAAGACATCGCCTTAAGTGGCGCGCACAAGTGGAAACCGACCTCATCCAACTTGGAGTGCGCAACTAGAGGCAGTTAGCTAAGGACCAGGCTAATTGGAGAGGCATGTTGTTTGAGGCCCAGGTTCATCCCGGACTTTAGCGCCACTTAAGTAAGAAGATAAAGATCTGGCTTATTGCAGAGGAATTATATATCAGGCCCAGCTTCGACCGGGACTCTTGTGCCACTTATGTATGCTTTTTTACTGACCAGGACAATGTCATATGGTCTGTGGCAAAATCGTCCTCTACATAGCCAACTGGAACTGAAGATTTTCCTAAAATTTCTTAATCCACTCCTAGTTACTTCCAATCAACTTTCAAAGAATCAAAGACAATAATCAATGAATTTGCCAACCAGAAAGCCCATTCCAATCTCGACGAATCGGAACGAATGTCGCCGTCGTATGCTTATATTTGAGGTGGTCAGGACTCGTCTCAGTAAATAATTCGGACAGCGACATCTTGTCAAAACATGAATATAGATTTTGACAAGCACGTTGTATGGATTTGCTTTGGAAACCTGACCTGCCTTGTCTCCGTCAAAATTCAAATCTTTAAACAAGACGACAAGACGCCGCTAAGAAGGCAGTTTGATACTACTATAAGCGGAGCTTGTGAAGAATTCTGATTGTCTCATACCTACATTACGGCTCTAAAAATAGACCAAATCAGAAAATAATGTAGGAATACTTGGTCGGAAGACCTAAAAATATTGGGTGCTGATCTTTGAATAGGGGATGTATCGGAGGTACTCATTGTTGAGGTCTCAACATAAAACTCAACACTCAACATTGAACTTACAACGAAAGAACAAAATAAAACGATAAAAATGTAACCGCGCGAGATACATTTGACAGCACTTGGGGGAATTATGCGTGATGCAGAATGTCCATGCGTTTGGGCTGGTTGCTGGAATGCACGAAGTTTAAGCTCTCAATTGAGACTTCGCATTGCCGGTAACTAGCTCCAAGGCATACAACAATAGCCATCCACAAATGCAAATCAACCTAATTTCCACAAAATAATGCAAAACAAAACGACACGCACCACCGACAATGACAAGAAACCACGATGAACTGTCAAATGTATCAAGGCGGTAGGAATATAAAATGCAGTCTCGCTCCTCCAACCTGCAGCGGTCCCATTAGGAAGATAGTTGGTGTCACAGACCAACTAATAACAACATAAATTTAATGATGGCCGAATGCAATGTAGGAGGGAGAGCGCATCGGATCTTTCACACCCACATATTGGGGCATTAATAAGTTGAAGAGATCATAAAATGTAAACGTATTTGTATAAGTGTTATACATCAAATGTACAATTAAATAAGGTCAATGGCCAAAGAAGCTATAAGCTGTAAATCTGTTATCGAAAATAAGAGAAAAAAACGGCAATCAGCTGTGTTAAATGCAACTGTGAGTGAAACGAGATTTCGTGGAGCCTTAAGTTGCAATTTCAAGACACTTTTGTATCACCATTCCAAGAGTGAAGATCAGCAATAAAATTATAACGTTCTTTAAGTCGGTAGTTTTATTTAAAGTAGAATTCGTTTTAGAATTAGAGTATCAGTTCGCTGAAATAAAATAATCTCCGTCTAAGTCGCCTTCTTAGACCAACTCAAAAAAAGTATTTTATACTCGCCAAGTATAAAACATGGTCCTTCGAGTTTTTTAAAGGAACAGTGAGAAAAGTGAAGTGAAAAATTAAAGACAAATCGCATAAGCGTAAAAAAGTGCTGTGAAAAAAAAGTGTACTGTGGGAAGAGTATAATTGGATCACCAATCCAAGCAAATATACATCCGAACATCGACGGACAGTCAATCGGCCACAGTACCCAACGAGACAAATCCGTAAGGAACGGATTCAACGGCAGAAACATCCACCAAGGGCACATATCCGAGTGTCTTCAAGCGACAAAACGGTCAGCAAGCGGGATACGCATAGCGGTCAGCAAGCGGCACAACGGTCGGCGGTACAGAAGACAAAGGAGCTGTGCAGCAAAAGACTTCTGCAACTGCAACTTGCAGTGGAACACTGAAGTGGCAGTTGCAAGAGCATATTAAGGTAAGAAATTATTTTCTTTAAACCTTCTTATTGCAAATCTACGTGCATCAACCGCGCACATCAAACAAAAGCCTTCTGCAACTGCAACTGATAGTAAAATACTAAAGTGGCAGTTGCACAAGCACCGCAAGGTAGACATTTATTTCTGTTTAAATTTTCTGAAATAATAAACAAGCATAACAAAAGTAAATTATAACAAACACAAGTAAATTCAATATAAATCGAGTGATAATTATGTCGAAATTAGCTAAATACGTGGAACGACAGGAATTAGTCCTGAAAGAGTTCCAACACGATTTCGATGAGTGCAAAAAAGAAATCGCGTTGCGCAAATCGAAAGGGTACCTTCAAGCGTGTCTCACGGACATTGAACAAGGCTTCAAAACAGCGAAAAAGGATCACGAATCGATTATTAATAGCGCGGCTGATCCTATTAAAGACGCTTATCTCGACATCGAGAATTTCTCGAAAATAAAACAAGTTTATTTTAGTTTTTCGGGATTGTTGCAGGATGAACTTGACAAAATTGCACAAAATAATAGTGTAAATTTAGACACATCTCGGTTAAACACAACCAAATCGTCTATGTGTGAAATTCGGTTGCCAACCATTCACATTAAGCCATTTACTGGCGAGTTCAATGATTGGTGTGAATTTCATAATTTATTTGAAAATTTAATTCACCAAAACACGGAACTTTCGGAGATTCAAAAACTCCAATACTTGAAAACTCACGTTGATGGTAAGGCAGCTGGCTTAATTCAGCATCTACCTATGGATGGTAAAAGTTATTCACCTGCTTGGAATATTCTCAACGAGAGGTATCAAAATAAGCGGAAACTGGTTAATTCACAGTTGAGAATATTGATGGAGCAACGGCAATTAACCCATGAATCTGCCGAAGGGTTAAAATCATTGCATGACACAACCACCGAATGTATCCATGCACTCGCCAATTTGGGAATTGCAGTCGAAACCTGGGACTGCATTCTCATATACATAATATATAATAAAATCCCTTTCCAAACCCAGCGAGATTGGGAAGATAAGTTAGGAACATCGAAAGTACTTCCAGAGTGGAAGACATTTTTGTCCTTCATTGAAGGCCGATTTAGTTCCCTGGAAAACATACAGGAACAATATGGAGGGTCAAAACATCAAGGGGGACTTAACATAAATAGGAAAGCTACGTCTACGACTTTCCATGTCAAATCGACAACTGATGCAAAGAAATATCTTTGCCGTCTGTGCAAAGCCTCGCATGGAATTAGGCATTGTAAGCAGTTTTTAAAAATGGAGGTAAGGGCACGAATCGAAGTGGTGAAGAGGAACTCCATATGCGCAAATTGTTTAGGATATGAACATCATGCATCACAATGCAAAAGCAGCAACCGATGTCAACGATGTAGCCAGAAACATCACACCATGTTGCATATGGAGCAACCATCCAACAACAACAACCCACACGCAGCTCCATTTCAAGGTCAACAGCAGTCAGGGTACAACAACCATCTAGCGCAGAATGCGAATGACTGGAACAGTGAGCAGGAAGGAGCCTCATCGTCTCCGAAGCAACGGTACGCCGCACATCTCAACCAGATGCAATCCAAGGTTCTTTTAGCTACTGCTCTTGTTAAGGTATTCGCGTCCAATGGAGCTGAACATTCTCTTAGGGCATTAATAGATCCGGGGTCAGAAGCAACTTTCCTGACCGAAAATGTAGCACAGCTTCTAAAGCTACAAAGAAAAAAAACAGTAGCAAAGGTTACAGGTCTAGGTCAAACGTCCAATGGTACCTCAAATTCTCAGGTCGATCTAACAATATTTTCGTTTACCAATCCCAAATTCTGTCTCAATGTGAGGGCGTTCGTCTTTTCCCAATTAACCTCTTTGTTACCCTCAACCCAGATACAGGCATCGAATTGGAGCCATCTGTTGAAGCTCCCTCTGGCAGACCCAGCGTACAATTACCCTGGAAAAATCGATCTGCTGATAGGTGCCGACGCATATGCATCCATCATGTTAGAGGGCTTAGTGAAAAGCCAAAGGGGATCCCCAATGGCCCAACTAACCGAGTTGGGGTGGATCCTGACGGGCCCAACACATTCCAGACCCCCATCGAACAGTACAAGAACGCTCCAAAACCACCACAACACACTGGAGGAGCAACTAAAACAATTTTGGGAGATGGAAGAGAATCTGGAGGAGAGGAAATTGACGTCGGAAGAAGAAAAATGCCAACGACACTACCAACAGACGATGATCAGAAGGAGTGACGGAAGATACCAGGTGCGACTTCCCTTCAAGGAAAATAGTCGACCAAGGCTGGGCGATTCCAAAAAGGCAGCAATGGCAAGGTTCTTCCAACTGGAAAAACGCCTATCATCAAATAGGAAGCTTAAAGAAGCATATACAACGTGTATGAATGAATACGCTACGTTAGGACATATGCATGAAATAAAGGAGAAAATAGAAAAGGTCACCGAAGAACACTACTTTCTTCCCCACCATGCGGTGTTCAAAGAAGCAAGCTCCACCACTAAACTAAGAGTGGTATTCGATGCGTCATGCGTTACATCGAAGGGAGTATCGCTAAACGAACATCTGATGGTAGGTCCACGGTTGCAAAGAGACATAATCGATCTCATCGCACAGTGGAGGATGTTTAGAATAGCTCTGGCAGCCGACATAAGCATGATGTATCGGCAAATATGGATGTCACCACAGGATACACCATACCAACTGATTCTTTGGAGAGAAAGAATTGATGAGCCAATAAAAACGTATGCACTCAACACAGTGACGTTTGGAACTGCCTCAGCGCCTTACTTAGCTGTAAGGACCCTGCAACAGGTGGCCATGGAGGTAGAATCCACTCATTCTCATGTAGCCAAGGCACTCATCGATGGCTTCTATGTAGATGACTTTTTGTATGGGGCCGACAACGAAGGTGACGCCATCCGGTTGCAAAGAGACGTTCTAGCGACATTAAGCTCGGCTGGATTTCCTCTGCGCAAATGGGCGAGCAACTCAGCAACAATTTTGAAGCGGATACCTGAAAAGGAAAGGGAAGTGAATCTCCCGTTAAACTTTGATTCACCAGAAGCCATCAAAACGTTGGGGATCCAATGGCATCCAGCCAAGGACACATTTACGTTCACGATCAACTTGCCGAAGGTGGACAAGCACACCAAACGATCCATTCTCGCTGACATTGCACGACTGTTCGATCCGCTGGGATGGATCTCTCCTTGTATCGTGAGGGCGAAAATGATGTTGCAACAGCTGTGGATCCAGGAATCATCGTGGGACGCAGCATTAGGTCCAAACATAGAAGAGGCTTGGAAAGAATTTAGGAACAGTCTGTGTCAACTGCAACAGATCGAAATTCCAAGATGGATCGGATACACAAACACATCCGAAATTCAACTACACGGATTTAGTGATGCGTCCGAAAGGGCGTATGCTGCGGTGATATACGCACGAGTGAAACAAGACTCTAACGAAAGCATTCATCTGCTAGCGTCAAAAACAAGAGTCGCGCCAGTAAAAAATGTTTCCCTTCCACGACTGGAACTGTGTGCAGCGGTGTTACTAGCAAAACTGCTACACCGAATAACCACTGCAATGCACTTCAAAAATGTAAAAATATTTGCCTGGTCCGATTCGACTATCACACTTGCATGGATTAAAGGAAGTCCATCCACACGGACAACATTCGTAGCCAACAGGATCACCGAAATCCAAGCGTTGACGGATAAAGCGGTGTGGCGTCATGTGACCAGTAGAGAAAATCCAGCTGATATGGGATCCCGAGGCCTATCACCCGAAGATCTTATCAACAATCAAATGTGGTGGCAAGGACCAACGTTTCTAAAAACATTCAAAGCTGAAGACAATTCACAAATGAATACTTTTGAAACTGATGAAGAGACAAGGCATAAGATGAATTGTCATGTAACAACGATAACGAGCGAATATTTTGCAAAATGTTCTACCCTGAAGCGATTAGTTCGTAATGTTGCGATTTGGCGACGGTATTTTTGGAACATTCAAAATGCAAAAAATAGAAGGCCGTTGGACACTCATCCTATCACGGCGGAAGAACTGATATCCTCACAAGGGCGACTCACCAAAACAGTACAAGCCGAACAGTTTCACGAGGAAATAAAGGCGCTCAGGGAGAAAAAATGCATCGCAAAAGGAAGTCCGATTCGTAATCTCAACCCATTTTTAGATGAGCAAGAATTCTTAAGAGTGGGAGGTAGATTAGCAAATTCTACACTCCCATATGAACAACAACATCCGCTAATATTAAGAGATGCACATCACTACGCACATTTAGTGGTAAGGGACGTGCATATTGGAACCTTACATGGCGGACAGCAGTTGATGATGGCCGAAATAAGGAACCAATATTGGATAACTAACCTAAAACGATTGGTAAAGGCAACAATTCACCAATGTGTACGATGCCATCGATATGACGCCCAAATGCAACAGCAGCTTATGGGAAACCTACCAAAGGAACGCGTCAAGATAGCGCGACCATTTACCAACACGGGTGTAGATTACGCAGGACCGGTGGAAATCAAGACATGGAAGGGCAGATGCAACAGGTCAACGAAGGGCTACATTGCAGTTTTCGTTTGCCTTTCAACTAAGGCCATCCACATAGAGTTGGTCAGCGATCTTAGTGCAGCAGCATTCATCTCTGCTTTTCGGAGATTCACGGCAAGAAGAGGAATGTGCGCCAGCATCTTTAGCGATTGTGGTAGCAATTTCAAGGGAGCAAATAATGAAATGAGAAAGGATAGTAAATTCATTTCAGCTGAATGGTAAACCGAAGTCGCACTAGACCTAGCATCGCAAGGTACAACGTGGCATTTTAACCCTCCATCTTCACCACACTTTGGAGGACTATGGGAGGCAGGGGTGAAGTCCATCAAACATCACATCAAGAGAACGATAGGGTCATCGAAGCTCACTTTCGAGGAATATGCAACACTATTAACACAAATAGAAGCTTGCCTCAATTCACGACCCTTGTGCCCGATGACGTCAGATCCAGAAGATTTGAATGTGTTAACTCCAGGACACTTTCTGATAGGAGCACCACTTCGAACCATTCCGGATCGAAACCTAATGGAGAAAAACATCAACGCACTAAACAGATGGAGATATGTGCAACGACTCACACAAGAGTTCTGGAAGCAGTGGAGCACAACCTATCTCCATTTGCTCCAACAACGTCCAAAATGGTTGCAACAGCAACCGAACATAAAGGTTGGAGATATTGTCCTCGTGAAGGAAGACAACCTTCCACCAGCAGCATGGCTACTCGCGCGAGTCATCCAGGTACACCCCGGGTTAGATGGTCTGACGCGCGTGGTGACCATCAAAACAAAAAACTCAACCCTCAAAAGACCGATTACAAAAATTTCTCCTTTGCCGGTATCAAACCCGTCGGTATAATGCTCATCAAAAAAATGAAGCATATAGACACAACCCTACACAGAAGTGAATTATAAACAAACCAATATCTAAATAACAAAAAATAAACAATAACAATACTCACGAAATAACACAAAATCCAAAACACATCCTCATAATAATGCACATACATTTGCAATTATCTATTTTGAACATAAAAACAACATAATTAACCAATAACTTTTTTTTTCACGCAAAAAAATCCAACCGGCGGAACTGAGGAAGTGAGGAAACATGACGTCGCATACCGATCCACAAACAACAACACATCATCCAAATCCCAGGCCCGAGGGGGGAGCATGTTGAGGTCTCAACATAAAACTCAACACTCAACATTGAACTTACAACGAAAGAACAAAATAAAACGATAAAAATGTAACCGCGCGAGATACATTTGACAGCACTTGGGGGAATTATGCGTGATGCAGAATGTCCATGCGTTTGGGCTGGTTGCTGGAATGCACGAAGTTTAAGCTCTCAATTGAGACTTCGCATTGCCGGTAACTAGCTCCAAGGCATACAACAATAGCCATCCACAAATGCAAATCAACCTAATTTCCACAAAATAATGCAAAACAAAACGACACGCACCACCGACAATGACAAGAAACCACGATGAACTGTCAAATGTATCAAGGCGGTAGGAATATAAAATGCAGTCTCGCTCCTCCAACCTGCAGCGGTCCCATTAGGAAGATAGTTGGTGTCACAGACCAACTAATAACAACATAAATTTAATGATGGCCGAATGCAATGTAGGAGGGAGAGCGCATCGGATCTTTCACACCCACATATTGGGGCATTAATAAGTTGAAGAGATCATAAAATGTAAACGTATTTGTATAAGTGTTATACATCAAATGTACAATTAAATAAGGTCAATGGCCAAAGAAGCTATAAGCTGTAAATCTGTTATCGAAAATAAGAGAAAAAAACGGCAATCAGCTGTGTTAAATGCAACTGTGAGTGAAACGAGATTTCGTGGAGCCTTAAGTTGCAATTTCAAGACACTTTTGTATCACCATTCCAAGAGTGAAGATCAGCAATAAAATTATAACGTTCTTTAAGTCGGTAGTTTTATTTAAAGTAGAATTCGTTTTAGAATTAGAGTATCAGTTCGCTGAAATAAAATAATCTCCGTCTAAGTCGCCTTCTTAGACCAACTCAAAAAAGGTATTTTATACTCGCCAAGTATAAAACACTCATAAGAGGAAGACCAAAGGCAGACAAACCGGACTTACATATTTTTGAGGTCCTCATTCACCCCTAACTTTCACCAAAGAAAAATAAGAAACAAAATACCTCCTTGAAATAATACCACCACTAAGGTTGACCTCAAAAATCCACATTAGACCCTGAAAAGCCAAACGAGTATGCCCTTCCATCACTCCTTCCATTTTTAGGTAGTTTCGAATATTGCAATTCTTTACAAAACCCCCATTTCGGTGAACCAATAAATTAAGCCTCCCCCGAAAGCAATTTAATTCCTTAAAACTTGATGACAATCAAATCGCAGCTAATCAACTAAGTAGACTCATGCTGGCTTAAGAACTTTCCTCGGCCTGTGTCCACAAAAAGATTGATATCTTTTGATTAAAAGTTCCTCTCGCCAAACAAAGGCCAGCGCACATAACCCATCCTGACCGTGACAATGCCCTGTGCCTATCTAAAAAGGACAACAATTCACAATAAATAGGGACATAAAAAGGACACTTTATTCACTTTCTGTGGCATAGATTTATCGTTGTTTTCGTAGATTAAATACTAATTAACAAGCCTAGCCGAATGTGCGTTGTCCAGTCGAACCGAACATACCGCAGCGTTGACACAATGCCCCCATCCTCACTCGGATTGGAGACAAAAAAAAAAAACAAAACATGTTGGTATCCTTGTGTGTGAAAACAGTTTAATACTCAATGAGCGTTTCTGTTTTGGGCGAGGGGGTGGTTCTCCTCCTTGCGCATCAGCAAAATTGAGGATACAACATCGAAATGTTTGACCCTTTTTGGCTTTTCAAAGAAGGGTTTCCAATGTCCTGTCATCCTGTAAGCAAATGCACTTGTATTTATTTAACTCTCGCCTTCACAATATCCACTCAGTCTCACACATACACACACATAGGACCACTTAAAGTGTTTTCTGGTAATTTATCCTTTTGCAAGGATAATTTATGTGTCTACTATGACCCGGCAGAATTATTTATTCTGTTCTGGAATTGGTTGTTATGATGTAAGAGGAGGTTCAACAACAGAAAGGATTGGTATTTGATGTTTTTTTCTTGTTGTGATGTCCTTTGTTTCGTGTTTCATTGTGTTTTTTTTTTATCGTTGGATGGGTTACAACCCTTTTTAAATGTTTTTTTTTGTTATTACAACAAAGTGAATTAAGGACAATGGAATTGAACACTGATTGGGCTGGTTTATTTACTACCCGTCGGAGGCAGGATTTTATCCTTTTTTTAGTCAAAAAGAGGCAAAATTCTGTTTATATTGATAAATGCTACTTAATATGGAAACGGATGGTCTGGTGTTGTTGGGGTAATCAGAGGCGTAAGGGGTTTGCTATTGAGCCTTTGAAAGTTGATTGGAAGTAACAGTTCGAAGTGCTAAGAGAGGATTAAGAAAGCTTAGGATATTCTTTAGTCCCATTTGCGTTGGTGGACTAGGTTAGGTTAGGTTGCAGTGGTAGTACGATGCGCGTGCAAACTTAGACCATAAATGTCCGTTGTGGTACCACGTGGACCGTTCGCCTGATTGAACCATTCAGAGCTAACTATGTAGCGAAGGAGGTTTCTGACATTGATATTAGCCAGCTCACCTAGATTGTCGAAGAAGTAGTCTCCCAGATGAAGCTTCCTTTTTATGAGAGAGCTGGACAAGAGCATAAAATGTGAGTAATACTTTCCTATTCTTCTTCGTCCAAACAGCTTCTACAGAAGTCATTGCTGAAAAGGAGGATTATGGGGATATCGTAGAAAACTCGAAGCGGTGGCTACGCATTTCAAGAGAGTTGAAGAGATGGAAGTTTTGGAATTAAAAATAAATGGTTCTGCGGTCCACATCTTACCAATTTACCTGAATTTTGCATATTGGATGAGGGACTGTAATCGACTCTGCGAGACCCTGTAGAATCTAGGCTCTCTGGATGTTATTGGTGATTTAAATGCAAATGGTATGTCGCGAAACAGCTTCGTTAGCGGTTCAGTTTCTACAATCATCTGCTGTACTCGCTGATCAAAGGACGAAACATGTGATGGAAAAGGTGTTAAAATATTTGATATTGCCGATACTCTGGATGCAAGGATACTAAATGGGAGCTGCAAAGATGACCAAAATGGCAAGTATACGTTTATTCGTGGAGCATCCTGCTTAGTCATAAATTACTGCTTTGTGTAGGGAAAGTGGAATTCGATTGTGAGTGATTTTAGGATTGCAGAGCAGACTTCTTCCGACCACATGCCCTTGGAAGTGGCGTGCGTAATATCGGGTTATGATTTTACGTCCAATGCAAAAAAGCTGGGGCTGCTTCCCAAGTTGAAGTGAAGAGATAGTCAACTTACTTCTTATCAAAACAACTTTAATTTGAAACTTGCATTACGTAGGTTGCAAAATCAGTTACAAATGAAGGACCTTACCCAAATTATAATTAAAGCTGTTCCAGTCAGTTCTAAAGCGAGAACTAGTAACGATATTTTTAAACAGAGATGGTTTGACGAGGATTGTCAAAAAGGTAGAGAGAAATCGCTCTTAAAGCTGTTGAGGATGTCAGTAAAAAATTTAAACAATTTTTTTATGAGAAAAAAAAAATGTCTGGCTCAAAGAAACATAAATGTCCTGAATACATCTAGATCTTCGGCAGAATTTTGGAAAGCCGCCAAATAAATCAACGGGAGAACATTTCATTGCTACATCACTGAGCGCGTTAGAACTGCGTGTTCATTTTAAGAAATAGCTCAACGCACCACACAGCTTCCACAGTACGCAGCGCCAAATTTTAAAGAAAAAGGTACTAGATGCACCATTTTCGATTGATGAAATTTAAAATGTGATTGAAAAATCCAAAATTGGAAAGGCTCCGGGAGATGATCGTGTTCCAGTAGAGTTTTTTTTTATTGAGGTTTTCGTTGTTTTAGAGCAGCGTTCGATTCGATCGCCCGAGAAGCACTTTGCTTTATGGTGCGCAGGTTTGGGCATTTTGCCAATACGATGAGGTGGAAAGGTTCCTCAAACTATATGCTGCATTTGGAAACAACTGAGCCTCCATTGTTTTTACTTACTTACTTACTTACTTAAGTGGCGCTACAGACCGGAATGAACCTGGGCCTCAACCAACATGGCTCTCCAATTAGCCCGGTCCTTAGCTAACTGCCTCCAGTTGCGCACTCCAAGTGGGTTGAGGTCGGTTTCCACTTGTGCGCGCCACTTAAGGCGAGGTTTTCCTCTACTGCGTCCGTCGTCTGACTGGGAATCGAAGACTCTGCGAGCTAGAGTATTGGAGTCCATTCGTTCTACATGTCCTAGCCATCTTAAACGTCCAATGCGGAGATTTTTGACCAGGGGCATGTCTCTGTACAGCTCGTATAGTTCTTGGTTGAATCTTCGTCTCCATAGCCCGTCAACGCAAACGGGACCGAAGATTTTTCGAAGAATTTTCCTCTCGAATCTACCAAGGATTTCTTCATCCGCTTTTGATACGGTACATGCTTCAGCGCCGTAGAGCAGGACTGGGATGATCAGGGTCTTATAAAGGATCTCCTTAGTAGTTCGAGTGAGGGCTTTACTACTAGATTGCCTTCTTAGCCCGAAGAAACAGTGGTTGGCAAGAGTAATTCTTCGTTTAATTTCTGACGAGATGTTGTTGTCAGAGTAAATAGCGGAGCCGAGGTAGACAAAGTCCCGTACTACCTCAAAGTTATATCTTTCAATGGTGACGTTCTGTCCAATTCGTCAATGTTGTGCGTCCTTTCGTGATGACAGCATATACTTAGTCTTACCCTCATTTACTGCTAAACCCACTTTTGCTGCTTCCTTCTCTATACTAGCAAACGTGGCTATGACATCACATTGAGTCCTACCAAAGATGTCAATATCGTCAGCGTATGCTAGTAGTTGCACCGACTTTTGGAAAATTGTGCTCTCTCAAGAATCAGATTAAAGAAGTCACATGACAGCGCATCGCCTTGCCTAAATCCTTTTTTGGTATCGAATGTGTCGGCTCTCTACAGTTCGTCTCTATAAATGCTGTCATATGCGGCTTTAAAATCGATGAATAGGTGGTGGGTATCGATTTGGACTTCTTGAGTTTTTTCCAGGATCTGCCGAAGTGTGAAAATTTTATCGGTTGTGGACTTTCCTGGCCTAAAACCGAACTGATAAGGGCCAATCAGGTTGTTGGTAAACGGTTTCCGGCGTTCACATAATACGGTAGATATGATCTTGTAGGCGATGTTGAGCAGACTTATGCCTCTGTAGTTGGCGCTGTTCAGAGGGTCTCCTTTTTTGTGGATCGGGCAAACGATGCTGAGGTTCCATTCTTCAGGCCTGCTTTCATCCGACCAGATTTGGCTTATGAGTTGGTGGATATTACTTACCAAGTCATCTCCGCCAGCTTTATAAAGCTCAGCGAGAAGGCCGTCATTTCCTGTGGCCTTATTAAGCTTGAGTTTAGATATTGCTATCCTCACTTCACTTAGGTCGGGTGCTTGGCAGTTTTCGCTGTCGTTGCCAATATTAAATAGTTCGATCTGCCTGACAGCGGAATGTTGTTCGTCATCGCCGTTTAACAGTCTGCAGAAGTGGTTCTTCCATATCCTCAGCATCGACTGTGTCTCAACTACAATATTTTCTCGTTCATCTCGACAGGATTCTGTTCGAGCCTTGTATCCTTGGCTTTGACATTTTACGCTTTGGTAAAACTTGCGAACATCGTTCCTGGTGTGGCACCTCTCTATATCCTCGATCACGCGCTTTTCTTGCTCTTTTTTCTTCTTTATGAAGAGCCGATGTTCTTCCCTTCTGCTTTGCCTATATAGCTCAATGGCAGCTCTCTTCACCTGCAGCTTAGCCTTGTAGGCCTCGTTCTTGGCTGCGAGTATCTGTCGGCATTCCTCATCAACCAGGGGTTTCTTGCTGGTGGGCGCGAGAAACCTAGCACATCAGTTGCGGCTGATCTAATGGCCTGTTGGCATCGTTGCCATTGCTCTTCGACATTCGATGCTGGTGGTATGGTGGTAATCGAGAGGTTAAGGGATACTCCTTGTGCGAAGGTCTTGGCGGTCTCTTGCGATTGCAGTCTTCCGACATTAAAGTTTTTCACAGTATTTCTGGATTGTTCTGGCGTGGTGGATATCCGCATTCTTACCTTGGCTGCTACAAGGTAGTGATCCGAGTCGATGTTAGCCCCTCGGAATGTTCGGACATTCAAAATACTGGATGCGTGCCTCTTGTCTTACGCGATGTGATCAATTTGGTTCGTTGATCTGGAGACCGCCATGTCCCCTTATGGATATCGAGGTGAGGAAACCGTGTGCTGGCTATAGTGGCATTTCGTTCCGTAGCGAAATCAATTAGCCTAAGTCCGTTACCAGACGTGTTGTCGTGTAGGCTATGTTTTCCGACAATACTTCTAAAGATGTTCTTGCATTAAAATCTCCCAGCACGATTTTAACATCGTACTTCGGTAGTCGCTCATAGGTTTTGTCAAGGAGCTCGTAGAAGCAATCCATAGTTATATCATCCTTTTCTTCCGTCGGACCGTGAGCGCATATAAGGCTTATGTTGGCGAATTTGGCCTTGATGCGGATTGTTACTATGCGTTCGCTAATGTCTTGGAAACATAAGACTTCTTGTCTAAGTCTGGCACTTATAACCAATCCGCATCTGAATAGTCGCTGTTTCTGCTCACGATAACACGGTCCGTAGTAGATGTCACAGTTTTTCATCCTCTTTTTGCCCGGCCCATCCCATCGTATTTCCTGGATGGCAGTAAGTAGATGGCAGTTTAGGGCTTCCGCTAGTTGTTCGCCTGCACCTCTCCTGTTTAATGTTCTCACATTCCAGGTGCAGATACGAACGTCGTTTTCCTTTTTTCGTTTAGCAGGGTCGTCAACAATAAAATCAGTCCTTTCCGAGGCTATTGGTTGCTTCGTAATAATATTTTTTTTCTGTGGGTGGGTAGTTAACCCAAACCACAACCCCCAACCTGGAGGGCCAGTTCCAATTTATTAGATACCCCTAGGACACGGGGCCAACAGTATCCACTACGGAATTGAGCGCTGCCGTTGGCCTTTCGGCTCATCCGCCACCATCTCTGTTCAAGGGGTCTGACTAACCCTTGAAATTCCTAGACAACCTGTTGTCCGGATATGTCAGAGCAGCTCATCTAGGTTCGCCTGGGACAGCAGGCCGGGTATTCATCCGTGCCATTCTCACCAGTGTTGCTGTTTTTCGTCGTGTTATCAACACTCGCACTTATCGTTTAGCAAGTCAAATCCGGTTGGATGAGACCAGTACCCGATGGTTACCACTTGGAGGTAAAAATAGGCACATTTGATGTGTAGTCAGAGTTACAACACTGGGCATTGCCAAGTTAAAGCCAATCAGAGTCTACCCTCGTTCCACAACACCAAACCATCCATTGTTTTTAAGGACCCTAAAACTGCATTTTGATTACATTATGAAGGTGATGAAAATGGATAAAGTAAGACTTCCGAAGCGAGTGCTTAAGAAAATGTTGTCAACAAGGGGCAATTTGGTCAAGAGGTGGGAAGAGCTAGCTCTGGATTTAGGTAAAAGCGTACAGTGGACCACTTCTGGTTAAAATTTAGACAGAGTTTCCTGGATATTTGGCAAGTTGTGCCGTTTATCCATTTGCGGTTTTTGATTTGCGGATTGATCTGTGATTTACATGTAGCGAGGGGCATACCTTACATATCTACTTGCATTATAGAATATCAGGGGTAGTGCCCTGTCTGGCAAGCTCACCTGCCTTGCAATTCCCTGGTATGTCTCTGTGAATGGTAAAATGGTCTGGCATCTCGTTAAGAGATAGTCGGCATTCTTGGGCTGATATCTAATTGAACAAGATGGCTTCCAGGGATTTGATTGCCGCTTGCCTGTCACTGAAGATGTTAATATACTCCATGGATATTACATTCCTTTTCAGTCAGGACAAAGCTTCTTTGATTCCTATGATTCCCGCTTGTAAAGCGGTACAATGATTGGGAAGGCGAAAGAATATGCTTAGGTTAAGCATCTCGGAGTTTTCGTTAAGGTTGGTGGACTATGTAGAGGGAGATTCTGCCACAATGACATTGGCCTGGTTAGTAAAAAACTCATTTGACGTTCATAGGTCGGGTTTTCAGTTAAATCAGATCATTCATTCCAAGAGTTAGCTAACCGAAGTTTACTCAACAACGTTGGAGTTACCTTGGAGTTACCTTGGGTTCAAAATCATCGTTCTCGAGTTATTTACTTACTTAACAGGTTCACGACCCTTAGAGGGTCTCTGCCTAAGAAAAGGCAGCCTTCCATCCTTTTCGATCCTGGGAGCGTTGCTGTCAGTTACTCGGTCCAAGCGCTCTGGCATCCACGACCACTTAATCTTAAAACCAGAGATTCTGTCTTCCTTGTCACCTTGAACCTGAAGGCTCTGAATCGAAAATTCGTTTGGCTCTTCTTATTGTTGATTGGCTCGATGTGGCCGAGCCAATGTATCCAACGTTTTTTTACCTTTTGTACTATAAATCCATATCAGCTGACATAGTTTGCGAATGTTCTCGCATACAGGACCAATAATTCGGCTAAGAATTTTTCATTAGAAAATACCTAATATTTGCTCCGCTTTCCTTTTTATTGTCCAGCACTCAGCGCCGTAAAGTAGGACTTTCAGTTTTAAAATCATTTATTTTGCTAATCCGAAAAAGCATCGGTTTTATAAGGTTTCATTTGTGGGGCTGATATTGACTACAAGATAGATGAACTCTTTAACTATCTCAAAATGGTTGCAAGGTTGTGCGTTGGCAGCACTTTGTTTGTTGAAAGCATATGCTGTGTCATAACCTCGTTAACTACAAGACCAACGCGTTTTGCCTCTTCCTCATGGCCGTAAATGCTTCTACAACGACACGGTGGGAGCGACCAATGACGTCGAAGTTGTCTGTGTATCCCAGTAGCTGGACGGATTTGTTGAAGATAGTGCCTGCCCTATGAACTGTCTGTCTAAAACGTGATTGAAGAAATCGTATGATAGCTCATCTCATTGTCGGAATCCGGTACATTTTTGGAAAAATTCAGATGAGCTGTTCCCAAGCTGTGCAATCTGGTGTTAGGCGACTTAGCTATATGAGTTTCGATGGTACCCCGAATCGATTTATAAACCTCATACGCCGACTTGAAGTTGATAAAAAGCGGGTGTATCGGGACTTGAAATTCTTTGGTCTTTTCCAGGATTGACTTAGTGTGACAATTTGGTCTATGGTCGATCTGCAGTGCCGAAAGCCACACTGACACTTGCTAATAACTGTGTTGCAGAAAGGCTTAAGACGTTCAAACAATATGTAGGACAGGATCTTTTATGAGACACTTAAAAGGGATATGCCTCGGTAGTTGGTGCAAGATATGCGTTCACCTTTTTGGTAGATGCGACATACGGAGCTGTTATTTCAGTCATTGTGCATGGTTTCGTCATTGCAGATGGTAACACTTCCGAATTTAAAGAGTTCTGCTGGTTTTATGGCTTCTTTAACTTTTTTAATACTGGGAGGGAGGGTTACCTCTGCATTGACAGGAGGCGGGCCGGTTTCTTACCCTATCACACTCTCGACAATATGCCAATTAATCAGCGGCTGGAAATGCTGCCTGAATACATCTACAAATCTCTGAGCGTGAGTGACTATGTTGAGATTGTTATTTCGTAGAGCCTGCGTTCCTTCTTTGAAGCCAGCTGCCAGTTGTTTGGGTTTCTTATAGAACAGACGAATATTCTTCTTGTCTCCAGAGAGTCTTCGATTTTCATGAGCTGGGAGGCTGCGTTGTAGTACCCTGAGGTGTGATTCTTCTGTCACCTTCTCTTGGTACTTGCAAATATCATCACATCAAGGACATCTCTTCGGGGGTGCCTCTTACCTTATGGTTATTTCAGCTATTTCTTTGATGATATTGCGATACTGCATCCACTGGGTTGCCAGAGTCAAGTACAAATAAAAATTTTTGGCGAAACAAGTTCTTTAGTACCCAGGGGCTTAGCTTTTTCTCTTGTGTGTACTTCTTGTACGATGCCTAATCCAAACGGATAAGTTAAGACCAGCTTTTATTGACAATTTATAGTACTCGAATGATTTGTCAGATTATAACTAGAGGAGGGCCAGGAAAATATCATTTTAGGTGTTGCTCCAGCTGGAAATCGAACCCAAACCTTCTACGCGGCAATTCATCGCCCTAACCATCGGGCCACTGAGCCTGTCAGAGTCTACAAATATCAATATTTACTAATGATGTTTGTAGGATCTGGCAATCTCCGGCTCACTAAGGCGACCAACGTGAAGACTCTTTATTTGCAACATTCGAAGCTTCTTCTCGTTGGACAACCGGGCTCTGAATTTGACTGCGACGAGAAAGTGCTAGAGTTTACGTTTGCCTCACTGAAAGTGTATAAATCGAGGATGTTGGATGCATCCCTCGCATCTAAGAGCATATGGTCGATTTGGTTGGCCGTTAGATCATCTGGAGATCGCCAGGTTGCTTTGTGAATTCGACGTCGTGGGAACCTAATGGTGCTGATAACAGTGTTACATGCTGCCGCGAAGTCTGTAAGTCGACAGCGATTATCTGTCGTCATTTCGTGTATTTCGAAGTATTTCTTACCAATTTTCGCATTAAAGTCCCCTAGTACGATATCCACATCGAATTCCGGACAGGCTCCGTGCAGAAGGTCTTTAAATACATCTTGATGGGTTATGCAGTCTTATAGTTAGAGGCGTGTGCGAACGTAAGGCTGATGTTGCAAAACGATGCTCTGATGCGGATCACAGTCAGGAGATTACTCACCGGCTTACAGTCGATTATTCTTGACCTATGTCGGCTCCCCACAACGAATCCGCATCCCAATATGTGCAGCCTTGGGTGGCAGCTGTAATAAATGTCGCATGTTTTTCCTTTCTATATTCCTGATCCTGTCCAGCGTATTTTCTCATTTCTCAATACAAAAGCGAAATAATTTTGCAAAATGGACGTTATTTCGCTCGTCGTCTTTTCATATTTCTGTGTCAATTCACCAATGGACAGCCCGCCTAAGGTCCACACGCCACCATAAAAGTGGGTATCTTAGCAAATAGCGAAAATGTGCTATGTACACTCACTTTGCTCCGTTTCTTTTTTAGCTACACAAAACGATATTCCACTTTCATACCACCAACCAACTGCTACATCGGTTATGCAATTCGGCGGACTCCAGCCATTCAACGATACCTCCTCAGCTCCATTCTAAATCGCATACCCACTACTATCAGTGCCTGTCTACCCGATTTCCAACAAATCACAACTTAAAGGACCTCACCCCTTAGATATGCAAATTGCACATTCTCGTAAATCCTTAACGCTCTCTCACACCCTACCATCCACACAGTAAAGTTGACAGTTAATTGAAATGCAATCGCATTGGAATTTATTTCAAGGACAACAGCAAACATTTGCATCCTTTGGAATTGTATTTTTTTTTTTTACAAAGTGATTGTCATCAGGATTGAAATGGCCAAAGAAAGAACGAAAACATATGGATGTTGTTAAGTCCAGAGCGCTTATTTCCTGCACATACCGGAAGTGAAAATTATTATCCGTCTGACTGTGCACACGGTATTTCAAGTCACCAGCGCCTACTGCATTATCCTCCCCGTCCAGGAGGACTCGTTTCGAACTACAAACGATAATATGTTAATTTCGTCTCCCTCTTCCGGGATTTGCAAACATCGTTTCGAACTTTTTCCCAGAATAAATCCTGGTGAATGACCCCCTCCACACCCCGAAACGGGGATGATTGTCCTGGTGCCCAAAAGTATCCTTGAATGCTTTTTCCAAAAATCTCCAACAAAATGAATTCGCATTTTTCGGTTGTAAATGGATGTTCTTCTGTGGGCGGAGGTGCTGAATGGAAAGATTCAACTTTTCTCCAAAGTGTTACAGCAGGGATATCCGATTGTGAAATGGATAACGCTCCATTTTCGAGATTACAAAAAAAATAGAAGAACAGAACAGAAATGGAATTCAACGAGAGAAATGAAAATTTACTTTCACACTTTCAAATGCAGACAGTGGAGTGGATACGGGAAGCGTTGTTAAAGATCTGAAAGAAATTAGCTTTAAGGCAGCGAATTACGTAATGGGAATGCAAATCGTAGACCTAAATCCTTTCGAGATAGTTTTTGGGGTCGATTACTGGGGAGGGCGAAATGGAAAACAAAGATGGTCGCACAGGACTCGAGTTTGGGAAACATTCTCATCGGAATTTCGGAATAGGGATTTTTGTTTTCGAAAAATCGAAAAGTTCTTGAGAAACGGGAGGCTTTTGTGTGCTCTGATAAACATGTGAGAATATGGAAGGATATTTTGTACATATGTGCATCATCATGTGTAGGAGCGTTATTATATTGATTTGCTTGTATGCATGAATGAAGGAACTGTTTAGGACTATGGCAACGCATAAAGTGTGTACATAGGGAGAGAACCTTTGAATAGTCTGTGCCATTGACAAAAACTGCGTGATCTCTTCTATAGGGTTCGTCAAACTTTGATATATTTTTAGTCAAGACTTTTCTGCCATTTTTTATTTATTTATTTAAGTTTATTACAAGCTAAACTTACGACTAATTTAACATAACTTAATTTATTTTTGGAAAAAAGGTTAAGGAGTAGTGGTAGATGAGATGGACATAATGGAGTTTCGTAGAGAAAGCTTGCTACAATGAAAATCAAAAGAGTTATGCCGGTTATCCATGCGCAGTATTCAAGTCATTGGTTCGTTATAGCCGTAGTTGGTTCGGTATAGGTTGAGTCGAGGAGTTAAACTTATCTTAGATTTCAGGAGTTGGCGTTGAGGAATATCAATTGTTGCAGAGCAAGGCAAACAATATTTCCTGCTGGAAGCTGATTTGCAAATAGAATGTCGGCAAATCAGTCTTCCTCTACTGCGTCCGACGTCTGGCTGGGAATCGAAGACTTTGCTAGCCGGAGTATTCGTTCTACATGTCATAGCCACCTTAAACGTCCATGGCGGACATTTTTTGACTAGGGACATGTCGCTGTACAGCTCGTATAGTTCAATCTGGGTTGAATTTTCGTCTCCATACCCCGTCAGAATTTTATTCTCAAATCGACCATCGATTTCTTCATCCTCTTTTGATACAGTCCATGCTTCAACGCCGTAGAGCAGGACTGGGTCTTATGAATAGGACTTCCATGATTTGGACTTCTTGGGTTTTTTCAGAAAGAATTTCCGAAGTATGAAGATTTGATCAGTTATGGGCTTTCTTGTCCCAAAACCATACTGATATGAGCCGATCAGGCTGTTGGTAAACAGTTTTAAACGCTCACGGCAGATCGAATTTGGTAGGCGAGACTTGTTCCCCTGAAATCATCTGAACCGGCTTTATACAATTCGGCGAAAAGACCGTCATTTCTGGAAGCTTTGTTGAGCTTAAGTTTAGATATTGCTATCCCTTCTCCACTTAGGTCGGGTGGTTGGCAGTTTTCGCTGCCGTTGCCAATATTAAATGGTTCGTTCTGCCTGACAGCGGGAGATTGTTCGTCATCGCCCTTAAACCGTCTGCCGAAGAGGTTCTTATAAATTCTCAGCATCGACTGCATCTCAACTACGATCTTTCCTTCTTCATCTCGATAGTTTCGCTCTAAAGCACAAAAAAAAAAAAAAAAAAACAGCGATTGTGAAAGAGTACTGGTCATGTTTAATTTCTGTATAGGTGTTGTGGTCATTACTGATATTATTGTTGACGACCATGCTAAACGAAAAAAGGACAACGACGTTCGTATCTGCACCTGGAATGTAAGAACATTAAACAGGAGAGGTGCAGGCGAACAACTAGCGGAAGCCCTAAACTGCTACAAAGCAGACATTACTGCCATCCAGGAAACACGATGGGATGGGCCGGGCAAAAAGAGGATGAAAAACTGTGACATCTACTATGGACCGTGTTAAAGTGAGCAGAAACAGCGATTATTTGGATGCGGATTTGTTATAGGTGCCATACTTAGGCAAGAAGTCTTATGTTTTCAAGAGATTAGCGAACGCATTGTAACAATCCGCATCAAGGCCAAATTCGCCAACATAAGCCTTATATGCAGTCATGCTCCGACGGAGAAAAAGGATGATATAACTAAGGATTGCTTCTACGAACTCCTCGACAAAACCTATGAGCGACTACCAAAGTACGATGTTATAATCGCGCTGGGAGATTTTAACGCAAAGGTATTAAGAGAAGACATCTTTAGCAGTACACAGTACTGTTGGAAAATATAGCCCACACGACAAAACATCTAGTAATGGACTTAGGCTAATTGACTTTGCTACGGAACGAAACTCCACAGCACACGGTTTCTTCACCTCGATATTCATAAGGGGACATGGCGGTATCCAGATCAACGAACAGTCAACCAAATTGATCACATGGCGATAGACAAGAGGCTAACGAGGGGCTAACGTCGACTCGGACCCCTACCTTATCCAGATATCCACCACGCCACAAAAAAAAAAACAGAAATACTGTGAAAAAATTTAATGTCGAAAGACTGCACTCGCCAGAGACCGCCAAGACTCGCGCAACGCGTATCCCTTAACCTCTCGACTCACAACATACCCCCAGCATCTAATGTCGAAAAACAATGGTAACGATGCCAACAAGCCATTAGATCAGCCGCAACGGATGTACTAGGTTTCTCGCGGCCACCAGCAAGAAACCCCTGCTTTGATGAGGAATGCCGACAAATGCTCGCAGCCAAGAACGAGGCCTACAAGGCTAAGCTGCAGGTGAAGACAAGATCTGCCATTGAGCTCTATAGGCAAAGAAGAAGGGATGAACATCGGCTTTTCAGAAAGAAGAAAAAAGAGCAAGAAAAGCGCGCGATCGAGGATATAGAGAGGTGCCACTCCGGGAACGATGTTCTCTAGTTTTACCAAAGTGTAAAACGTCAAAGCCAAGGCTACAAGAATCGATCAGAATCCTGTCGAGATGAACAAGGAAATTTCGTAGTTGAGGCACAGTCGATGCTGAGGATATGGAAGAACCACTTCTGCAGACTGTTAGACGTCGATGAAGAACAACATTCCGCTGGCGGAGTTGACATCCACCAACTCATAAGCCAAATCTGGTAGGTTGAAAGCATGACTGAAGAATGGAACCTCAGCATCGTTTGCCCGATCCACAAAAAAGGATACCCTCTGAACTGCGCCAACTACAGAGGCATAAGTCTTCTCAACATCGCCTACAAGATCCTATCTGCCGTAATATGTGAATGCCTGAAACCGTTTAGCAACAACTTGACCGGCCATTATTAGTGTGGTTTTAGGCCAGGAAAGTCCACAACCGATCAAATTTTGACACTTCGGCAGATCCTGGAAAAAACCCAAGCAATCCAAATCGATACCCACCACCTATTTATACACAGAGCCATGCCTAGTTTTGGTATACCGCCAAGCTCTTCCGTTTGTGTAGGATGACGATGGAGAATTCTCGCTGCTCCATCAGAGTCGGAATCGACCTCGCCGACACATTCGATACCAAAAAAGGATTCAGGCAATGCGATGCGCTGTCATGTAACTTCTACAATTTGATTCTTGAGAGGATTGTGCAAAACTCCCGAGACAATACCAGAGGCACAATTTTCCAAAAATCGGTGCAACTACTAGCATACGCCGACGATATTGACATCATTGGTAGGACTCAACGTGATGCCATAGCCACGTTTGCTGGTATAGACAAGGAACAGGCGAAAATGGGTTTAGAAGTAAATGAGGGTAAGACTAAGTATATGCTGTCAACACGAAAGGATACACAACATCGACGAATTGGACAGAACGTCACCATTTACAGATATAACTTTGAGGTAGTACGGGACTTTGTCTATCTCGGCTCCGCTATTAATTCTGACAACAACATCTCGTCAGAAATCAAACGAAGAATTACTCATGCCAATCCCTGTTTCTTCGGGCTTAGAAGCCTATTTAGTAGTTAAGCCCTTACTCGAACTACTAAGGAGATCCTATATAAGACCCTGATCATCCCAGTCCTGCTCTACGGTGCTGAAGCATGGATCGTATCAAAAGCGGATGAAGAAATCCTTGGTCGATTAGAGAGAAAAATTCTTCGAAAAATCTTCGGTCCCGTTTGCGTTGACGGGCTATGGAGACGAAGATTCAACCCAGATTCAACTATACGAGCTGTGCAGCTACATGTCCCTAGTCAAAAAATGTCCGCTATGGACGTTTAAGGTGGCTATGACATGTAGAACGAATAATCCGGCTCGCAAAGTCTTCGATTCCCAGCCAGACGTCGGACGCAGTGGAGGAAGACCTCGCCTTAAGTGGCGCGCACAAGTAGAAACCGACCTCAACCAACTTGGAGTGCGCAGTTAGCTAAGGACCGTGCTAATTGGAGAGGCATGTTGGTTGAGGTCCATCCCGGACTGTAGCGCCACTTAAGTAAGTAAGTAGTGTTGTGGTCATTTAGTTAGGAAAGGTTTCATGAATTGTTCATGCTCGAATATGGATCAAACCAGCTTAAGAATGCACCAGCGATACCGTTCCCGAAAAGTAAACGGTGTTTTTTTAGAAGTATATAACTTTAAGTTGGCAACATTTTTTTAACTGGCGGCCATATTGTCAGGTGTCAAATCAGTGATTTATTTTTAGTTTGGGTTGTCATTTCAACATGAATAGACTAACGTCGAAAAAAACGCTTTCAAATGGTGCAAATTTATTTTCACAATCATGGTTCTGTTTGAAATACGTATTGAGCACTACGTCAATTTTACGGTCAACTTAATCGTCCATCAGAGCAATAAATTCGATAAAATTGAAACGTTTTCGCACCACGTTTACTCTAAATGATAATACGCATCTACAGAGACGTGCGTCGTACAGTGCCGTACAGAAGAAGTCATTGCTGATGTAGAGCGTGGCGTAGAGGAAGACCCGGATCAGTCTATCAGCCATCGTGCACAGGAATTGGATATGTGTCCATAAAGTGGATGGCAAATTTTGCTGAGAGATCTTGGTTTGCGTTCTAACAAAATCCAACTCGTGCCAGAACTGAATAATTGGTCCGTACTTCCTTAAAAGTTTGCCGGAACGTTACACACAGCTCGTGCAAAAATTGATTTGTTGAAAGAAACGTTCGGTGATCGCATAATTTCGCGTTTTGGTTCTGTTCTGGCCTCTACGACTATCCGCCTGACTATTTTTGGAGGACATCATTCGATGCGTTATTGTTGGAAAAAGTCAACAAAATTTGGACCTCCAGATTAGACTACGTCCGAGCCAGCCATGGCGGTCATTGCCAGAAATCATATTTAAATTATAATGCCAGAAGATTATCTCTCCAATAAAGTAAATTTCATATCAATTTAAAAAAATCATCTTGCTTATTCGATTATTATTCGATTTCAAAGTTCTATACCTCTTAAAAAGACACCCTTAAAAAGTGGGGTTATGGTTAAGTGCTCCGGCTATCCTAAAGAGAAATTCAATCCTGCGCAATTCTTTGCAACAGCATAATGATCTCTATTACTACTTCAAAGTTCTGCTCTGTTTAATTCGTCAATGTTGATGGTTCCTTCCTACACTACCAGCATTATATAAATTTTTTGCCTTTTCCCGTTTATTGAAAATCTCATTTTGGCAACATCATTCTCAGCACATGCAAACGCTGATATGTTATCTCGTTCCTTTGGAAAAATTGACTAGCAGATGCTCTAAAAAATGCACACCTTCACAAAACTCCACGCCCATTGGAAAGTTTTGAGATGAGCTTCCCTTTTGAAAACAACCTAAAAGCGCTTGGTGGAGGTGTTCTTACTGCAGTTCGCAGTCATCTTACCTCTGAGAAAATAGAATTTCCATTCCCTCTTAACATTGAAATAATCTGTGTTAAGATAACAATTGGAAATAAATATCTTTATGTTGCAAATGCGTACATTCCTTCATATCGTCTATGCATTCTGTATTCTGAGCTATCGAAGGCTTTAGAATACATCTTTGACTTATCTTGTTGTGACAGTACTATTTTGTTGCTGGGCGATTTCAACTTACCACACATTGAATGGGTGCCTTCAGAGGGAGAACCTCATTTTATACCATCAGAAGTTTCTGCACAGCAAGAGCTATTATTACTTGATAACATTTTATCATTTGACTTACAGCAAATAAGCTGTATAAAAAATCATAATAATCGAATTCTCGATTTCTCTTCTGACTCTGTTAGTACTGCAGTATTAGAATCTAGTACCAGCATTACTAACATAGATAAAAATCATACTCCACTAGATATTTTCATTGACATAGACGGACATCTGTACGAAAACGCTGACTCGTAAGATCGTTCATACTCTTTTGACTTTCGGAAAGCAAAGGCTATCCGAAGAAATTATTATTTCTAATATAAAGATTGACGGCTTCTCCAATTTAGAAGAAGCTGCTAAAAATTTATATTTTATAATAAAAGATTGCATGGATAAGACTATCCCAGTCAGGCATTCTAAAAATGTCCAAGTCCAGCACCCGTGGCACACGAAAGAGCTTAAATCTCTTCGAAACAGACGAAACCGGGCCTGGAATAATTTTGTTAAAAGCCAGAATCATTACGACTATGATAAGGACCTGAATTACTTTAATGAATTCTCTGCGATGTCTAGTAGTTTATATAATGGCTATATAGTCAATATGGAGAACGCTCTTATAAGTGACCCAAAACGCTTTTGGGGATTTGTCAATTCGAAGAGAAAAACGGATGGATATCCAGCCAACTTCTCTTCCAATAATTCAAAAACATCAAGCTCTCTAATTGTGTCAAACTTATTCGGAGAGAGCTTCAGTAAATCATTTATTGGTACCCCTCCAGTCTTAGACGAGTATTATTTCAGTTATCTCAATGACTGTCCTCAAGTTAGTTTTAGCAATGTAACATTTGACGATGAGACACTACTTAAATATATATCTTCATTAAACAATGATTATTCTGCGGGGCCCGATGGAATCCCACCAATAGTCATAAAGCAATGTAAAGATGCTCTTTTGCCATACCTTAAGTATATGTTTGAAAGATCCCTTGCCACAGGAGTATTCCCAACCCAATGGAAAAGTGCATTTATAATACCTGATTTTAAAAAAGGCGAGCGAGGAGATATCTCTTATTATAGACCTATCTCAAAACTATCTTGCATTCCTAAGTTATTTGAACATATTATCTGTGACAAATTGGTATTCCTGTGTCGAAACATTATCTGTGAAGAACAGCATGGCCTTGTTAAACATCGATCCACTGTAACAAGTCTATTAACTTTTATGCATCATTGTTCCAATAGTTTGGAAAATAAAAAAGAAGTCGATTGTATATACACTGACTTCTCCAAAGCATCTGACCAGTTATCACATCACACCATAATTTTTAAACTTAAGGCGTATGGATTCCCTCCAGGTTTCATAAATTGGGTTAAATCATATCTCTCATTGAGAACATACCAAGTAAAATTTAGAGGTTCCAAGTCCAACCCTTTTGTTGCGAAACAAAGAATCTATTTTTAGCTCTATGCATGCCAAGTTTTGTATTGTTTACCTTTTGCATTCTCTTTCTGCTGATAAGAACGCATGCAGACAAGGAATTTTTACGTGGCATAAGCATTTTGACGGAAACTTTGTGTAAATATTTTAACAGTTTTGAGCACGTGATAACCAAAAAACTTGTGTAGTTAACTTTAATTTACATTAAACGTTGATAACAAAATAAAAATTTATTAAAAACCATGGGTGAAACGGCTGAGTTGAGTTTGGTTGTCAGATCTTCAATGGTAGCGAAGTTTAACGCTGGAACGGCAGTAAAAGACATAGCAAGTGAGTTTAATGTGTCGCGTCAAACTGTGCACTATCAAATCAATAAGTTTAAAAAGCATAATGACATCACAAACCTAATGAGATCAGGTGCTAAGCGCAAAACAACGCCCACTGAAGACCGAACCCTTCTACCGGAATTTAAAAGAAATATATTCCTGAAGCCTCAAACTGCTGCAAATCAATGGAATTTGACGGCAACGAATCCAATCAGTGAGCGCACTGTCCGACGACGTTTAATGGAAGGAGATTTTAAAACATTTAAAGCTAAGGACGTGCCGTACATATCAAAGGTAAACAAGCTTAAAAGACTGTCTTTCGCAAAGGAACATCTGCACAAGTCAAAGGAGTACTGGAGAAGCGTTCTATGGACAGATGAAAGCTCCTTTGAGTATAACTCATCAAAAAACAAATTTTACGTTAGATTGCCAAAGGTAGAAAGGCAAAAAAGACGCCCCGTTTGTCAAAAAGTGAGCCATGGTGGAGGCTCTGTCATGTTCTGGGGATGTGTTGCGTATAATGGCCTGGGTGAATTGGTTCCTATCACCGGCTCGATGAACCAACGTCAATATTTAAGAACCCTAAATGATAATGCCTTTCCTTCCGGAGGTAGGCTTATTGGTGAATCATTTATCCTGCAACAGGACAATGCCCCATGCCACAAAGCCCGGATGATAACTAAATTTTTGAAGGATGTTGGTGTTGCCACTTTGGACTGGCCACCTCAAAGTCCAGATTTAAATATAATAGAAAACGTCTGGTCTCTTTTGAAACGCAAAAGAACAGTTTCTTTGACTAAAACCAGAGAGGAGACGATTTCTGAGGTCACTTCCCTTTGGGAAGAGATATCTCCAGAGATTCTTCAAAATTTAGTAGATTCAGTACCGAGACGCCTTCAAAAAGTTATTGATGCCAAAGGAGGTTATATATTTTACTAAATTCTTCTTTATTTATTTACTTTTGTTAAGTTTAAAATGTTTTTTCTTAGAGTTATATACTTGTCAAAATACTTATGCCAACACACGAAATTACAAATTAATTTATATCTTTTTTGACTTCTATGAAAAAATATTTGTTTGCCTATTTTTAAGTTTGTATTAGTTATATATAAAAATGAAAAAAATAAACATGAATTCTTGTCAAGCCATTTAGAAGTTAAACTCAAAAATGCACGATTTTTATTTCGTCAAAATACTTATGCCGACTAGTGTACTTGCAATTAACGATGTAAAAGCCTGTATTCGAGATAGCAAAATATTGATATATGCTGATGATATGAAAACTTTCAAATGTGTAGGAGATTTAAACGATTCGCTTTCACTACAAACCGATTTAAATAGTTTTACCATATGGTGTCTTAAAAACGGTTTGAATCTGAACCCTACAAAGTGCCAGCATATGTCATTTTCACGAAAACGTTTTCCGTCCAATTTTAATTATACTCTGTCTGGGCACACTCTCTGTCGTGTAGATAGTTTTAACGATATTGGTGTTTATTTTGATCCTAAATTGGAATTTAGTAAACACATTAACGTTATCGTCAATAAATCCAACTCTATGTTAGGATCTATAAAAAGATGGTCAAAAGAGTTTAATGACCCATATGTCACTCTTTCACTCTATAATTGTATAGTTCGCCCTCACTTGGAGTATGCCTCACAAGTTTGGACACCCTTCTATGTAGTTCATTCGAATAGAATTGAATCAGTCCAACGTAAATTCATAAGATTTGCTTTGAGAGGACTTCCATGGGATGATCTACACAATCTGCCTTCGTATAGGTGTCGAATTAAACTGCTGCAACTATTGCCTTTGTCTCAGAGTAGACTTAACAATTACATGGTTTTCTTACACCAATTATTATCAGGACAAATTGATGCTCCTGATCTTTTAAGTGCTATTGGTCTTAATACCCGTGGAGGTTCCTATAACCTTCGTAGACTAAATATTTTACATATACCTAATCATAAATACAACTATGGTATGCATGAGCCATTAGTCGTATGAGTAGGGTATACAATAATAATAACGATGTAGTTGAACTACGTGTTAGTAAATGTAGTTTAAAAAATACTCTGCGAAATTATATGCTAGAGTCGTAATAAGTGTATGTAAAATTGTTATATAGCTAAATTGTAATTTCATCGTTTACTGATTTTGTTAGTGTTGTCAAACTTAATAACTTCTATGTTCTGTTATGTCCCACTAACAATTGCACTAAATGATGAGCCTGTGGATGCATATTATATGCTGTGGCAAATCTCTGCTCTTGTACAGGGTGGCGCACCAATTGTGCTACAATAAGAAATTCAAATAACTTTTTTTTTATTCGATGTATTTCATTTTTTTTTTTTTTATTGGTTAGAAAATTAAATTTTATTTTAAATAGTTAGTTGTTTTTAAAGATTATAGATCGCAAATGACCTCCACGCTCTCCCACGCATATGCGGCACCTGATCAAAAAATTATTCATTGCGGCCTGAAGAGTTGATGTTGGGATCGCCTCAATTATTATCGTTATGGACTGCTTTAATTCAGTTAAATTCCTGGGCTTCGTTTTATACACCTCTTGCTTGACATAACCCCATAAAAAGAAGTCTGGTGCAGTCAGGTCAGGTGACCTTGGGGGCCAGCGAAGAGTGGAGTTCCTAGAAATTAATTTGTTTGCGAATTTTTTGTTTAGCTCCGTCATAACTGGTCTGGCTATACGTGCAGTTGCTCCATATTGCTGAAACCAAACGCTGTTGAATGGTATACGTCTTCGGCGCAGTTCTGGGTAAAAAACTCCTTCAACATCTTTAAATAACGGTCCCCATTGACAGTAACGGTTACACCGTTTTCTTCAAAGAAGTACGGCCCGACAATACACCTTGATGAAACTGCGCACCACACAGTGACTCGTTCTGGGTGCAGTTCCGTCTCATGGAGCATTTCTGGATTAGACTCTTTCCATATACGGCAATTTTGCTTGTTTACATTGATCAAAATGGGCCTCACCAGACATGAACAAACAATTGATCAATGTGTTGTCTTCTTCGGCCATTGATATCATTTTTTGGCAAAATTCCAGGCGAACAGGCAAATCCTGAGGGTTGAACTTGCTAGTAATTTGGACTTTGTACGGAAACAAGTTTAAATCGTCATGAAGTATCCGTTGTAATGACCGTTTACTAACTCCAATTTGCCCCGATAAGTTTCGGGTCGAAACGCTCGGATTGGCCTGTATTGCAGATGCTACTGCTGCGATTGTATCCTGAACCCAAACATTGGCATCTCGATGGTACGGCCTTCGTGCGATGCTTCCAGATTCGGCAAACATGTTTATAAACCTCATAATGGTCCATCTACTCGGGGGATTACCGCAAAACTCCCGCCTAAATTCCCTTTGGACGGAAATGACGGACTGCAAAGCATGGTACCGTTGCACTATCCAAATTCTTTTCTCCGTATCCCAAGCATCCATTTTTATAAATCTAAATAGTAACCTACAAAATAAAAAAAAAAATAAGCCGATTACTCACACAGAAATAAAGTTATTACGTTTTATTTTTGTAGCACGATTCGTGCGCCACCCTGTATTAAGCTCGCTACGACACAGATCTGATAGTGTTATAAAAAAAAAAACTTATATCAATGCTTATCGTCAAAAATTCAACCGTGACCTTAGTTCAGTTCAACGTTAGTAACCAAAATGACCAGACTTACAGGCGTCTTGAAACCAGTGTTGAGATGAAATTTGTTCTACATTAACTCCAAAGAAACTTCAAATCAATTTTGCTCCCAAGTGTATGAATCAATCCGTTTGCCTCGAACCTCAAAACCCCTCTTCATTAGCATATGGTGTAACTTCAGAAAGTCTCCGCACACAGCCTAAAATGAAATCCTTTTAGGTAAGCTTTCTGCGAAAACAGCCCTCAAAACAAGCCCAAATCAATTACAATCCGTACGCTTTATGATTTCGTTGGATGTGTTTTGAGAAAACCCAAAATATGTGGGACATGTGGATTCCGCTTTGTTTACTCCTATTCCGACCATTAACAATCTTCCAAGATCCCAAAAAGTTAATTAAAATCCTCTCATCCTCACCTGTACACCACATCTCACTTCATCCTAATCCATTCACCCGGTAAGGCAGCGCTGCGGTTATCCTTTGTTATCATTTCGAATCCATCGACCTTTTCTGTGTCGTAACGTGCTATTATTGTGAATCCGAAACCGCAACCACGTCGGTGAAAGTAAACCAGTACCGAGTTGATCCTGTTTCGCGAAACATCACGTTCAATGACGGGGAGACACCTTGCGATGTGTGTGTGGGGAATAGTTTGTGGTCTGGAAAAAGGTGTTCCAGACTCTCGGAACAGAGGCAGAGCGTGCGACGAATATGAGTATGCGTGTGTTTATGTTTGTGCCCGGGGAGGTGGTGTACATTTCACTAATTGATGTTCCGTGTGCGGTTGTATACCTTTGCGAATGGAAATTCTGCGGGTCGGTAAGTAACGCTACAATCCACTTTCGGAGGTATGGTATCTCTGTGTTACACACGGTTACGATAGAGATGGATGGGAAAAGTGAATTCTAAGGGATATTCCGCACAAGGGCACTCGAATCAAACGTCGCGTCGTTATACGTTCATGTATGCATATCACAGACACAAACGTAATTCGAGTACTAACCACAGTGGAAAAACATCGCCTTGTTGCTAGGATAATGGAGTTTTTTTGCCGGCATTTCAATTTTCCCCAGATAAAGGTTGGGCAACTACCTTTGCCCGGGGATCACGTCATATTTCTCCGAAGCAGTCGACATATTTTGACAAATGCATGAGACCGCATCGCAAAGTGAATTAGGCTCTGCGGATACAACGGAAGCAATATCTCACTGAGTGCGTAGAGTATGGGTGTTGTTGAGAGTCCTTGTTTATCGCGTTGATACATGCAAGGAGTTCGTTTTTTTTTTGTTTGTTTTGTCTCTTACATTCGAAAATGCGTTTTCGGTGTTTCGTAGTATTGCAAAAAAAGAGGGGGATTGCAAATGGAATTTGAAAAGGATATCCTTTCTATCATCAAAATACATCAGGAGTCTGCAGCCTCCAGACAGTTGTGGAATTGCCACTATTTTGTTTTTTCTTGTATGCAGATGAGATACTTTTTTTTTGCTGTCTATGGGTTTTTGCTGAGCAAAAAACAAATTGGTTCGGACTGGGAAAGGATTTGTACATGGTATCTACATAGAAAAGGTTCTGGGTTGCAATTGGTGTTGGGCTAGACATCATTTCGTAGACGGGACATTGAGCTGCGTTCAGACTTCATTTCGAATCTTAATCAAACATTTACGATTTTTCTCATCCTGTGTTGGAGGATTTTCCATCGAATGGCGGGGGATAGTCTAATGTGTAGCTTTTGCAAGCATTGTGGAGAGATGTGGAAATGACGTAGCATATTCGTATATAGCTTCCCACACCATCACAGTTGCCACTGGACTATGACGGCGGTCCAATTGATGTTCCTCCTTTCGAAGAACATATAATTGCTAGTAGGTACCCTGCAAAGTAACACAAAAATGCAATGTAGCTCCAATCAGAATTTTATGTCAATCATGTGACTTTCAAGCGCATGTCCTTCGGAGCCACCTAATGTGGGAGTTTTTTTTCTTTAAGTTAAGTCTCTGTTTATCGGGGGCATTCCACTCTTTGAATAATAGATAAGCTCGCTGTAACACTAACATCTGGCTTGATCTTTGCTGTCGAGTCATGAGAGCTCCACGTTGTTATGTGGAACATGTTATACTGCAAACATGAGAACAGTATTCAAGACCTGGTCGTATTTGGGGTTTATACTGAAGAAGAAGCTGGGCTGGTGTAAAATATCTCGTAGCTCTAAAAAGATAACTTCGTTTGGTCGCATTGTATAATCTCTTGAGGGTCTTCGTTTATAGAGCAGATTTGTTCGCATCTCTGCTGGTGAGCAGCAAAAGTACTAACAGGCTTGTTAAACGCCTTTAAAGTAAAAAAAAATGCAATTATTTGCTGTCCTCAAAAGATCAAGAGAATTGACCCTAGAGGTACACCAGCCTTTATAGAGAATCTGTCTGAGGAAACCAGTACTTGCAAAGATATTTCTGTTTTCCATCCAACAGCACATTGTATGACGAAGTCAGTATGCTGTCAACTTGGCTACCAAGAGTCTGTGCCAAACTCTTTCGAAAGCCTTGGAAATATCGAGGCCAAAAGCTATCGATTTTCCATGATTTTACATTGCAAATGTCAAATGCTCCACAAATGTTCGACTGTCCAACCAGAAGAAGGTGCAAACTGCCCAGAAGAAGAAATTCGACGTTGGACGCCTTAGCACACCTGGAGTAGCTAGAGCGTACAGCGAGCGCCTGAGTATGAAACTCTCCTCTGTGCACTCACCTACCACAAACGCCAACAATCAGTGGTGCCAGTATCGTGACATCATCAAGGAGGTAGCCGAAACCACTGAATGGTACCAGCCACCCCAGGGAAAGAGCCCGTGGTATGATGCTGAATGCGTGCACAGGAAAAAAGTGACATAAGATGCATACAAGAAAGCGCTGCAACTCATAACAAGGTCAGCAAGAGAAGAGTATTGAGCCAGGAGAAGGAAGGAAAAGAACAACAAGGCCGCAGGCTCTGATGACTTACCAGCGGAGCTTTTTACATACGGCGGTGATGTTTTGGTAGAGAGAATGCACCGAATCATCAACCAAGTATTGGTGGAAGAAAACATGCCCGATGACTGGACTATCAGCTCCATATGCCCCTTCTACAAAAAAAAGCGATCCTATGTCTTGCAAGAACTATCGAGGCATATCCCTGATTAATATCGCATACAAGATCCTATCTAACGTGCTGTGTGAACGCGTCTAAAACCGTTCCGCAACACACTAATCGGCACATACCATTGTTGCTTCCGGCACGGCAGATCGACTATAGACCAAATTTTCACAATGAGGCAAATCCTAGAAAAGACCAACGAATTTCAAGTCGAAACTCACCACCTATTCATCGACTTCAAAGCCACGTATGATATCATACATCGTCAGGAGCTCTATATGGCGACGGGCTGATTCAGTTGTGTCGCGTGACGCTGGAAAGCAAGCGCTGCAACGTGCAGTTTGGAAGTAGCTCCTCCAAACGTGTACCGGATTTCGGCAAGGAGACGCGCTTTCATGAGACTTCTTCAATCCCGTACTGGAGCAGATAGTGCGCAGGGCAGTTGTTAACACGGAAGGCACTATTTTCAACAGGTCCGCCCAGATGCTGGGCTATGCGGATGATGATGCGGATGGCATCATCGGTCACTCGCAGCGTATCGTGATAAAAGCGTTTACGGCGATTGAAGGACAGGCGAAAACCGTTGGCCTTGAAGTAAATACGGCCAAGACCAAGTACATGCTATCAACAAACAAACAAGCATCTGTCAACCGCCTAGGACAAAACGTCACTATTGATAGCAGCAATTTCGAGGTTGTTAAGGAATTCACCTACCACGGTGGAGATCCGGCGAAGAATTACCCTAGGAAAGCGCTGCTACTTCGGTTTGGCGAAACAACTGGGTTCAAAACTCCTCCAAAAATACTCCAAATTTCGTCCTTCGACGAAATGTGTGCTCTACAAAACCCTCATCCTGCCAGTTATGCTTCATGGCGCAGAGTGCTGCACGATTAGCAACAAGGGAAATCTGATACTTGGCTCCTTCCAAAGCAAAATACCAAGAAAAGCGCGCGATCGAGGATATAGAGAGGTGCCACTCCAGGAACGATGTTCGTAAGTTTTTACTAAAGTGTATAACGTCAAAGCCAAGGATACAGGGCTCGAACAGAATCTTGTCGTGGTGAACAAGGGAATATAGTAGTTGAGACACAGTCGATGCTGATGATATGGAAGAACCACTTCTGCAGACTGTTAAACGGCGATGACGAACAACATTCCGCTGTCAGGCAGAACGAACCATTTAATATTGGCAACGACAGCGAAAACTGCCAACCACCCGACCGAAGTGAAGTGAGCTTTATAAAGCTGGCGGAGATGACTTGGTAAGTAACATCCACCAACTCATAAGCTAAATCTAGTCGGATGAAAGCATGCCTGAAGAATGGAACCTGAGCATCGTTTGCCCAATCCACAAAAAAGGAGACCCTCTGAACTGCGCCAACTACAGAGGCATAAGTCTGCTCAAAATCGCCTACAAGATCATATCTACAGTAATATGCGAACGCCTGAAACCGTTTACCAACAACTTGATCGGCCCTTATCAGTGTGGTTTTAGGCCAGGAAAGTCCACAATCGATCAAATTTTCACACTTCGGCAGATCCTGGAAAAAAAAAGTGCAAATCGATACCCACCACCTATTTATCGATTTCAAAGCCGCATACGACAGCATTTATAGAGACAAACTATACAGAGCCATGTCTAGTTTTGGTATACCGCCCAAATCGTCCGTTTGTGTAGGATGACGATGTAGAATTCTCGCTGCACCATCAGGGTCGGAAACGACCTCACCGACACATTCGATACTAAAAAAGGATTTAGGCAAGGCAATGCGCTGTCATGTGACTTCTTCAATTTGATTATTGACAGGATTTCGCAAAACTCCCGAGCCAATACCAGAGGAAGAGGCAATTTTCCAAAAATCGGTGCAACTACTAGCATTCTACTACATAAGCGGCAAAAATGGGCTCAGCAGTAAATGAGGATAAGACTAAGTATATGCTGTCAACACGAAATGACACCCAACATCGACGAATTGGACAGAACGTCACCATTGACAGATATAACTTTGAGGTAGTACGGGACTTTGTCTATCTCGGCTCCGCTATTAACTCTGACAACAACATCTCGTCAGAAATCAAACGAAGAATCACTCTTGCCAATCGCTCTTTCTTTGGGCTAAGAAGGCAATTTAGTAGTAAAGCCCTCACTCGAACTACTAAGGAGATCCTATATAAGACCCTGATCATCCCAGTCCTGCTCTACGGCGCTGAAGCATGGACCATATCAAAAGCGGATGAAGAAATCCTTGGTCGATTCAAGCGAAAAATTCTTCGGAAAATCTTCGGTCCCGTTTGCGTTGACTGGCTATGGAGACGAAGATTCAACCACGAACTATACGAGCTGTACAGCGACATACCCCTAGTCAAAAAACTTCACATTGGACGTTTAAGGTGGCTAGGACATGTCGAACGAATGGACACCAATACTCCGGTACGCAGAGTCTTCGATTCCCAGCCAGACGTTGGACGCAGTAGAGGAAGACCTCGCCTTAAGTGGCGCGCACAAGTAGAAACCGACCTCAACCAACTTGGAGTGCGCAACTGGAGGCAGTTTGCTAAGGACCGGGCTAATTGGAGAGGCATGTTGGTTGAGGCCCAGGTTCATCCCGGACTGTAGCGCCACTGAAGTAAGTAAGTAGACTGCAAAGAACCTTTGGACATGGCAAGATAAGGATTACCGCGCCTAAATTGCGTAACATGCAGGATCTTTCGATGGGATGTAGGTAACCTGAGGAAAATTTTAATTCGTTGTAGGGAAATTGCTTGATAAGATTTATTTTAGTTGCAGCAACTAACAATTTATATCGAAGGGAGGTGTTTTTAGTCCATAAAAATCTTGTACTCACCTACCCCCTGAAAAAAAAAGATTAAAGGCATCAATCCAGCCTTTTTCATCATCAATTTAAAAAAATCGAGTGTGAGTTGACACGGGGTAGAAGTGAAACTCTATTCTGCTTAATTTCTCTCTCTCGCTCTCTCTCTCCCTCTTTACCACCTCTATAGTACATTCATCTCATTCGGTTACGAGATGAGTTGAAGTGACATATTGACATTTGCATTGTGCACTTTTTGACAATTCGCAAGCTGTTGGGTTTATATGAGAGTTATATGCAACCGTATTGATATTGATATTGTTCGAATCACAAAACGCGTAAAAGAGCCCAATGACATACAATTTGTTCAGTCCGAAATTAGTAAAAAATGTTCTGATTAGTTCTTAACCTTGTTCTGAGGCACAAACTGGGCTCATGAATTTCAACTTTTTCTTACCCCGAACCTCAGTCCCCTCTCCTAAAAAGCGGTTTTATGCCAGTTGAACTCATCTCATTCTCTTACAATAACCAACAACACGGGGTGTTCCCAAACGTACTAACCGCGACCAATGCTGCTTGGTTTCAGTGACCTGAAGACAACTGATTTTTTGTTTGATCTCTTTTTCGTTACACAAAAAGGCAACCATACAAATATCGCCATTAGTCCCTTCTGCAAGAACTTAATGGTGAAGATATTCTCTCTTCATTGTAAGCACCATACAAAATGCAACAAAGCTACACGCTCCGCCTTTCGGAAAGACTCCCATATATCGATAAAACTGTAAAACATTTAAAAGGCAACTTATCCAAAAGTACCTATATTCAACTTACCATATACCTACATCATCAAATCTGACTACGTCATCCCAAACGAATCAGACCAAATACCAACTTTCCTCTTCATCTTGCAGCCTCTCTCGTCCGAAATTTCTATCTACACCCACAAACGTCACAGGCGTTCCGATAGCATCTCGTTTTAAAAATTTCATCATATGTAAAACACCGTCCTTCCTATAGGCAACACTACAATTGCGGAAATACATCTTCAATGCAAATTTAATCAAATCAAATTCAAGCTTTACTTACAGACTCCAGACGCCAGAACCTTCACTAAAACACATTTATGACACCAAAAGAATGCCAGTACCCTTAATCAGCTGTCATTTCAGCATTCAGAAGGAAATAAACATTTTAGCCACCTACATGGTACCAAATATCGCATCCATATGGATATTGCTTTCCTTTACTCACCGATGAGGTTCATAATTTGATATTGCCCTTACAATTCCACGTACCCAAATTTACTTATTGACAGACACCACAACGTCCTTTCTCCAACGCTACGAAACGACACCGCACACTCAGGTTAAACGATATGCTAGATGCGCAGTTCGGACAATAGATCCTTTTTTTACGCACCAACGTAAGTGTTGCCTAAGATACAAGTACATCCGTTCAATACACACGATCAAATAGCCAAAGCACTCCAGAACCAGCTGCGGATTTTGTTTTCTTATTCGTGACGCTTTTTCGTTTCATAAAATCCAATTCACGCGTCTCAAACGAATTTTCGCTTCAAAAAAACCTGTAATGAGCTGAACTCAAAATCTGCATGTTGATGCACTCACAAAAACGTTGATTTTCCAACCGAGAACCATCTATCCAGCGATCGGTATATGATTTTAATGGCGTCAACATAGTGTATTCACTAGCCGTGTTCATATTTACCTCAAAAAATCAATGCAAACCATCAAACCTCTTTAAAATCTTTAACAAATCAAGCTCTTTGCAGCCTCTCATGCACCCCATTGACACCCGGTTAAACTCACACTCCCCCACCATTGCGACACCCGTTTCCAAGTCTACCATCAATTTCATCCCTTCAATGGCACATAAAAGCGCCAGAAAGGGGGGACATTCGCCCGCCATTAGCTTCTATTATTTTGAATAATTCATTTTATTCTCTTGAATCCTGCAACCCCCCAGAGAAACCACCCTCCGATGTCGGTCATCCTTTCAACAAACCTATGCACAACAGGCCGAAGTGTAATCTCCTCAACAGCAGTTGGGGCCAACATTTGCTTCGAGTACAACTTTCAGCGCTCGTGCCTTAAAGGATTTGCCTTTGCCGGCTGCGTCAGCAACACATCCACACAGAAAAAAAGGCAAAACCTTCATAAAACGCTAAGCGGATCATCGGATGCGATGTGAGTGGAACCTTTTTTTTTGTTGTATATTTTCCTTATCCTATTGAATATTTCATGGCATGATGAATCCACAAGGAGGAAAAGTATATAATACACAAAATTGTATGTGTAGATACAATGCAAACGCAAGGCTTCCCTCACTCCTGGGCAAAAGTGCAAGCAAATCAGCTCCTATACCACAAATCCGTAAAGAAGGATTTGGATGATTTTTAAATAAACGTCTCAAAGTCCTTCTCCAACGCGAAAAGGACATTCGTGTTGTGCACTTGTAGATACACTTGAGATATTTTTGTGCACCACCCAGCATACCTAGCTTTGTGTGTTTTAGACAACTACATGCAGATAGGTAGCAGGATTACATTTCAGGCTTTTGCCCCGATTGATCCTTCGAGCTCAACACATATTTATATTTTATTTAAGCGTGAAATTTAGGAACGAATAAAAAAAACTGCTATTCGTGATAAAGTGGCGAGAAGCGCAATTAATTGTCCGTTGCGTGGTTTATACGCGCGATTCGTTTTTTTTACCTTTTTTTGTGTGTGTGAGGAAAAATTCACTGGAAATATCCTTTTCTCCATTATTTCCCTTGCACCCGGCCAATTGACACTCTCTGGACAATTTCAATAAATAAAATCGCCGGGAACAATCGAAGTGAAAATTGAATGGTCGAGTGCTGGAGTTATTTATATTTTAAGGACCGGCGTGGCGAGGTGGTGTTGGGGACATTTTCGGCACCAAATCAACCAACAAACCGTTGTTCGAGAAGGGAAGAACATCGAAAAGGACTTTGTACGAGGATTCGCTACATGAAAAAAAATTGTTATATGTTTTATATACACAGGTATATATGTATTTTTTTAATGGTAGGATGCATAATGGGAGACACACGGTGGAAATAAATAAAATTTATTTGCTACTGGCACAGATAATAAATTTTATATGAGTGCGGAATGTTACTGGTGGGATATTTGTCTATTTTTACCGCTACCAATTTTCTGTGGTGAGTTTTTTTTTAAATTTTTCAAATTTTTTATTGATTTTAGTTTTTAAAAACTTATTCGGGAATGCTAAGGACATTACAATGGGGAATAAATAAAATGTGTGCTTTTCAAGTCGTGTATGCATATGTATAGTTGTTCATGAAGGAAGGTATATATGAAGGAATGATGAAGCCAGTACGAATAATTTTTCCAATGTAAATCAGAGTGTAGCTAGTGTTTAAGTGTAGTGATGCGAGCTAAATTCAGAGCTCAACTGTCCAACGAAAAGAAGCTGCTAACTGCCCAGAAGAAGAAATTCGACGTTGGACGCCGAGCACACCTGGAGTAGCCAGAGCTTACAGTGAGCGCCTGAGTATGAAACTCAGGCGCTCACTGTAAGCTCTGGCGCTCAGCAACTGGCTGCTGGCTACAAAACCGGAACGCAGGATTTTCGAAGGAAACCTAGTCACCGCGCTACTTAAGGCGAGGTCTTCCTCTACTGCGTCCGACGTCTGGCTGGGAATCGGAGACTCTGCGAGCCGGAGTATTGGTGTCCATTCGTTCTACATATCTTAGCCATCTTAAACGTCCAATGCGGAGTTTTTTGACAAGGGGTATGTCGCTGTACAGCTCGTATAGTTCGTGGTTGAATCTTCGTCTCCATAGCCCGTCAACGCAATCGACCAAGGATTTCTTCATCCGCTTTTGATACGATCCATGCTTCAGCGCCGTAGACCAGGACTGGGATGATCAGGGTCTTATATAGGAACTCTTTAGTAGTCGAGTGAGGGCTTTACTACTTCGTTTGATTTCTGACGAGATGTTGTTGCCGCATCCACTATTTAGGATGCGAGGTAGACAAAGTCCCGTACAAACTCAAAGTTACATCTGTCAATGGTGAAGTTCTGTCCAATTCGTCGCTGTTGCGTGTCCTTTCGTGTTGACAGCATATACCTCGTCTTACCCACTTTTACTGCTTAACCCATTTTTGAAGCTTCCTTCTCTATACTTGCAAACGTGGCTATGACATCACGTTGAGTCCTACCAATAATGTCAATATCGTCGGTATATGCTAGTAGTTGCACCGATTTTTGGAAAATTGTGCCTCTGGTATTGGCTCGAGAGTTTTGCACTATCCTCTGAAGAATCCTTATTTTGGTATCGAATGTGTCGGTGAGGTCTTTTCCGACCCTGATGGAGCAGCGAGAATTCTCCGTCGTCATCCTACACAAACGGACGAGTTTGGGCGGTATACCATCTCTATAAATGCTGTCGTATGCGGCTTTGAAATCGATTAATAGGTGGTGGGTATCGATTTGGACTTCTTGGGTGCTTTCCAGGATCTGCCGAAGTGTGAAAATTTGATCGATTGTGGACTTTCCTGGTCTAAAACCACACTGATACGGGCCAATCAGGTTGTTGGTAAACGGTTTCAGGCGTTCACATATTACGGCAGATAGGGTCTTGTAGGCGATATTGAGCCTCTGTAGTTGGCGCAGTTCAGAGGGTCTCCTTTTTTGTGGATCGGGCAAATGATGCTGAAGTTCCATTTTTCAGGCATGCTTTCATCCGACCAGATTTGGCTTATGAGTTGGTGGATGTTACTTACCAAGTTATCTCCGCCAGCTTTATAAAGCTGAACGGGAAGGCCGTCATTTCCGGTGGCCTTATTAAGCTTGAGTTTAGATATTGCTATCCTCACTTCCCTTAGGTCGGGTGGTTGGCAGTTTTCGCTGTCGTTGCCAATATTGAATGGTTCGTTCTGCCTGACAGCGGAATGGTGTTCGTCATCGCCGTTTAACGGTCTGCAGAAGTGGTTCTTCCATATCCTTAGCATCTACTGTTTCTCAACTACGATATTTCCTTGTTCATCTCGACAGGATTCTGTTCGAGCCTTGTATCCTTGGCTTTGACGTTTTACACTTTGGTAAAACTTGCGAACATCGTTCCTGGAGTGGCACCTCTCTGTATCCTCGATCGTGCGCTTTTCCCTTCTTCTTTGCCTATAGAGCTCAATGGCAGCTCTCGTCTTCACCTGGAGCTTAGTCTTGTAGGCCTCGTTCTTGGCTGCGAGCATCTGTCGGCATTCCTCATCAAACCAGGGGTTTCTTGCTGGTGGCCGTGAGAAACCTAGCACATCAGTTGCAGCTGATCTATGTTTTATTAGCATCGTTGCCATTGTTCTTCGACATTAGATGCTGGTGGTATGGTGTGAATCTAGAGGTTAAGGGATACGCGTTGCGCGAAGGCCTTGGTGGTCTTTTGCGATTGCAGTCTTTCGACATTAAATTTCTTCACAGTATTTCTGGTTTGTTGTGGCGTGGTGGATATCCGCATCCTTACCTTGGCTGCAACAATGTAGTGGCCGAGTCGATGTTTGGACATCAAAAATACTGGATGCGTGTCTGTTGTCTATCGCAATGTGATCAATTTGGTTGACTTTTCGTTCATCTGGAGACCGCCATGTCCTCTTATGGATATCGAGGTGAGAAGACCATGTGCTGGCTATAGTGACATTCTGTTCCGTAGCTAAGTCAATTAGCCTAAGTCCGTTACCAGACGTGTTTTCGTATAGGCTATATTTTCCGACAGTACTGCACGATTTTAACATCGTAATTTGGTAGTCGCTCATAGGTTTTTTCGTGGAGCCCGTAGATCATGAGCGCATATAAGGCTTATGTTGGCGAATTTGGCCTTGATGCGGATTGTTACACTGCGTTCGCTAATGTCTTGGAAACATAAGACTTCTTGCCTAAGCCTGGCACTTATAACCAATCCGCATCCGAATAGTCGCTGTTTCTGCTACTATAACACTTTCCATATTAAGTGTCACAGTTTTTCATCCTCTTTTGCCCGGCCCATCCCATCGTATATCCTATATGGCAGTAATGTCTGCTTTGTAGCAGTTAGGGCTTCCGCTAGTTGTTCGTAATCGCATCGCATCTTAAAACACCGGCAAGATATCCTCCATTTTATCAAGAACATGCTTTGCCTTATAAACTATTGAATGTCAGTTCTTCTTCTAAGTATAGTACTAGACCAAATCCTATGTTAAAGTGTGGTATATGATAGTCTTGTTGGCCTGGTTTCTCACCTATTACATACTTTCATCTTCTTCTGGGAAGAATCATAATGATGAATTTCCCTTTCAAACCCTATAACAACCACCAGCTCTTGTTACATTTTCAGAAATACAACATCAACCTCAACTTGCTTACCATATCCGCCTCAGATTGATGGCATATTTCGTAAACCCCTGATTAGTTTGGCCCAGCGAGAGAAGTTTTAACGAACTTTTAGCCAACAAATTTGCACACAAAGTATGCGCGTGCATATTGTTTTCGTGGGCCAAATCTCTCTGGCGAACAATACCCCCCTCAATCCAAAGCGATGGCTATATTGGAGCGACCTCAACAAAGACTTGCATACTTGCATAATGGTGTAGCTCTGGCAATACAAAGTCATCTCGGTTAAACCAAAGTTTTTCGTTTGTTTATCGGCATGCCCATGAAGACACACACACTCATACACATAGCCGAGGAGCCCCCCAGGAGCATGATTGAGTAGTGTTGGTGGTGTTGAAATGTGTGTTGCAACATTTAGGTGAAGTTTTAAGTGAGGCTGTCATAACTTTCAGGGGTACATGTGATGTTCATGTTTCGTTGCTTGGATGAGGGGAAGATTAATTTTAAACAATATGCGGTCTGGTTGGACATAATGAAAGGCTTTGTTAAAGGAGTTTCGTGGAATATGTGTTTTTTATACTAACGGGTATGAGAGAAAACTGGGTAGTAACCTGCGAAGTAATAGGAGCTCTGTGTCGGGAAACGTTTTCTGGGAACGGTCTGAAACATAAAATGTTTACGAGAACTTTTCGGTAACCGAAAAAATGAGCAATGGCAGTTCATTTCACAGAAAAGTTGATCCTGAGATAGATTTCAGGTGAAGTGCGGTGTTGGCTATTATTTTTAGACGAAATGTTTATATTAAAATTTGATCGGAAAAAGTTTTTTTTACTAAAAACGCCCCCAAAAAGTGGGCGTGACGAAAAACTTTATATGGACTTTATATAGTTATTAAAATTGCCTAAATATGTTGTTCAGAAACTTTTTCAAAATTCCTTACGGTTTGGCCAAAAAAACTGGTGACGTACAGAGGGACGGACGGACGGACAGACGGACAGACGGACAGACGGACAGACGGACAGACGGACAGACGGACAGACGGACAGACGGACAGACGGACAGACGGACAGACGGACAGACGGACAGACGGACAGACGGACAGACGGACAGACGGACAGACGGACAGACGGACAGACGGACAGACGGACAGACGGACAGACGGACCGACGGACAGACGGACAGACGGACAGACGGACAGACGGACAGACGGACAGACGGACAGACGGACAGACGGACAGACGGACAGACGGACAGACGGACAGACGGACAGACGGACAGACGGACAGACGGACAGACGGACAGACGGACAGACGGACAGACGGACAGACGGACAGACGGACAGACGGACAGACGGACAGACGGACAGACGGACAGACGGACAGACGGACAGACGGACAGACGGACAGACGGACAGACGGACAGACGGACAGACGGACAGACGGACAGACGGACAGACGGACAGACGGACAGACGGACAGACGGACAGACGGACAGACGGACAGACGGACAGACGGACAGACGGACAGACGGACAGACGGACAGACGGACAGACGGACAGACGGACAGACGGACAGACGGACAGACGGACAGACGGACAGACGGACAGACGGACAGACGGACAGACGGACAGACGGACAGACGGACAGACGGACAGACGGACAGACGGACAGACGGACAGACGGACTATATGGGGTTCTTATTGTAGTTCTTGTAAAATAAAGAGAGATGTTTTTCAACTTGGGTCTTGAACTAAAGGGTGGTAATTTTTAAGGGCCGATGTTAATTTTGAATAAAACACAAATTATTTAGGAAATTGTTGTCATTTCTTTTTATTATGATAATATTGGTATGGTTCAATTATGTATGGAACAAAATATCGGCTAAATGGCCACCGCGATCCCGGCGGCACACCTCCATCCGATGGTCCAAATTTTCGATGACCCTGAGGCATAATTGAGGTTCTAGTCCGTTAATGTGCCAATTTATCTCATCATCAAGCTCTTGAATGGTTGTGGCTTATTGACGTACACCTTTTCTTTCAAATAATCCCAAAGAAATAAGCCCAACGGTGTCAAATCTCATGATCTTGGCGGCCAATTGACATCGCCACCACTTGAGATAACACGGCCATTGAATTTGTCGCGCAAAAGAGCCATTGTTTCGTTAGCTGTGTGACAAGTGGCATCGTCCTGTTAAAATCACATATCGTTCACGTCAATATCTTCCAATTCGGGCCATAAAAAGTTCGTTATCATCTCTCGATAGCGAACACCATTCACAGTAACTGCCTAACCGGCCTCATTTTCGAAACGAGTGGTGGGTGCACGACTGGGTCGTACGCAACTTTCTCTTTCACAGCGAGTTGGGCGTTAGATCAAATAGAAAATACGCATTTTGATTATTGATGCTAAAAATGATATAAAAAATGTCGAAATGTCGAAATCCGTTATATGGATTTTCTCGCAAAAACTGGGTATGCAGTTTTGTTGGAACTAATATGCTTATAGTATATATAAATTTTAATCAAAATCGTTGGAGCCGTTTTCGAGAAAATTGAGGTTATGTGTAATTTTTGTATGGCAGGTACCGTTATTAACATGGCTAAAAGCAAACAAAAAAAATGGCCTAGAATTATGACCAAAACAAACTTGGATACGAAGTTTGAAGAAAATCGGTCGAGCCGTTTAGGCTGGGGAGACCATTACGGACAGACGGACCGACGGACCGACGGACCGACGGACGGAATTCCAAAAACCACTTTTTTGGGCTCCGCTATCATCGTAATGTTAGAATCAATCAAAATCTCGAGGTCGAAAATTTTCACGAAAACAATATCTGTCTCTTTGTAAGAGAAAGTTAAAAATACAGTCCGATGATGCCGTCAGCCCATAAACCGCACCAAACGGTCACTCTTTGTGGGTTCATTGGTTATTCGATAATTACTCTTGGATTGTCATTCGCCCAAATGCGACACTTCTGCTTATTGACGAATCCACTGTTGCCATTTCTTGCCACCATTCTGAACATTGACGAGGCTTGAAATGGTCAATAGGCTCTAGTTCTTGAGTCAATTGCACCTTGTAAGCGTGTAAATTCAAGTCTTTATGCATAATGTTCATCAACGACGAGCGTGAGAGGTGCAATTGTTGGGCATGACGACGAGTTGAGGTGGACGGCTCTTCAGCCACACTATCGCGAACAGCAGTATTTTTTTACGAGCTGTACGAGCGTGCACTGGTGTTTTCACATCTCCTACATATCCTGTTTGGTCAAATTTTTGCACGATTTTCCCGATTGCACGCACATTTGGACGATTATTGACCGAAAAATTCACGAAGTGCACGATATGCATTTTGATTTGAACGCCAATTTTCATAATAAGCCTGAATAACTTTAACGCGTTGCTCGATTATGTATCTTTCCATGGTTCAAATTGAGTTAGTCTGAAATTTAGAAATGTCAAATGAATTGCAGGAAAAAACTTGACGTTTAGGTGTGGTTCATATTCAACTCCACCCGTTATAAGCGAACAGGTACTCAATGTTGAAAAGTCATTCGAAAACCTATGCAGTTAAGCTCGAGAATCAAAAAAATGTCTTTTTTTAAGATGTAGATATTTTTTAATTGGATTTTATGAAACGAAAAAGTGTCAGATTGTAACACACCGGTGTTAATAACCGGCCCTCCATCTGAGTACTAATCACAACCTACGCGGTTTATTTTGTTTGTTTGAAGTGAAACTTATTTTTGGACGGCTGTTGTTGTGGCTGTTTGAACAGATGTAATTGTATCTCAGGCAACACGTACGTTGGTGTGCTAAAAAAGGGATCTATTTTCGGACGTGTGCATCTGGTATGTTATTTGATCTAAGTGTGCGGTGTTTCGTAGCGTTGACGGTCTCGTTTTGGCATGTTGGTTGGAGAAAGGATGTTGGTGCAAAGCCACCAAGAAAGTGTGATGTCTGTCGATAAGTAAATTTGGGTACGTAGGATTGTGTAAGCAAAATCAAATTATGAAACTAATCGATGAGTCCAGGAAAGCAATATCCATTGTTTTATGAAATCAAACGAAAGTCTTTAGATATATGGATGCGACATTTGGTAACATGTAGGTGGCTAAAATGATTATTTCTCTATGAATGTTGAAATGACAGCTGATCTATGGTCCAGGAATTCTTTTATTGTCATCAATGTTTATTAGCCAAGGTGTGTGTCTGACGTCTGGAGTCTGTAATTGAAGCTTGAAAACAAACAGGTAGATTTGATTGAGTTTTCGATGTGTTTGTGATTAGTGATACTGAAGATGTATTTTTGGAATTGGAGTTTTGCCCCAGAAAGCACATTTACTACCGGGAACGCCTCCGACGTTTGTGTGAGTAAATACAAGTTGCAATACTTTGAAAAGGACAGATTGGACGAGAGATGCTGCAAGATAAAGATGAAAATAATTAGTATATGGTCTGATTCAGGTGGGATGACGTAGTCAGATTTGATGATGTATGTATTCAGTTGTAAAACGGTTAAGATTGCCTTTTGATTGTTTGAAGGTTCTGTCGATATTTGGTAGTCTTTCCGAAAGGTGAACCGTTTAGCTTTGGATGGATTTTGTGAGGTGCTTACAATGAAGAGAGAATATCTTCACAATGTAGATCTTGCAGAAGGGCCTAATGGCGATATTTGTATGATTGAACTTCTGATGTGAAACTTCTTTTTGGGATGGTGTGAATCCGATTTTATAAAACGAAAATGTGTAACAACAATGAGATCAAACAAAATATCGGTTGTCTTCTGATCACCGAAACAAAGCAGTGCATAGATATGGGAACGCTTGGGAACACCGCGTGTTGTTGGTTACAGTAAGAGAATGATATGAGTTCAACTGGCATAAAACCGTTGCTTTTAGGGTAGGGGACTGAGGTTCAAGGTAAGAAATAGTTGAAATTCTCCCAGCCAGTTTGTGCCTGGCAATTTTTTCACCAATTTGGATCTCAACAAAATTGTAGGTCATTCAGCTCTCATACGCATTTTGTGATTCGAACAGTCGCATCTTAAAAAAATACAAATTTTTGGCGCAACAGGCTCGTTAGTACCCAGGGCCTAGATTTCTCACAACTATGTGTGCGTGTGTACTTCTTGCACGATGGCGGGACCTCCTGTTTTATGCCGACTCCGAACGGCTAAGTTGAGATAAGCTATTCTTGACAATTGATACTACTCGGATGATTTGTCAGATCATCACGAGAGGAGGGCCAGTGAAAAATCATTTAGGTGTTGCTACGGCTAGGTATCGAACCCAGACCTCCTGCACTAACCATCGCGCCACTGAGCCCTCGAAAATAGTCGCATCTAACTCTCAGATAAACCCAAGAGCTTGCAATTTGTCAAAAAGTACCCAAGACAATTGTCAATATGTCACTTCAACTCATCACGTAACCGAATGAGATGAATACACTATGGAGGTGGTAAAGAGGGAGAGAGAGGGAGTGAGAGAGAGAAATTAAGCAGAATACAGTTCACTTCTACCCCGTGTCAACTCACACTCGATTTTTTTAAATTGATGATGAAAAATGCTGGATTGGTGCCCGTGCCTTTAATCTTTTTTTTCAGGGGGTAGGTGAGTACCAGATTTTTATGGAATAAAAACACCTCCCTTCGATATAAATTGTTAGTTGCTGCAACAAAAATAAATCTTATCAAGCAATTTCCCTACAACGAATTAAAATTTTCCTCAGGTTACCTACATCCCATTGAAAGATGCTGCATGTTACGCAATTTAGGCGCGGTTATCCTTATCTTGCCATGTCCAAAGGTTCTTTGCAGTCTACTTCCTTACTTAAGTCCGGGATGAACCTGGGCCTCAACCAACATGCCTCTCCAATTAGCCCGGTCCTTAGCTAACTGCCTCCAGTTGCGCACTCCAAGTTGGTTGAGGTCGGTTTCTACTTGTGCGCGCCACTTAAGGCGAGGTCTTCCTCTACTGCGTCCGACGTCTGGCTGGGAATCGAAGACTCTGCGAGCCGGCGTATTGGTGTCCATTCGTTCTACATGTCCTAGTCATCTTAAACGTTCAACCGGAGTTTTTTGACCAGGAGTATAGGAGTACGTCGCTGTATAGCTCGCATAGTTCGTGGTTGAATCATCGTCTCCATAGCCCGTCAACGCAAACGGGACCGAAGATTTTTCGAAGAATTTTTCTCTCGAATCGACCAAGGATTTCTTCATCCTCTTTTGATACGGTCCATGCTTCAGCGCCATAGAGCAGGGCTGGGATGGTCCGGGTCTTATATAGGATCTCCTTAGTGGTTCGAGTGAGGGCTTTACTACTAAATTGCTTTCTTAGCCCGAAGAAACAGCGGTTGGCAAGAGTTAAAGCGGAGCCGAGGTAGACAAAGTCCCTCACTACCTCAAAGTTATATCTGTCAATGGTGACATTCTGTCAAATTCGTCGATGTTGTGTGTCCTTTCGTGTTGACAGCATATACTTAGTCTTACCCTCATATACTGCTAAAACCATTTTTGCAGCTTCCTTCTCTATACTAGCAAACGTGGCTATGACATCACGTTGAGTCCTACTAATGATGTAAATATCGTCGGCGTATATTAGTAGTTGCACCGATTTTTGGAAAATTGTGCCTCTGGTGTTGGCTTTGGAGTTTTGCACAATCCTCTCAAGAATCAGATTAAAGAAGTCACATGACAGCGCATCGCCTTGCCTAAATCCTTTTTTGGTATCGAATGTGTCGGTGATTTCATTTCCGACCCTGATGGTGCAGCGAGAATTCTCCATCGTCATCCTACACAAACGAACGAGTGAGGGCTGTATACCAAAACTCGACATGGCTCTGTATATTTCGTCTCTATAAATGCCATTAAATGCCTCTATAAGTGCTGCGGCTTTGAAATCGATAAATATGTGGTGGGTATCGAGTTGGACTTCTTGGTTTTTTTCCAGGATCTGCTGAAGTACGAAGCTTTGATCAGTTGTGGAATTTCATGGCCTTAAACCACACTGCTAAGAGCCATTCAGGTTGGATAAATGGTTTCAGGCTTTAACATATTACCCAGATGGGACCTTATAGGCGATGTTGAGGAGACTTATGCATCTGTAGTTGGCTCAGTTCAGATGGTCTCCATTTTTATGAATCCCTGAGGTTCCATTCTTCTGGCATAGTTTCACTCGACCAAATTTTGCTTATGAGTTGCAAATACTACTCCTGGAGGGGCGCCTCTCTATATCTTCCGTAACGCGCTTTTCTTGCTCCTTTTGCTTTTTTTCTGAAAAGCCGATGTTCTTCGCTCTTTCTTTGCCTTTAGAGCTCAATGGCAGCTTTCTTTACCTGCCTCTCAGCCTTGTAGGTCTCTGTCTTGTCTGCCAGAATCTTTCGGCGTTCCTTAGGCTGTGTTTTCCGACAATTCCGCTAAAGATATCTTCTCTTCCTCTTCCTATTTTTGCGGTAAAATCTCCCAGCACGATTTAAACATCGTGTTTCGGTAGTCGCTCATAAGTTTTGTCATGGAGCTCGTAGAAGAAATCGGAGGCGGATTGTCATGCGGATGTTGTATAATAAAAAAGAGCCGAAACGTTTATATCAAAAATCCAATTTATTCACTTAAACTAATATTACAAAAATTGTCGCACGTGGAGAGGAACGGATGGATCGATTCCCGATGTCAGCGTTATTATAACTCTGCGGAAGAAGGTTGAGGCCAATTGACATTTGACATGTTTGCAGAGTTGTGTCTTTACAACATAAAACGTATTACAATCTTAATACCTAGTACATGGTGATACTATGGGCTATTCTGATATGACGAATTAGTCGCCACACTACTCCCCTCCTATAGTTAACTAGTTAACGAAAGAGAAAAAATTTCAATTTAAAAATACTTATTGGGAATTCGAACTGTTCTTCCCGATCGTGTTGTAAAACCAGGTTGTCGTGTTTCTTCTTTAGAGGACATCTTTGTCGAGGGAGCGTTCGGTAAGCTCTTCGGACGCTCTACTGTACCAGGGGAAAACGCTGCTGATGTCGATATATCTTCATGATACATGAAGGCTGTCTTTAATCGGTCGATTGATATTTTCGCAGCACGACTTTTTATTTTGACCTTGAAGTATATTTCGCTTCTCTTCAGAATTTCGAAGGGACCATCATAAGGTTGTTGAAGTGGTGGTTTTACTGTATCATTGCGAACATATACATGTGTCGCTGTCTTTAGGCTTGGTTGAAGAAATGTAGTTACTTCGCTATGTGCGGATGCCGCGGTAGATGTTATTTTCGACATAGAACGTCGCAAGTTTTTAGCGAACTCTGTTTCAATTGGTAGTTTATGAAGACAACCGAAAAACTCATCAGGTAATCTAACGGATGTGCCATATAGCATTTCGGCGGGAGTTGATTTGATGTCCTCTTTGTACGTCGACCGCAAGCCCAAAAGTATTGATGGTAACACTTCGCACCAGTCTTGAGTTTGATAACATCGTATAGCAGTTTTGAGAGCACAATGCCACCTCTCTATCATCCCATTCGCTTGGGGGTGATAAGGAGTAGTTCTGATGTGCTTAATGCCGAGCAGACGTGTTAGCTCTTTGAACACATTGCTTTCGAACTGTCGACCTAAGTCTGTCGTTATCCTTAGGGGAACACCAAACCGCGATATCCATCCAGAAAGCAATGCCCTTGCTACGGTCTCTGCTGTTATGTCTGGCAATGGAAAAGCCTCCGGCCACCGGGAAAATCGGTCGATACATGTTAATAGGTATCGATTTCCTTGGGATGATGGTAATGGCCCCACAAGATCAATGTTGATGTGCTCGAACCGACCTTCGGGTGGAATGTAGGTTGCTAAAGGTGACCGGTTGTGTCTATGAACTTTACTTTTTTGACAGTACGGGCAACATCGGACGAAGTTGGCAATATCCTTGCGCATACCTGGCCAAACATAACGCTCGGTGAAGATTCGTGTAGTTGCTCGCGCTCCTGGATGTGATAAACCGTGCAAAGAGGTAATAAACCTATGAACCAATGCTTTAGGTACGATAGGTCGAACTTTGCTTGACGACACGTCACAATAAACAGGCCTTTTAACTTCTGGAAGAGTAAGCAACTTTATTGTTAGTGTATTCGAACCAGATTTACCTGCGTCGGATGTGACTAGCTCCTGAAGTTCCTTGTCTGCGGCTTGTTCGGCAGCGAGGTCTTCTATATCGATAACCTTAGAATTAAGTTCTTCCACCCGGACAGACGGACAGACGGACAGACGGACAGACGGACAGACGGACAGACGGACAGACGGACAGACGGACAGACGGACAGACGGACAGACGGACAGACGGACAGACGGACAGACGGACAGACGGACAGACGGACAGACGGACAGACGGACAGACGGACAGACGGACAGACGGACAGACAGACTATATGGGGTTCTTATTGTAGTTCTTGTAAAATAAAGAGAGATGTTTTTCAACTTGGGTCTTGAACTAAAGGGTGGTAATTTTTAAGGGCCGATGTTAATTTTGAATAAAACACAAATTATTTAGGAAATTGTTGTCATTTCTTTTTATTATGATAATATTGGTATGGTTCAATTATGTATGGAACAAAATATCGGCTAAATGGCCACCGCGATCCCGGCGGCACACCTCCATCCGATGGTCCAAATTTTCGATGACCCTGAGGCATAATTGAGGTTCTAGTCCGTTAATGTGCCAATTTATCTCATCATCAAGCTCTTGAATGGTTGTGGCTTATTGACGTACACCTTTTCTTTCAAATAATCCCAAAGAAATAAGCCCAACGGTGTCAAATCTCATGATCTTGGCGGCCAATTGACATCGCCACCACTTGAGATAACACGGCCATTGAATTTGTCGCGCAAAAGAGCCATTGTTTCGTTAGCTGTGTGACAAGTGGCATCGTCCTGTTAAAATCACATATCGTTCACGTCAATATCTTCCAATTCGGGCCATAAAAAGTTCGTTATCATCTCTCGATAGCGAACACCATTCACAGTAACTGCCTAACCGGCCTCATTTTCGAAACGAGTGGTGGGTGCACGACTGGGTCGTACGCAACTTTCTCTTTCACAGCGAGTTGGGCGTTAGATCAAATAGAAAATACGCATTTTGATTATTGATGCTAAAAATGATATAAAAAATGTCGAAATGTCGAAATCCGTTATATGGATTTTCTCGCAAAAACTGGGTATGCAGTTTTGTTGGAACTAATATGCTTATAGTATATATAAATTTTAATCAAAATCGTTGGAGCCGTTTTCGAGAAAATTGAGGTTATGTGTAATTTTTGTATGGCAGGTACCGTTATTAACATGGCTAAAAGCAAACAAAAAAAATGGCCTAGAATTATGACCAAAACAAACTTGGATACGAAGTTTGAAGAAAATCGGTCGAGCCGTTTAGGCTGGGGAGACCATTACGGACAGACGGACCGACGGACCGACGGACCGACGGACGGAATTCCAAAAACCACTTTTTTGGGCTCCGCTATCATCGTAATGTTAGAATCAATCAAAATCTCGAGGTCGAAAATTTTCACGAAAACAATATCTGTCTCTTTGTAAGAGAAAGTTAAAAATACAGTCCGATGATGCCGTCAGCCCATAAACCGCACCAAACGGTCACTCTTTGTGGGTTCATTGGTTATTCGATAATTACTCTTGGATTGTCATTCGCCCAAATGCGACACTTCTGCTTATTGACGAATCCACTGTTGCCATTTCTTGCCACCATTCTGAACATTGACGAGGCTTGAAATGGTCAATAGGCTCTAGTTCTTGAGTCAATTGCACCTTGTAAGCGTGTAAATTCAAGTCTTTATTCATAATGTTCATCAACGACGAGCGTGAGAGGTGCAATTGTTGGGCATGACGACGAGTTGAGGTGGACGGCTCTTCAGCCACACTATCGCGAACAGCAGTATTTTTTTACGAGCTGTACGAGCGTGCACTGGTGTTTTCACATCTCCTACATATCCTGTTTGGTCAAATTTTTGCACGATTTTCCCGATTGCACGCACATTTGGACGATTATTGACCGAAAAATTCACGAAGTGCACGATATGCATTTTGATTTGAACGCCAATTTTCATAATAAGCCTGAATAACTTTAACGCGTTGCTCGATTATGTATCTTTCCATGGTTCAAATTGAGTTAGTCTGAAATTTAGAAATGTCAAATGAATTGCAGGAAAAAACTTGACGTTTAGGTGTGGTTCATATTCAACTCCACCCGTTATAAGCGAACAGGTACTCAATGTTGAAAAGTCATTCGAAAACCTATGCAGTTAAGCTCGAGAATCAAAAAAATGTCTTTTTTTAAGATGTAGATATTTTTTAATTGGATTTTATGAAACGAAAAAGTGTCAGATTGTAACACACCGGTGTTAATAACCGGCCCTCCATCTGAGTACTAATCACAACCTACGCGGTTTATTTTGTTTGTTTGAAGTGAAACTTATTTTTGGACGGCTGTTGTTGTGGCTGTTTGAACAGATGTAATTGTATCTCAGGCAACACGTACGTTGGTGTGCTAAAAAAGGGATCTATTTTCGGACGTGTGCATCTGGTATGTTATTTGATCTAAGTGTGCGGTGTTTCGTAGCGTTGACGGTCTCGTTTTGGCATGTTGGTTGGAGAAAGGATGTTGGTGCAAAGCCACCAAGAAAGTGTGATGTCTGTCGATAAGTAAATTTGGGTACGTAGGATTGTGTAAGCAAAATCAAATTATGAAACTAATCGATGAGTCCAGGAAAGCAATATCCATTGTTTTATGAAATCAAACGAAAGTCTTTAGATATATGGATGCGACATTTGGTAACATGTAGGTGGCTAAAATGATTATTTCTCTATGAATGTTGAAATGACAGCTGATCTATGGTCCAGGAATTCTTTTATTGTCATCAATGTTTATTAGCCAAGGTGTGTGTCTGACGTCTGGAGTCTGTAATTGAAGCTTGAAAACAAACAGGTAGATTTGATTGAGTTTTCGATGTGTTTGTGATTAGTGATACTGAAGATGTATTTTTGGAATTGGAGTTTTGCCCCAGAAAGCACATTTACTACCGGGAACGCCTCCGACGTTTGTGTGAGTAAATACAAGTTGCAATACTTTGAAAAGGACAGATTGGACGAGAGATGCTGCAAGATAAAGATGAAAATAATTAGTATATGGTCTGATTCAGGTGGGATGACGTAGTCAGATTTGATGATGTATGTATTCAGTTGTAAAACGGTTAAGATTGCCTTTTGATTGTTTGAAGGTTCTGTCGATATTTGGTAGTCTTTCCGAAAGGTGAACCGTTTAGCTTTGGATGGATTTTGTGAGGTGCTTACAATGAAGAGAGAATATCTTCACAATGTAGATCTTGCAGAAGGGCCTAATGGCGATATTTGTATGATTGAACTTCTGATGTGAAACTTCTTTTTGGGATGGTGTGAATCCGATTTTATAAAACGAAAATGTGTAACAACAATGAGATCAAACAAAATATCGGTTGTCTTCTGATCACCGAAACAAAGCAGTGCATAGATATGGGAACGCTTGGGAACACCGCGTGTTGTTGGTTACAGTAAGAGAATGATATGAGTTCAACTGGCATAAAACCGTTGCTTTTAGGGTAGGGGACTGAGGTTCAAGGTAAGAAATAGTTGAAATTCTCCCAGCCAGTTTGTGCCTGGCAATTTTTTCACCAATTTGGATCTCAACAAAATTGTAGGTCATTCAGCTCTCATACGCATTTTGTGATTCGAACAGTCGCATCTTAAAAAAATACAAATTTTTGGCGCAACAGGCTCGTTAGTACCCAGGGCCTAGATTTCTCACAACTATGTGTGCGTGTGTACTTCTTGCACGATGGCGGGACCTCCTGTTTTATGCCGACTCCGAACGGCTAAGTTGAGATAAGCTATTCTTGACAATTGATACTACTCGGATGATTTGTCAGATCATCACGAGAGGAGGGCCAGTGAAAAATCATTTAGGTGTTGCTACGGCTAGGTATCGAACCCAGACCTCCTGCACTAACCATCGCGCCACTGAGCCCTCGAAAATAGTCGCATCTAACTCTCAGATAAACCCAAGAGCTTGCAATTTGTCAAAAAGTACCCAAGACAATTGTCAATATGTCACTTCAACTCATCACGTAACCGAATGAGATGAATACACTATGGAGGTGGTAAAGAGGGAGAGAGAGGGAGTGAGAGAGAGAAATTAAGCAGAATACAGTTCACTTCTACCCCGTGTCAACTCACACTCGATTTTTTTAAATTGATGATGAAAAATGCTGGATTGGTGCCCGTGCCTTTAATCTTTTTTTTCAGGGGGTAGGTGAGTACCAGATTTTTATGGAATAAAAACACCTCCCTTCGATATAAATTGTTAGTTGCTGCAACAAAAATAAATCTTATCAAGCAATTTCCCTACAACGAATTAAAATTTTCCTCAGGTTACCTACATCCCATTGAAAGATGCTGCATGTTACGCAATTTAGGCGCGGTTATCCTTATCTTGCCATGTCCAAAGGTTCTTTGCAGTCTACTTCCTTACTTAAGTCCGGGATGAACCTGGGCCTCAACCAACATGCCTCTCCAATTAGCCCGGTCCTTAGCTAACTGCCTCCAGTTGCGCACTCCAAGTTGGTTGAGGTCGGTTTCTACTTGTGCGCGCCACTTAAGGCGAGGTCTTCCTCTACTGCGTCCGACGTCTGGCTGGGAATCGAAGACTCTGCGAGCCGGCGTATTGGTGTCCATTCGTTCTACATGTCCTAGTCATCTTAAACGTTCAACCGGAGTTTTTTGACCAGGAGTATAGGAGTACGTCGCTGTATAGCTCGCATAGTTCGTGGTTGAATCATCGTCTCCATAGCCCGTCAACGCAAACGGGACCGAAGATTTTTCGAAGAATTTTTCTCTCGAATCGACCAAGGATTTCTTCATCCTCTTTTGATACGGTCCATGCTTCAGCGCCATAGAGCAGGGCTGGGATGGTCCGGGTCTTATATAGGATCTCCTTAGTGGTTCGAGTGAGGGCTTTACTACTAAATTGCTTTCTTAGCCCGAAGAAACAGCGGTTGGCAAGAGTTAAAGCGGAGCCGAGGTAGACAAAGTCCCTCACTACCTCAAAGTTATATCTGTCAATGGTGACATTCTGTCAAATTCGTCGATGTTGTGTGTCCTTTCGTGTTGACAGCATATACTTAGTCTTACCCTCATATACTGCTAAAACCATTTTTGCAGCTTCCTTCTCTATACTAGCAAACGTGGCTATGACATCACGTTGAGTCCTACTAATGATGTAAATATCGTCGGCGTATATTAGTAGTTGCACCGATTTTTGGAAAATTGTGCCTCTGGTGTTGGCTTTGGAGTTTTGCACAATCCTCTCAAGAATCAGATTAAAGAAGTCACATGACAGCGCATCGCCTTGCCTAAATCCTTTTTTGGTATCGAATGTGTCGGTGATTTCATTTCCGACCCTGATGGTGCAGCGAGAATTCTCCATCGTCATCCTACACAAACGAACGAGTGAGGGCTGTATACCAAAACTCGACATGGCTCTGTATATTTCGTCTCTATAAATGCCATTAAATGCCTCTATAAGTGCTGCGGCTTTGAAATCGATAAATATGTGGTGGGTATCGAGTTGGACTTCTTGGTTTTTTTCCAGGATCTGCTGAAGTACGAAGCTTTGATCAGTTGTGGAATTTCATGGCCTTAAACCACACTGCTAAGAGCCATTCAGGTTGGATAAATGGTTTCAGGCTTTAACATATTACCCAGATGGGACCTTATAGGCGATGTTGAGGAGACTTATGCATCTGTAGTTGGCTCAGTTCAGATGGTCTCCATTTTTATGAATCCCTGAGGTTCCATTCTTCTGGCATAGTTTCACTCGACCAAATTTTGCTTATGAGTTGCAAATACTACTCTATATCTTCCGTAACGCGCTTTTCTTGCTCCTTTTGCTTTTTTTCTGAAAAGCCGATGTTCTTCGCTCTTTCTTTGCCTTTAGAGCTCAATGGCAGCTTTCTTTACCTGCCTCTCAGCCTTGTAGGTCTCTGTCTTGTCTGCCAGAATCTTTCGGCGTTCCTTAGGCTGTGTTTTCCGACAATTCCGCTAAAGATATCTTCTCTTCCTCTTCCTATTTTTGCGGTAAAATCTCCCAGCACGATTTAAACATCGTGTTTCGGTAGTCGCTCATAAGTTTTGTCATGGAGCTCGTAGAAGAAATCGGAGGCGGATTGTCATGCGGATGTTGTATAATAAAAAAGAGCCGAAACGTTTATATCAAAAATCCAATTTATTCACTTAAACTAATATTACAAAAATTGTCGCACGTGGAGAGGAACGGATGGATCGATTCCCGATGTCAGCGTTATTATAACTCTGCGGAAGAAGGTTGAGGCCAATTGACATTTGACATGTTTGCAGAGTTGTGTCTTTACAACATAAAACGTATTACAATCTTAATACCTAGTACATGGTGATACTATGGGCTATTCTGATATGACGAATTAGTCGCCACACTACTCCCCTCCTATAGTTAACTAGTTAACGAAAGAGAAAAAATTTCAATTTAAAAATACTTATTGGGAATTCGAACTGTTCTTCCCGATCGTGTTGTAAAACCAGGTTGTCGTGTTTCTTCTTTAGAGGACATCTTTGTCGAGGGAGCGTTCGGTAAGCTCTTCGGACGCTCTACTGTACCAGGGGAAAACGCTGCTGATGTCGATATATCTTCATGATACATGAAGGCTGTCTTTAATCGGTCGATTGATATTTTCGCAGCACGACTTTTTATTTTGACCTTGAAGTATATTTCGCTTCTCTTCAGAATTTCGAAGGGACCATCATAAGGTTGTTGAAGTGGTGGTTTTACTGTATCATTGCGAACATATACATGTGTCGCTGTCTTTAGGCTTGGTTGAAGAAATGTAGTTACTTCGCTATGTGCGGATGCCGCGGTAGATGTTATTTTCGACATAGAACGTCGCAAGTTTTTAGCGAACTCTGTTTCAATTGGTAGTTTATGAAGACAACCGAAAAACTCATCAGGTAATCTAACGGATGTGCCATATAGCATTTCGGCGGGAGTTGATTTGATGTCCTCTTTGTACGTCGACCGCAAGCCCAAAAGTATTGATGGTAACACTTCGCACCAGTCTTGAGTTTGATAACATCGTATAGCAGTTTTGAGAGCACAATGCCACCTCTCTATCATCCCATTCGCTTGGGGGTGATAAGGAGTAGTTCTGATGTGCTTAATGCCGAGCAGACGTGTTAGCTCTTTGAACACATTGCTTTCGAACTGTCGACCTAAGTCTGTCGTTATCCTTAGGGGAACACCAAACCGCGATATCCATCCAGAAAGCAATGCCCTTGCTACGGTCTCTGCTGTTATGTCTGGCAATGGAAAAGCCTCCGGCCACCGGGAAAATCGGTCGATACATGTTAATAGGTATCGATTTCCTTGGGATGATGGTAATGGCCCCACAAGATCAATGTTGATGTGCTCGAACCGACCTTCGGGTGGAATGTAGGTTGCTAAAGGTGACCGGTTGTGTCTATGAACTTTACTTTTTTGACAGTACGGGCAACATCGGACGAAGTTGGCAATATCCTTGCGCATACCTGGCCAAACATAACGCTCGGTGAAGATTCGTGTAGTTGCTCGCGCTCCTGGATGTGATAAACCGTGCAAAGAGGTAATAAACCTATGAACCAATGCTTTAGGTACGATAGGTCGAACTTTGCTTGACGACACGTCACAATAAACAGGCCTTTTAACTTCTGGAAGAGTAAGCAACTTTATTGTTAGTGTATTCGAACCAGATTTACCTGCGTCGGATGTGACTAGCTCCTGAAGTTCCTTGTCTGCGGCTTGTTCGGCAGCGAGGTCTTCTATATCGATAACCTTAGAATTAAGTTCTTCCACCCATGACAAAGAGTCAGCTACGTTGTTGTCAGCACCTATGATGAAACGTATATGTGTTTGCTATGGAAACATAACGCTTCCTGCCTATGTCTGGTACTTATAACAAATCCACACCCGAATAGTTGTTGTTTCCGCTAACTATAACACGGTCTATAGTAGATGTCACAGTTTTTCATCCTCTTTTTGCCTGGCCCACCCCATTGTACTGCGTTGAAGAAACTTAGGGCTTAAAAAATCGTAAAAAAATGCATAAAATGCAATTGCCCTAAATCTGCAAAGTGTTATAGTAAAGTTTTTCTTACCCAGAATTGAATATTCCATTAAATTTCCTTACATCCTTCAAATCATCAATATCGGTGCATATTCCATTCCGATGCTTTAATGGTTGTACTATTAATAAACTTCACAAGATGGTTCTATATCATTTGGATGATTAGATAGATACATCAAACTCAAAACCTTTCAATAAAACAATTTAATTGTCCTCATTGTTGCAATGCAATGCAAATATATCCTTAACAGCCCCGTTTCTAGTGAATAAAATCAAACCGTATAAAGCAATTTCCCTCTCATAAAAATCTCACTTACACCTAAAGCACACAATACAAAACATCCATCCCTCCCCCGGCCCAGAACATCATAAAGTACAAGTATCAGTTCGAAACATAAAAATAAACTTTCAACCAACAATAAGTTAACTTGTCCATAAATTTCACACAATACAGCTAACAAATTTGATGGAATGTAAGCCTGATGAACCATCCGCAGACGTTCTCCCTCGGGAACATTGTCTTCATTGTGTCCACATAAAAATAATTTTACAAATTCCCTTTCTTCGTATTCTTTTCCATTCTTTTCTCGAATTCGCCCTAGCTCAGCACCCCCTTGCTGGCTGGGGGTTGGTCGTTGGTGCCTCCCTTGTGAAGGAACCTAAAATTACCATAATCACAATTTTCCATTCATTTGTCGCTGATAAAAAAGTTTCCTCATCTCTCTTGACGGTACGCGATGCTCATCACCACCAACCACCACACTAGTCCTGGTATTACGTTCGTCCTTGCGACAAGGAAAGTTGTTATCATTTTTTGGAAATTTTATTACACTTAATTTATGCTTCATAAAAATGAGACCAACTTTCAAAGTAACTGTCATCCTTATGCGTCTCTGAGGTCCATTTGTAAATGCGATGGATATGGGCTATACACTCCATAATGAGAGTTGGTGAATCCGCGGGACAGGATTGAATGACCAGAGAAAACCGAGCGATGACAAATTCATGATTTATATTTGCAATTTCCTAAAATACCTACACCGCAATCAGAATGGAAATTGAGCTCAAGGCTCGGAGTGTGGAGCGATTTGGTGTCGCAATAAATTTGAGGTATGGGCGGCCTAATTTTGAAGGGAAAAGTTTTTAAATTAAAATTACGACCTCAATAGGTGGTTTACTGTGACAATAGCGGAGGTCACATGACAAGAGCGGGTGCAGGTTGAGGAAGCTTTGGGCACCTATTTATACCACTAAGCTTGTACCAGATGAATTGGGGGGCTTCGCTGATAATGGTATTTGGCTTATCACACTTTGTTTCGCATTGTGGAATGCTGATTGGATTTAGTGAGTGTTGAATAATTTATTATTTAGATATTGTTACGGGTGTGGGGAGGGATAAATGGGGCTCAGGCAGTGTCAGGGTAGTCCAAAGTCCACTGATAGGAGCATGTCTTAGTCATAGAGACATAGGATACCAGCAGCAACTCTCCATCATACTTACTTACACCGGAGTTAGTGCAATGTGATTCCATGTGTCAACAAACATCTGGAAGGATATTCTCAGGGCGCTCCTGAAGCCTTTATAGGTTCACCTTACCTGTGAAAAGGTAATAAACATATGAGAAGGCTACAATCGGCTAAAAATGTCCTTGTTGTGTTGTAACAATAATAATTGACAATAGGGGTATTCATGCAACGTTGGAAAGTCGTCGTAAACGTTGTAAACGTGATAAAATTACGACGTGATAAATGAACTGTCAAAATTTGTATGGGAAATCTTTTCTAACAATATCGGAATTTTCTCACAGGAATTGGGTGCGTAAACTGAGATGGTAAACGTTATAAACTTTTGAAACTTAATTTTGACGTCTTTCACAATCACAAACTAAACAAAAAAGCAACAAGCGAAAAATTCTAACTTCTAAAAAAATGACTGATGTGAGATTAAAAATTATACATTTTTTAAATGAAAAAATAATAAATAAATATTTCTTTCAGAAACCTGATGGCCGTATTACGCCACTTCCTAAACGCCGTCGTTTACAGCCTAATCATCGCTGGTCCGAAAGCGAAACAAAAATATTATTGAACGTGATTCTAGAAGAAGTTAAAGACAATCCGGAGTCATATGAGGTTTTTATGGAATACATAGGTACATACAATTTACTCAAGAAATAATTAATATTTTTTTAGAAGCCAACTGCCCAAAAATTCCATCAAAAGATTGCAGCAAAGTCCACGTTGATCAGCGAAATCGATTGGATGTGCCTTAGGAGAAAAATGAGGTACCTAAGAAACACCTATGTTCTGGCAGTAGGCTGAAAAGCAAAACAGGTGCTGGTCTTCTAGCCGATGGAAATGAACAAAGTGTGGCTGAATATGTGCACAAAATCTGCCCCCACTTTGAAACGCTGGAGCAAATATTCGGGACTCGCAAAAATGTTAACCCACCAATAATTTATGAAAGCAGCTTTGACACAGATGAGCTCATTGAGGAAATTCCCGAGGCAATATTCGATGACTTTAATGACACTTCAAATTAATTAACCAACAACAGCAATGAGTTTTCTGTGAGCCCTGCCAACACATCAATCGACTCACAGCAGCAATTTGATTTTCCCTCCACGTCCAGTAAAACAAGACGTAAGTGTTTTTTTTAAGTAGCTGTGAAACATATCACGTTTTGGATTTTCATTTTTGTCGCAAGGAGTCATTTTTGCCAAAGGGTCCATTTATAGCTAGGCTTTTTAATGATATCTATAACTGGACTCTAAGTCCATATGGTAATCCTACACAAAAGTCAAACTCCAAAACCATTCTTCGGTGTGACACTTCCATTTAGGGGATTTGGAAACAAACTTATAAATAGCCTTATAAGTTCGTTTCCACATCCCCTAAATGTTTGTTTTTTAGTTTTAAATAACGTCTTGTGTTTATCATCACTTTCAGATCGTACGAAGACTGCTGGAAAGAAAGATGACTCAGAAAGTACGATCAATCAACTGCTGAAAATACAGCAACAAAAATTGGATCTGGAGCTGAAAAAATTTGAACTCCTGGAGAAAGAGTTTGAGTTGAAAAAAGAAAAACAACAATAGGACTTTGAGCTACGAAAACTCGAGCTGGAAATAAAAAAATATGAGCTCGATATTAAAGCAAAGACAAATTTGTAAACATTTGTTGGTTCATTTTATTTAACAAATTGAATTTGTATGAAATACAAGCTGGCCCGTCAAACGTTGTTTTGCCATTATCAAATGGAATGACCGCCTACAGCGCCACCTGTTGAGAAATTTTCAATTTTTCTTTTTTCCTAAACCTTCGCGGAGCAATTACGAACAAATCCGCAGAAGGAAGTATCCAATTTGGTCCAGTCGTTTTCGAGTTTTAAGCATCCGAACAAACCAAGATCCATTTTTATATATATAGATTTCACAATTATTCTTGTATTAGTTCCACCAAACAGCGCCTTTTTGCTTGTCCTGCATTGGTACGTTGGTACATATCTTCACTATATTCATTTTCATCGTTATCAATCGCTGATTCTTCTGGAATTTCGAAAGAATCTTCTGTTTCTGTGTGCATTGTTATAATGTTATGCAAAATAGCGCAAACGAGGATCCACCGACATGCCATTTTAATACTAGTCTTGCTTCTAATTGGAATTTTTAACTCTTTTAGACTATTAAATCTCTCCTTTTAAATGCCAAAACAGTGTTCAATTTTAACGCGGTGTCTACTGAAGCGCTTGTTAAATTCATTTCGTTTATGAGTACTGATCATTTCTACGGAATTTTCCCTAAAGGGAGTTATAACTGTGCTAGTCAGTTTATATGCGCTATCACCAGCTATCCATTCTGCTCCAGTAAAAAATTTGTCTTCGTATTTAGACAAATCACAATTATTATAAATTCGTGCATCATGAACACTACCAGGATATCCCAAAACCAGATGTCGGATTCGCAATAGGTTATCGCAGACAGCCTGAACTTTAAGAGAGTATATATGCTTCCGAGAAAAATATGCTTCAGGATCTTGTGATGGTTTTTCAGCTAATTTGATTCCGGTCCCATCCACGTAGCCGATTCAGTGTGGCAAAGAGTCTAACATTTCCGAAGCAAGGTCTTTTCGCTCTGCAGCATTTGGCCAATATAAAAACCTCTTTCTTAACTTTAGAATCACTTGAAAAACCCTTGCGCTGATAACCTAGAAACCACAAAACATGTTAATATTCAATTTCAAGATAGGTATATACATGGTACCTACTTGAATTGTTCCGCCATCACCAACACCAAGCAATTTTGGAAATCGTGGCACCCTCTCCACTAGAACCCATACGCTACAGCACGATTATCAATTGCATTTCTACAGGTAACTGCAGACAAGATCTTGGGCCATGAAAAATGTCATCATCCTTAATTAAATTAAGGATTATATTAAAATTTTTCCAATTTACACGAACAATTTGCTTAAATCTATCTTCATCCAAATGAGGAAAAACATCTATCAAAAAATTTCGTGCTTTTGGGACCGCATAGTGGACAAATGGGACCGCATACCGGGAATACTCAGCTACCAACATTGTAAGAACAAATTCGTCTAATAGTTCCATCAATTTCTCTTGTGATTTATCTAAGATAAAAAAATATTGCAATTAAGTAAGGTGATTAAGGTGATAAAAAAGATGAACATACCATCACTACCTCCAAATAACTCTATGGTTAATAAATCACTTAAAATTACTTGCTTGTAAAATTTTAAAAACTTCCTTTTGTTGCTTATTTTTGGCATCGTTTAATATTCGTAGATATAAAAGTTTACAAATAAAACAAATGAATGGTGAAAATTATTTGACATATGGCGTTTGTTTGACATACAGCTGATTGAATTACTACGTCATTTATGCAAACACTTTTAGGTGCGTTCATGAAACGTTCATCGTAAAATTATAATCTTTCTCACGTAGTAAAATTACGACGTTGCATGAATACCCCTAATAACTTCTTGATTTGGTTATACATGACAGCTACGAAAGCACCACCAGTACCTCTGAGAGCGTTGAATAATGCGCCCTTAAGGAGGCAATGGTACCTTTTTGTTTGGCTATGCTCTTGTAAATAGCTTCAGTGGCTTTGCGACAGGATTTCATTATCAAACGACGACGAACTGTGTCGAATGGATAGAAGACAATACCAGCAACAATTGTAACATCTTGAGCAAACGCCTAGCTGATGTAGATTGTGTGTTCTTAGGATCGGGTGACATGCCACGGACAGTATCATAAAAGCTGAAGTAGGCAGCACGGTAGATGAGAGATGACACACCGAAACGACGATACAGACCAACAATACCGTCAGATTTGCTGATCTTAACGAGACAGTTTCCAAGATCGGTGAATTCAGTTTAAGCTCCCTTCCCAGTATCAACGGCCAAGCGAGTATGGCGAAATCTGATGGGAAGACGAATAAACAACGAGGTAGCTCCAGCGGCACCACGTAAAGCTAAGTAACGTCAGAATTTGTGTCAACGCCTCCCAAAAAGTCTTCCTTGTACTTATGCTTGAAGGCAAAGTTCAAAGTCTGAGTCGGGAAATAACGGATAACGGTAACCTTGTTGCCAACGACAGCGAAAACTGCCAACCACCCGACCTGAGTGAAGTGAGGATAGCAATATCTAAACTCAAGCTTAATAAGGCTGCCGGAAATGACGGCCTTCCCGCTGAGCTCTATAAGGCCGGCGGAGATGACTTGGTAAGTAACATCCACCAACTCATAAGCCAAATCTGGTCGGATGAAAATATGCCTGAAGAATGGAACCTCAGCATCGTTAGCCCAATCCACAAAAAAGGAGGACCCTCTGAACTGCGCCAACTACAGAGGCATAAGTCTCCTCAACATCGCCTACAAGATCCTATCTGCCGTAATATGTGAACGCCTGAAACCGTTTACCAACAACCTGATTGGCCCTTATCAGTGTGGTTTTAGGCCAGGAAAGTCCACAACCGATCAAATTTTCACACTTCGGCAGATCCTGGAAAAAACTCAAGAAGTCCAAATCGATACCCACCACCTATTCATCGATTTCAAAGCCGCATATGACAGCATTTATAGAGACGAACTGTACAGAGCCATGTCTAGTTTTGGTATACCGCCTAAACTCGTCCGTTTGTGTAGGATGACGATAGAGAATTCTCGCTGCTCCATCAGGGTCGGAAACGACCTCACCGACACATTCGATACCAAAAAAGGATTTAGGCAAGGCGATGCGCTGTCATGTGACTTCTTTAATATGATTCTTGAGAGAATTGTGCAAAACTCCAAAGCCAACACCAGAGGCACAATTTTCCAAAAGTCGGTGCAACTACTAGCATACGCTGACGATATTGACATCATTGGTAGGACTCAACGTGATGTCATGGCCACGTTTGCTAGTATATAGAAGGAAGCGGCAAAGATGGGTTTAGCAGTAAATGAGGGTAAGACTAAGTATATGCTGTCATCACGAAAGGACTCACAACATCGACGAATTGGACAGAACGTCACCATTGACAGATATAACTTTGAGGTAGTACGGGACTTTGTCTACCTCGGCTCCGCTATTAACTCTGAAAACTGAAAATAACATCTCGTCAGAAATCAAACGAAGAATTACTCTTGCCAATCACTGTTTCTTCGGGCTAAGAAAGCAATTTAGTAGTAAAGCCCTCACACGAACTACTAAGCAGATCCTTCATAAGACCCTGATTATCCCAGTCGTGCTCTACGGCACTGAAGCATGGACCGTATCAAAAGCGGATGAAGAAATCCTTGGTCGATTCGAGAGAAAAATTCTTCGGAAAATCTTCGGTCCCGTTTGCGTTGACGGGCTATGGAGACGAAGATTCAACCACGAACTATACGAGCTGAACAGCGACATACCCCTAGACAAAAAACTCCGCATTGGACGTTTAAGATGGCTAGGACATGTAGAACGAATGGATACCAATACTCCGGCTCGCAGAGTCTTGGAATCCCAGCCAGACGTCGGACGCAGTAGAGGAAGACCTCGCCTTAAGTGGCGCGCACAGGTAGAAACCGACCTCAACCAACTTGGAGTGCGCAACTGGAGGCAGTTAGCTAAGGACCGGGCTTATTGGAGAGGCATGTTGGTTGTTGCACAGGTTCATCCCGGACTGTATCGCCACTTAAGTAAGTAAGTATACTTGGTTGATGATTCGGTGCATGTTACCTACCAAAACATCACCACCGAATGTAAAAGCTCCGCTGGTAAGCCATCAGAACCTGCCGCCTTGTTGTTCTTAAGATTTTTTATAGCTAGGCCAACTTCTTCTATACTCGGTGGTGGAACTAGTTCTTCATTGACTGGACGTGGGTTCTCTTCTTGGGTCATTGGGTTCCGTCAATTTCACTGTTTCAGACTTTCAGAAATTTTTAGAAAACCTGGACAGCTTATTGCCTTTGACAGTATCACCCTCATACAAAGAGATTCGTTGCTGTCTTTTCAAAACTGCATCGACTGATTTTTTTTTTTAAATTCGAATCTTTTTGTGTATTTTTTTTTTTTTTGCAGACTTGAACAGTTCTTTCGATTTTCTGTGTCCATTGGAGAGTCTGGGTTCCATATTATCTACTCTTACGTAGTGAAAATGCCTTTGAATTATATCACACAAGGGCGATTCCTTCACTTTTCTTTGTCCCTGCCTGCTTTCGGTTGTACAAAAATTGGCCTAGGTCTGTTTGGGTTGGCAATAGCTGGTGCACCCTATTCTCAGCGCCATATTCTGCTAATTTCCATTCGAATTCCGAATCTGTCGATGATGTTCTTGACATTTCCCACAGAAGCTGATTGGATGGAAATTTTTCAATTTGTTTTGCGGCTTTCATTGAACCATTTCATACCCATCGCCTGCTACCATGCGTATAAACTCACACTCCTGCTTCCCTATGAATTGCAAAAAATCCATTTATAACTGTTCCCATTCGGCGTTATGCCTTCAATGGCCGCCTTGCTTCGATTTATTTTATTCATCTCGTGTTTGGTTTTATATTTCGTTAATTTTTGCAATGAAAATCTCGATATAATGCCAAAGCTCACATGGTGTGTGTGGGAGAGCCTTCACATGCAAAAAGCCGCATATGAAGGTAAATCTGCACGTGATAAGGGGGGCTCTTAAAAAAAAACCGCTTCGCATAGGGATATCAAAGGGATCTGCAAATGGAAATGAAATAAAATTCGAAGCAGAAGCAGAGCTAACCAGCAAAATTGAAACTCTTGCGGTAGACATTCATGATGTTTTCTATGAAAGGATGTGGTGATGTACAAAAGTGTTTCCAGGATTCAAGTATTATGCGCTCGTAGTTTGTTACGATTTTGCAATTTTTGCATTTATGCTGTGCGGCTCCGGCTAGGCTTTCAATTTGACGATTCTGTTGCAAATATTCAATTTGACCTCAGTCTGTCGAATGTATGTTCGCATGAGATTGGGTCTGGGAGCTGGCTCTGGATACGTGTGTGCTAGTCATGGCAGGATAATTATAAAATAAACATTTATTTCGAATGCTGTGGTTTTTCGGCAATGAAATGAATTGTAAGTGCTTTTCAATGCGGTTTGTGGTCGCAGTTCGACAGAATGGTGCCCCGCACCTTTTTGGATGTGCATAAGTCGATCTTATTGAATTTTATATGGATGGTAGTTCTGGAGGATAAATTATTTTTGGTTGCAGCTTGTCTACTGGGTGGGATGAGTGGGAAATTGAATTTGCTTCTTGGTAGGTAAACTGTTGCGAAATAATTAATTTTGAAAAGGTGAGTGCTTTCTGAGGGATTTTTAAAGGATAATACTATACAAGTAGTTCCTTATTTAAAAAACAAAGCAAGGGATTTGGAGTGGAGGAATGGTACGATTATTTTGGTATGCCACATTTTGTTAGTTATATATTTGCTGGACATCTACACAGGTTATCAGTTTAGAGTCTAACTACTCTCAGAAGTTTGTTCGGCTATCAGTACCTATCTTGTAGGAAAAACTTAAAGTTGTCCAAAGTTGTTTTTCCCGAAGAAGCTTATCCTCTATTTTTGTATACAGAACAAGTTCTTCCCTTCTTCAGCTTTTTGGAAAGCAAGAGGTGCCCCTTCGAGGCATGACAATTGAAGGTTTTATTGAAAAGTATAAGGTCATAACCAAAAATCCAAGACCTATAAACCCTATCCTGTCGAGATGAACAAGGAACAACTACACTCAGTGCTTAGTATATACCAGAACCACTTCTGCAAACGAAACTTGACGGGACAGCGAATACCACAACCCATAGTATGAATAGCAGTGTCAAGACTATTAAGGAGCAATGAAAAAGTCGGTTGCACCTATCGAATGTAAATCCAGTGTATAATAAGCTGCGGCGTTAAGAATCCATCAGAAATATTGAGATTTTCACAAACCACTCGTGCTGTTCCGAGTGCGCTTAGGCCATGAAGACAAAACAGATGACTACAGATTATGGCTTCATAAGGAAATAAAGCATTTCAACAGCTGAAATGGAGCCATTTCTCTCCTTAAATAGAGCTACAGTCTGAAATTATCCAGGGTCTCGCCAACATGCATCTCCAATTAGCCCGAGACCTAGTTAACTGCCTCTAGTTGCGAATTTAAAGTTGGCTGAGCTTGGTTCCTACTTTTGCGGTCGACAATAGGGCTCATCCTCTACTGCGTCTGACGTCTGGCAAGAAATCGAAGACTTTCCGAGGCGCATTATTGGTGTCAATTCGCTCTACACACTACAGCCATATTAAACGCCCTATTCGGAGTTTTTTTGAGCTGGTTTATATCGCTGTAAAGCACGTAAGGCTTTTGGTTGAATCTTCATATCCATAGCCCGCCAATGCAAACCGCATTGAGGGTTTTCGAAGAATGTTTCGTTCAAATCGATTAGGGATATTTGCATCCATTTTTAATATGGTCCATGCTCCGGCGCTGTAGAGCAGGACTGGGGTGATCTTAATCTAATATAGGATCTCCTTAGTAGTTGGAGTAAAGGCTTTATTACTAAATCCTTTCTTATCTCGAAGAAACGGTGGTTGGCAAGAGTAATTCTTCCTTTTTTATCTGACGAGATGTTGTTTTCATAGCGGAGCCAAGGTAGACAACGCCCTATATAACCTCAAGGTTATATCTGTCAATGATGACGTTTTGTCCAAATCGTCGATGTTGTGTGGCCTTTCGTCTTGATAGCAAAAACTTGGTCTTACCCTTTTTTTACTGTCAAAATGGGCTTGTCAGTAAAAAACTTCCTTTATTACTAGCAAATGTGGCATCGCGTTGAGTTCGATCAATGTCAAGATCGTCGGCTAGTAGTTGCAGGTTTATGGAAGTCATGGCTCAAGATTTAAAAATCCTCTCAAGAATAATGTTAAATATGTCATTTGGCACTGCAAATTTAATGTTTTGGCGAGGCCATTCCCAACCTTAATATAGCAGCGAGAATTCTCCATCGCTATCATGAAATTCCTGCAAAGTTTTGGCGGAATGAGGGAACCACACCAAAAGTGGGACTGGAAACCATCATCAACCTACTTCCACTAGACCTTTACTTGCAAGAATATGCAGCCAAAGTTCACTAAGAATCAGCTAGCTCAACTGGGGAGAATGAACTCAGGAGGACACGCTCAAATTCCAAATAGCTCAGCTCAGCTGTTTCCTCTGACTTCATGCTGCCTTACCCTGACTTTCAAATACAATTCTTCTGCATCTATTCAAGTAATAAGGAGTGGGAGAGGAACGAACTGGGCACTGAAACCATATCCATCTATACTGATGGTTCAAAAATGTACGTAGATGTTGGACCGGGAGTATTTTCCGAAACACTAAAGCTGAACAGCACTTTTCGTTGCCCTGAGCACAGCATTATCTTCCAGACTGAGATATTGGCAGTAGCAGTGAAAACGACCCAGCACCACCAGATGATATCACCATCATCATTAATAGTTAGGCTGCAAATAAAGCAATCTTTGCTGTCGAAATAAAGTCCAAGCTTGTGATGCGTTCTCGTGAAGAGCTTGGTGTCCAACAGAATGTAAAACTCTGCTGGGTACAGGGATACAGAGGCATAAGAACTGAGCAATGAAATTGCTAATGAACGGCTAATGGATCCGCTACTAGCATTGAACAGGCGGACCAGTCTGTCAAACTGCCTTTACATTTCGGAAGGAACAGAAAATACTTGATATCGCCAAAAACAGGTGGAACTCCCTCCCAAACATAGAAAAGGATGTGGGCCGAGAATGACAAAGCCAGAACCCACAAACTTTTTCAATGAAACAGGAAATCTGTTTCGACACAAGTAGGAATTCTTACTGGACACAACTTATTTAAATGAAAAAAAACTGAAAATGCATCTTATAGATGATGACGTTGTAGAGGCTGCGGTGATGAATAAATACACGTGGATACCCTGCACTTTTTGTGCCACTGTCCAGGCCTTAGTCAACTTTAGGAAAATATTTTTCCCATGACCTCATGGATCTATCAGAAATACCTCTCTCTAATATTTTCAGGTTTACAACAACATCTGGAAAGGGACTAACAACAATGGACAGTGACGGGACAAATGAAGGAACCGCTCAAAGACATGGACCCACAACGGGCATCACAATGGGTATTGGGTATATATTGACCTGAGTGTGATGAGGCAAGACGTACACCGCCTACCTCATCAACCCACAAAGCTAACCTAACCTGACATTGTATGCTGCCTTGAAATAGGTGGTGGGTATATGTTTCGACTTTTTGGGTTCGTTTAGGATCTGCCGAAGGGACTTTCTTGGCCTACGACCAAACTGAATGTTTTTATATGCCTGACAGCGGAAGATTTTATTGGATGTGGTTCTGCCATATTTTCAGTATTGCGGTGTGACTCTCGACTGACTGATAGAGAAAAGATGGGATAAGAGAAGCTTGCTTAGGCGAAAGAAAAAAAACATCGTCATTTCAAGGAGATATAGAACAGTTGCCTCAAAAATCGGGTGTACAGCTTTTATAGATCAGTTAAACAATCTACAACATCAGGACTATAATGAGCCGTCCTGGAGCCTGCAAAAGTATGTGATGGGTACTTCGTAAAGGAAACGCAGTCGATATTGAAGATCTGGGTAGACTACTTTTACCGAATGCTAGATGGTTATCACAATGAACCGGGCGGTCCCAAGTCAACCGCCCGAACAAAATGAGATTTAGTTATCCAATACCAGGCTTAATAAGGGCGTAGCAGCTCACAGCGATGGGGTATAAGCCAAGATGACCTGGTAAGAGGCACGCAACAATTTATCTGTAAAGGTATGACTAACGATTGGTACCATTTTCCCGATCAAAATTAAAAAAAAGTCACGTTGACTAAATTATTACATTGTGCAATATTCTGAACAAGACCCAAGAATTTGAAATCTATAAATGCAAGGAAGACCCATTTTGTACCATATATAGCTTTGGTATCCCAGCTAAGCTGATAAGTCACATAAGATTGATGTTGCAGAATGCTTGTTGTTCTATACAAAATGGAAGTGATTCCACCAAAACCGTCTCATAGATGATGAATGGACAAACAAATACGTAAAGGAAAGCTGAGATACTTGGAGAACTTAGTACATATAGCCTCCAAATGTTTTTTGTTGTGAGCGTTATTTTGTAGGGTGCCGCTAGGCTAAGCAAAATTCTGTCTAAGGAACACTCCAATCGTTTTTTTCTGAGAAGGTCAGATGGAGGGTGGACAGAATCCTCCACGGAGACACTGGAACTCCTGTTAAACACACACTTTCAAGGATGCAGTGATACTAGTACGCAAAATGGGAGATATCGGCAAGTACAAACTGCACCACACAGAAATATCACTTCAATAATTTTCGAGGAAACGATTTGCTGGGCTATTAAGAACTTCGTTCCGTTTATGTCTCTGAGACCTATGACGGCATACTGCCAGTTATTCTACAGAGAACGCGAGACCTAACAGTGCCATGGCTGGCGTAAATTTTAAGAAGCTGCTTAATACTAAACCACGTACCTTACTCGTGGAGAAGCGCTCCAGTTGTGTTTATACCGAAGGTATAGGCAAACGCGGCCACGAGACCGCGAAGGTCTTCAGACCAATCAGTCTAACCTCCTATGTACTTCATGGAGCGTGTTCTAGATATGCGAAGATGCCTACCTCAATTGCAGATCCACGGAAACAGTTCTCCACGAGGTAGTGCGGACAATCGAAAAACCCTTACACTATAAAGAATACACTCTAGCTCCCTTCGTAAATATAGAGGGAGCTTTCAACAACGTCCTCACTGGAGCTATTCTTGAATCTCTGATCGAGCTGGGTATAGAGGAATCTATAAGCCAATGGATAGTCTCTATGCTCGGAACAAGAATTATCCAGACAACACTTGGCATCAGTCACTTTACAAATAGAGGAACGCCACAGGGCGGCGCGGCGTCATCTCTCCTCTACTCTGGCTAATTGTTATCAAAAAAATTCTGGTTAAATTAGACGAGGAACGGGTCAAAGTTGTCGCGTATACGGATGACGTGGTGATACTAGTGTCAGGACAATTCCCCTCCGTGATAAATGAAATCATGGGGGCTGCTCCAGACAAGGCAAGCACCTGTGCTGCAAGTTGTAGCCTCGGTGTAAAGCCGAGCAAAACGGAATTGGTGCTATTCACCATCCAAAGCAAAATACCCGATTCAACCCTCCCCCGTCTAGATGGCCAACCACACACTATCTTCTAGTGCTAGGTATATGGGTATCATGCTTGACTCAAAACATAACTAGAAAACAACATCGAACATAGATTAAGGAAGGCGTTTGTTGCCAGCTATGCTTGCAGAAAAACCTTTGGGCTCAACCAATGATGACCTTGTGGATGTACACAGCAGTGGTACGTCCAATTCTCACATACGGCTCACTAATATGATGGCTCGCATTGTGTAAATGCTACAACCTCAAAAAACTAAAAAGGCTGCAAAGAACAGCGAGTAGGTCGGTCCACCGGATGCCCATACTGTGCTATTGCATCTTTCGCCTCTCTACCTACACATTAGAGATACCGCTTTATGCAGATCAGTAAGACTCAAGGGTCGGGATACTGGACTGCAAAGCCGCATGGCCAAAGTCATATCCTGGATTAGTTACCAAACGGCATGGTCACGTTTCCAACAGACTACATCATACCTTCACTAAGCTTCAAGAAAGGCTTTCACGTGGCCTTTCCTATCAGAGCTCAGTGGAAGAGGAACGAAGTTGTAAGAGATTTCGACATGGTCGTCTACACCGACGGATCTATGAAGAACTGTGGTGTGGTGTCCTGAGTCTACCCGTAATCACCGATTATCAGTATTATACCGCCTGCCGACGTATTCCAAGTCGAACTACTAGCTAAAATATTGATATTGCTTTCCTCATAGATAGGCAAGCGGCAATAAAGGCAATCAATTCGGCTCCATATCCTCTAATCTGGTACAGAATCTGGCGCTTCAAGCCACACTTCTCTGGGTCCCAAGGCACAGTGACATTGAAGTAAACGAGGGTGCAGACAAGCTGGCTAGACAAGGCCCAGATCTACACGGCTCACTTGTGGCAATGGTCAATATACGGGTAGGTGAGATTAAGGGACAAATCCACTCATACTTCCTGAAGAAGGACGACTCCAAATGGAGAATTGCGTCATATCGAGGAAGATATGGCCATCCTACAACAAAAACAGAACAAACGACCTACTGAATAGAACCCTTCCAGATATCGCAAGTATTACTGCGATAATCATGGGTCACTGGCCAATTGAAGAACATGCGGAAAACTGCGAAATTGGGGGCTGTATTAGATCACAACCCCTAATGTCGCAGTTGTGGGAACACAAATGATAGAGAAACCGTCTCCCATTTAATCTGCAAATGTCCGGCACTAGCAAGAGCCAGAATGCGTGCATTAGACCAAAAATTCTTCGACAACCCTATTTATATCTTTGGAAAAAGGAGATAAGATCTTATCCGTTTTGTGAACTTAACAGGCTGGATCTAGAGACCGCCTGTATCACATCCACAACAATCATAATAACGGCCACACGAGTCGTGGTAACAAAAAGGCACATAAGTGCTACTTGGGTTCATGTTGAACCGCCACCTTTATCTACCTACCGAGGGTGCTGCAGCAAACACTCATCATCGCGTCGATCTTATTGTTAATAACACTTTCCGTAAAAAAATTGATTTCCCTTGCAGTAAAATATCTACTTTTTGATCCATGAGGAGGTTATCATCTGCCTTGACGTTGAAGAAAGCTCAAAGAAATTTCTGGCATGCTCCAACAGTTATAGACCTATATCGACCCAAGGACTTTCCTTATAAAATTTAATGTTAAAACTTTCTCGTTAGTGCAATCTATCAAGGATACATAATCATCCCCACCCCTTGTTAACACTCAAAAGCCGATTGCAACAACTCGTAGCATCGGTGTCACCTGCATTGAGTCACAAGCACGTTCGTTCTCACAACGACGACGAGCAGCTTCAGTCCTTTGTCCACCGAAAAAGTCTCAGAAAAAAAAATAACAGCCGAAACCTCTGTTCACACCATTTAAGGTTATGTTGAAAATTGCAAAAGTTACCAAAAACACTGCAACACATTCACATGCCCAATCCGCATAAAGTCCTGGCCCCCCCTTCCCCACGCTCCATATCCACCGTTGTACATATCCCTCATCCGTGCAGGATTTTTATCAGCAGAGTAATTCCCGATTAAAAAGTTTTTCTCAGCTTTTCGGCTGAAGGAACCATGATGGCGGTGGTAGGTATACAGTGGCGCGGTATATAGTTGCCATAGCGTAGCATTGCGCTTAACCTCTGGAACGTGACCATTTGTTCGCACGCTTCTTTCGTGGCACGAAGCCGGGAAACGATTTAACTTTTCTTCCAATTTTAGTGTCTTCTTCTGCGCCAGATGTTGGTGCGGTATAAGGGTTTGTACTCGCCCCCATGGGGTTTGAGATAGTTCTGTGTGTGTGTGTGAGTGTATGTGAATGGCCTTAGTCTGCAGACTTTGACCTAAGGGAGAATCAAGAGATTAAACTTGGTATGAGAACCGCAACAAAAAAAAGTATCTGAGAAGGTGCTAAGGTCTCTGATAAAGTTTTCGGTTTGCCAACCTCCCCCAACCGTTAGTGCGATGACGACGCACAACCCAACCTCGAATGGATTTCTTTTCTTCAGATCACGTCATAGGGAGGAGCTGAGTCTGGTGGGAGTCTGATCCACATAGAGACGGGGCAGAGCTATACGCGAGCACCTGCAAAACGTGTCACGTAAACAAAAACGTTTTCAGTTGGGCTCTTGTGGAGGGCAGAAGTTAATTTTTGTTTTGTTGCCACGTTGTAGGTGGCAAATGTCCAAATAATTGATCACAAAGCGGACTGCAAAAGGGTTGTGGTAATTCGGGTATTTTGAGCCCAAGTCGAGGGATAAATAGACGAAAAGTTGTTAATTGGTGGTACGCGACCAGGTTATGGAGCGGTTTTATTTTGGTCGGCACCAAGTGTGAGAAAACTTTTGCAAATTACGGCTACTAAGGTTCTAAAAATATCTCCTGAGGGATTGTGGTCGTATCTGGTAGCATTGGAGATAATTTTTTGTTCGATTGAAATGATTGAATCGCAGTTGTGCTGGGGTTAGTGCGATTAACTGGTGAACAGAATGTTTGGATTTAATTCGCAAGCAAAGTAATACCATATAATTTGTTACACTGCCCCTCCTCTTGGATATAAAGCTTAGTTTAACCCAGCCGCTCCGATTCGGCATAACAGTATCGGTACCACACTCGTGTAAGAAGTGCACAAGCGCTCTTGAATAATTGGATTTGCCTTAATGGGAGAAATGTTGTCTGTAGTTAATCTGTCAAGGTGGAAGCCTCCCTAGTGTAAGTGTATTCAAGAAAGGTTTCAGACGTAAACTTAGTAAGTTTGGTAAGATCATATTTGGCGAATCTATAAGGTAAGGTATATGCAGGTGAATTCTAGCCATCCGGTATACTTTTGTCCATTTAAACTTGGTTGACTGCACTTTTCCTTACATGTCATCAGCTCCGGATTTGAAGAGTTCTACTTGGAATCCACCCTATCAAAACAGATGGTTTCCTTATTGGCCAGCATTTTATGGGTTGCACAGATCACTTCAAAGATCTAATGGAGATCTCCCATTAGAGCGGATATCGAGTTCTTTTTCATGGGTTCAATCTTGTCAAATTCATCTCTACTCAGAGCACAGGAAGGGTACATACGAATCGGTCGAATTTGCAAGAAGACAGTGAACATGCAAAGAAGCTTAGAAAGAACGAAACCATCGGTTCTGATTGACGGAATTATTACCAGAACTCTTCAAATACTCTTTCTCCTGACTCTGTGTTCATTTACCAGCTACCGGAAATTCATCCTAGCAAATCTTAAGTATTTCGCGCGTTGATTATTAGGTTGACATCTCTTTTCAGAACAGGCTTCGTTCCAGAAATCAGCTTAGAAATCAGCTAAGAAATCAGCTTTCAATAGCTTTAACAATTGATCCATCTTCTTCCGTTGAAAATCTTCTACATTCGGGAGGGCTTAGCTGGGATGCTGAGTCTTCTTGTTTTTCTTAAGCTGGATAATTTTAGCTTCCACAGGTTTTGCTCGGTAATATTTTCTTTCTTTTGCAACGCCATGAAATTTTTGGAACTGCCTGAGAATCTTTATTCTTGTCAGTAGCTGAATACTTTCTTGATGATGTTCCCCACTGCCTTAGACCAGAAAGGTCCGTTGTGGTACCACTTGTATTCGTCGACTTTTCCTATATTTGTTTACCCAATTGAACCATTCAGAGCTGACTATATAGCATAGGAGGCTTGTGAGATTAATATATGTCAATGTCAACTTACCTAGATTATAAAAAAGAAGTCTCCTGGATGGAGTTTTCTTTTATTGGAGAGAGCTGGACAAGATGTTACGGTAAAAATTACCCCAACAAGGTTCACTCTCTTATCCCTTAAAATCCCTTCGTTCCCTCTTTTCGTTGTGGGCGCAAAGCCGGCATTTGAAGGAAGTGGCGGGCAGCCATGGTTCCATCAGCCACTGGTCCACGACCTTCAGATCCGCTAAGGCAACTAGGGAGATTAGGGAGACTCACGACAGAGCAACGCCACAAAAGTGCGACAGGAGTCCACTGTAAAACGCCGTCGTCGAAGCCCAAAGGACGTGGGAGACTCGCGACGGGCAGCATCGGACAGGAGCGGTCCGAAAAGTTCGATGGGTGAGGGAGGACGATCCCTCGTTGATCCCAACACGATGATGACGGGTGGGGGAGGACGATCCCTGGAGCCTACACCCCCAACGAATCGTTTGCGCCACCGCATTATTGGCGCAAACGCAGAAAAGTACGATGGCATGGAGTAGACGTTCTCCTATTTCACCCAACGAGGGAGCAACGGAGGAGCAGCAGAGGCGTGGGGCGGACGGCCCAAAAGACACCCCTCCAACAAAGTCGCAACACGAAAAGTTGGGTTCGATGGCTAAGAGAAGACGATCTCTTTCCCCCAACGCTGGAGCAACGGAGGAGCAACAGAGGTGTTTAGGCGGACGGCCATGTGAAAACACCTCCACGAAAACACCAAACACAAAACGACACCACGGACACCAAAGACATGGGACAGTATATCCGACAGCTGTCAAAATGGCAATCGGCTGTCGAAGATGACAGCGGAAGGTGTCCAAACACCAGGGACACCGAAACCAAAGGCCTAGAGCCAAACAAACAAAAAAAAAATAATGTGAAGATGGCACCCGAAGGGAAATCCCTGGCCCCAAAACCTGCACGCGGAACCACAACATAGTTCGCGAAAATGTGTTTTTTTTGACAGTTCATCTTTTTCTCCTTCCTCAAAGCTCACTGCTTCTGAGGAAGCGCGGTGCCATCCTTCCTTCCTTCTGGTATTCAATCTTCTCCACCATAGTTCGGGTAGTTCGGGTTTCGTATTGGTCGCGGTCAATCAGACATAGGCATCCGGGGCAAATGTTTGATTGACAGAAAATAGTTGTCCAGGATTGACACCGAGATTTTCCTATGGAAAACCGGTGTGAATGTTAAAATCCAATTGGTGTATCCAATTGGAAAGAGCAAGTGTGAGGTGTCTGGCAGCGATAGCACGCGTTGGGGAAATACCTGACGTCGAGTCGTTAAAATGCGCAGTAAGTCTAGTCACGTATGAACGCGGGTATCTCGAAACTAGTAAGCGCGAACGCACTTTCCAGCCAAAGGGCAGAAAGTGTGAGAAGTCGCAGTGGGCTTACGTGTGGAGAGTACCAAGTGTGAATGTATGTGTGTGAATGGATAAACGGGATCGATTCTGGACAACGGGATCGTTAAAACAAAGAGAATCCACTTCTTGGATATCTTTGATACGTGTTAGACGTGCGTTTTGAGTAAGCGAATTTTCGTGGAAAAAGTAGAGTTGAGTTTTTCGGAAATCCTTTTGGAGAAAAAAAAATCATTTTTTTTTGGAAAAAAAAAGAAAAAGGATAGAAGAGGAGAAAAATATCAGGAAGGGAGTAAAGGAGAAGGACGAACAAAAAAGCAGAAAGAACAGAAGAGCGGAGGAAGGAGGGAAAATAGGAACAGAAAAGATAAGTAGAGTTTTCTTGTAAAATCGAGAAGTGCAAAATAGTGCAATTCGTTGGTTGTTCCGCGGCCGGAAAATTCCCGAGAAAAGACGGGACACGCGACCTTTTTTTTTTTTTAACATTTTATAAAATTTCGGGATAAAATTCGTTCGGGGGCCATCTTCGTGGTCCGCCATTTCGATACTTTGGTATCAAGAGAAAGAAAATCGTCACAATAAAATTTAATTGGGCGCACCACCCCCATTTTGCAACGTGGGTAAAACATTCTGGTTTTATTTCACTCCATCGGTTTCGCTTTTCATTTTATTTTATTTCAGATTCGTCGGTTTCAGTTTGTTATATTTTTTTTCAGGTTTCGTAATTTTTCCGAAAATTACGTGGCGTCCAAATTTCATTGTTCACTTGGAAGTCAAAGCGCTCCAAGTTTGAACCCACCCCACACGGTGAGCTAGCTCAGCCTCTCGTAGTTCACCTACGAGAAGTTGCGAATCTTCGGGTGAGTGATCTTTGTTTGACAGATCGCTCGCATTGGAATTTTCGCAGCAAAGAGCAGAGAAGGTGAGGAAAACAGTCCTCTTTTTCTTCGTCCAAGCAGTTTCTACAGATGTCATTGCTAAAGAGGCCTTATCTTTTTGCATGTCGGCCGGGCAGTATTCTGTAAGACACCGATGATGGTACTGATGTTTGAGCTGTTCAGCATTATCAAGCAGAGAGAGCGTTTCTAGTTAAAACTTAGGGAAAGTTACCTGAACATTTGACAGGTTAATCCATCTGCGGTTTACTTTCTTTATAGCATCCAGTTTGATCTGTGATTTACATTAAGCGAGGGGTATACCTAACATTTCTGCTGGCGGTTGAATATCAAGGGGATCGACAAGTTCAACTTTTACATTCCTCCATTTTTATACTTCCATCTCTGTGGGCAATTACCACGAATTCAAGGGTTCTTAAAAGCGAGGAATTGGCGTTATTTTCTCGTGGTGTCTTCCACCTATCTATGTCTTTTGGACGTTGTGTCCTCTGAGGAGCTGACGAAACGTTATAGTTGTTCCTTCGCCCAGCTGTTGGATACGGGCAATCATTTTGGTAAGTATCCGATTATCATTTTAGGCAGCTTTGATAGGGTGGACCTGCTTGGAGCTAAAGGTCGGTTGGTTTGTTGTTGATTTGGGGTAAATAATCTGGTGTGTGCTTGATGGTACAGAGTAAGGATGGGGGTGTACCCCTTGCATCTCTTGGCTATGGATCGGACCAGGTTCCAAACCCAATTTCTTTTCCAATGGCTCTGATACGTTATTAGCCCTAGAGGTATGACCTTCCTTTGCACACTAAGTTCCCAAAGTCTTTACGTTAACGGCGGGCGGTAATACTGAGACAGTCGATGCTGAGGATATGGAAGTACCACTTCTGCAGACTTTTAAACGGCGATGACGAACAACATTCCGCTGTCAGGCAGAACGAACCATTTAATATTGGCAACGACAGCGAAAACTGCCAACCACCCGACCTAAGTGAAGTGAGGATAGCAATATCTTAACATAAGCTTAACAAGGCTTCCGGAAAGGATGGCCTTTTCGCTGAGCTTTATAAAGCTGGCGGAGATGACTTGGTAAGTAACATCCACCAACTCATAACCCAAATCTGGTCGGTTGAAAGCATGTCTGAAGAATGGAACCTCAGCATCGTGTGCCCGATCCAAAAAAAAGGAGACCCTCTGAGCTGCACCAACTACAGAGGCATATGTCTGCTCAACATCGCCTACAAGATCCTATCTGCCGTAATAAGTGAACGCCTGAAACCGTTTACCAATAACCTGATTGGCCCTTATCAGTGTGGTTTTGGGCCAGGTAAGTCCACAACCGATCAAATTTTCACACTTCGGCAGATCCTGGAAAAAACTCAAGAAGTCCAAATCGGTACCCACCACCTATTCATCGATTTCAAAGCCGCATATGACAGCATTTATAGAGACGAACTGTACAGAGCCATGTCTAGTTTTGGTATACCGCCCAAACTCGTCCGTTTGTGTAGGATGACGATAGAGAATTTTCGCTGCTCCATCAGGGTCGGAAACGACCTCACCGACACATTCGATACCAAAAAAGGATTTAGGCAAGGCGATGCGCTGTCATGTGACTTCTTTAATCTGATTCTTGAGAGGATTGTGCAAAACTCCAAAGCCAACACCAGAGGCACAATTTTCCAAAAATCGGTGCAACTACTAGTATACGCCGACGATATTGACATCATTGGTAGGACTCAACGTGATGTCATAGCCACGTTTGCTAGTATAGAGAAGGATGCGGCGAAAATGGGTTTAGCAGTAAATGAGGGTAAGACTTAGTATATGCTGTCATCACGAAAGGACTCACAACATCGACGAATTGGACAGAACGTCACCATTGACAGATATAACTTTGAGGTAGTACGGGACTTTGTCTACCTCGGCTCCGCTATTAACTCTGACAACAACATCTCGTCAGAAATTAAACGAAGAATTTCTCTTGCCAACCGCTGTTTCTTCGGGCTAAGAAGGCAATTTAGTAGTAAAGCCCTCACTCGAACTACTAAGGAGATCCTATATAAGACCCTGATCATTCCAGTCCTGCTCTACGGCGCTGAAGCATGGACCGTGTCAAAAGCGGATGAAGAAATCCTTGGTAGATTCGAGAGAAAAATTCTTCGAAAAATCTTCGGTCCCGTTTGCGTTGACGGGCTATGGAGACGAAGATTCAACCAAGAACTATACGAGCTGTACAGCGGCATGCCCCTGGTCAAAAAACTCCGCATTGGACGTTTAAGATGGTTAGGACATGTAGAACGAATGGACACCAATACTCCGGCTCGCAGAGTCTTTGATTCCCAGCCAGACGTCAGACGCAGTAGAGGAAGACCTCGCCTTAAGTGGTGCGCACAAGTAGAAACCGACCTCAACCAACTTGGAGTGCGCAACTGGAGGCAGTTTGCTAAGGACCGGGCTAATTGGAGAGGCATGTTGGTTGAGGCCCAGGTTCATCCCGGACTGTAGCGCCACTTAACGTCCACTCCAACCAACTTGGAGTGCGCAACTGGAGGCAGTTTGCTAAGGACCGGGCTAATTGGAGAGGCATGTTGGTTGAGGCCCAGGTTCATCCCGGACTGTAGCGCCACTTAACGTCCATTTGACTTCGGACTAGGTTTTAGAACCACTGTCTTTCCCGTTTCCTGTGGAGCAGATTTGCACTCAGCAACCTACGGGGTTCCTATTACAGACAACGTTTTTCCAAAGTCATTTTTTATTTGGCTTCGGCAGTGTTTCCAGGTGTCAATCCTGAGGTGCTAGAAACAGTTTTTTCAAAGGACCGTCTGTCTTTTTGTTTTGTATTTTTTTGATTTAGCTTTTTTTTTTGTTTTTTTTTGTTCATATTTAGGTCTCATTCGCATTGTGTAGACAAGCAGGATAATCCGGAGGTTACCTTGTATCCGGATACACCGATAGCGACTGGGCATTTGGTAGGGTGGTCAGCGAGTATGCCGATCATAAGGCTCACAAGGGGCTCTTCGTTCCCCGCCCGAAACGCGCCCGATTGGAGAACGACCTTACTCCATACAGGCGTCTAACGGAGGCCCCGTTTTCTCTGTACCAAGCGTAGATTTTTCTAATTAAATAGTCGAGCTCTAAAATTGGTTGCTACTAGAAAATGATGTTTGTCCCTTTGAATGTAGGTACATAGGTTCAGAATTCTAGATGCATGCCACGAATCTCTGAGAATATGATCGGCGTTACTCTTTATGTACAACCTTTGCTGGTAACTTAAATAAGTTGTCTCAAGTTGTCTCTTACGTTTTCCTGATCCTTTGGATTTTATTTCTTATTTCGAGGTAGTAGGTACCTTGTTATGCGTAAGGACATGGTCAAATTCTTTAGTTTACAGAACACGTACGTTACAGTGCTCTTCCTTCTAGATGTAACCCGGGTAATGTTGCCCTGTAAGAAGATCCAATATCCGACGTTGCTATCATGTTATGCAGTTAGGCCTTAACACTGACAGCACATACATAGGGATAACCATTTCGATGAAAGGACCCTATCCTCCGTGTAGAACAATAAAAATCTGCTGCATTTGTGGTATTCTGAGTCGAAAAAGACATAGCAGGTCTGAAGGTAACTGAAGGTAAGATAAGGTAACGGCTAAAACTATGTTGACTGTTGTTCTCCTCTGAGTACAGTAAGTAATCCCATGGAAAGGAACTAGATATCTATCTACAAGATGAACTGTAAACAGAGAAGTTTTTAATACCATCAGGCTTCCTGTCCATAGCAGTGAGTTTCAGGGTGAGACTCGAGGTGATCGAGGAGACGGTTGGATGATTTCATCGATGGATATACCATACAAATCAAGCGAACGTTAATACGCTAGCAGCTACTTATTTAAAATCCAAGCTAGTTCACCGCTAATGATAAGAGCTCAAAGCCCATGATGATTTTACCAACGGGATAGCCTATGGAGAAGCTGGAAATGGAACTGCAAAACATCACCATCAAGCTTGGTGACTTGGTGACAAGATTTAAACGATGGAACCATTGATCTACAACCTTAGTGAAATAGGAGTACATGATCCAAATGGAAGTCATCATCATATATCCTCTGGCCGGTAGGTAGCGAAAAGAAAAAACTTAACGAACCAACCTAGCCTGGAGTTAGTAGGGGCTAGAGATGAGCTTAGTCGTGATTTTTAATTCACAGGTATAACTGTGATTGTGATTTCCAATTCACTGTGATTTTAATCTGTGACCGTGAATTGTGATTTCTTCCAAAATTACTACAGGAAACACTAAAAATAAAAGTAAATTTCGGTTCATTTCGTATTAGGTTATTGCGTATATATGAAACCATTGTTAGATGAAACTGGATTTTTATGAATATAAAAGAAAATCTTCTGTGATGATACTGGTAAAAAACAAACTCAACATGTTTAACATTAATGGTCTCACATTTTATTTAAAAGGCAAAACAATAAACATAACATTTAAAAATTACGTGAACATGAAATGTTTGAAAGCATATGACAATCCATCCATCTTCAAATTTAAACTGCTTGTTGTGTTCTTAAGTTTTTTTTTGCAGATATTGCACTTGACAATTTTTTCGTCTACTACAGCAAACAAAATCCCCAAAAAAACTTTTTTTTTCTGGGTATTGGCATTGTCATTGTTGTTTTTATCTTTTTTTGGCACGAAAAACAAACATACACAATATTCAAAAATTTAAACGTCCAAAACAATCACACTTTAACGAAAACACAAAAAAATAAAACTAGCGCCAATTAACCACCAAATCAAACAGCACGCAAAACGCAGCAACTTAGCCAGATTACAAAAAAAATCATGAATTACAAAGGAGAAAGAACAAAACACCCTTGCAAAGCAAAACCAAAAGAAACACATTACACAGATACACACCACACGCACCCATGACTCACTACTTCATTACTCTTCACGTTCAATTTCAATTTTCAACCCTTCAGCATCAACATCGCAAGGAAGAAGAGTGTGAATGTGAACTGTGAAAAGAGCAAAGAGCAAACACAGTTTATTTGCAACTCGTTCACAGGTCGTGATTGTGATTTTTTCTTCACAGCTGATATTTCACAGTTCGTTCTTTTTTGCTCTTCTCTAGTAGGGGCCATCATTGACCACAATTTTCTAAGACACCAAACGAATTGCAAAGGATGAGGAAATTTTTAGAGTCTGAGAACCCCCAGAGATGCACCACTAGTATGACATTCAATAACTTGAATCTCATTACTCTCTATTTACTTTGGCTAATGATGGGAATTCAGTAAACTGATGATTAGTGCGATGAACCTCAGGGCCGAAGATCTGGCCTAGATTCCCAGCCGTAGCAACACCTAAATGATTTTTCACTGGTCCTCCCTCGCTATGGTCTGACAAATCAGCGAAGTAGTCTCCATTGTCAAGAAAAGCCTATCTCAATTCAACAGTTCAGATTCGGCTTAAAATAGAAGGTCCCGCCATCGTGCAAGAAGTGCACACATAAATGGATTTTATAAAAAGCTAGGCCCTGAGTCTGTTGCGCCAAAAATTTGTAATTCGTATTATTTGTTCTTTAGCTGGATAGAGTTGAAGGACCCAAATAGGAAGAATAAACAACAAGAGCTCATAGTCATGGCTAATTCATACTTAAAGGTATCACAGATAATGTAAAGTATGCTTAAAATGAACACCTATAGCCATTAGCTCCTTTCACGTTGGGCCCACCCACGTATCATAACCATAGAAAAGTGGTGGTCAACACCCCAACGCAGGTGAATTTTTAAAATCCTGTTTGTTAGGCACGAACTTCATACTTGCTAAGGACAGAGGTCTATCTACACCTCTAGTATTCTAAAGCTCCACCACCAATTTTAGAATACCATACGTTCCCGTCAAGTCGGGTAAGCACAACCACCGCGATACTCCAACCTCTCAATCATGCTAAGACAAGTCTAAGGGGCTCCTGATTCTCGTGGTACCAGCCTTTAATCTCTGGTAAGACTCCGCACGATCTTCCTTATGGGTCATTTAACCAACCCAGTCCAGAATTACAATAGTTACTAAGGCACTACTAAGGTAAGTAGTCAGCAACAACTTTCCAAGTAACTTTCCGTATCACCTGCTATGGCACCATTCACCGCATATCGCCCTAGTACAGAATGACTGATATTAAGCTTTCTGCGACTCCATCTATTCACCACTTGAGGACGCACCCAGTACAAGCCCAACCTTCTTGGAACCAAGGGTATCACAATGAGTCCACAAGGAAAAAAATGTTGCGTGCTAGTGGACACACTACTTCACCGACCCGTGAATCCAACAAAGCTTACACTGATAGACATGACGGACTACCACCTCTTATCAATGCAGAAGGTCGAGTGATGCAAAATGGTTGCCAAGTCGGACGTATACGTATACGTACGTGGCTTGGATTCGTCACCCTTGTCACATGAAACAGAAACCCTGGATAGAGGCCTCTACCAAGACAAGTTATACGAGCGGTGTCAACTGTCATAAAAATGAGTCCAATTAGTCGAAATCAGCACCAAATAGTACCTTCCGCCTTTTGTGCAATAAATGCGATACAGAAATTGTGGTGAGAAAATTGATAGGACTAGGTGTCAAAGGGGTTGAAGGGGTTACTCCAATGCCCCTTATAATTGCTAAATTTAACTGAATCATTTTTTCAATGTGAACTTTCAGTGTTCCATCCTAGCTTACCACGCCCCACACAAACGATTATCTATCCTGCCCTGACCGCACCACGCCACACCACATTACGGACTTTTCCGTCCAACTACCACTTTTTGTTGTGGTTTCTTGGTTAATGCGGTCTTAAAGATTTAAAACCTCCGCAAATTCTCCCCAAAAAATGCTAAACCCAAAAACACTGAAAATCGATTCCCCTACAACCTGCTAAATCTACGCTGGGAAACCGCATCCGTAACCAAAAGCATCCGTTGTTTTCAAACCCCTCCGAGGAGTGGAAAAGAAAAACAAGGACTTCCGCTTTCGTTCCGCGGAACAAAAGGTCGATGAGGACATGGCTTTTTCTACTTGGTATTCTTTTGTCCTATTCGGCATTGTAGGCTTCCAGGACGAACAATTTTTTTTTTCTGTCTGATCTTGGACAAAGATATTTATGTTGCGTTGATACACATAACACCCTGGGCGTTGGGAATATGGGTGTTATATGTGGAGTTGTGGACATAAAAGTGGAAATAGAATTCGCAGTGGTATTTCGGTTTACGAGGAAGTTTATCTGTTTGGAATCTGATTTGGGAACGGTCTGAAACTGTTGGCATGCGAGCATTGAATTTATCTGTTCTTCGTTTAAACCGAGTATGCAATGGGAAATGGGCAAGGAAATCGTTGCTTTTTAACAGGACGTTTGATTGGAGAGAGTTTATATGCAACTGGGCATCAAAAATCGTTCTATTGGGTAGGTGGCTTATTCATCTTCAACATTGATACCTAGAGTTATTCGATTGGAGAACATTTGTTTTTTAGAAGGGTTCTCATAGTCGACATTCTGAAATTAAGTGACATGTCGCAAATGGAAACATGGCGCGTGATGAAATTTTTGTTAGGGAGAGCTAATGAACATTGATGTATTGCCACAAAATAAATCCGATTTCTATTACAGGGTGGCGCAAAAATAACCTTCCGATGTTTTTTGGCTGTAATTTAAAAAAAAAATGAAAAACTTTGATTCTTCTTGTGGATTATTTTTATTTGGTCTTTTGATTTTTTTTACATCAAGTCGAGAATATGATGTTATGTAAATGGCCGCCGCCACAGTTGATTGTCATTTGAGCCCTTTTTATGGCATTTTCCATCACTTTGGCGAAAACTTCCGGCGATAGGTCCTCACATTCTTGACGGATATTGTCTTTAAGAGCTGCAAGAGTCTGAGGCTTGTTGACATGAACCCGCGACTTCAAAAAGCCCCACAAAAAGAAGTCTGGAGCGGTCAAATCAGGCGATCTTGCTGGCCAGTGCAAATCGCCAAATCGGGAGATTAGGCGCCCGGGAAATGCATCCTTCAGCATATCAGTTGTGGCACGTGCCGTTGCACCGTCCTGTTGGAACCACAAGTTTTCCAATCCCAATTCATCAAGTTGCGGCAAACTCGTTGATCATTGCTCTGTAGCGCTCACCATTCACAGTAACCGTTTGGCCCGCGACGTCTTCGAAGAAAAAAGGTCCGATGACTCCTCCAGCGAAAACAGCACACCATACATTGACTTTGAGTGTAATGGCTCTTCGTGGGTTACATGCGGATTTTCAGTGCCCCAGAAGCGTTAATTTTGCTTATTTACGTACCCGCTAAGATGGAAATGGTCCTCATCACTCATGATTATTTGAGATGAAAAATCATCTTCCTCTTGGTGGTGATTAAGGATGGCTTGAGCGTATGTTAGACGCGATTGGCGGTCAGCAGCTAACAGCTGATGCACCGTCTGGACTTTGTACGGAAACATCTTCAAATCTCGTACCAAAATTCGCTGTAAAGACCGTCGACTGATACCCATTTGCGTGGCACGTCGACTGGTCGATGTCGACGGCGCTTCCATGACATCTTCGGCTACAGCAGCAATATTCTCTGCAGAACGGCTACTCCGGGGTCTGCCACGCCTGGCAGCATCTCGTGTTGTGCCAGTCTCTTCGAGGCGAGCGGCTAAACGTCGCAGTGTTTCACCAGTAGGCGTTGGACGGCTAGGAAATCTGTGACAAAATTCACGTTGTGCCAAATTCACCGACCGATTATTGCCCAAATAAATAGTCACCAATATTCCGCGTTCTGGAGCAGTGTAGCGTAACATTGTTTATTAACGTTTATTTAGCATGTGTTTACTACACAAATGTCAAAACAGAACTGACATTAGGGGCCAATCGCAAAATTATAGCATTTTCTGATAAGAGGATTACTTTTGCGCCACCTTGTATAAACCGACTGATTTTGAAACGCCAATTCAGTACAATTTTAGCACGAATGGCTTCACTACGCAACTAAATCGTGACACAGTACATTTAAAAAAAAAGTCGTTCAGTTGTGTTAGTAAGTGACCACCAAGCATCATGTGACAACACTATACGAAGTTTGATGTCGAAAGTGGGAGATCGTTGACATACTGTTCATCAACTAGACGTTCCAATAAACTGATGGGGAAAGAGTGAGTTATGTCGGGAACCCACTTGTGACATATCGTCACAGCACATATCGTCAGTGAAACCACCATGCGGCACATAGTTAAGGATGATTTTCATTTGTATCCATAAAAAGTGCAATTGCTATTATTTATTATTTAAGGAACCCTACAGTCCGGAATGCACCTACGGCTCCACCAATATGCCTTCCCAATAGCCCGGTTTTTAGCTTACTGCCTCCAGTTGCGCACTAAAAGTTGGTTGAGATCGGTTTCTACTTGTTCGCGCCACTTAAGGCGAAGTCATCCTCTACTGCGTTCGAAATCTGGATGAGACTCTGTGATTGAGTATTGGTGTAAATTCGCTCTATATGTCATAGCCATCTTAAAAGTCCAATGCGGAGTTTTTTTTTAACCAGGCGTATGTCGTTTTACAGCTCGTATAGTTCTTGTTTGAATCTTCGTATTCATTGCTCGTCAACGCAAACGCGACCGAAGATTTTTCGAAGAATTTTTCTCTCGAATCAACCAAGGATTTCTCCATCCGCTTTCGATACGGTCCTTGCTTCAGCACCGTAGAGCAGGGCTGGGATAATCAGGGTCTTATATTGGATCTCCTTAGTAGTTCGAGTGAGGGATTTATTACTTAATTGCCTTCTTAGCTCGAAGAAACAGGGGTTGGCAAGAGCAGTTCTTGTCAAAGTTGATACCGAAGCAGAGGTCGACAAAGTCACGTACTACCTCAAAGTTATATCTGTCAATGGTGACGTTCTGTCGAATTCGACGATGTTGTGTGTGTTGACAGCATATATTTGGTCTCATTTTTGCCGTTTCCTTCTCTATGCTAGCAAACATGGCTTTGACATCACGTTGAGTCCTACCAATGATGTCAATATCGTCGGCGTATGCTAATAGTTGCACGAATTTAGGGAGAATGTGCCTCTGATGTTGGCTCGGTCGATTTGCATAATCCTCTCAAGAATCCTAAATTATTTGTCGGTATCGAATGCATCGGTGAGGTCGTTTCCGACCCTAATGGAGCACCGAGAATTCTCCATCGTCATCCTACACAAACGGACTAGTTTGGGCGGTATACCAAAACTTGACATGGCTCTGTATGGTTCGTCTCTATAAATGCTGTCGTATGCGGCTTTAAAACGATAAATATGTGGTGCGTATCGATTTGGACTTCTTGGTTTTTTTCCAGGATCTGCGAAGTGTGAAAATTTGATCAGTTATGGACTTTCCTGGCCAAAAACACACTGATAAGGATCGATCAGGTTGTTGGTAAACGGTTTAAGGCGTTCACATATTACGGCAGATAAGATCTTGTAGGTAATGTTGAGGAGACTTATTCCTCTGTAGTTTGCTCAGTTCAGTTTTTTTTTTTGGGGTGCTGAGGTTCCATTCTTCAGGTATAATTTCATCTGAACAGATTTGGCTTATGGGTTGGTGGATGTTACTTAAAGCTCGTCGGGAAGGGCGTCCTTTCCGGAAGCCTTGTTAGCTTATGTTAAGATAATGCTATCCTGACTTCACTGAAGTCGGATGTTTGGTAGTATTTGCTGTCGTTGCCAATATTGAATGTTTCGTTCTGCCTGACAGCGGGGATTGTTCGTCATCGCCGTTTAACAGTCTGCAAAAGTGGTTCTTCCATATCCTCCGCATCGACTGTGTCTCAACTAAGATATTTCCTTGTTCATCTAGAGGGGATTCCGTTTGAACCTTGTATCTCTAGGTTAGACTTTTTAACACTTTGGTAAAACTTGCGAACTTCATTCCCCCTTCTATATTCTCAATAGCGCGATATTCTTGCTCCTTATTCCCTATCCCATAGGGGGGTATATTAGTTTTGATACATAGTTTGTAACATAGAGAGATAATTAAGCTAGATATACCTTAAGGTTTATGGATCGACTCAGAATCGATAGCTGTGTCGATTTAGCTATGTCTGTCCGTCCGTCCGTACGTCACCAGTTGTTGAGCCTTAAATTTTGAGAACGATGAAATTTGGTACACACGCTCGTTGTTGCTCCCAGCAGAACAGTTGTAAAAAATTTTGAAATCCGCCCCCTTTTTAGAAAAACTTAGTTTTTGGCCAAACCGTAAGGAATTTTTAAAAAGTTCTGAACTACATATTTAGAGAATCGTAATATCTTTATTTCGTCTATATATCATTTTAACCCACGCCCACTTTTTGTGGGCGTTTCTTTACAAAAACCTTTACAAAAACTCTTGGCTGCAAGCATCTGTCGGCACTCTTCATCAAACCAAGGGTTTCTTGCTGGTGGGAGCGAGAAACCTAGCGCATCGGTTGCGGCTGATTTAATGGCTTGTTGGCATCGTTGCCATTGTTCTTCGACTTAGCTACACTAAGGTAGTGGTCCGAGTCGATGTAAGCCGCTCGGAATATTTTGATAACCAAAATACTGGTTACATGTATGTCTATCGCAATGTGATGAATTGATTGACCGTTTGTTGATCTGGAGAGGGCCATGTCCTCTTATGAATATCGAGATGAGGAAAACCGTGTGCTGGCTGTAGTGGCATTTCGTTCCGCAACGAAGTCAATATGCCTTAGTCTGTTTACGACAGGCGAGACGCTCAAAAGTTTTGTCAAGGAGTTCGTTGAAACCGACCTTCGCGATATCATCTTTTATCTCCGTCGGAGCATGAGCGTATACAAGGCTTATGTTGGCGAATAGTCCTCAATGAAGATTGTCCTGCCTATGGCACTTATAAAAAATCCACATCCGAATAGTCACTATTCTGCTCACTATAACACCGTCTTAAGTATATGTCACAGTTTTTCATCTTCTTTCTGCCCGGCCCATCCCATAATATTTCTTGGATGGCAGTAATGTCTAATTTGTAGCAGCTTATGACTTCTGCTAAATGTTCGCTCTTGTTGTTTCAGTCGAAACGAAAGTCATCATCTTAACACGTTTAGCCCCGGTGTGAATTTTGTGTGTTGCGTGGTGGGACATATTGTTTTTTTTTTTAGTTTTTTTAATGTAAGTGATCTTTTTATAGTTAACAAGTGTTTTATGTAAATTCTATATGTTTTGTTGTATAAAAGTGTGCTATTAGAAAAATGACCACGGGTGGACCACGTGGTCCCAGGGTGTAAATTTCCCTCGTGGGACAGCGTGGCCACCCGTGGACACTTTATTTTTTGACAGGTCTAAGGAAATTTCGTTTCATTTTAGTTGAAAAAATGGCAAGACGTCTAGGTCAAGCAGAATTGGAGAGAGTACTTGCAGATTTGAGTGAGTCAGAAAACGAAGAAGGTGTGGGATTATCTGACAATTCTTTTGATGACCTCAATTATCTTACGGAAGAAGAAAGTTCAAGTAGCTCAGGTTCTCTGGAAGATGATGTTCTCGATGAAGACCTTCTTGAAGGTGGCATTTTGGAAGATGACGTTGAAGGAGGTTCAGGTATGCCAGGATCAAGTACACAACACCTCGAATGGCAACCTGTCGATGGAGTAGGACAACAATTTAGTAAGGATTTTGCGAGCGATGGACTAGCTCCTGGTGTTAGCGCACAACTTTTTGGAAAAAATCCAGTCGATTTTTATAATTTATTTGTGAGTGATGAAATAATTAGGCTTATTGTTAACGAAACAAATCGGTTTGCTGCACAAAAAATAAGTTACACTCCAAGTACTTCACGTCAAAAAACCGAAATCATCGCAATGGACTGACACAAACTCTGAAGAAATTCGAACATTTTTCGGATTAATTTTGTGGATGGGCCTTGTTCGTTTGCCCCAATTGAGAGACTATTGGTCAAGGAACGTACTCTATGAAAACAAAATGTCAAAAATTGTGAGCCGAAACCGCTTCGATATGATACTCAGTATGCTTCACTTTGCGGATAACAGTATCGAATCAAATGATCGCTTGTCAAAATTTTCGGAACTGGTACAAATGCTGGAATTAAAATTCAAAGAAGCCTATACTCCCGAACATGAAATTTGCATTGATGAGAGTAATGTTCCATTTCGTGGTCGAATTTTCTTTCGTCAATACATTCCCAACAAAAGACATAGATACGGCATTAAACTATTTAAACTTTGCGCCCAAGGCGGGTATACATGGGCATTCAAGTTTATACCGGAAAAGAAAGGGCAGATAACATATCTGTATCATATGAATCTGATGGAAGGTCTTTTGGATTGCGGAAGGATCTTATACACTGATAACTGGTATACAAGTGTTTCCTTGGCTGAAACTTTGCTGAGGAGACGAACACATTTGGTAGGCACTCTTCGAATTAACCGAAAAAAAAATCGCCCTAATGTTATCAAATCTAAGCTAAAGAAAGGTGAGATTTGCGCTGAGCAAAACGAGGCTGGAATTGTTGTTCTGAAGTGGAAGGATAAAAGGGATGTTCTTATGCTAAGTACCAAACATGACAGCTCAATGCAGTCCATTACAAGCGGAAGAAAAATTACAAATAAGCCTAGTATGGTGGTTAATTATAAAAAAGGAAAAGCGTTCATAGATCTGTCTGACCAAATGACTGCCTATTCACCATATCTTCGCCGTACACTAAAGTGGTATAAAAGGGTAGCATTTCAGCTTTTGACTGCAACCACTATTGTAAACGCCTTGATTTTATACAATAAAATAAATAACTCGAAAATGACAATTACTTAGTTCAAGGAAAAGATCGTTGAAGGGCTAGTGCGTAAAAACTGCGAGGAGAGGCAAGCGCTAATGTCTCCCCCACCTTCTTCAACAACAAAGCGGAAGCACTACCTTCAAGAAGTACCTGGGCAGAAAAGATTGACTCGGACAAGATGCACAATGTGCTATAACAATATGTCAAAAGAACAAGGAAGTGAATATGCAAGAAAGAAAGCTAAAAGAGTGAATACTGTCTGCGATCAATGCAATTTTCCAATGTGCATTTCATGCTTCGAGGCAGCACATAAATGAAACATACTGTGAATTGATTGTTTATACCCTATCCCATAGGGGGGTATATTAGTTTTGATACTTAGTTTGTAACATAGAGAAATAATTTTGCTACATATACCTCAAAGTATATGGATCGACTCAGAATCGCTAGCTGAGTCGAATTAGCCATGTCTGTCTGTCCGTCCGTCCGTCCGTCTGTCTGTTCGTCAGCGGTTTTTGGGCCTTAAATTTTGAGCTAGGATAATGAAATTTGGTATATAGGATCCTCGTCCGTGCCACCAGAACAAGTGTAAAAATTTTTGAAATCCGCCCACTGCGACGCCCCCTTTTTAGGAAAACTTATTTTTTGGCCAAACCGTAAGGAATTTCAAAAAAGTGTCTGAGTAGCATATTTAGACAATCCTAATATCTATATTTCGTTCATACAAAGTTTTTTGCCACGCCCACTTTTTGGGGGCGTTTTTAGTAAAAAACGCTTTTTGTCCAAATTTTAAAACTTTCGAAAAAATTTTGATGCAAATACTTCCGAAATGGTAATATAAACATTTTGTCTGTAGATCATTTTCACCTACGCCCACATTTTGGGGGCGTTTTCTTACAAAAACCATTTGTATACCCCATCCCAAGGCATTAGCAATAGAAATACGTTGTTTTTTGTCGAACCACACAAGATTTTGAGACACTGTCTGAGCAATATATTGTCACAATGTCATTTTCTGTATTTCATCGCCATAAGGCCTATATTTTGAGGATATTAATTTAAAGGATGGGATCCTATCCCATCCCATCCCATCCCATCCCATTCAACGATCCGCATAGCGGATTGTAGCCTCTCATATGTTTTTTTTTATTTTTAAGTTTAAAAGTGAATTTCGAATGAAATGTTAATGTTTTTTTTTTTTTTTCTTAGACATACTGTCGAATAAAAGTGAAATTTAATAGTACACATACAAATTGTTAATTTTTTATACGAAAAATCCTTAATTTGCTAAGCCCGACAATTTTTTTAGTACCGCAGAGGACCGACAACTCGCTTGGCATAAGCAAAATGCATAAATTTCGTGTCCACCGATAGACACACAGATAGACATACAGTGAACCAAAAAAAAACTGGGACACCCATTACCTTTAAGTTTAACTTGAAATATCTCCGCCATTTCTTAATAGATTGAAATAAAATAAATTACACAATAAAGCATATTTTATTGCAATTTCAGTAACATAAACACATTTTATTTCCTATTTTTAATTTTAACAAAAATAAAATAAAACAAAAAAATTCATAAATTCGTCAGCCAAAAAAAAAACTGGGACAGTAACTAAAAATGAAAATAATTATAAATTTTAATACTTTGTGTGATGCCCTTTTGCTTTCAAAACTTCTTGCAATCTTCTATTCATCGATCCGACCAGGTTTTTTGTGACAGTCACTGGAATTTTTTGCCATTCATCATATAACGCTATCTTCAACTCTTCTCTGGAACTAATTGTCCTTTTTCGTACCTCTTTTTCTAAAACTGCCCAAAGGTGCTCTATGGGATTTAGATCCGGGCTTTGCGGAGGATGCGGCAACACCTTTTTTATATTCCAAACACACCAATCTCTTGTTACACCAGCTGTGTGTTTTGGATCGTTATCGTGCAACAGTATTACACCTGGTGGTAGTCCCAATTTTTCTTTCGTTTCGGGGATATAACGTTTCAGGATGTCAATGTATCCAAATTTGTTTAAATTGCCTTCAATTATATGAAGGGAACCAACTCCCTTTGCTGCCATTGCACCCCAAACCATTATGTTTCCACCACCGTGCCACCGTGGAGTAACATTTTTTGGATCCAATGCGGTTCCGTCCCTCCTCCACACAAAACGTCGACCATCGCTTCCAAAAATGTTAAATTTGGACTCATCACAAAAAATCACTTGATTCCAAAAGTCATCCGTTTTTTGCACGTACTCCTTTGCATATTCCAGTCGCTTCTTTATATTTCTTTCCGATAATGCCGGTTTTTTGCGAGGTGTGCGGGCTTTGAAACCTTCCTTATGTAGGAAATTGCGCACCGTTTGCGGATGAACTTCTGTAATTTTGTCTTTTTTCAAGGTTTTGGCAATTTCGACAGCTGATTCCTTCGGGTTTCCATTTATAATTCTTAATATCCTCCGTTTGGTTTTTTCCGTGGACATTTTAGAAGGCCTTCCACTTCCCGAAGCACGATGAAGAAAACCGTTTTCTTTAAAAGATTTCACAATATTAAAAACGGTTGATTTAGGTTTATTAACTATTAAAGAAATTTCACGAATACTGTGATTTTTTTCGTAATAATCAATTATTAAAGCTTTCATATCGCGAGACGTCTGTTTATTTTCCATTTTTTCCACAACAACGCTTGATGACATCAATATGCAATTGCAAACTACTTGACTAGCGGAAGTAATATTTAATCTAAGATACGGAAAACAAAGCAACGGGACTTCAACAGTGGCCTTGTAAAACAACTGTCCCAGTTTTTTTTTGGCTGACGAATTTATGAATTTTTTTGTTTTATTTTATTTTTGTTAAAATTAAAAATAGGAAATAAAATGTGTTTATGTTACTGAAATTGCAATAAAATATGCTTTATTGTGTAATTTATTTTGTTTCAATATATTAAGAAATGGCTGAGATATTTCAAGTTAAACTTAAGGGTAATGGGTGTCCCAGTTTTTTTTTGGTTCACTGTATACCCACATGTACCACCAGTGGACACGACGCACAGTGTTTTCGTCCCATAGGCCAAAAGTCAAAATTTCAAAGTTAATAAAATTGTTTTTTTTAATGCAGTAATTATCTATGATAACGGGACAGTTAAGTGACAGTAAGATTTCTGATTTAAAATTAGTTGTTGGTTGTCAGTCGCATCACAAAGTTGAGTGTTTTTCGCAGTTAAAAAAAAAATCTGAAAACAGGACTTAGCATTAATCAATTTTAGTAGATTGTTTAAAGTTAATTTTGGAAAAAAGGTGATGTGAATAATAATACAATATATAATGAAGGGATTTAAATGGTTTTCTCAAGATTTTTTTTTTTACCTCCATTGGAACTGAGACATGATTTGTGTTTTTTTTTTCTAATTTTTCGTGTTTTTCTAAAGAAAAACACATCAAGTGCCGATAAATGCCGGTTATAATTTATACATCAAAATTTAGAGCTATTTTTCTTCTTTTAGAATATGTATTGATTTTTGAGCACAGATTGGCGCAAACCTTAAAATTTTGACCCGAACTAAAACCACTGATTTCCACTTTTTTTTAGATTGAAGCAATATGATCAAGCGAAACAATATTTTTAACATTTGGTATTCGGTGAAGAAAGGTGGCAGTTATGCAAAATCCAACGAAACATGGACAATTTTTAAAAAAAATTATAAAATCGAAGATTTAGAAGCAAAAAAGAAGATAAGTAACCTCTGTAAATCCTTTCAAAGAAGGTGGGAGGCTTGCTCAAAGAAAAAAAACATACTTCTATCTAAAAACAGTGCCTGGCTTGATTTCGAGGAAGATTTTAGTTCTGTACAAGAGCAGATGAGAATAATTCGCAAACACGTCAAGGCAGACGTTGGAAAGCTCGTCTATAACGTAGAGGAGACGTATTGCAGAGATCGTTGAAGTCATCGATGAAGATATCGCTTGTGCTTTAAAAAAATGTCAGTCCAAAGAAAATGTTCAAATTAAACAACTTGATTCAAATGATGCTTTGAAGCTTTTGGTTGAGGCAAAATTGTCAAAACATCAATACCAAGTCATCAGGAACTTGGTAAACCAAAAAACTGAAGCCGATGTTTTTTTCAAGCTATGTAAAAGTTCTTAAAGCGAAACAATAATGTTACCCAGCACTTCAAACAATAAAAATATCGGATTCATTAGCAGAAGTTTCGCTTCAAGGACTCGTTAATCATACAGCTGAACGCATCGTAGAATCCCAACGAGAAATTTTTGAAAATTTGGATTATGATTTCGGAAATAAAAAAAATTAAAAACAAACTTTTTTGTGTTATATTGTAAGACTTCTCCCTTCATTTTTTGATAGTTGACAAGCCGAAACAAGGTGGAGGGAATTCAAATGATGATACTGCCCGAAGATTTTTTGCAAACCCATCTGTATCTTCCAAAATAACTGGTGTAAAGCAACCGATTATCGAAAGATGTGCTGTTATTTTAAAAACTTTGACAAGCTGTTTTGCAATTAATGCAGAAACTTTTCAAGAATACGCACAAGAAACAGCCCGAAAAATCGTTACAGAATGCCCTTGGTACCCATTGCCAGTTTCATTACAAAAGGTTCTAATTCATGGAGGACAAATCGTGAAACATTCCATACTACCTATAGGCCAATTTACGGAGGAAGCAGCTGAAGCTAAAAATAAAGATGTCAAGTTTTTTCGTTCAAAAAACACGAGAAAAATATCAAGGATATTAAAAAACATCGATTTATTAAATAGATTACTGCTGACTTCAGACCCTTTGCTTTCTAACGAAAGAAATTTAAAAAAAATCAAAAATCGACTTTGTCCAAAGAAATTTTAAATTTATTGATATAATTCTTTGCAAAATAAAATAATATTTAAAACAAATCACTTTTTTAATTATTGAATTTATTTTCCATCAGTTAAAATTAAATTTAGAGTTTTGACCGCACTTTCCATACAAATGGAACCACTCGACGGTCCATTTAAGTAGACACAAATGTACCACCAGTGGTCACATGGTAACGTGTATAACGATCGAAGGCCAATATCTCGGGCTTTCTAAAAGTTATAATATAGATAATTTAGGTAACAAGAGAGCACCAGCCGAAAAAGATTGCGATTTCAAATAGAGCTGAGTATTTTTTACTGACCGCATCGTTCATAATGTTTCCAAAAATCCTTAAGATGCATCTTACATACGGTCCACTCGGTCACTCATTGACCTCTGTCATCAAGGCTTAAATTCCTTCATGTTCCGAATTAAATGAACTTTTGTTTGACCTGCATTCTCCACCTCGTGTTGTCCTCCAAAAATAAACACAGCAACATCTCCGGCAACTCCTTAACATCATCTCCAGCATCAAGTGCAGCCGGAAATTAACTGTTTAAGTTATTCATTGCTATCGAGACAGGATGCTGGTTATGGGCCAGCAGTAGAGTCAAACCAACGTTCGTCATTAAACTTTCATCAGCAATTCAGAACGCCAAGGATTAAACCAGGCGAGATGCAATTAAATGCAAACCACCCCTGTGCGTAGAGTATGCTCCTGTAGCTATATCATACCTTTGGAACAGTGTGCACTTTCGTTCCTGTAATACCTCTGGTATATCCCGGTTATGTGTATTCCAATGAAGCAGTGTTTCACCGCCCTCCAGAATTTGTTTAGCTTGTTGTTCCAAATGCTAATGTTGTTGTTGTTTTCGCTTGCCAAAGTGTTATAATAATAATAAAGGTGAGAACTTATTTAGGGCGAACCAACGAGTAGTTGGTAGTGCCATGATCTATGGCAGCATGATTTACATTTTGCCTTCGCAGATGTTTGATGCCAGCATTGCATTTGGCACGCAAGGATATTGTATCTGCTATAGGTAAGGTGCAAGTAGAAATTAGTTAATGGGCGTTATAAGGTTATTAAAATGTTTCATTAAAATTGCAAATACTCGGAGAATGGTATTTGGGTAGAGGATGCAATGCGCTTTCATAAATTATGCCACTGAGGTTGGGTTGGGGTAATAGCTTCAAGGGAATTGTGGTATTCAATAGTACAGGCAAAGCGAATCGCCTTTTAGTCTTAAATGGGAGCTCTCACTCTTTCCCATATTACTCAGCTTAAGAGGTTTGAACAAAATAGTATTTTAAAAAATGGGGGGGGGTCGAAGTCATCGACAAACATATACAAAAATCATTTGAAGGGACTTAGTGTTTGTTTGGAATTTATTTTATCGTAGAATTTGCATTCAACTTTGAAAACTATAATAGGTAATTAATTTTTTAAAGGTTTAACAGGATAACAAATTATAACTTTAGCTTTGTAACGCTGTCAATTACAAGGAATAAATGCGACAAACAATCTTAAACCATTTTACGAATAATATTTCGTAACTTATAAGAGCGAATGTTGATACCAAGATTAAAAACAGCAACGCTATAAAGAGCCTGTTCAGAATGGCTGGCCCGGAATATCCGACTGCTATCCTCAGGTGGACACATGGGCATCACAAGCACTTTCAAGAAGCAACTAAAAGCTTCGGAAAGGACTGATTTTATTGTAGACGATGCAAAACGAAAAAAAGGAGAACGCATCCGTATTTCCAGCTAGAATGTGAGAAACAGGAGAGGTGCAGCTCTAATTTACTAAAAAGCAGACATTACTGCCATACAGGAAATACGGTGGGTTGGACAGGGCAAAAAGAGGATGCAAAACTGTACTACGGACCGTGTTATAGTGAGCAGAAACAGCGTGTATATGGATGTGGCATAGAGTCTTATGATTTGCGCAGTCAAGACATTAGCGAAAGCATTATAACAATCCGCTTCAAGGCCAAAATTCGAAAACATAAGCCTTATATGCGCTCACGCTCCAAAAAGGTGCTATAGCGAGAGACTGTTTCTACGAGCTACTTGACAAAAGTTATGAGCTACTACCGAAGAACGATGTTAAAATCTTGCTGTGATATCTTAACGTAAACCTAGGGTGAGTGGACATCTTTAGCAGTATTGTCGGAAAACACAGCCTATACGACAACACGTTCAGCAACGAACTTAATTTTATTGACTTCACTTCGGATAGATATATCCAGCATACGGTTTCCTCACCTCGATATTTATAAGAGGACATTGCGGATTTCAGATCAACGAACGGTCAATCAAATTAATCATATTGCTATTGACAAGAGGTACGTATCCAGTCTTTTGGATGTCCGAACATTCCGAGGGGCTATCATCGACTTGGTCCACTAGCTTGTTGCAGCCATGCTAAGAATGCGAAGATCCAAGACAACCCAACGAATCAGAAATACTGTGAAAAAAATTTATGTCGAAAGACTGCAATCGCCAAAGACCGCCAAGGCCTTCGCGGGACGGGTATCCCTTAATCTCTCGATTAACAAGATACCACCAGCATCGAATATCGAAGAACAATGGCAACGATGCCAAAAAGCCATAAGATCAGCCGCAACTGATGTGCTAGGTTTCTCGCGCCCAACTGCAGAAACTCTTGGTTTGATAAGGAATGCCAAAATATGCTCGCAGCGAAAAACTAGGCTAAGCAGCAGGTGAAAACGAGAGCTGCCATATAGCTCTATGATGGAATGATGTTCCCAAGTTTCACCAAAGTGTATAACGTTAAATCTAGGGATACAATGTTCGATAGAAGAACCACTTCTGCAGACTGTTAAACGGCGATGACGAACAATCCCCGCTGTCAGAACAAAACATTCAATATTGGCGACGACAGCAAAGGCTACCAAACAGCCGATCTAAGTGAAGTCAGGATAGAATTCTCTTAACATGAGCTTAAAAAGGCTACCGAAAACGACGGCCTTGCTGTCGACCTTTATAAAGCCGGTGAAGTAGCATTATTTGGTCGGATGAAGGATTGCGACAAGATGGGAAACTCAGCATCGCTTTCAACAACAAAAATGGTCCCTCTGAACTGAGCAAACTACATTATCAGTGTGGTTTTTGGCCAGGAAAGTCCACAAACGATCAAATTTTCACACTTCGGCAGATCCTAAAAAAAGCCAAGAAGTCCAAATCGATACGCACCACCTATTTATCGATTTCAAAGCCGCATACGACAGCATTTATAGAGACGAACTATGCAGAGCCATGTCTAGTCTTGGTATACCGTCCAAACTCGTCCGTTTGTTTAGGATGACGATGGAGAATTCTCGCTGCTCAATCAGGGTCAGAAACGACCTCACCGATACATTCGATACCAAAAAAAGATTTAGGCAATGTGATGCGCTGTCATGTAACTTCTTTAATTTAATTCTTGAGAGGATTATGCCAAACTCCAGAGGCACAATTTTCCACAAATCGGTGCAACTACTTGCATACGCCGACGACATTGACTTCATTGGTAAGACTCAACGTGATGTCCTAGCTTTTGCCAACCGCTGTTAGGAAATTTAGTAGTAAAGCCCCCACTTGAACTACTAAGCATATCATATACAAGACTCTGATGATCCCATTTCTGCTGTACGGCGATGAAGCATGGACCGTATCAAAAGCGGGTGAAGAAATCCTTGGTCGATTCGAGAGAAAAATTCTTCGAAAAATATTCGGTCCCGTTTGCGTTGACTGACTAGGGAGACGAAAATTCAACCACGAACTATACGAGCTGTACAGCGACATACCCCTAGTCAAAAAAAATTCCACATTGGACGTTTAAGATGGCTAGGCCATGTAGAACGAATGGACACCAATACTCCGGCTCGCAGAGTCTTCGATTCCCAGCCAGACATCGGACGCAGTAGAGGAAGACCTCGCCTTAAGTGGCGCGCACAAGTAGAAACCGACCTCAACCAACTTGGAGTGCGCAGTAAGCTAATAGCTGGGCTAATTAGAGAAGTATGATGGTTGAGTCCCAGGTTCATTAGGGAATGAAAGTAAGTAAGTTTCGATTTTGTAGGCCTCCTTTCGTTCTGGCAGCCAATATACAGCTGGAAGTATGTATGGATGTACTCTATCGGATTGGTATTGTCTATGATACCAGGTGCCTCTTGAAGCAGAATCTACAAGGTGGGTCAAAAAAAGTTTTCCGATGTTGTTTGGCCCTTCAGAATATCGGTTGTGGCTCGCACAGTGTGTGCCGTTGCTCCGTCCTGTTGGAATAACATGCCCTCCAGTCCTAATTCGTCCAATTGCGGCAGAAAAAAAACGGTTAACATGGCCCTATAGCGCACACCGTCCACAGTTGTCGTTTGACCAGCGGTGTTGGCCCGATGACTCCTCCAGCGTGAACAGCGCACCATGCAGTAACTTTGAGCGGATGTAATGGCTCCTCGTGTATTACTCGTGGATTTTTGGTGCCCTGAAAGCGATAGTTTAGCTTGTTCACGTACCCGCGCTGAGGTGGAAATGAGCCTCATCGCTCATTATGATTTTGGTCGAAAAATCGTCCACTTCGTCCTCGAGATTGAGGATAGCTTGGGCGCAGGTTACAAGCGGTTGGCGGTCGACAGGCAGCAGCTGATGCACGGAATGGACTATGTACGGGAATATGACCAAAATTCGCCTTAAGGACGACCGTCTGATGGCTAATTGCGAGGCACGGCGTCTGGTCGACGTTTTCGGATGCAGCTCGACATCCTCGGCAACAGCGGCGATATTCTCGGCACAACGGGCGCTCCGGGGCCGGCTACTTTTGGCAACGTCTCGTGTGGTCACATACTCTTCAAGGTTTTTGGCCAAACGGAGCAGTGTTTGCACAGTCGGTGTCGGACAACCGGGGAATCGGCGACGGAATTTGCGCTGCGCCAACACTACAGACGATTGTTACGCAAAAAATAGACACGATTATTTCGCGTTCTTGGGGAGTGTTCGCTCCATGGCTTGTTCACTTCTACATCTGTCTAGTCCACAAATGTCAAAACAGATTTGACATTGGCGTCCATTTGCAAAAATAAGAGCATCTTCCAATAGGGTGATCTCTTTTGGCCCACCGTGTATATCCAGTCAATATAATAGGTCATCAATGTCAAAGACAATTTGGCTGTTTTAACACAATAAGTCGGTAATAAAAAATAGGTTCTCATTGGGACCACTTACAGACCCACACTAGACAATTTATTCTAAATGTCTGGGTAGCTGTGTGCAAGTAACCCTTATTAGAATTTTTTTATTCGGAAAGTTGAGCATAACTATATCTGGTCAATCAAGTCAAAAAGTGTTTCTTCAGTGTCAAATCGACTTTCTATTCCATGGAGTATGTGACCAACATAAGGGGATACCCCAGTCTTGACAATATTAAAACATAGGGCTAGGTTATAACGGAAAAATTAATGGATCTACCAACCGACCCAACAGTAGTATGTGACCAACATAAGGGGATACCCCAGTCTTGACAATATTAAAACATAGGGCTAGGTTATAACGGAAAAATTAATGGATCTTCCAACCGACCCAACATTCGTTGCCCAACAAGGTCGTATGACCCAGAGCGAAACTATTTTTTCCCGCGTGTGTAATTCTTGCACGATTACGCTATTTAAAATGTTATGCCGAAACCAAAAGTTTTAATAAGACGAATCAACAGCTAAGCTTCGCGCCCTGTCTCCACGAAGGAAGAGCTTCCTTCTAAAACAAATACTTCTACCCATTCGTTCAGGTATCCTTCCTGTGTAGAGACCGCTGTGCCATAAGTCGAAATCTACCATGAGGAAGCGTATCCCTTATTTAAAAAAAAAATTCTGATATGTATCCTTTTCAGACCGATTCTACATGTAACATAGTAAATCAGAATTCCCAAACCTGGTGGCACTCAAAAGATCACCTCCCGTAACACACACTCTCCCGACTGTCAAACGCCCAATTGCGTTCAAAAAGTGCCGACCATAGATACTCCTCGTTACCACACCTCACAGATAGACATTTCCAAGTTCTATTCAAATGAAGAAGTTGTTTCAAACCAATACACGAACTATACAGAAAAAAAATCGAATCCTTACAAGAACTCGATGACTATAAATTGGTTTCGCCTCAGAAATCCCTGGCACAGGATGCTATATGAGAAAACTACTCCTGGCCGATATGCCTTTGTGTCTTCGTGTGTGTACGTTTCTCGATGATGATGTCGATAACAATTTTCCACTTTTCAACAAAACGAGTGTGCAACACCAAACCCAAAGTAAAGAATAAAAAAAAAGTGTCCTCACGTCGTCCTCTGGTCCTTGTATATGCTTTCATGCCAGACCACACAAAACATTGCAATGCTGCAATGATTGCAGGATAAACGTTCAAGTTGTTTTTGTTTTGAATTCTTCTTTGTCCGTCATATAGGTCTCCTGAGATCCTGCTTCAGATGTCCGTTTGAGGGATTTTCTGCAAAATAAAGTGTTTGGGAATTTGATTATTTTTTAATGAAATGAGTACGATGTGTGCATGCTGAAAAGGATGCCCCTCAGTTTGGGGCGGTAGCGAAATTCAATTAATTTCCAACTACACACACCTCATTGTGGTGCAGACGAATGTCCTGGACCCAACTACCGCGTCAGAATTCATTTTCTCTTCTCCACAAAACGATATGAAACATGTGTGCACAGAGTGGTAAGATGTCCTTTGCTTCAGTTTTGCTTTCGAATGGAAGACACTTCTCCCTTTGAATGGTTCATTGAATGCTGAGTAGAAATAAATGATCCGGAAAAACTCCTGTCTAAGTGGCATGTTATATGTGAATAAGATGGAATTAGTATTAATGGACGATAAAGATATTGGAATTCCGAGAATGTGGACACTAATTGAGATAAATCTTGCGGATTTGTTAATAATTCAGTGAGGTTAGGTTGGGTGTTCACATAATTTATCAGCAATTACTTGTGTAAAATGGCAGTGATATGAGAGTATTTTCTCCGGTCTGGTGAATTTGAAGCCTCACACGTCTGAGAGTCACAAAATCAGCTTATCACTGGAATCCTTTTCGAATCCCAGGATTATTCCTTTTAATTACATCTACCTACCCATCCATGGGTGAGTCTAACTTACTGCGGATTCGCATAGAAAGTTTGAAGAAACTTTTCCAGTTACTTTCGCACGAATGTCATCCATGTTGGGAACGAGAAATCCAGAGAGAGAGAGAATGAGAGTCACCACTGAACACACACTCACGTTGAACATTAGGGTTTGCGCTAAGGCTGAGTGGTGTCAAATGTCGCCCTTGTCGCCGGCATGGAGGATGTCTTCATTTCTGTTCTGTCACTTTGTTTACACGGTTCCTGCGAGCCGTCATGTGAAAGTTCATTGCAGTTTGTGTAGACTACACTTCACTCCGGTGCGACGACAGTTGTCAACTCACAAACGCGCTCACAAAGAAATCCTTAGGGAGCGGTAGAAGTCTGTATGCGGTTATAAATCGCGCGTTCGTGTTACCAAAGTTGCAATACGCAGACAACACATGCTGCCAGATTGTGACTTTTGCAAGTTATTGCATCGCGCGGGTACAACAAAGAAGGATAAATATTGGTCTGCTGCTGAAGTTATCCTTTATTTTTAAGGCGGGAATTTTCTTTACGACACCAGCACCGGTTGTGCGGTTAAGGAGTTTATGCCATCGTCACCATCAGCTCTGCAGTGATGGTGTTAGGTCTGCCACATGAATTTTTGGCTATAAGACCGGGGTAGTCTTATGGGACTTTTGGAAGACGTTGTTGATTATGCAGGACCAACGAAGTGTGTAAAGATAAGGTTTTAAGAAAATCTCGCGACTTGAATTTGAAAGTAAATCCAGACTATATGTTGCTATTGAATGGTATGAGATACTTGTTATAAAATTAATTAAATAGGAATAAAGGACTTATGATAGGATAACTTGTTTTTTTTTTTAATTTCTGTCTTTCTCAGACCATCAATACAAAATGAGACCTTGGAACACTAAAAAGGCGATTTTAAAACAAAAGGAGAAGGAGGAGGAGCCCGCCTTCACATAGTTTTGTTTATACCAAGAGGCCTTAAATTCCTTCTTTGGTATGTTTTGAACCACCCTCAGTATTTCCCTGTCATGGTGTATCAGACAGATGGCCCCGAAGGCAGAGAATGGAAGAGGAGTTGAATATTCTCAGAGGTACTGGGTATTGGCTGCCAAATGGAGAGCAATATGAATTAATTGAAACCTTGAGTTTTCATCCAGCTGATGACTACGAACTCCGACTGCGTCGATATATGCGGACAACAGGTCATCTAGGAATCGCAAGATTAAGTCAAGCCCCTTGAACAGAGTTGGTGGCGGATGAGCCGAAAGACCTTGAGTTTTCATCCATCTGATGACTTCCAACTCCGACTGCAGACAGATGGACCAAAGAAAGATAATGGAAGAGGAGCTGAATTTTCCCTGAGGCACTGGGTAGAGGTGGTCAAATGGTAGGCAATGCAAAGGATTTAAAAATTTGAGTTTTCAATCATCTACCTACCAACTTCGACTGCGTCGACATATTCGGACAACAGGTCATCTAGGAATCTCAAGGGTTAACCGACTTAAGTCATGGGTAATCGACTTTAAGCCGGTTAGTGATCACCTGGCTGTGATCCTCATTAGAGCAACGTTTTACAATCACAGCCTTATATGCAGACACGCCCCTACCGATGAGACTGAAAACCCTATCAAGGGGCATTTTACAACCTTCTGGACAGTGCTACAGACTTTGGAATACAATGAGAAAATCATAATAGGGGACTTAAATGTGAAAATCGGTAAGGAAAACATCTTCGGCGGGTTAGTTGGAAAGCCCAGCCAACAATAGATAATGACTTCCGATTAACAGCCTTCGCGGCAGCATGTGTTACTATTATCAGCAGCACTAGGTACGAATCCGCAAACTAACCTGGCAATTTCCCGATGGTCGAAACTCCAACCAAATCGACCATGTTCTCTCATATTAAATCCTGGATGCGCATACATTCAGAGGAGCAAACGTCGACTCTGACCATTTTCTCGTCGCAGCCAAATTCAGAGCCCCAAGAAGAAGCTACGAATATGGCAAAAAAGAGTCTTCATGTTGGTCCCCCGAGTCCGCCGGAGATTCATGTTGATCCCCCAGAGTCCACGAACAGAAAATGAGTGAGAGACTCACCGCTGTGCCCTCATCCTAAACCAATGTGAACATCCAGTGGATACAGTATCGCAATATCATCAATGACCACCACGGGCTACCAGCCATCCCGAAAAGATGTCCGTAGTATGATAACATTTGCAAGTACCAACAGGAGATGACAGAAGCGGACCATAGCAAGGTACGACATCCCAAAACACGCTCCGCGTGGGAAAATATCAAACATAGAGAAGAGAAGAGGAGAAAATCCTGCGGAGAAAAAAAAGCGAGTACACAGCCTCCCAGATCAGGAAAATCGAAGCCAAACAACTGGCTTTAAAGTTGGAACGCAGGCTCAAAGAAATAACGATGGCAACCTTGTCACTGACGCGCAGGGAATTGTAGATGTATTTAGGCAGCATTTCCAGCAGCTGGTTAATGGCATAATGTCGAGAAAGTTATAGGGGAAGAAACCAGTCCAATGAAAAGGTAACGCTCCCTCCCAGTGTTGAAGTAGCTAGAGCAGCCATAAAAAAAACTGAAGAACAACAAGGCAATGGGTTCTGATGGATTGCTAGCAAAATTCTTCGTATACAGACGTGTTGCTATAGAAGTGAGTATGTACCAAACTCTCAACAAATTTAGGATGGATAAAAGCATGCCAGACGACTGGATTATCAGCTTCATATGTCAAAAAAGGCGATCCCATGATTTTCGCCAACTAACGAGCCATATCCCTGCTAAATGTCACATATTAGATTCTATCCAACGTCCAGTATGAATGTCTTAAGCCTTTTTCTAACACACTTTTCGGTGCGTGCCGGTATTGCTTCCAGTCCAGTAGATAGACCGTGAACCAAATTTTGGCACTAAGAGAAATCCCGGAAAAGATCAACGAATTTCAAGTCGAGACAGATTATATTTTCATCGCCCATCGACTAGAGCTTTACAAAGCGATCGCGTAATTCGGGATATCATCATTCATAACTGATACACGTTTAGCTTGGAAACAGCTTATCTGAACTTTTCCAAACATGTTTCGGATTCCAACATGGAGACATGCTATCATGCGATTTCTTCAATCTTCTACTGGAACAGATAGTGCGTAGGAAGGCATTGTAGTAAATATGGAAGGCATTGTCTTCAAGAAATTCGTCCAAATACTCGGTTACGCAGACGATTTCGATCTCATTGGTCCCTCCCATCATGTCGTTGTAGAAGCATTCACAGCGATTGAGGAAAAGACTAAACGCATTGGTCTTGTAGTTAACCAGGGCAAGACAAAATATATGCAACCAACAAACAAATTACTCTGGACGCACAAACCTTGCAACCATTTTGAGGTAGTTAAAGAGTTCATCTACCTCGGAGTCAACATCAGCCTCACAAATGACACCTTAGTGGAGATACGACGAAGACTGACTCTTGGAAACCGATGATATTTGAGTTTAGCGAAACAAACGGTATCAAAACTCTTTACCCAAAAGTCCAAATCTTCGGTCTACCGCACCCTAATCCTACCAGTCCTACTTTACGGCACAGAGTGCTTGAAAATCAGCAAGAAAGCGCAGCAAATATTAGGCTCCTTCGAAAGTCATATTCTTTGTCGAATTTATTGTCATGTATGTGAGGATGGTGAAAGGAGGTGAAGATACAACCGAGAACTTTATGCGCTGTACCAAGATGTGAAAGCAAATAGACTACATTGGCTCGGCCACATCGAGCGATTAAACAATAATGCTCCAGCCAAAATAATCTTTGAATTCCAGCTATGACACAGGGATTGGACTGAATAACTGGCACCAACGTGCCCCTGATTGAAGACTGCCTTTCTTGCATTAAGTCTTCAGGTGCAAAATAAGACCCTACCTCCCGTTTATGGATCTATCAATTGCGGATGCCAGAGCGATTGGACTGAAAAACTGCCAGCAACGCTCCCAGGATGGAAGAGGATGGAAAGCTGCTCAGGCAGAGACCATCAACATGAGTAAAAGTAGTACTGGTTATCAACAAATCCTTTCGACTGACAGAATAATAGAAGTGAGACCCACGCAATTGGAACAAAAGCACTGACAGTCCTACCAAGCTGCACTACAATCGATCGGTTCCAACCTCGTATCTTAAAGAGAAATGTTACATATTACCACTTGACATTCAGGGATATAAGACATTCACTCTGCTTGGGTACCGCATATTGGATTGACAAGCAATGAAAAAGTGGATGAATTAGCCAAATTCTATTCTGATCTAAAATTATTATTAGCGGGCGGATAAGTGTAACTAGCCTTCAACACCACTTAAAGCTAAATAATTAGAACCATTGGATAGGGAACAATGGTACAACCATACTACGTCCATTTCCTTGGTGCTCGTCGCGACTAGGAATGGTAAGAAATGACTTTTGCAGAGGTAGTGAGAAAAATGAGTTAGAACATCTCATGTGCAACTGCCCAGCTCTAAAGAACCGCCAGTAATCTATGTGGTAGCACGGTCCTTCGACAGGTGGTGGAGATACCCCTACTAGCCTATAAAGACTGATCAATATTGGTTATTTGACTACTAAGCGTGGGGTCTCCGATTCAAATCACGATAGTGTTCTTACTGCCCCCAAAACCTTGAGAAGGTCTGTTAAAAGTTCCAAGATTTAAAGAAGCTTCTACAAATTTGGAGTTCGGATTCAGTGTTAAGCTTCTTTGTGACAATAATATAATCACAAATGAAGCGAGAAGCTAGGTTTGACCTATATGGCCGTTGTTTCAGGATATTTCATTTACAAGGGTAATACAAGGATATTAAAAAAAAAACAATTATGGCACCTACGTGAACATTTTTACGCCTCTAGCTGAACTTAATTTAAAATCAAACAATTCAAAGGAATTGATCTGCAGAATCTGCATTGATCCTCTCTCTCACGGGGTAGGCCTTGAAGTGGCGAGTTGGCTTACGCTACTGTTACTATGAATCTTGGGGCTATGTGATCTCGGAGCTAGTTTCTGCAGAAAAGCCAACCATGGTCAATAGGTAGAAGTGGAGTAACAAGTTTTAACTAATTACCCGGCAACGCAACGTGGGAGCGCGCGAGGACTAAACCATGGCGGAGGAGGATTTAGGACCGATGGTATTCCACTTATGGCCATAATGAGAACTATCGCTACAATGTAGTGGCGTCTATTCCCCATGATGGGGCGGCTACAAAATTCGGCTGTTTTCCACAGTGGGTGGCCTCAATAAGAATGAGTTCGACCATCCAACAGGCAGAGTTGTGCCTGTCAAGCCCGAGTTGATGGGGTTATGTCCCATATCTCGGAAAACACAAATCTAGCGAAACAAAAATGTAAACTACATGAAACATAACAATGAACGGAATAGATTCCACAAGGAGTAACCATATATTGGCTAATCCCCCTACTGCCAGATTGACAGTAGTAGCCCGCACATCGGATTTGGGGGTGCTGCATCTTTCATGTACTAGCGACAACCATGACGGTACAATAAATGAATCGACGCCAAATTTAAGAAAACTTTCTGGTTCAGGGGATGGAAATTGTGGCTACCGAAAGCGAGCTTGGAATGTCCGATCTCTGTATAGGGCAGGAAGGTATGATCAATTCGGTCGAGCAATATAACTTTGTAGGCAGTTTTGTATCGTCCGATTAAAGAAAGGATCTGGATGTTAATAGCAGAATGAGTAAAGCCCGCATTGCCTTTGGAATGTTGTCTGCGGTATGGAACTCCAGTCAAATATCCCTATACGCACCAAGTTAAGGCTCTTCGAATCAAATGTCAAATCCGTAATGCTGTATGCTTGCGAAACCTAGAAAGTCTCTATCTCCATCTCGAGTAGATTACAGGCATATGAAAACCGTTGCATACATTCTTAAGATCCGAGGGCCGCAAACTATACCACAGTATCTGGCCGCAGATGGAGAAGGATGGAGGAAGTTCGTCGCCGCCCTATGTCCCACCCGGGGTGGAAGGACTCATATGAATATATATCTGCAGAATATAGAAGACAGGCGAGGAAATCGATGACCACAATGATGGCATACCTTGCCAAAAGGTCTGTGGACCTATGGACATTGACAAACCGTCAGTTGACGAAATTATCCTATTGTGCTGGTGCTTCTATGCAATCCACGAAGTACTGCATTCGTGTTTTTCTGTCACGAAAAGGATATGAGTGACAGACATTCTGGATCAAACTATCCCCTAATCCTCTATCAATTTACCTCTGTGCTGTTTCATATCATTATCTACGGAGAAATTGGTCAACCGTTCAAGACTCCTACGCTCTTCTTACAACATAATGTAATGCTGTCAATTGAAGTCCCTTTTCATAATCCTCTTTGATACCTGGAAACACCTACCACACCCCAACCGGATGTGGCCAGCACTTTGAAACCACAGCAAACGAAAATGGATACAAACCTCTCACAAAGCAAAAGCCCAGCGCATTACGATTTTCCCCATCCCCACTTCATCACCCTTTCCCGCATCATTTCCCAGTTCATTAAATGGAAAGATGACTTAATGAACTGGTAATTGCATTTTTTCCTTCTCTAATCCCACTTCCTGTGGCACACCTTCACCTGTATACTTAATGGAGTGCACTGGCATTCCTTTTATTTTTTTGCTTCGGTCTTCTTCGTCCTTAACCACCATTTTAATGGAATGCAAAAAACCAAAGGCAAATCCTGTTAATGGATTCGAATTGCAATTGCACACTTCACACAAGCCAGGAAGTGCATTAAAACCGCGATTCCGCATTCCAATACCATTATCTCACACTCTTTATTCTATGTCAACCTTATAGCCTAAGTCAATGGACGCCCGGATGTGTGCTTTTAAATTGATGAAGCCATTCCTTAACGACTCCTGCGTGAGGAATTCTTTTATCCTGTCTTTGTTCTCGCAGAAGACCAAGTTCTCGGTGAGATCGATGAGTTTCTGGTAATTGAGGTTCATGCGGTATAGGATTAGTAGAGATCCATTGCTATCCTGGCATAGGTCACCGGATAGCTTGGAGATTCCTTGGGCGGCGGTATAGTCTAGTCCGGTAATCTTTTGGCAATTTATGACGACTGGAATTTTAAATTCTGCCTGAATGCATGCCTTGAGGATTTTGTCACGCAAATGATTGATGGCTGGGAAGAATATTCCATTGCCTGGTGTCACTGAGATATATTGCATTTCATCAATCTGAAGGAAGAAAGTCCGTCAGTGAAGTCTTGAGGAAAAATTGAGATCTAACTTACCATATCAATCTTGACATTAACCTCAGGTCTTGCCCAGAGGTAGAGAAGATAAGACACCGTGATGACAATACCGACCAAAAGTCCAACTTCAACTCCAAATCCGACGCAGGCTAGGAAGCATATACACCAGGTATAGAAGTCCCTTCTACTTTCTCGCCACAGTCGAAGGGGCAGCTTGAAATCGATGAGGGTGACAATTGCACACATCAAAATGGCCGCCAACGTTGATTCGGGGATGTAGTTGAGATATGGACTGAGAAAACCAAGTGCCAAGAGCACAACAAGTCCTAAAAAAGAAAACATATGGATAACATCACCACAGGAAGGGTTTTAATAAAAACCCGTACCTGAGTATAGATTCGCCATTGAGGTCTTCAGTCCACAAGCTGAGCTAATGGCGTAACGTGTAAACGCTCCCGATACTGGCATTGATCCGGCACAGGATCCAAACACATTCGACAGACCAAGCGTGAATAACTCCTGATTGGCATTAAACCTGCAATTAGGAACTAGAAATACAAAAATTTAGAGCCCCACAAATTCACTAGGCATATAAGCTAACTTACTCAACCTTCCGATGGAAATATTCGTCAGCACACCTACAATAGGAATGACAATGATTCCCAGATTCAGATCGGAAATTATGTCAAAAAATCCATACGTCTTCTCGGCAGTTTCAATCTGAAATGGTGGCAGTGTCATGTTGGGCATTCCCGACAATGCGCTTTTGCTCAACACATAGGGCACCACTGAACCCTCAGGCAATTGGCTCATCCACACTGCGGTTATGGCACCTGTGATAAGTACAATTAACGTGTTGCTGGAGAAAGCTAGGTACTTGAGGCACAACTTCATGGGCTTAGATAGATTTGGACGATCTGCGAGTTTTCCAAGGAGCTGCTCTAAATTGTTTAATTGTGTGTTGTGATGTGGTAAAAATGAACGTACTCACCTCTAGAACAATTAGGAATATTACCGCAGACAATCCCATCAAAAAGTCACCTAAGCAAGCTTGTTCGAGTCTATAGGTTAGGTTTTGTATTGAGTCGACAAATCCAGCTGCAAGGTATTTTATGCCCAGCATAACCTTTATCTGAGATTCGATGACGAGGATAGCTGTTGCGGTGGAGAATGCCTTGATAACGGGCATTGATATGAACTCGTAGACGAAGCCTAAAAAAAATTAAAATGGAAGTTTGATAATAAAATATTAGATAAGGGCTGAATCTCCTGTCGCCCGATATGATGCCAATATCACCATATTGTGCTATAAGCTCCGAAAGTAGATGTCATGTTTCGAAGTTTGATAGATAAACAGGAATCAGGATGATGGGGACTATCCCAAGGTGCATTGGTTAGGCTTGGTTCGTTTAGATTAAGTTTGTATGGAGTGAACACACTTAGTCCAGGAAGGTGCGTTATAGCCACACGAATCTATCGTCAGTCAGGCTCTCTAGGTGAACCATCCCAAACTTTCTCTGAATCGTAATAAACCTAATCCCAGGGTCCATAAGATAGTCTTGGTTCGGTTAAAAAAAGGTGAAGATAGCATATGGGACAATCGGCTTTCCTCAATACATCTTGCTATGTGAGCCATTGCGAGCTTTATCTATTAAGCGAAGCAAGCTTTAGAGTATTGGCAACCTCTTTAAAATACAATTTTAGGGCGCATAGGTTAGCTTGTGTTTGGGTAAGTTAAGGACAAGGAGATGATCTATCATCTTTATACTTGCTACGCAGGTCTATGAATGCCGATCTTCCTATGAAGCGGAGTAAGTCACCTTAGGGTTAACCAACTCATCTTGGTTGACCAAAAATGGGTCTCTGTGGTGAATTCATCTTTTATTGCAGAGTGCCCGGATAAAAAGAGAAATTGGGTGATTCTCTCTTCTTTCTACACATCCAGACGACCTTAACATAAGTCGTTGTTGACAAGGCCTTATATTTTAGCATGTATAACTATGGGGTATTGCTTTGCAAGGACACTGATGAGGATATATGATCTCTTCAAACTAAAATACAAATTTTAGGAGCACATCAGATTTTTTCACAAACATTCACGTGTGCGTGTGTATTTCTTGCATGATGGCGGCACCTCCTGAGAGATAAGCCTAAGTTGAGATAAGCTCATCTGGACAATAGAAATTGATACCACTCGGATGATTTGTCAGATCATCACGACAGGAAGATCAGTGAAAAATCATTTAGGAATCTCAATGGTAAGTTAGGCCCATTGAACAGAGATAGTGGCGGATGATCAGAAAGGCCAACGGCAGCGTTCATACCCGTAGTGGACACTGATGGCTCTATTTCCTAGGGGTATCTTATAAATGGGAACTCGACCTATAGGTTGGGGGTTATATTTGGGTAAACTTTCAACCCATGAAAAGAAACTCCTTTTACAAAGCAACCAATAGCCTCGGAAAGGACTGATTTTATTTTTGACGACCCTGATACAAGAAAAAAGGACAACGACGTTCGTATCTGCACCTGGAATGTGAGACTATTAAACAGGAGATGTGCAGGCGAACAACTAGCGGAAGTCCTAAGCTGCTACAAAGCAGACATTACTGCCATTTAGGGAATACAAAGTGATGGGCCGGGAAGAAAGAGGATGAACAACTGGAACATCTACTACGGACCGTGTTATATTCGCATGCGGATTTGTTACAAGTGGCAGGCTTAGCCAAGTTGTCTTATGTTTTCAGAACGCACTGTAACAATTCGCATCTATACCAATGGTCAACAAAAACCGTATTTGCGCTGGCGCCCCGACGGAGGAAAAATATGATATAGCGAAAGACTGCTTCTACGAGTTCCTTGACTAAACTTTTGAGCGAATACCGAAGTACGATGTCGAAATTGTGCTGAGAGATTTTACAGCAAAGGTAGGAATAGAAGATATCTTTAGCAGTATTGTCGAAAAATACCGCCTACAGACAATACGTCTGACAACGGACTTAGGCTAATTGACCTCGTAGCTGTAGGACATGCCCCTTTACACGTTTTTTTTACATCGATATCCATAAGTGGACATGGATATCGAATTGACAATATTGCGATAGACAACAGACACGCATCCATTATTTTGGATGTCCGAAATTTCCGAGGGGCTTTCATCCGCTCGGAACAATACCTTGCTGCAGCCAAGGTAAGGATGCGGATATCCACTACGCCACAACAAACCAGGAATACTGTAATAGATCTCCAAGGCCTTTGCGGAACTCGTATCCATTAACCCCTCGATTAACACCAAAAGCAACGATGCCAATAAGCCATTAGATCAGCCGCAACTAATGTGCTGAGTTTCTCTCGCCCACATGCAAGAAACCATTGGTTTGATGAGTAATGCCGACAGACGCTAGCAGCCACGAACTAGGCATACGATTAATACTAGGCTAAGCTGCAGCTATAGATGAGAGCTGCCATTGAGCTCTATAGGCAAAGAAGGTGAAAAAAACACCGGCTTTCCAGAAAGAAGATAAAAGGGCAAGAAAAGCGGTTAATCGAGGATATAGAAAGGGGTCACGCCAGGAACGATGTTCGCAAGTTTTACCAAAGTGAAACGTCAAAGCCAGGGATACAAGCGCCCAAACAAAATCCTGTCGAGCTGAACAAGAAAATATTGAAGTTGAGACACAGTCAATGCTGAGAATATAGAGGAACCACTTCTGCAGAAGGTTAAACGGTGATGACGAAAAATATTCCGCTGTCAGGCAGAACGAACCAGTCAATACTGTCGACGACAACAAAAAATTCCAACCACCCGACCTTAGTGAAGGTAGGGTATCAAGATCTAAAAACCTCAGCATCGTTAGCCCGATCCACAAAAAAAGACACCCTCTGAACTGCGCCAACTACAGAGGCATAAGTCTCCTCAACATCGCCTACAAGATCCCATCTGCAGTAATATGTAAACACCTGAAACCGTTTACCAACAGCCTGATCGGCCCTTATCAGTGTGGTTTTAGGCCAGGAAAGTCCACAATCGATCAAATTTTCACTCTTCAGCAGATCCTGGAAAAAACCCAAGAATTCCAAATCGATACCCACCACTTATTCATCGACTTCAAAGCCGCATACGATAGCCTTTATAGAGACGAATTAAACAGAGCCGTGTCTTGTTTCGGTGTATCGCCCAAACTTGTCCATCTGTGCAGGATGACGATGGAGAATCCTCGTTGCTCCTCAGATTGAGCAACGGCTTCAGTGAAACGTTCGATGCCAAAACTGGGTTTAGGGTAGGTGACACACTGTCATGTAAGATCATTCTTGAGAGGATTGTATAAAACTCTCGAGCTACGATCTTTAATAAATCAGTGCAACTACTAGCAAACGCAGACGTTTTTGACATCATTGGTCGGACTCAACGTGCTGTCACAGCCATGTTTGCTAGTATATTGAAGGAAGACGCAAAAATCGACTAAGCACTAAATGCGGATAAGACCAAGTCAACACGAAAGGCCAGCGAGTTGACGAAACGTCACAAAACGTCACCTAGAATTACTCTTGCGAATCCCTGTTTCATTGGGCTAAGAAAGGCAGTTTAGTAGTAAAGCCCTCACTTGAACTACCAAGAAAATTCTATATAAGACCCTCATCATCCTAGTCTGCTCTATGGCGCTGAACCATGGACTGTGGATGAAGAAATCCTTGGTCGTTTTGAGAGAAAAAAAAACCTCTAAGAACTATTCGAGCTGTACAGCGACATACCGCGACATACCCTAGTAAAAAAAAATTCAAGATGTCTAGGACGCCAATGATTTGACTCTCAGATTTTCGATTCCCAGCCTGACGTCGGACGCAGTAGAGGAAGACCTCGCCTTAAGTTTCGCGCACATGTAGAAACCGACCTCAACCAACTTGAAGTGCGCACCTAGAGGTAGTTAGCTAATTGGGGAGGCATGTTGGTTCATTCCGGACTGTAGCGCCACTTAAGTAAGTAAGTATGTAAAGCTCTTACTAAAATCCTACATAAAATGCTGAAAATACCATTTAATTTTTTTGGCATTGAAGGACCAATTGTACAAAATCCTTGATTGGTTTCAGCTGAATATACATGAAATCGGGTGCCCTTTTTGCGTTGAAGGTTAAGGAGGTGAAAATTAAAGAACGAGCTTAATGAATAAGCAGCGATGTTTGACCTCTTCAAAATGATCATTGGACGGCTTTGGTAGCTTGACAATCACCGATCCGCTAGGTTTTCAATTTCAATTCAAATAATACACGCACATAAGGATGGCCTTCGACTTAAGTGGAAAAAAATTGGAGAACTTAACTGAAGTAAGTATTTATCAATCGACCTGAATGTTTGGTATGTAGATTAAATGTAATGGACCATCCTGAAGCTAAGTGAATCTTGGTAGTTTCTTGAAAATCCCTGCACTGCTTTGTCTACTATTATATAAATGAAGAAAAATTCCATGGGTTACCAAAAGACAACGCATAGGTCAAATTTCGAAGTTCTATTCCAAGAGGGAATTGGACTCTTAAACATATTTGTTGTGAAAATCATATTGCACAGCGAAGCCGGTCGAGTAAGCCAGAATGCTTATGATATTCATTGAGTAGAAAACGACCTGAGCCAACAACGAGTGCGGAACTGTGGGCAATAGCTGCGAACCAAGATAACCACAGATCTATGTTGCTGAAGACTCATCTTTGAAGATTGGCAATAGCTACGAACCGGAATACTGAAAAATTGCATAAGACTCACAACGGCAGCGACACTTTCAAAGATTGACAACGTCTTCTATTACTTTTCCTAAAAGCCCTTGCTTATATCTTTCAAATTAATTTGTTTGCAGTTCTTCGGTCATTTCCAGAGTTCACCGCATTTATCCCAAATAACAAGCGATGTAGTCAGTTTTTTTTGTCTTCTAAAAACCATCTTCAAACAAGGTCGTAAATTATTCAAGATCGGCGTGATCCATATCTAAATATGCATAACTAAATAACTTGTCAAACTAAACGACCAAACTATCCGATCAAACTATACGATAACCAACCGAACAAACAATCATCACAATAATAAAAGACCGAACATGATTCACCTTAAGTGAATTAGCGCCTCATCGGAGACCCTCCACACAGACTAATTGAAACGTATCGACACGGCGGCCATTGTCTGATCACTTAACACCCGCATGTCGTGAATGCCACACTAAATACACACATAAGGGCTTTTAAGCTTCAAAAACCCTTTAAACGAGCGACTTGTCAACATTCGGACAGCTTCAAATAATCGGATAAAATTTCCACAACACTTTGGTGATCGTATCGTGCCAACAACGGCGTATTATTCTTTCCACTTAGACCCAATTAGCACTTGATTTGCTCGCATTTAGCACTCTTCGCGTCCAAAAAAAAACAACACATGCACGACTCTAATTAGTCTGGCACTGCAAGTGTCACTTATTCGTTCACACTTACCCAATTGGAGGCTTCCCATTATAAGCTGCACTATGCCCGAGAGAAACGTCAACGCCACTGCAAACTCGACCGGCTTACCCATTGTAAATTGAACACTCACGAGCGCCACTAAGCTGGTGGGTCCTACGATGACCTTGTCAATCGATCCGAAGAACAGGTAAACAAAGGAACCTACGTGGGGCGAATTCGTCAGAATATCCACTCGATGATGGGTTATGTGTTACTCACCGATAAACGCCGAACAAAGGCCATAATGTGCCGGAAGACCCGCCAATAACGCACAGGCTATACTCTCCGGAATGATGGTCAGGCCCAGCGTGACTCCGGCGATAAAGTCATTAACAGCGCACTCTGCATCGTAGTGGCGGATCCAGGTAAGGATCGGCAAGCGATTGAGTAAAAATATACCCAAACGAGTACCAAGGTCACGGGTGGCTTTGCTCCGAAGAACGAATGTTTGACGCAATGGCTCGCGGGCCTCCCCCTCCTCGCCCTTGTCATTTGTGACTTTTATCGAAGGAGCTTGTCGCGGTTCTGTCATTTTGCAAATGTGGATCTGAATACTGGATGCGAGTTGAAAGTGTCCCACCAAAGAGCGTCTCCGTCTGCGACTGGACTGTCGCTGCGAATGATCGGCTTGATTTCAACGAGAGAGCGAGTTAGGCACCGGCGGCGGCGACCGCACACCATCGACCGTTTCGACTGTTGGTTGACTCAGATTCCGCTCGACCGACCTGTTGTGATAAATGGCGATTAGCGGATCGTATTAGAATGTATGGCCACAGACTAGCTAGAGCTACCTACTACGCAGAGGAGAAGATTGATAATTGGGTTGAGACGAGCTACCGTCTAATGATACTAAGTGATAGATAGTACGAGGGTTCGCTGATATGAGATGAGAACGAGTACGCGAACTAGAAGCGCGAATTGTAGAGCAAATAGTATGCGGATGTAAAAAGTGACGGAGACTGTTGACTTTGCAGGCGTTCGACATTCCTTTACCTCTGTGCACACAACGCAACGGTGGAAGGGAGGAAATTGACAAGTAAGAAACAAATGGTTTTCTAGATCTAGTTCGAGTGGCGATAATGAGTTTTGAGTACCTAGTTTGCCAGAAGGTGGTCTGATAACGGAATGTTTACGTATATCTGGATACATGCGAGAAGTGATGATGGATTGGCAGAAATTTGATATGAAATGCGAGGGTATTTGTAGTTCTGTTCATAGTACCACCGGCACAAGTATGATAACTTCGGCGCCAAAAATTGATAAGATCTTTATACCCTATCCCATAGGGGTATATTAGTTTTGATACTTCGTTTGTTACATAGAGAAATAATTTAGCTACATATACCTCAATGTATATGGATCGACTCAGAATCGCTAGCTGAGTCGATTAAGCCATGTCTGTCTGTCCGTCCGTCCGTCCGTCCGTCTGTACGTCACCGATTTTTAGGCCTTAAATTTTGAGCTAGGATAATGAAATTTGGTATATGGGATCCTCGCCCGTGCCTACAGAACTAGTGTGAAAATTTTTGAAATCCGCCCACTGCCACGCCCCCTTTTAAGATAAACTCAGTTTTTGGCCAAACCGTAAGGAATTTTAAAAAAGTGTCTGAGAAGCACATTTAACCCACGCCCACTCTTTTGTGGCGTTTTCCTACAAAAACCATTTGTATGCCCTACCCCAAGGCATATAGTGCGGTTCACATGGTTAGCCGCACCATTTTTCTCTCAACAAATTGCAGTTTTTCTGTTTGTTTTTTTGATGAACTACCAAACAATGCATTTATTGGAAAGGTTATTAAATTCTCTTCGAAAAAAAAATGTTGACGGTGGCGGAAAAGGCAAAAATTGAGGCCTACCACTCAGAAGGTTTTTCCATGCGGAAAATTGCAAGCAAAATAGGAAGAGGTGATAAAGCATTTCGAAATTTTTTATCAAACCCTGCTACCTATGGAAAAAAATAACAAAGGAAGGACAAAAACAGCCTTAACACCGCTCCTCGAAATCAGGAGAAAGACTAGAGCGCTCTTTAACGCAGCCAAAGTAACAAACTTACAAACTGACTGGGATCTATATAAATCCAGCCAGCGAAAGTTCAAAAGTGCAATCACGAGAGCTAAACGCACTGCCTGGCACACGTTCTGCAGTGACATAGAAAACACCCAAGAATCAGCCAGGCTCAAGAAAATCTTAACTAAAGAATCTACAGTTCCAACGTATCTTAAAGATAGTGATGGCAACTGGACACAATCCTGTACGGACACACTCAACCTACTACTAAAAACCCAGATTCGAGACAGTAATCAGGTGACCCTTAACCCTTCAACGACTCTCACAGCTCCAGAAGAAGTTATAACTGAAGGAAAAATAAACTGGGCAATTGATACATTCTCTCCCTTCAAATCCCCAGGAAGCGATGGAATATTTCCAATTATGCTCCAAAAGACAAAAACCCTGATCATACCAGTCCTCACACGACTGTTCAAAAGCAGTATAATGTGTGGCTATATTCCAAGGGCTTGGCGAGAAGTAAAGGTCGTCTTCATTCCCAAAGCAGGTAAATCTAGCCATACAACTGCAAAAGATTTTAGGCCTATAAGTCTTACGTCCTTCATTCTGAAGACTTTTGAAAAACTAATGAAAGATAAAGAATACACACTCGCAGCATTCCTAGATATTGAAGGAGCTTTCAACAATGTCAAAACATGCGCAGTGGATAGGGCATTGCAGAATTCCAACGTTGACCAGGCACTCACTAACGTGATTGTAAGTCTTCTCAAAGAAAGGAATATCAAGGCAAAACTGGGCGACACTGAACTAAAAGTAAACGCCTCAAGGGGCACACCACAAGGAGGAGTCATCTCCCCTTTACTATGGGTTCTTGTCGTTAATGAAATACTAATGAAATTCAAAAACAGGGGGGTTAAAGTAATTGCTTACTCAGACGATGTAGTATTGCTTGCGACAGGCAAATTCTTACCAACCATAAGTGAGCTGTTAGAAAAATCGCTCCGGACACTCAACACGTGGGCAAAGCAATGCGGCCTTGGGGTCAACCCCCAAAAAACCGAGCTTGTGCTGTTCACAAATAGAAGATCAATACCACACTTCGAACCACCAGCTATAGAAGGAATACCCCTTAAAATAGCTGAAAGTGCGAAATATCTGGGAATAATTCTAGACAGGAAGCTCAATTGGAAACTTAATGTCAATGAAAGAGTTAAGAAAGCAGCAAATGCTTTCTACGCATGTAACCGAATATTCGGCAGAAAGTGGGGACCTAGCCCCAAAATAATCCTGTGGATGTATACGGCTATCGTGCGACCAATACTCACATATGGCAGTATAGTCTGGTGGCAAGCCACAGACAGAGCAACCAACTTGAAGCAAATGATAAAAATACAAAGACTAGCGTGTATAGGGACAACCAGTGCGAAGAGGGAGCGTAGTAAACTCTGACTATCTATCTCCCTATCTAGACTTCGATCGACCCTTCACCTGCTCGTTTCCGAGCAGAGACGAATGGGACAAGAATGAACCCACAAAAAGGAAATCGATATTCATCTTCACAGATGGATCAAAGATGGACTGTGGAACAGGTGCAGGCATATTCTCAGAGGAATTAGTAATACACAAATCAATCAGGCTTCCTGATCATAGTAGTGTGTTCCAGGCTGAGGTGCTAGCAATCGCTGAAGCGGCTCATTTGGTGTCAATAATGGAAATACCACACAGTGATATCACCATATTCATTGACAGCCAAGCAGCTATAAAAGCAATATCTGCTATCGAAATTAAATCAAAGCTAGTTCGCCGCTGTCGCGAAGAGCTCAAGGTTCTCTGCTCACAGCATAATGCTGATCTCTGCTGGGTTCCTGGTCACAGGGACATAGACGGCAACGAGATGGCCGACGAACTGGCAAGAAATGGATCTGCTACAGATCATGATCAGGCACTACAAACGGTCGAACCACCACTCTGTAACCTCAGAGAAAGAGTGGAATACAAAACCCGAATGAAAGCCAATACCAGGTGGAAGTCATTGACTACCTGCGAAATATCTCGGAAGCTCTGGCCAGAATACAACGGAAACAGAACCAAAACACTTTTGCGGTACGACAGGAGCTCCTTATCTAAACTGGTAGGGGCTCTAACTGGCACAACTTTCTCAGAACCCATACAATGAAATTAAATCTCAAGGATGACGATATCTGTAGAGGCTGTGGCGATGAGGAGTCACACGAGGATACACCTCACTTCCTCTGTCACTGCCCGAGTCTCTGTCACCTGAGGAACAGAACACTTGGAAGCTACTACTTCCAAGACATCCAAGAGGTATCCGATATTCCATTACCCTATCTTTGCAGGTTCCTATACGAACATCAGGATGGCTGGATAGATTGGAGTAACCCATAGTAACGATAAGGAAGGACGTAATCCCACCAAGGGTATCACAATAGGTCCACATGGACCTAATAGTGGCGGAATAGAGAATCCTCTACTCCACCAACCCGTAAACCTAACCTTACCTAACCTAACACCGCACGAGAAGCGAAAAATAATAAGAATTGCCTCAAATTCAACACACTCCACGATGAAAATCAGACAATTAGCGGGGGTAAGTGCCAGCAAATCAACGGTTCATCGAGCTATTTTAGGTGGTCCACACTTGACATTCAAAAAGTTAAAAGAAACCACCACTAAACGCTGCAAGAAATTAACTTCGGTTGGAATTCGCGCTTCTTCATATGGCATGGGATACTCAGGTTGGGAGTGTTTCAAATTGGAGAACTGTGGTGTTTTCTGATGAGAAAAAGTTCAACCTAGATGGTCCTGATGGGTATAATTTTTATTTTCATGATATCCGCAAAGACGATTGCTTTTTGAATCGCAACCATTCCAAGAAACGAGGAGTAATGGTATGGGGGACCATTTCATACTATGGTGCCTTTGAGTTAGTTTTTGTGTCTCACAAAATGACAGGAATGTCTTATAAAGCTCTTTTGCAAACAGCTTTTCCAGCCATAAGAGAGCTTTTTGGACCAATCCAGTGGATCTTATAACAAGATAATGCTCCGATCCACAACGCGCACGTTGTAAAAGCATTTCTCGCTAGTGAAAATGTGGAATTGTTGCCGTGGCCACATACTCACCTGATCTAAACATTATTGAAAACCTTTGGGTATGGCTGACCCGTCAAATTTATGAAGGAGGCAAGCAGTATGAAAGCTGTGAGGAGCTTATTGCCGCAATTAAAGAAGCCTGGTCTAAGATTTCATAGACTATTTAAAAATATTGTATGAATCTCTTAAAAGTAGAATTTTTGATGTCATATCAAGTCGTGGAGGTTGTACAAAGTATTGAGATTGTGCAAAATAATTAAAATAATAATAAAAAAGCAAAAAAAAAAAATGATGGCAATCGATCAATTTCTTCTTTTTCAAACTTTTAACAGGTGCGTCTAACTAAGTGAACCGATTTATTTGAGCTTTTTTTGCACTAGTGGGAAGAAAGAGATCAAAACAACCGTTAAGTGTCTCTCACTAATCTTAAAATTAGTTTTTTTTCGAAGAGAATTTAATAACCTTTCCAATAAATGCATTGTTTGGTAGTTCATGAAAAAAACAAACAGAAAAACTGCAATTTGTTGAGAGAAAAATGGTGCGGCTAACCATGTGAACCGCACTGTATGCAATACAAAAACGTGGTTTTTTGTCGAACCATAAAAGAATTTGATAAACCTTCGGAACAATATGTTGTAACAACGTCATTTTCAATACTTTATGACCATAAAGACCATTTTGGTGATATTTATTTTAAGGATGGGATGGGATAGGGTATTAAACGATCCGCACAGCGGATTGTAGCCTTCTCGTATGTTTTTTTGTAGAGTGGTCAAACGGGAACTTTTTTTTTATTATGGGAGGGGGGATCTATCACGCCGAGTCTAGGCAGTAGGGGCAATTTAAAAAACAAATGACTTAAAGTGGAAACAAAATTATTAAACAAAACAACGGTAATACTTACAATAACCTGCTATGCATTTTTGAAAGACAGATATCCCTTTTTTTAATCCTTTCAAATCAATATATTTTTATCAACAGTTTCTCTAAATTTGGCTTTCAAATTTTGAAAAAAATAAAGAAAAACACAAGTTTAGTACTAATTTTTGATAAATTGTGAAATTTCGTGCAAAATTGGGTAAATACCAAAAAAAAAAATCTCATATCTCTTCCATTTTAAGTTATATCCCAACTAACAATTTCGCCTAGATAAAGCACTATCGAAGCTATTTCCCCTCCAGCCATATTACTTGTAGGAAGTCTTATGGAAAAACAGTTGGCTCACTTTTAGGAAGCTATTTACTTCTATAAGTCTTCTTTAAATACTTCTAATAAGCATTACAAAGAAAACTTTGTTTGTTTATGAAAGGCCTTACAGAAGCAAATTATAGTCTTTGCAAAAATTCTTTCCGAGAATATTTGCAAGCCTTCTCGTTCTAATTATTAAAACCCAATTCGTTATTATAAAAGTAGTGGGATCCGAACTCGCGTTCTCTCGCAGGGTAGTCCAACACGCTATCCACTAGGCTGTACTCTGGAACATGAAAGACGAGTAAGTGCAATGAAGTACTTAAATCGTGTTGACTCATTCTCCGGTGGGTACCCGATCTTTTCACATTTTTTCCGATCTTTTTTCCTTTTCACGATGTTTTTACCTTTTCACGATCTTTTCAGCCATCATTCGTTAGCTCTATACATGCTATGCTTCGGATTAACTCCGTGCAAAGTTCTACCGAAACATCTTAACGAATGTTACATGCACACACGTCTCCAAAAGCTTCAAAACAACCTTACAAAGGGTTTACCATCCTAGCTTCGGTTATGCTTGTGATTTTTTCTGCACAATGTCTTAAACAGGCTTCTACCCAAACAATTGACTGCAAAAATGCTCAACCTTCGCGCACAAGTACTATATAAGGCCTACAGAAATAATTGCTTTTGCAAATTAAATTTGAATGGAATACTACATGGAAAAAAACAACCAATAGGTTCGGAAAGGACTGATATTATTGTTGACGACCCTGCTAAAAAAAAAGGACATTGACGTTCGTCTGCGAGAACATTAAGCAGGAGAGAAGCAGGCGAACTACTAGCGGAAGCCCTAAACTGCAACAAAGCAGACATTACTGCCATCCAAAAAATACGATGGTATGGGCCGGGCAGAAGAGGATGAAAAACTATGTTTATAATAGAAACAGCGACTATTCGGATGTCGGATGACGGATATCCACCACGCCACAACAAATCAGAAATGCTGAGAAAAAATTTAATTTCGAAAGACTGCAATGGCCTTCGCGAAACGCGTATCCCTTAACCTCTCGATTCACACCATAACCAGTATCTAGTGTCGAAGAACAATGGCAACGATGCCAACAGGCCATTAGATCAGCCGCAACTGATGTGCTAGCAAGAAACCCCTGGTTTGATCAGGAATGTCGACAGATGCAGGCTAAGCTGTAGGTGAAGACAAGAGCTTCCATTGAGCTCTATAGGCAGAGAAGAAGGGAAGAACACCGGCATTTCAGAAAGAAGATATATGAGCCAGAAAAGAGCGCGATCGGGGATATAGAGAGGTGCTACTCCAGGAACGATGTTCGCAAGTTTTACCAAAGTGTAAAACGTCAATGCCAAGGATACAAGGCTCGAACGAGGCTGTCGATATGAACAAGGAAATATCGTAGTTGAGACATAGTCGATGCTGAGGATATGGAAGAACCACTTCTGCAGACGGCGATGACTAACAACATTCCGCTGTCAGGCAGAACGAATCATTTAATATTGGCAACGGCAGCGAAAACTGCCAACCACCCAACCTAAGTGAAGTGAGGATAGCAAAATCTAAACCCGCTGAGCTTTATAAAGCTGGCGGAGACGACTTGGTAAGTGACATCCACCAACTCATAAGCCAAATCTGGTCGAATGAAAGCATGCCTGAAGAATGGAACCTCAGCATCGTTTGCTCGATCTACAAAAAAGGAGACCCTCTGAACTGCGCCAACTACATAGGCATAAGTCTCCTCAACATCGCCTTCAAGATCCTATCTGCCGTCATATGTGAATGCCTGAAACCGTTTTCCAACAACCTGATTGGCCCTTATCAGTGTGGTTTTAGGCCAGGAAAGTCCACAACCTATAAAATTTCTACACTTCGGCAGATCCTGGAAAACACCCAAGAAGTCCAAATCGATACCCACCACCTATTTATCGATTTCAAAGCCGCATACGACAGCATTTATAGAGACGAACTATACAGAGCCATGTCTAGTTTTGGTATACCGTCCAAACTCGTCCGTTTGTGTAGGATGACGATGGCGAATTCTCGCTGCACCATCAGGGTCGGAAACGACCTCACCGACACATTCGATACCAAAAAAGGATTTAGGCAAGGCGATGGGCTGTCATGTGACTTTTTCAATTTGATTCTTGAGAGGATTGTCCAAAACTCCCGAGCCAACACCAGAGGCACAATTCTCCAAAAATCGGTGTGACTACTAGCATACGCCGACGATATTGACATCATTGGTAGGACCCAACGTGATGTCATAGCCACGTTTGCTAGTATAGAGAAGGAAGCGGAAAAAATGGGTTTAAAAGTAAATGAACATCGACAAATTGGACAGAACATAACCATTGACAGATATAACTTTGAGGTAGTACGGCACTTTGTCTACCTCGGCTCCGCTATTGACTCTGACAACAACATCTCGTCAGAAATTAAACGAAGAATTACTCTGGCCAATCGCTGTTTCTTCGGGCTAAGAAGGCAATTTAGTAGTAAAGCCCTCACTCGAAGTCTCGAACTACTAAGGAGATCCTATATAAGACCCTGATCATCCCAGTCCTGCTCTACGGCGCTGAAGCATCGACTGTAACAAAAGCGGATGAAGAAATCCTTGGACGATAAAAATTCTTCGAAAAAACTTCGGTTGTGGTTTCGTTGACGGGCTATGGAGACGAAGAATCAACCACGAACTAAACGAACTGTACAGCGACATACCCCTGGTCAAAAAACTCCGCATTGGACGTTTAAGATGGCTAGGGCATGTAGAACGAATGGACACCAATACTCCGGCTCTCAGAGTCTTCGATTCCCAGCCAGGCGTCGGACGCAGCAGAGGAAGACCTCGTCTCAAGTGGCGCGCACAAGTAGAAATAGACCTCAACCAACTTGGAATGCGCACCTGGAGGCAGTTAGCTAAGGACCGGGCTAATTGGAATGAAAGGAAATTGTTTTCTTAAAACCATGAGCGACATTTGCTGTTGAAGCTATTGAAGTGGCATCAACAAATCCTCAAAATTTGTGAAAAATAAGTCCATTTCGCAAAAGGATTAAAAATAACCCATAATACCATTCAACAACAGCTTTAGAATGATCCAATTCGAATTGAAAATTCCTTTAGAATTGCATTAGAGCAACTTTTGAGTATCATGAATGTCATGTGCATGTCCTGACAACATGACAGCATCGATCAGCCACAAAAAGCGTATTCAATTGGCTCATACTCTGGCTACACCTACAGTGCAGTGCTGATGTTCCCTAGATGTCCCTCTGCCCTCCGACGCAGTTGTGGGTAAACACACCACTTACAGCTAGTGGTAGTATAGCGGTCCGCTCTTATCAAACACAGTTGAAAATTGCCAATTAGATTCAACTTACCAATCCTATTTGACAGACATGACTTCACACACACATTCCAGTATCAGGTTAAGTGCGGAAGGCATGTGACATGATGTCGAATCGAATGTCGAATGTCAGTGATGTTTCTATGTGACCCAGAAACCAGATGAGTTCCGAGAATAAACGCAATCGTTATGATTTTCAATCATAAAACCAAATTCAATTCGAGTAAAATGCATTTTACATTGAATGAGTTAGTAGCAGATACCGGCGCTACTGTGTTACAAGGGGAGGGGGGTGCGGCTATTTGTCAACATCATAACCCCTGCACTAGGAGGCGACCGGTGCGGTGGACGGGGAGCTGTGTATTTATCTTCGTATAGCAGAAATTTTGTTGGCACACATGTCGATAGTCGATGTCGTCGTCATCATCGATGTGGGTCGGTGCGAATGGCTGGCGTTGTAGGTACGTTGTAAATGATTGATTTTGAGATAGTTTTTCGGTGACCTACCTATAGCTGGCAGTTACTGGGTTATGATGATATATCCACTGCAGGGCTACTGGTTGTTGATCCTTGCTGAATGGATGGGTATTTTTTGTCTTGTTTGTCACATGAGGGGACGTTTTCCCTTTTATAAAAGAATTAAGATTTTATAGGTTAAGTTGATGGGCCTTAAACGAGGCCAAAATGGAACCGGAATCTTGTTTGACTAACCGTATTTCAGTGTTTTCAATTAAATATTAATTTTTTAAATGTTGAGTTGGAAATGGAATCGTGTGAGTGAATGCCATCTGAAATGTAATGAGGCGATGAGTTGTCGTTGAATAATTCATAAGGGAGTCCGAAATTGGTTTGATTTAACTGCAACCACTAAAATAGTTTGGGTTTTAGCAAACAAATGACATTTAGCATAACGCTTTTATGTTTATAAAAAAAACTGATTATTCAAAACTACTTGGACTTGTGCTAAAAATCCTAAAAAGGTTTTAATTTGGGTCGTTGCAGTCAAAGGCGATCTTAGACTTAAAGTTCGGTTCGGTTTTAAGGCAGTATAGTACTCAGTATTTGTCAGAAAGTTTTCGAAATGCTTTCACACCAAACAATAACCAGGTTTCGTTGTCATTTAAAAATAGTAATGCATTCCGTTTGTACATTTTTATGTCGCCATTCTATTATACCCTATCCCATAGTGGTGTATTAGTTTTGGTACATAGTTTGTAAAAAAGAGAAACAAATTAGCAAGAAATACCTCAAAGTATATGGATGTATGTCACCGATTTTTAGTCCTTACATTTTAAGCTAATGAAATTTGGGATATATGATCCTTGTCCGAAGCTACAGAACTAAGTGCCTAAGAATAATTGACGCATACACGTCGGCACCTATAAGAAGATCAATCTTCCCGGGGTAATTGTAAGAGGGATCTGCCAGCGGAAGTTTGTCTAAGTGCTGCCAATTTGCTGTGTGCAGCCTTTGTGTTGGCAACAACGTCGTCAACTTCGGCATCACAAACGCTCCGACATTTAAACTAAACAAGGGATTAGTGAAAGAACATTAGCGAATTTAACCCGATAGGTGGCCGTGCCCGTTGATGCTTCTCCTAGCCCAGTCACCTTTGCAATCGTCCATTGCTTTTTCAAGTTTAGTAGCTGTACAATGTTTTTCCTTATGAACGTTGCTTCTGATCCTGAGTCGATTAACGCTCTCAGGACATGGTATTCTCCATTTGCCGAAAACACCTTTACTAAGGCCGTTGCTAACAACACCTTGGAGTGCGTTTGGTTGAGGTGTGAATTGATGTTTCTTGGTGACGTCGATGCACCATACTGCTCACAATTGCACTGATTGAGTGGGATACCTTGATTGGTATTTTGAATCAAGTGTGCATTGTAGGTACCTTGATTTTGGACATGTTGATGACCGTTGTTTCGATCGTTCTGTGTGTCAATGTGTAGTAGGGTGTGTGCTTGGCATCTATTGCTACTGTTGCAAACTGATGCATGGTGATCATACCCGAGACAGTTAGAGCACACAGAATTGCTTTTGACGAATTCGACTCGAGTCTTAACTTCCATTTTTAGAAAGTGTTTGCACTGTCGAATGCCATGTGAGGACTTGCAGAGGCGACAGAGAAATTTTCTTGCTTCGGGTGAAGACTTCACATGCAAAGCCGTGGGTGCGGCTTTTCTTAAATTAGGTGTCACTTGGTGCCTTAGCCCACCATTAGACTCCATTATGTTCTCTAATGAACTAAATCGGCCTTCGATAAATTTTGAAAAAGTTTTCCAATCAGGAAGAGTTTTTGATGTACCCAGTTTGTCTTCCCAATCCCTTTGGGTTTGGGGCGGAAGTTTGTGGTACACGACGTAAATGAGAATAGCGTCCCATTGATCGACTGCTATTATCAAATTCGAGAGAGTTTGGACACATTCTATGCTAGTGTCATGCAGTGATTTTAATGAATCTGAGAATTCATGGATTAGCTTTCTTTGCTCCATAAATATTCTCAGTTGCGAGTTTACTAGCTTCCGTTTGTTTTGGTAGCGTTCCTCCAGAAGTTCCCATGCGGACGCATAATTCTTGCCGTCAATTGGAAGGTGCTGAATTAGACGTGCAGCCTCCCCGCACACATGGGTTTTCAAGTACTGCAACTTTTGAATATCTGACAAATCAACGTTCTGATCTATCATGCTTTCAAACAGATTGTGAAATTCGCACCATTCATTTAATTTGCCAGAGAATGGCTTTATTTGAATTGGTGGAAGACGAATGTCGCACACTGACGATTTGGATACATTTAACCGAGAAACTTCTAAGTTCGCATTACTATGCTCTGCAAACTTTTGCATTTCATCGGTTAGCATTCCCATAAAAGAGAAATACACACGCTTAATTTTCGAGAATGTTTTGTTCTCAAAATAACTCTCTTTGAGAGGATCAGACACGCTATTCACGATTGAATCGTGATCCTTTTTGGCGCGTTTAAAAGTCTCATCAATTTCCGTTATAAGAGCTTTTACGTGCCCTTTGAATTTGCGCGCCGCGATATCCTTTTTAAATTCCTCGAAATCGTTTTGGCACTCTTTTAGCAACAGATCTTGACGTTCGATGTATTTTACCATCGTCGCCATTGTTAAAGGGGTTTTTTTTTTTTCAAAAAGCACTTTTAGGTTTTCAAAAATGTTTGTTTGTATATAGGATTATTTTTTATTTTTTTTATTTAATGGCAGCACATAAAACTAATAAAATTGAAATTAAAATAATTTCCTACCTTAATGTGCTTCTTTGCAACTGCCACTTCAGTCACTAACTTTCAGTTGCAGTTGCAGAAGGCTTTGTGATGCACAGTTCCTTTCTGTGATGCTGACGGTTGTTCACTTGGAGTAACCGAAGTATGAACGTTGGCTGTTCCGCTTGCTGACCGCTGTATACCGCTTGCTAACTGCTGTGCTGCTAGTAATTGGTGAACTGCTTGGTGCTGCGTCTGCCGTTGGATCCGTTGAATGCGGGTTTTGTTGACTCGTTGGGTACTGTGGCCGATAGACAGTCCGCCTTAAATCGGATGTGATTTTAATTGGATTGGTGATCCAACTACACTCTCCCCACAGTACACTTTTTAAATTATTTTTGCTTTCGGCAAAAACGTTTCATTTCACTTTCACTAGTTCACTTCACACACTCGAAAGACCATGTTTTATACTTGGCGAGTATAAAATAATTGTTTTTAGTTGGTCTTAAGAAGTCGATTAAGACAAAGAGTGATAACTTCAGTTAGGCGAACTGACACTCTGGTTCTACAAGAAATCTACTTTCAAAATAAAAATGCCGAATTAGAGCACGTTATAAATTATTTACTTGATGATGTTAGCTCTTTGAAAGATGATAAAAAAGTGTCTGCAAATTGCAACTTAGCGTTCCACGAAATCTCGTTTCACTCACAGTTGCATCGAACACAGCTGATTGCCGTTTTTTTTCTCATTTTCGATAACAATGTTCATATTTCCAGCTGATTGTTGTCTTTGGCCATTGACCTTATAAATTTGTATTAAATTCAATATGTGTGTTTCATATTTTTGTGTGTGTTTCATATAATTTTCACCAACACATTAATATCAAACTTGTTTTTTTGTAACATAACATATTACATTTACATTATCTACCTAACAATAACAATGCCCACTATGTGGGTCCTAGTTAGAGTGAGACTCCATTGCATTCGGCCATCATTAAATTTATTAATGTGTCCACTGCACGTGAGAGGAGAGAGACTACATTGATTGCAGTTAAGCGTTAACACATTTGACAGTTGTCGAATAATTTTGTCGTCGGTGGTTGGTGCGCGCAACATTATAGGATTAAATATCCTTTATTTATTATTATAAAGTTTATTTTCGCGATTTTGTGTTGTGTGCTTTGTCTCTAGCTACCGGGAACACAGATCCTCAATTTGAGGACTTCGATTTATGTGTACCGGCAACCACCCCAATGCACAAACACCCACCTCCTTGTCTGTCAAATGTGTCGCGGCGTTTACATTCGTTTTTTTGTGAATTGTTTTATTTTGTTGGGAACCAACAGCCACACTAACTTTTTAGAAAAATGTTCTTTTTGGTCAATCGGTTAGGAATTTTGAAAAAGTATCTGAATGACATATTTAGACCATCTCAACATCTAACTATATTTCGACTATAGGGCATTTTTACCCACCCCCATTTTTTGGGGGCGTTTTTTTCATATGCCCTACCACATAGCATATGCAGGAGAAAAAAGTTGTTTTTTGTTGAACCATTATATATAGATATTGTGACAATGCCACGACTATTTTTTAGGGTCGTTTAGTGCGAGGATGGTATGGGATAGGATATTCAACAATTCGCCGTCCGTCCGTCCATCTGTATATCACTGATTTTTAGGCCCTAAATTTGGAGCTAGGATAGTGAAATTTGGTATATAAGATCCTTGTGCGTTGCCACGCCCACTTTTGAAAATCAGAGAGAAATTTTGAAAAAGTGTTTGAACAAGATATTTAGACAATATCTTTATTTCGGCAATCTAAATTAATTAGCTTAACGTTTTTTGACGCGTCCACTTTTTGGAAGCGTTTTTTGTAGGAAAAAATGTATACCCTATATGCCATGGGATATGCAATAGAAAAACTTTGTTTTTTGGTGAAAAGCTCTTGATTATCTGTCTGAACAATATGTTACGACCGTGTCATTATTCACATTTCATCTCCATACATTTTTGGGGACAATACTAATTTAAAAATAAGATGAGATGTGATAGGGTATTAAACGATTCGCACAGCGAATTATAGCCTTCTCATATGTTTTATTATTTTTTTTGTTCTTGTTGAGTAAAGTTTGAATTTACATTACCACAGGAATTTAATTTCGACTGGTTTAGTTCGAATAAAAGGTTGGAACTGGGACCTAGTAGTAAATCCCAATTGACTGGGAATGTTTATTTTTTTCATTGGGCGTGCGATTTCTATGTAAACTATATTATATGTGATGTGTGGTATCCAGTTTGTAAAAATGAAAAGGCTCTGGTGTCCAATCTGAGAAGCTCGTGTTAGACACAACCTGGAGTTTTCCAAACTTATGTTGCATACTCCAAGCAATGATCCTATTCATACTGCACAGATCACTAAAAAAATGCTTCCTATCATTGACCCTATGATTGCGGATATTTAGTGCCAATCATTCTGAAAACGCATCAATTATACACTCTAAATTTTTAGTCCACAAAATGGATAGTAGGCCCACATCACTCTTCTTAAAGTGCCGTACCATTTATTTGTATATAGGTAATATTTTAACATTGCTCTACCCCATCAAAGGGGTAAAACAATTCCTCAATAAGAGCGCCAAGAATGGCTGCTTTTACCTTATTGCTGTTTGTCCAAACATCTTGAGTTACCTTTACTGGTGTTACAGCATTTTTTGGCCTTTTTGTGACTCTAATTGCTTTTCAGAGCGAATAATTCGACTGTTTTCCAGCTGTTAGGCTCTCCAGATAAATTTCTCCTGCAAGGTTTTTTTTATTATTTTACTCAATTACTTACTTACTTACTTAAGTGGAGCTACAGTCCGGGATGAACCTGGGCCTCAACCAACATGCCTCTTCAATTAGCCCGGTCCTTAGCTAACTGCCTCCAGTTGCGCACTCCAAGTTGGTTGAGGTCGGTTTCCACTTCTTCCTCTACTGCGTCCGACGTCTGGCTGGGAATCGAAGACTCTGCGAGCCGGAGTATTGGTGTCAATTCGTTCTACATGTCCTAGCCATCTTAAACGTCCAATGCGGAGTTTTTTGACCAGGGGCATGTCGCTGTACAGTTCGTATAGTTCTTGGTTGAATTTTCGTCTCCATAGCCCGTCAACGCAAACGGGACCGAAGATTTTTCGAAGAATTTTCCTCTCGAATCTACCAAGGATTTCTTCACCCGCTTTTGATACGGTCCATGGTTCAGCGCCGTAGAGCAGGACTGGGATGATCAGGGTCTTATATAGGATCTCCTTAGTAGTTCGAGTGAGGGCCTTACTACTAAATTGCCTTCTTAGCCCGAAGAAACAGCGGTTGGCAAGGGTAATTCTTCGTTTAATTTCTGACGAGATGTTGTTGTCAGAGTTAATAGCGGAGCCGAGGTAGATAAAGTCCCGAACTACCTCAAAGTTATATCTGTCAATGGTGACGTTCTGTCCAATTCGTCGATGTTGTGAGTCCTTTCGTGATGACAGCATATACTTAGTCTTACCCTCAATTACTGCTAAACCCATTTTCGCCGCTTCCTTCTCTATACTAGCAAACGTGGCTATGACATCACGTTGAGTCCTACCAATGATGTCAATATCGTCAGCGTATGCTAGTAGTTGCACCGACTTTTGGAAAATTGTGCCTCTGGTGTTGGCTTTGGAGTTTTGCACAATCCTCTCAAGAATCAGATTAAAGAAGTCACATGACAGCGCATCGCCTTGCCTAAATCCTTTTTTGGTATCGAATGTGTCGTTGAGGTCGTTTCCGACCCTGATGGAGCAGCGAGAATTCTCTATCGTCATCCTACACAAACGGACGAGTTTGGGCGGTATACCAATACTAGACATGGTTCTGTACAGTTCGTCTCTATAAATGCTGTCATATGCGGCTTTGAAATCGATGAATACGTGGTGGGTATCGATTTGGACTTCTTGAGTTTTTTCCAGGATCTGCCGAAGTGTGAAAATTTGATCGGCTGTGGACTTTCCTGGCCAATCAGGTTGTTGGTAAACGGTTTCAGGCGTTCACATATTACGGCAGATAGGATCTTGTAGGCGATGTTGAGGAGACTTATGGCCCTGTAGTTGGAGCAGTTTAGAGGGTTTCACAGTCACTAGAATTTATTTTAATGAGTTTCGTTAAAAAAATATTTTTTTGCGACAGCTAGTCTTGTCTATTCGATATGGTATGTACTTAAGTTTTTTCTTAAAACTTGTTATTATGATATAATCGAGATATTGCAACATGCCTTATGAATAGGTAATCTGCGTTAACAATGTAAACATTTACTACACCTCGATAGTACTTAATAATTTCCTTTACTAAAGTATTGCTTTTGCCAGCACCTAATGTCGAAAACCAATGGCGGTCTTAAGAAACCGCATGGCTTGATAAAGAATATCGCAGTACAGCTACAGCTAAAGACGAGAGTTGAAAAAGCTGCTACTGAGATTTAAAAACACGACTTTACTGTAAACTACTTACACTTTTATTGAAATTTTCTATAACCGTTTCCATAGACCATAAACCTTGGACTTCAAAAAATAAATAAATAAAAAAGTCCAATGAAGTTAAATCGCAAGATCTGTTTGACGAATTCTGATCTCAAAAACGGCCGAGTACACGATTAGGAAATAATTTATGCAGTAACAACCTCATGCAGGTCACATCCATATCTTGTAATATAGGCACTAAAAACTGGGTTATCATGTCACGACAACGAGCACCTTTATTTGTTACTGCCTGACCAGCCGCATTTTCGAAGAAATAAAACGATCACAAAAAGTGGAAGTGGCAAAAAACTTTTTATGGACGAAATATAGATATTAAGATTTAGACCATATGCTATTCAGAAACTTCCTAATTTGACCAAAAAGAACGATTTTCTAATAAGTGGGCGTGGCAGTGGGCGGATTTAAAAAATGTTTACACTTGTTCTGTATCCTCGGAAAAGGATCCTATATACCAAATTTCATTAGCTCAAAAGATAAGGCCTAAAAATCGGTGACATACAGAAGGACGGACGGACAGACATACATAGCTCAGCTAGCGAATCTGAGTTGATCCATGTACTTTGAGGTATATATAGCTAATTTTTATACCCTATCCCATAGGGGTATATTAGTTTTGACATTAAGTTTGTAATATAGAGAAATAATTTCGATAGATTTACCTCAAAGTACATGGATCGATTCAGAATCGCTAGCTGAGTCGATCTAGCCATGTCTGTCCGTCCGTCAGTCCGTCCGTCCGTCTGTGTGACACCGATTTTTGGGCCTTAAAATTTGAGCTAGAAAGTTGAAATTTGGAATATAGACTCTTTGACCGAAGAAGCAGAAAAAGTGTTAAAATATTTGAAATCCGCCCACTGCCACGCATGAATGGTTTTGAGAAAGCTCGGCCCTGGATACTAACGAGCCTGTTGCGCCAAAAATTGTATTTTTATGTTACAAACTATGTTTTAAAACTCATATACCCCTATGGGATAGTGTACAATAGAATGATGGCATACAAATTTATATACGGAGTGCATAACTATTTTTTTTAAATGACAACAACACCTGGTTATTATTTAGTGTGACAAAGTCGAGTAGGTTTTCAAAACTTTTGACTAAAACTGAGTATTATACTGCCTTCACACCAAACCAAACATTTAGTCTAGGATCGCCTTTGACAGCAACGACCCAAATGGAAATCTTTTCGGGTTTTTTTTAGAAGGATAGAACTTCGGATTGAAAAGAAAAGAAAACAAGAAAATCGTTTCAATGTACATCAATTTGAGTTTATTGGAAGGATAATTTTATGCCATTAATGTTTAAATATGATTTCGGGCTGTTCGACTAAAGCCAAGTCTAGAGGTGTAATTTTCAACCACTTTTTCGATCATTTGGGGCCGTATGTCGGCAATAACGCCACGAATGTTGGCTTCGAAGTCCCCTAACGTTTCTGGTTTGTTGGCGTAGACGAGCGACTTCACATATCCCCAAAGAAAATATTCCAATGGTGTCAAATCACACGATCTTGGTGGCCTATTGACAGGTCCATTCCGCGAAATAATGCGCTGTGTGGCATGTAGCGCCGTCTTGTTGGAACCACATCTCATCCACATTAATGACATCCAATTCGGGAACAAAATAGTCGGTTATCATGGCTCTATTTCGGTCTCCGTTAACGGTTACTGATTCTCCAGCATCATTTCGAAAGAAGCATGGCCCAATGACTCCACCAGCCCATAGAGCACACCAAACAGTCAGTTTTTGTGGATGTAATGGCGTCTCAAGGGTCTCATGTGGATTCTCTTCACTCCATATGCTGATATTTTACTTGTTGACGTAGCCATTCAACCAAAAATGAGCCTCATGACTGAACAAAATTTTGCGATGAAAATCAGCATCGAGATCAATCTCATTTTCGGCCCATACACCAAAATCACGTCGCATGTCCAAATGTCCAAATTGACCAAAAGTTTGACATTGTACAATTTTCTGCCTCATTTTTTGATAATAGAGGAATTTGACATGCTTCAAACGCGTTTTACAGTCATCTCAGCGTTCTTTGAACTTTGTCCGGTTTTCCTTAGTGGTTGGGTTGGTCTTGTAGAACCGAATGTTTGTCTCTTTCTGCTTCTTTCCAGCTCAAGTCATACCACCCTTTTGCCTTTGGTCTAATACTCTTAATTCTGCTGAGATTAAAAGAACATTAAACGCAAAATTGATATGGAAAACCCATGTAACAAGGAAGTTTCCTGTTCGCTCGTAAAATATTTTGAAGCTTAACCTGGAAAACAAGCTGCTTTTATACAAGCAATTGCTAAAACCGATTTCGATGTATGGTATACAACTTTGGGATTGTAACAGTTTAATTTAAATTTTAGACCTTTCGGATGATCAGCGTCAAGTAAAGCTGTGGATGGTATATAAAAGATTTTCTTCAAAACGCAATAGTATCGAATCCTTTCCGAATCCTTGAAATAAAAGTTTCCCTATACCATTGTTATCTTAAAATTTTAAGATAATTCGCGCGCGCTCAACGATTTGCCCTTAAATTTTTTGAGTTAGTTCAAGATAGGTTACGGACCATCTAGTCCGTAGACTTAAAAAGCATTAAGTCATTCAAAAAAAAAGAAAACATTCAGACCCCCACTTAATAAAAGCGGCTTTTCCGAATTCTAATTCGATTCCACACCAGACAATGATTTTCACACTTTGCATCTTCGCCAATCCGAAAAGGAGCCATGGCGGGATGGATATTAAGAGTCACCAAAGCGGCAACAAAATCGCTTTATCCCTATTTTTAGATATTGTTTGTGGTAAGTGTACAGCGTGGGCAGCACAAGAACGATTCACTCCTACAGCAGATCCGTCCTCGTCACGCATTTAAAATGTAATTTCAGGAGCTAATTTATGCAAAGTCGTTAAAAGCAGCAACTCAACTTGTAAATGCGAAAACAACCGCAAAGGGATTGTACCTACGCTCGTGAATTGTGTGCTGCTTCCGTCAGGCGAAGGCGAAGCACTCCTTCTCATCGTCCTAGGATTCACTTGCTCGCGCACTTGTTCTTTTCTTGTTTCGTGCATTTACACTTCTGTGCAACTCGAGGAAGGCGTTGCGGATGATCAGAGTCCTGTGTTGTGTGTTGGGTGCTCTGTTTTCGAATAGTGTGCTCCGGATTACACTGAAAACAGCAGCAATGTGCAAAATAATAGAAAAAAAGAGAAACGCTGGGAAACTACAACAGAATCCTGCTCCTTGGCGCTTCTTATGGCGGATATGCAAAAGAAGGAAACGTATCCCTTACAAGAGTTTAGCTTAGGGTGAGTGTTGTTATTCTTTAGCGAAAGATTTGCATACTGAAAAGTTTTTCGGTGCATAGCAAGCGCTCTCTATGGCATCTCGTGTAATCCAAGCCAAAGAGTTGCCAATGAGATTTTAATTGGTTGGAAGTTGAGTTCCTCACAGGGATTTGGTTTATGATGTTGTTAAATATTTACCAATTGTGTTGGTTGGAAGAAGGGGATTGCGTGGATTGGTGAAGTGGTTAACCCGATTAGGGACTAGGTTAAGAGTTTTGCAGTCGAATATTACATTATTGGTCAGTTAATTTGGACATAAAGTGCTTCCAACTTTGTTCTTATATGAACAACACCTATGACACATTCAAGCCCGTTTTTTTTAAGTGAAACTTCTTTTGGGACGGTGTAAATTGGATTTTATGAAACGAAAAAGCGTCATGAGAATTAAAAGACCAAAATTCCGCAGATGGTTCTGGATTGTTATGGCCGTTTGATAGTGTGTACTTGTATCTCATGTCAACACTATGCTGGTGTGCAAAAAACGGATCTGTGGTAGGAAGTTCACAGCTGGTATGTTATTTAACCCAAGTCGTCGAATAATAGAATTTGAAATAGAGGACGACATTAAACTCCCCCTTCAACATCGAAACCCCAAGAAAGCCAACTGGGACAAGTTCGTTGTGGAAGTAGGGAGACACAGTAGCGCCCTCCCACTGCATCTGATGGAAACTCCGTTTGAAATCGATGCTGCAGCGGAACTAATAGGCAATATTTTAGTCAAAGCCTATGAAAGGATCTGCCCTATAAAACCACAAAGATCACCGACATGGTGGACGAAAGAGCTTCAAAGCATTAGAAGGGAAACCAGGAAAACCTATAACGCAGCAAGAAGCTCAAATTCGGAAACCGATTGGGATCTTTATAAGAATAATCAGCGCAAATTCATATGATTGCAACCCCATAACAGCAGCAATGGAGGATATGGTTAGTGTAGAAAGAATCAATTGGGCAATTGACTCCTTCTCCCCCTATAAATATCCAGGAGTCGATGGTATTATCCCGATCATGCTACAAAAAACGAAACACCTCGTAATAGCATTCCTACACAAACTGTTTGTTAGTAGTCTAAAATGCGGTTTCATCCCTAGGTGCTGGCGGGAAGTAAAGTTTGGGATAGTCTTTATCCCAAAAGCCGGCAAGCCCAGTCACACGACCGCGAAGGACGGTAGACCAATAACTCTTACATCCTTCATACTAAAAACCTATGAAAAACTAATGGATATCTACATTCGTGACAAACTCGACCCCCAATACATATCCTCGGCACAGCATGCCTACACGAAAGGTAAGGAAGTCGAAACTGCCCTACATGATATCGTTAGTACAATAGAAAAACCTCTTCACGAGAAGGAATATACACACGCTGCATTTCTCGACATTGAAGGAGCCTTCAATAATGTGAACACAAACGCAGTCGAAAGAAACCTCGCGAAGAACAACGTGGACCAACCTCTAATACATATTATTGGAAGTATGCTCAACCACAGAAATATAAATGCGAATCTGGGAGACACCCATCTCAAAGTAATAGCATCAAGAGGCACACCACAAGGAGGCGTTATCTCACCTCTGTTGTGGAACATAGTCATCAATGAGATACTCATTAAGCTACAGCGAAATGGAGTAAAAGTCATAGCCTACGCAGACGATGTAGCGATACTAGTTAAAGGGAAATTCCTACCCACTATTAGTGAACTACTCGAGCGGGCATTGAAAACATTCAACGAGTGGACAAAACAATGTGGGCTTGGCATCAACCCCCAGAAAACGTAACTCGTTCTCTTTACGAACAAGAGGAAGATACCAATATTCGACCTACCGGCTATCGATGGGACTACCCTCAAACTAGCCGATAGTGCAAAGTATCTGGATGTCATTCCTGATAGAAAACTCAACTGGAACCTCAATGTGCGCGAGCGAATTAAAAAGGCCACAGTCGCTTTCTATACGTGTAACCGAATATTCGGAAAAAACTGGGGTCCGAACCCCAAGATCATCCTATGGATGTACACGGCCTTTGTGACCTATATTAACATATGGGCGGCTTATCTGGCGGCAATCCACAAATAAAGTCACCCATCTGAAAAATATGACAAAGGTACAAAGGATAGCATGTGTGGGCGCTACTGGCGCAATGAGAACCACACCAACAGCGGGACTGGAAACCATCCTTAACCTGCTACCGCTAGACCTTTACATGCAAGAATCTGCAGCCAAAAGTGCTCTAAGAATCAGCCAACTCAACTGCTGGAAATCGAACTCAGGAAGACATGCCCAAATTCTACACAGATATCTGGGCTCAGCTGTATCCTCTGACTACATGCTGCCTCACCATGACTTTCAAAGACCATTCTCCTGCATCCTCCCAAGCAGAGAGGAGTGGGAGAGGAACGAATTGGGCCCCGAAACCATATTCATCTACACTGATGGTTCAAAAATGGATGTAGGCGTTGGAGCTGGAGTGTTTTCAGAAACACTTAAGCTAAACACCACCTTTCGTCTCCCTGAGCACAGCAGTGTCTTCCAAGCCGAAATATTGGCAGTAGCAGAGGCAGCCAAAGCGACCTCAATGCTGGCGATACCATCAGATGATATCACCATCTTTATTGACAGTCAGGCTGCAATAAAAGTTATCTCTGCTGTCGAAATAAAATCTCCGCTTGTGAAACGTTGTCGTGAAGAGCTAAAGGTTCTTGGCGTCCAACATAATGGACGAAATCTGTCTCTACCTTAGTTGGGATTCTTACTGGGCACAACTTACTAAAGAGCCACAAACTGAAAATGCATCTCATAGATGATGACCTCTGTAGAGGCTGCGGTGATGAAGAAATACACGAGGACACCCTCCACTTTCTGTGCCACTGCCCAGGCCTCAGCCAATTAAGAATGAGAACCTTAGGAAAATACTTTTTCCATGACCTCACGGATCTCCCCGAAATCCCTCTCCCTAATCTTTTCAGGTTTGCATCAACATCTGGATGGCTGGAAAGAGGCTAACAAAAATGGACAGTAACGGGACAATTAATGAACCAACCACACAAGTGGACCCCCAACGGGCATCACAATGGGTCTATATTGACCTGAGTGCGATGAGGGAAGACACACACCGTCTGCCTCATCAACCCACCAACCTAACCCAAGTCGTCTCGTATCGGTATCATGTTGGCATGTTCTTTGCAGAACGAGAAATATGGTACCGGTATCCAATGAAAGTGTGGTCGTATCTAATAGGTACAATGTCTGTCAATATAAGTAAATTTGGGTACCTGGCATTGTGTGGAGCAAGATCAAGTTATGAAACTCATCGGTAAGTCTAGGACCGCAATATTCTTCGTTGTAAGGAATCAAACGAAAGTTTTTAGATATATGGATACGACATTTGGTAAAATGCTATGAAAGAGATCCTATTCTCGGGGAGATTTGAATTTAGGGGGGGCTAAAACTGTTATTTTTCTCTGATTGATCGATGGTACTGGCTTTCCTTTGATCTGTCATAAGTGTGTTTTGGCGTGGTGTAGTTTTTTACATATGAGGGAAGGTATGTGTCTGACGTGTGGAGTCTGTAATACAAGTAATTCAAGATAAAGATAATGCCTTCCGAATTTACTGCTGCCCTTCACACTATCTGTTCGATGACGATATTGAAGAAATCGCTTGACAGCGGGTCTCTTTGTTAGAATCGGGTAAATATTTGGAAACGTTCAGAAGAGCTGTTTTCAAACTGAACGTCCTCCAGTCGTAGGCGACACTGCAGTATGTATCAGTTTTGATGGTATCCGGAATACCGATATCGCTTTATAAACCTCTAGGCGATGGATGCTATCATACGCGGTGATGTGTCTCGATTTGAAATTCGTTGGTCTTTTCCAGAATTTGCTTTGGTATGAAATTTGGTCTATGCTCGATCTACCGGACCGGGAGCCATACAGGTAAGTGCCAGTAAGTCCGTTGTAGAAAGGCTTAAGGCGTTTACATAGTATGTTGGATAGGATCTTATATGCGACATTTACCGAGGGTATGCCCTGGTAGTTGGTGCAGGATATGGATCGCCTCTTTTTTAAAGAGACATATGTAGCTGATATTCCAGTTACATCCAGCTCCATCCATCCAGATTTTATTGATGGCTCGGTGTAGGCACACTTCTATGGCAACATTCTACGGTATTCGAAGAGTTCTACTGGTAATCCATCAGAACCGGCTGCCATGTTGTTCTTCAGTTTTTTTTTATGCCTGCTCTAACTCCTTCAATACTGGGGGGAGCGTTACCTCTTCGTTGACTAGAGGTGGGCTGGTTTGTTGCCCTCTCGCCATAATGCCCTTAAGTAGCTGCTGGAAATGCTGCCTGAATACATCTACAATTCCCTGTTAGGTTATCGTTGTTATAGCTTCCGTTCCAATTTTGAAACCAGCTAACAGTTGAATTTCTTTCTTTTAGCAGTGACAGATTTTCCTAAGCTGGGAGGCTGCGTATTCTCGTCTTTTTCTGCGCAGAATTTTTTTCAGTTGGTTCGATACACAACCCACTCGGAGCGTGTTTTGCGTTGGCGCGCCTTGATATCTGCCTCTTTTGCCATATTTCCGGTGGTGGCTGGGAGCCTATGGTTGTTTTGGCTACTTCATTGTTGATATTGTGATACTGTATCCACTGGGTGTTGATATTGGTGGATGATGAGGGCACACTCCGTTTGGTTGGTAATCTCTGGCTCAATAAGGCGAAAAACGTGAAGTCTTCTTTTTTTTTTGCACCATTGGTAGCTTCTTCTCGATGGACAGTCTAGCTCTAAATTTGACTGCCACGAGAAACTGGTCATTGCCATTATAAATGTGTGTATATCCAGGATGTTGGATGCACGCCTCGCAACTACGAGGTGGGCCAAAAGATATCACCATATTGGAAGATGGTCTTATTTTTGCAAATGGCCGCCAATGTCAAGTCTGTTTTGACATTTGTGGACTAGACAGATGTAGAATACAAGTGAACAAGCCATGGAGCGATACACTCGCCAAGAACGCGGAATAATCGTGTCTATTTTTTTGCGTAAAAATTCGTCTGTATTGTTGGAGCAGTGCGAATTCCGTCGCCGATTCCCCTGCCGTCCGACACCGACTGCGCAAACACTCCGCTGCTTGGCCACCAACCTTGAAGAGAATGGGAATACACGAGACTGGCCCTGGAGCGCCCGTTGTGCAGAGAATATCGCCGCTGTTGCCGAGTATGTCGAGCTGTCAGCGGAAACATCGACCAGACGCCGTGCCTTGCAATTAGCTATCAGTCGGTCGTCCCTAAGGCGAATTTTGGTCAAAGTCTTGCGCATGTTCCCGTACAAAGTCCAGTCCGTGCATCAGCTGCTGCCTGTCGACCGCCAAACGCGTTTAACCTACGCCCAAGCCATCCTCAATCTCGAGGATAAAGTGGACGATTTTTCGACCAAATTCATAATGAGCGATGAGGCTCACTTCACTTCAGCGGGTGCGTGAACAAGCAAAACTGTCGCTTCTGGGGCACCGAAAATCCACAAGTAATGCACGAGGAGCCATTATATCCGCTCAAAGTAACTGCATGGTGCGCTGTTCACGCTGGAGGAGTCATCGGGCCATATTTTTCTGAGAACGCCGCTGGTCAAACGACAACAGTGGATGGTGCGCACTATAGGGCCATGTTAACCGAGTTTTTTCTGCCGCAATTGGGCGAATTAGGACTGGAGGATACGTGGTTCGGCACACACTGCCGTTTCATTTAGAAAATAAATGTGAGCCAAACAACATCGGATGACTTCTTTTGGCCCACCTTGTATGAGCACAATGTCGATTTTTAAGGTGTTCGACCATCTGTAGATCACCAAGTTGCTATGTGGATTCGAAGTCGTAGGAACCTATTGCTGCAGAAAACAGTATTGTATGCAGCCGCTATGTCTGTAAGTCGGAACCCATTGTCTGCTGTCATTGCGGGGGGCTATGCTTTCCAGCTTACCCGTGAAGATGATTTCCTTCTCGATTTTTGCATTAAAGTCCCGTTGTATGATTTTAACATTTCGGACGACAAACTCCGTAGTTTTGAGCTGCAATAAATGTTGCTTCACCAATTCCCGGAAACAGTAGAAATTCGATCCTTCCTTTTCCATGATCAATATCATAAGTTGCGTTAGCTGTGCCTATTTTTGTATCGTTGCAAAACGCCTTCACATCCTTTCGCGACAAGGCCAGTTTTGTATATATATATATATATTGTAAATATTTATGCCATTAGCCACCTTTAACAAAGAGCCCCATCTGTTGGAGGTGATGCATAATATTCTAAGCACGTTCCATAATGTCTTCGATTAGTTGACGACAGCTACGAAAATCATCTCTCCGACCACATGTGCCAGCGGAATAAGCCAATCCGCCACGGTAAGTCTTACATAGTCAAAAGGATATGTAACCACCATCACCTCTCCTTATTTCCATCCATCCCTCCTTATTTCCATCCATCCCTCCTCATGCATTCATCAATAATCCCTTTGCTGAACTTTAAAATATCGCCGACATCCTCCCTCATAATAGTTAACATCTGCAGCTGTAGAGAAAATGTTCTCATTATCGGCACCACCGTAAATAACCCTTAAATTGCACTACTAGAACATAAAACCTTCCATTAAAATTTATTTCCTTGGGCGAAAATAATTGTGCCACCAGTAGCAACAAAAAAAGGACGACCCATAGCATACCTCCCACAACCGGAAGCAAAAGGATATGCCCATCGCCAATGCGAATGTGAGAAGTTGCAACTGGAATGCAATCATAAAACCCGGCACTATTACAATCTTCAGTGGGAAAAAAAGGAGAAGATAAAACAAAAACAACCCGCTTCCACAACTGTGTGTATATAAAGTTGACGGGAAAAAGTACTGCTAAAGGGTAACTAACTGCGTTTTCTTTCCCTACAAACACGCCATTCCATTCTCTCAGTGTGCGGGAGTTACATCTCGCAACGATGAACTTGTGCAGTAATTTAGGATTTTCGGACCAAAAAAAAGCTGAAAAACACCCATGGACTTCGTCCCGACTGACTCGCACTCTCTCGGTGGCAGTCAGAATTTTTACCTCAACGAAAGTGCTCAAGGATATTACAACTTCAAATGCTGGAACTTTACTGCGATGTTTTTTCCTTAGCAGGGATTTTATTTTCTCCATTTTGTTGCCGCTCGTATTTTGCTAGTTCGTCCTCATTTTCCGGCGTCCTGGACAAAGTTGCATCCTGGATTCTAGATGGTGTAAGCTTCAGCCAGCTTGACTTATATTCCATGGATGATGGATGTCAGTGGATAAAGAGATGAAAGGAGGCCACGTCAGAAGACCAAACAAACTTGTACCCTATGTAGGTATAGGCAGAGTTTCATTTTTTGGGGTTCGACTTTTATGTTTACCGTTTTTATGAGCTGGGGTACGTAATTTTTGTGAAGTAAGAGCACCGGGTTAAAGGACCATAACATTAAAGGCAATTAAGTGGAGGTATTTTTTTTTTGTCGTCATATTTTTTAGAACCTTCCTGCTTTGGTTTTGGACAAGTGTGTGTGTGTCAAAGACAAAGTGAAAATTCTGTGTCCTTTGTGGGTGTTTGCTTGTGTTTAACGTTATGAAATAATTTTTTTTTTCGTTGCTGTTTTGTAGCTAAGGAAAGTGGTGCAGAAAAAAAAATGCAAACAACAAGCTGTAATGTTGAAAGGATAGCTTAAGGATATTTTACTTTGGCAGACGTGTAGAGTGGAGTGGAGTAGAAGTGAAAGGATTCGCATAGTTGAAGGTTTGAGGTGTTTCGTGTTTTGATATTTAGAAAATAAAGCGGATTTTTGTGTTATCCTTTGCAGTCTATGCAGCATCACGAAAGGGAGAAGGAATCTGTTTTTTTTTTTTGTTTATGTGCAGTAAACAAAGTTGAATTGTTTACATTGTATTTTGATGGATCCTTTGCTCTTTGGTGTGCAAGGATTTTTGAGAATTTTTGTTCGTTGATTTTGTGATGCATTAGGTTTTACTTTTTGTAAAGTCTATCTTTTGAATTTCAACTCTTAGTGATGTCAAAAGCAATGTGTATGGATGTCATGTATCTTATGGTCACTGGTAATGTGCTTTAGTTGTTTTCAGTTCTTCTCACATTGTCCTTCACTGTTCTGTGCCATCGCAGTTTTAGATCGACCCTTTCTTTGTGATGTTCGAATGCAGCATTATATTCCATATAGTTTTGGAAATTTAAGATATTTAAAGATCAAGAACCTTGTTGTCATATTGGGATAATCATTCAGTTTTCAAGAATATTCTTAGAACCTTGCATTGACATTCACAAGCCTTTGCAGCTTTCTTTTTATACGGGTGTTAGGTACACCGCCCACATAACACCAGCAGTTAGACCTTTAAACGGAACAGTTGCAGCTTAGTTAAGTGAATGTCAAACAAATTCAAGCACGTGAGAGGTAAATGAAAAGTAATACTCCAGCTAAAAGAATCTCAAAGCCCAGGAAACTCATTCTCTAACTTTCAAAACGATAATCGTTGACGATAGTGATGCATACTTTCTGGGTTTTTGTAGGAAAACGCCCCAAAAACTTGTTCGTGGGCTAAAATAGTCTAAGGACGAAGTGTTCATAATAATTTTATTAAAGTTTTTGCATCTACTGTTTTTTTGACTATGTGAAAATTTCACCAAAAAAGTTTTTTTTTATTTTTACTAAAAACGCACCAAAAAGTGGGCGTGCGTATGGATGAAATATAGATATCTTGTTCAGAGACTTTTTCAAAATTCTTAACTGCCTCCAGTTGCGCACTCCATGTTGGTTAAGGTTGGTTTCTAAGGAGAGGTCTTCCCATACTGCGTCCGACGTCTGGCTGGGAATCGAAGACTCTGCGAGCTCCATTTGTTCTTCATGTCCTAGCCACCTTAAACGTCCAATCCGGATTTTTTTTTGACCAGGGGCATGTCGCTGTATAGCTCGTATTTTTTTTTTTTTTTTAAGTTCTGACCTGCCTAAGCAGTAATATACACATCGACCTAAAAGATCTATTGTGCTTGCCGTCAGATGCTTTTTAGGTTAGTAGCGCTTCTACTTTCCCTAATGTAGCTGATAATACTTTCAGCCGAAGATTTCCTCAATTCTTCGGGACTTAAGAATTCCCTGAAGAAAGATTCTCTTCTCATACCGTAAAGGGCCGGGCATTCACATATGATATGCTCGGCTGCTTAGTCTTCTTCTAGACATAGTCTGCACTCCGGTGACTCGACTAGACGCAATTTGTTTAGGTGATATCGCAGACCGTGATGACCAGTTAGGTAGCCTACTAAGTTTTTGATATCGTGCCTGCGAAGATTTAGTATCTTGTTGGCATCTGATTTGAAGGGCTGAATAGCTCTTTTGGCCTGTCTTAGGCCTGGGATGTTTCCCCAGTATGAAACACATCTGTTTTGTTCCCAGTTTTTTATGACTAGATTTATGGCTGATTTGGGGATTGCACAGAAGGGTTCAGGTCCAATGAAGGGGGTTTCCGAACCTTTTCTGGCTAGTTCATCAGCTTTTTCGTTACCTTCAACTCCCTTATGTCGGGGGACCCACCATAGTTTGGTTTTGTTCCTGGAACTGAGTGTTTGGAGGGAGTTGCAGCAGTGTAGTACAGCTCGTATAGTTCTTGGTTGAATCTTCCTCTCCACAGCCCGTCAACGCAAACGGGACCGAAGATTTTTCGAAGAATTTTTGTGCCTCTGGTGTTGGTTCGGGAGTTTTGCACAATCCTCTCAAGAATTCTTTGTTGGTATCGACTGTGTCGTGAGGTCGTTTCCGACCCTGATGGAGCAGCAAGAATTCTCCATCGTCATCCTACGTAAACGGACGAGTTTTGGCGGTATACCAGAACTAGACATTTGTCTCTATAAATGCTGTCGTATGCGGCTTTAAAATCGAGAAATAGGTGGTGGTTATCGATTTGGACTTCTTGGGTTTATCCCAGGATCTGCAGAAGTGTGAAGATTTGAACAGTTGTGGAGCTTCCGGGCCTAAAACCACACTGATAAGGGTCGATCCAGTTGTTGATCTTGTAGGCGATGTTTACGAGACTTATGCCTCTGTAGTTGGCGCAGTTCAGAGAGTCTGCTATTTTATGGATCGGGAAAACAATACAGAGGTTCCATTCTTCAGGAATACTTGCATCCGACCAAATTTGGCTTAAGAGTTGGCGGAAGTTGCTTATCAAGTCATCTCCGCCGGCTTTATAAAGCTCGGTGGGCCTTGTTTACCTTGCTAACCTCACTTCACCTTGGTCGAGTGGTTGGTAGTTTCGTCGCCAGTATTGAATGGTTCTTTCTGCCTGACAGCGGAATATTTTTCGTCATTGCCGTTTAATAGTCTGTAGAAGTGGGTCTTCCATATCCTCAGTATCGACTGTGTCTTAACTATGATATTTCATTGTTCATCTCGACAGGATTCTGTTCGAGCCTTGTATCCTTGGCTTTGACGCTTTACACTTTGGTAAAACTTGCAAACATAGTTCCTGGAGTGACATTTCTTTATATCCTCTTTTTTCTTCTTTCTGAAGAGCCGGTGCTCTTCCTTTCGTCTCTGCAGAAAGGCAGCTCTCGCCTTTACTTGTAGTTTCGCCTTGTAGGCCTCGTTCTTGTCTGCGAGCATCTGTTGACATTCCTCATCAAACCAAGGGTTTCTTGGTGGTAGGCGCAAGAAACCCAGCACATCAGTTGCGGCTGATTTAAACTTGATTGTTGGCCTTTGTTGCTATTGTTCTTCGGCATTCGATGTTGGTGGTACGGTGTTAATCGAGAGGTTAAAAAATAAGTGTTCCGCGAAGGCATTCGCGGTCTCCTTCAGGTAGCCCTATAAAAAAAGCTCGGAGCCGACAGATCAGGCGATCGCGGCGGCTATTCAAATTCATAATTTTTTTTGAGGTAATGCGATTTGGGATTTTTTTTGCGCAAGAAGTTCATTGTCTTACGAGCGGTATGAGCGGTAGCTCCGTCTTGCTGAAACCAAATCAGCTCAGCATTGTTGTCTGCTTGCATATGAAATGGGAAGTCCTGAAGCATTGTTCTGTGACGCTGGTAATCGCATAATTTTTAAAGAAATATGGCCCATACATCTCACGCGAGGTTATTTCACACGTTGATCGAGTTTTTTGCCCTAAAATCTGTTATTTTGTTTGTTCACAAACCCGCTGACTCGTCGATATTTAGGACAGTTCTGCAATACTTCATCCGTTCTTCTGGGTCACCGGGTTTGAGTTGTAGGTCCAATACATCTTGTAAGGGTATATAGGTTCAGATTTTTTCTCAAAATTTGGTGAATCGGGCTTCGCGATATGCCTAACTGTGATGTACGTCGTCGTGTCGATGCTTCAGGATCGGTTCAAACACTTTCCCTTACGACCTGGATATTTTCGATCGATCGTCCTGTTATTTCCAAAAAATAATTTAACAATTTATGTTCACTATGCAATCGTGTAGTGCTCCTCCCTCAATCTCCCAAGCCTTATGTCTGAAAATATCAGAAATATCTGTATATATAAAAGTTTTTAATTTGTACATGTGAAAGAGACTTTTGTACCACCCTGTATGTTGGATACGATCATACATATGATAGATATTACATATGAGGTGAAGAAGTTAGGTAGGCTTCTTGTTTTATCACTTTTTTTCACATTATGCCCATCAACCACCACCTGGAAATTTAGCTTGAATACATCTACAATTCCGTACCCATCTGTGACAAGATGCATTAGATGCTGGTGTACCTATCTGATGTGGACTGGTATCACTTCAAATCCAAGATTTTTGGATGTACTGTACTGTACTGTGTACCTGTAACTTTTTAACTTTCTCTTACAAAGAGAAAGATATTGTTTTCGTAAAAAATTTCGACCTCGAGATTTTGATTGATTCTAACATTACGATGATAGCGTAGCCTAAAAAAGTGGTTTTTGGAATTCCGTCCGTCGGTCCGTCTGTCTGTAATGGTCTCCCCAGCCTAAACGGCTAAACCGATTTTCTTCAAACTTCGTATCCAAGCTTGTTTTAGTCACAATTCTAGGCCATTTTTTTGTCTGCTTTTAGCCATGTTAATAACGGTACCTGCCATATAAAAATTACACATAACCTCAATTTTCTCGAAAATGGCTTTTACGATTTTGATTAAACTTTATACAAGGTGGCGCAAAAATAACCTTCCGATGTTGTTTGGCTGTAATTTAAAAAGAAATGAAAAACTGTGATTCTTCTTGTGGATTATTTTTATTTGGTCTTTTAATTTTTTTTACATCAAGTCGAGAATATGATGTCATGTTAATGGCCGCCGCCACAGTTGATTGTCATTTGAGCCCTTTTTATGGCATTTTCCATCACTTTGGCCAAAACTTCCGGCGATAGGTCCTCACATTCTTGACGGATACTGTCTTTAAGAGCTGCAAGAGTCTGAGGCTTGTTGACATAAACCCGCGACTTCAAAAAGCCCCACAAAAAGAAGTCTGGAGCGGTCAAATCAGGCGATCTTGCTTGCCAGTGCAAATCGCCAAAACGGGAGATTAGGCGCCCGGGAAATGCATCCTTCAGCATATCGGTTGTGGCACGTGCAGTGTGTGCCGTTGCACCGTCCTGTTGGAACCACATGTTTTCCAATCCCAATTCATCAAGTTGCGGCAAAACGAACTCGTTGATCATTGCTTTGTAGCCCTCACCATTCACAGTAACCGTTTGGCCTGCGACGTCTTCGAAGAAAAAGGTCCGATGACTCCTCCAGCGAAAACAGCACACCATATAGTGACTTTGAGCGGGTGTAATGGCTCTTCTTGGGTTACACTCGGATTTTCAGTGGCCCAGAAGCGTAAATTTTGCTTATTTACGTACCCGCTAAGATGGAATTGGGCCTCATCACTCATGATTATTTTTGATGAAAAATCATCTTCATCTTGGTGGTGATTAATGATGGCTTGAGCGTATGTTAGACGCGATTGGCGGTCAGCAGCTAACAGCTGATGCACCGTCTGGACTTTGTACGGAAACATCTTCAAATCTTGTACCAATATTCGCTGTAAAGACCGTCGACTGATACCCATTTGAGTGGCACGTCGTCTGGTCGATGTCGACGGCGCTTCCATGACATCTTCGGCTACAGCAGCAATATTCTCTGCAGAACGGCTACTCCGGGGTCTGCCACGCCTGGCAGCATCTCGTGTTGTGCCAGTCTCTTCGAGGCGAGCGGTTAAACGTCGCAGTGTTTCACCAGTAGGCGTTGGACGGCTAGGAAATCTGCGACGAAATTCACGTTGTGCCAAAGTCACCGACCGATTATTGCTCAAATAAATAGTCACCAATATTCCGCGTTCTGGAGCAGTGTAGCGTAACATTGTTTATTAACGTGTATTTCGCATGTGTTTACTACACAAATGTCAAAACAGAACTGACATTAGGGGCCAATCGCAAAATTTATAGCATTTTCTGATAGGAGGATTACTTTTGCGCCACCTTGTAGGTATCTAATAGGGACTATTAATTGACTTAGGCTCCTGATAGTCATGGAGATTGATCTGTGATATCGAGTCATGGTCAATTAGGGTGGGTTAGCCTGATGTAGAGTATGCTTCCATCTCTCTATATAGCATCAAAACAGCTGATGCGATCTCTTTTTTTTTCTCTTTGCAGTAACTCACTTCGTTTCTAATTAGTTTTCCGCTTACTTTATGCCACTTTCGGCACTAAGTTCGATCTCTCTTTTTTGAAATAAACCATTTGTTTACAAACTCAACCAAAACAATAGTTCACTCAATATCATTAATTCACTCGCAATTAGCGAGCAAGGTACGAGCGGGAAAAGTAAAAACGTATGCATCATTTTATGGCACGATTTTATTTGTATGAGGTTTTATTAGTAGCAAGATCTCCCCCATACCGTCGAGCAGTTGCCGTGCAACGACAAGCGTGCCACCGCTACTATAGGATAATTAAACACCTATCCATCCTAATCTTACATGGTCTCGTCGCTAGTGATGATATATTTTGCTAGAATATTGGTCAACTTGCAACTGTTTAAGAGCCCAATTAGCGAAAAACAAGACGCTGACAATGGTGCTTACATTTCAAGCTAAACTGGAATTTCAACAGACTCAAGCCCGTTTGCAGAAAGCCTATTTTTTTTTAAACAACAAGAAAAAGACTACTTCCATACTTTTATATTCGTCTTAGTGATTCATTTTAGTATTTGTATTCCCACAAAAGTTATTCTGCTCAAAATTAAGACTAAATTAAACTATATATGTTGGTTATACTGAAGTTATGTCAGAAAAAAAAACTTTTAATACACCTTCCCAGAACTATTTATTTTAACAACCGACCTATTTTCCTTTCAAAAAAAAAAAGAAGTTGATAATAAAAGAAAAGTACAAAAGTCACGAAAAGCTATTATGAATTTAGAATTCATGTTTTGAACAAAAAGAAGACGCAAAAAAATTACAAAAGATAAAACACCCACATGTGAACCACAAAACGGGAACAAAAAGGATGCACTTCTGCATATGCTGGAAAGTTTTCTACTTTTGCGAGAGTTCTGTCTGTTCCGTGGAGTCTTCCATACACATCGAAACACCCAATTCCCTACCTTCGCTTTCATTTGAATTTCGAAAGGCCACTGCGAAACGTAACCACCAGCCTAGGCTACATCCTTCTGTTCTCGCATTCATATGCAAAAGAAACTTTTCCCCTAACGCTTATGGTCCTTTATGTCACACGTCGTGTTCGTATATTCGTATTCGAAAGACAAATATTAGAATTGCACGGATAATGTAGAAAGATTAGCGAAGCGGAAAGAATTCCAAACGATAAACAAATAATATAAGCACGGGAGTAAAAAAAAAAATTGTACATATACATACGAGTACATATAACAGACACATCCTTTTTGATGTTCATTTTCCAGGTGAAACATCATCTTTCGTGTGCAAAAACAAGTAGGTACAATCAAATTCAAATAGCACCCTACATGATGGTGGTGGAGTTGTTATAATTTTTGTTTTTATTTTCTTTTGCCAGGTCCTTGTAATATTCTATGCTGAAAAAAGGTTACCTCAAGGAGTTGTGTGTATACAGGTTTTGCTGAAACGTGCCTAAGCCATTGTCATAAGGACATTACAACCGCAAATCCTTTAGATGTATCTTTCGTACGATTAAACGCTATAGTCGTATACCATGATGATGTTGAAGTTGCTGTTCGCCATTACTGGGTTACAGTATTGTGCAAAAAATGCGCCCACTGCGTTAATATCAATATTTAGGAGTTTTATTTTTGGAACTAAAAATTAATAAAAACAAAAAAATGGAAGCCATTAAGCGCCAAGGAAGGGCTTAAGATATGGCTTCCATAGTCATTTGCTTGAAATTAAGGGACCAAAGTTATATGCGAATTTGTGAATCATGTGTTTTTAGGAATAAATTCATGAGATGCCAGACGTTATAATTGGGGCATTAAAAAAAAACCTTAAGGTGTCCTTAACTTCGGGATTAGAACCAGGAACCCCTCGAAATGTGGCTGCAGTGTCGTGGTGGTTAATGTGTTGGACGGGGAAGCCGTCTTCGATGACAATCTTTTCCTAATCGAAAATCATCAGGAGTAAGTGGTGGGAGATGTGTATAGGGTGAATGAAATTAATCGCCCGAATCGCGTAATATAGAAAACAATGCCCTGTTTCATCATTTCTATCTCCGATATGTTATTACGCAATGGAGGTTTCACCCGGTTTAGTGACGAAAACTTGGCAAACGTCATTGTCGCCGAGTGAAATGGGTCTAGTCACCTGTTAATCTCGAAGGTGGAACTCCAGATCGTCTTCGATTAAAAAAAAAAAAGAAGACAGCAGGAGTCGATGATCTATCCAAAATTGTATTGCGACATTAACCGCCTGAAGCTGTGGACATTTACGGCACGCTGTTCAACGCCCTGAATAATGCATATTATCCAGTGCGGTGGAAGACGCCGCGCAGGTGGTTAACCTTCTCCGAAATAGGGAAAGGACAACTCTAATTCCGCGAATTTCCTATCGATAAGTCTCCTACCTAGTATCAGTAAGGTATTTTAAAAGATTCTCACTCGACCTCTGTAAAAGTGGACAAAGGACAATAACATTATACCAGAGACCCAGTTTCCTTTCAAGGCGGGACATGACATAGTTCATGGCGCCCCCAAACTGTTCTCTGATATACAAAGCAAATGCCAAAATGCAGTGCACAGTTGCATGTCTGGTTGATTTAGAGAAAGCGTTAGACACCGTATTGTTATGACCTCTGTCTTATGCTGACCAAGACTTGGGATAAGTATATAACTGCCATATATCCTACCATAGAATTTTTCATTAAAAGTGGTCTTCAACAGGGAGCGGTAAGCTTGCCGTTTTTTTGAGTCGTACTCAGATAATTGCTTATGAGGACAGGGCACCATTCGAACACTTTTGGAGCGGGACTTCAACAAAATGAAGAGATATGGTGATGGCTGGATGTTGAAAATAAAGTTTTAGAAATCTGAAACTTTTCTAATTGGACAACTTTATATAGGGCCTTAAGGAATACAAGAAAGAACATGCGCAATCTGGTGATTGTGGGACCAAACGGACAGCCACTGGCGAGTAAAAGTGTAGTATAGTACATTGGCATCTGGGTGGATCAGTTTCTGTATTTCAAGAGCACTTGACGATTATTTTCTAGCACTCGTCCTGACAGCAGGGTGAAGTTGATTTGCTACATAGCCCTTATCAGACTGATGATTGCCTTTGGGTGCCCGGTGTGGTTCAAAGTTGTCCCATCTCAAGAAGCTGCCTTGGAATACACAGAACACCAGAGTACACAAATCATTGTTCCAACCAGATCCTATACAACGGGGCCAACATAAACAGAATAGACAATTTTCTGGTAGGACTCATTCGGGGTCACATGGCAAGAATAATAACCTCGAGTAATAGTCTCATCTTTGGGCTTTCTACCACAAGGATCAATATTTTGAGAGCGCGTGATTAAGCGGCCGCCTAAAGCTTTCCCATATTGGATAGACGAGCGCTGATAAAGTTTTTTTCACTGCTCTACGAGAATGTGTCAGGAACTAATAGGATCGTAAGAAGGCACAAAAAGTGGTTTTTTACGAACGTGGCAACTCAAGACCTGAGCGTCAATTATAAAGGGTACACCTTGATTATAAATAGTGTTTATGCCCAATCCCATAGGGGTATATTAGTTTTGATACATAGTTTGTAACATAGAGAAATAATTTAAGTAGATATACTTCAAAGTATATGGATTGATTCAGAATTGCTAGCTGAGTCCATTGAGCCATATGTGTCTGTCCGTCCGTCCGTGTGTAAGTCTGTAGTTCGCTTGTTTTTAGGCCTTAAATTTTGAGCTTAGATAATGAAATTTGGTACATGCGTCGTGTACTTGCTGTTTGAATAAGTGTCAACAATTTTTAAAATCCACTCATTGCCAGGAAAACTTTTCAGAAAAACGATATTTTTGAACAAACGGTTGGGATATTTAGACAATCGCAATATCTATATTTCGTCCATATAATGTTTGAGTCAATCTTTGGGGGCGTTTTAAGCAAAAAAAAAAAGTTTTTCGGTCAAATTTTAAAATATTCGAAAAAAAACTTTGAATGCAAAATCATTTTTGGGGTCGTCTGCTTACAATAAACATTTTTATTCCCTGTCATGTTGAAAAAAAAACAACGTTGTTTTGAGCTTGCAAATTGTGCGAAATTGTTTGAAATCGATATTTTAATTTTTAATTATAGTTTTCGCAGATCAAGATTCAAGGAACACATTTACAACTTCATGTAAATGTTGTCCGCGGCCCGTTTCAAATGGTTCATTCGGAAGGTCCAATTTTGCGTCACTCTTTCGATCATTACGGCCTGTATTCCACGAATTACGCGTGTTATGTTATCCCTGTAAGGCTTCAATCGCGTTCGACTTGTCCACATAGACTAACATATAACTTATAAGCCCACAAGAAATAATCAAGAGTCGTTAAATCGCATGATCTTAGTGGCCAACTCACAGGGCCATTTCGAGAGATAAATTCATCCTTCAACATTTCCAATGTTTTAGGACCTGTGTGGCATGTCGCACCTTCTTGATGAAACCACATGTCAACCAAGTTCAACTCAGCCAACTAGGGCAAAAAAGTCGCGTATCATATCGTTTGCCGTCGACGGAACGTTTCTTCCACCACATGCCACCAGCCCATAAACCACACCAAACTATCATTTTTTCAGGATGCTTCGGGAATTCTTGTATGGCATGTGGCTATTCATCACTCCAAATGCAACAGTTTTTTAATCTCCGTATCCGTTGAGCCAGAAATGAGACTCATCGCTGAACACATTTTTTCGATAAAACAGCGGATTTGCACATTTTTCACAGAGCACGAATTTTAGTAATAAATTTCAATGATTTGCAATCGTTGCTCGTTTGTAAGTCTTTTTTTTTTGTTCTTTAAATTCATTTTTATTTTTAAATCCACTTAGAACTAACTTACGTGCTAGACAAAAATTAATGAAAAACTAGCCTACTTATCTACTAACTTAACTAACAAACTGGTCCTCTGCGGGCACCCTAAATTAAATAATAACAACTTAAAAAGTAATGCCTTTCGGCCTATAATCTAATTTAATAATTTTATTTTACTAAATATATCTTTTTGTTTACCAAGAAACATTTTTTAAAAAAAACTTGGTTTCGTATATTTTTTTTATTTTTATTCAAACTTACTTAGTAACTAAAACTACTTATGAACTAACTAAAACTACTTACAAACTAATTAAAACTACCTGAAAATAACTTAAAAACTAGAACAGCCTCAGCAAGCATTTTTGTATTTTTTTTTTTGTGCCACCCTGACCTCATGTAAACCTTTAAGTAATAAGTCGGCCATACAATTTATAAGTTAACTAACTCTAACTCAACTAATTTTGTAGCCACCACAACAGGTTTTCCTGTTGCCATCTACTCCGACGGTCCCAATCGGACACACTCCTGCTGAACCGCAGGCGCTCTACTCCGCCCTGAGCGGCTACGTCTCGGTCGTAAAGGAGCCGATTATCCACAGTTCGTCGGAAGACGAAGATTAAGAATAGCGGAACCGCCGATCTGTCCTGTATCGTTTGTAAGTCTTTCCATGAATAAATGGCAGAGTATACTGAAAACTTTTCACTTAGACAGATGACGTTTACTAACCAGTGCTGAAAAACTTAACTCTAAATAAATCACCCGTAATAAGCAGCTATAGTCAGAGATAAAATTTCAATTCCATTATATGTTTTTCTCCATTGAAGTTGTTCAAAGACAGCCTAAAGGGCTGCTCAGAATGCATATCTGTAGCTTGTATCTTGCATCGACCTCTATTCAACTTCAAGCCACAGATTCACAAAGATACACATTGTCTAAGCGCTTACGGGTTACCTTGTTTTTAAGTTTTTACTCAGCTACAAGCATCAGCTACAGATGCGCATTCTTGGTGGCCCTTAAAACCCGGAACACGGCCAATGATTGTTCTGATTGTTCTGACGTTTGATGTCTCAAAAGTTCTGTTCGCTTCGAGTTTTCATTCCTGAATTATTAGTTCTGTTGATTTTAGTGATCTCCGACTGATTTTTCGATTGAATTATAAATTAAGACAAGCTGCCAAGTATAGATAAGTGAAAATAAAATTCCAGACAGATTATTAAAATTATACCGCAAGTTCCCCGCAGAGGCAAAAAAGAGTACATGTCCGGGAAAACTCGGACGGATGACAAGGCTACCTGTATTGCCAATAGTTGTACTGTTCATGTCGAATGATTTTGTTTTGAACAAGATACGAGAGGTTCTACGAGAGAGGCATAATGAAATTACCTACAAAATTTGGACTCGGCAAATTATATTTGGCTGACAAGTTGGTCAGACAGAGAATTTATTTTTATATATTCACATTATGTACATACAATTTATTCAATTAAAATTAAATATGACTTTCTCTCTTCCGCACGAAGATCTTTGAGTTGTGGCACCCCACAACGAGGTGTTTTGTCTCCTCCTCTCTGGAATCTGGTGGTCAATGAGCTACTAGTTAAACTAGAAAGTGAAGGCTGCAAGTTGATTGCCAAAACCCAATGGCATCAGTCTCAAGTTTGTTGAATCAGCCAAGTACCTGGGTCTGGTCCTGGACAAGAAACTGAACTGGAAAGCCAACATCCTAGAACGCGTTAAAAAAGCCACCGTAGCCCTATACTCATGAAAAAAGGCTATCGAGAAAAAATGGGGTATGCAACCACATATCACATTCTGGCTTTACGTGTCTATAGTTAGACCCATACTTCTGTATGGTGTGCTGGTCTGGTGGACTGCTCTTGAAACAGCCACAAACAGCAACATTCTGGGGAAAGTTCAAAGATCCGCCTGTTTCTGCATAAGTGGAGCTCTAAGAACCACCTCAGCCGCAGCTCTAGATGCTATTGTACATAAAGTGCCTTTAGACATTCGGCAAACGGACCGCAGCTTGTACAGCTGTGCGACTAAGAGCCTCGTCACAATGGATACCCAGTCAGGGTTTACACACAAAGATATTAAATCATCTAAACATTACGGAAAACACCGACCGCATCACTACCCAATTCAGCTTCGATCGTAACTTCCAGTCAACAATTCCCAGCCGACTTGATTGGGAACAAGACTCGGTTGGATTGGACAACTCGATTCACATCTACACAGATGGGTCTAAAACTGAAGCTGGGGTAGGTGGAGGTGTCTTCTCCGAGATGCTCAACCTGAGCATATCCTTTCGCCTTCCCAATCATTGTAGCGTTTTCCAGGCGGAAATCATGGCAGCCAAAGACGCCCTGTCCTGGCTGAGGTGTAATGTAATATCCGCGATATCAATATCAATTCTTCAGTGACAGCCAAGCGGCAATCAAATCCTTGAGATCTACCGCATTCACTTCAAAATCAGCCCACGAATGCCGACTGTCTCTTAACGAGATGGCAGAGCTATTTACCATTCACCTTTTTTGGGTACCGGGGCACAGTGATATCCCAGGGAATTGTAGGGCGGACGGGCTTGCCAGAAGGGCTACCATATGTAGAAACGTTAGGCATGCCCCTCGCTACTTGCAAATCAACACTTAAACTAGATGCGATCAAAAAACCTAATTGCAGATGGACAAACGGCTCAACGTGTTTAATATCCAGGCAAATCTGGCCCATATATAGACAGAAACGCTCCCTCAGTTTAATAATGCTGAACAGATCCACCATCAGCACCATCATTGGTGTCCTTACAAGACACTACCCCATAGGCCTACATGCTAAAAGACTTGGCCTTTAAAGCAACGACTGCTGCAGAAGCTGCATGGACGAGGAGGAGGAGGAAAGTATCACTCATCTTCTTTGTTCATTTCCAGCGATCTCCAACAGAAGAAGACTCCACCTGGGAGACTACTTCTTCGACAACCTAGGTGACCTGTTTAACATTGACATCAGGAACCTCCGTTGTTTTATTTGCAGCTCGGATTGGTTCAACTAGGCATATGACTCATAGGAAAATATGACTTTTATTAGTTCTTAAATATGCTCCAACTAAACAAAATTTTAGCCAGATCATAAAAAAAAAATATTTTCTCCAAAACCCATTCAAAATATTTCCAGAAAAACAACGTTTGCTAGTTAAAAATAAATTTCAGTCTTCAAAAACGTCGATCAACTTTTAACCCCTACTGTACAATATATGCGTGTGTGTGTTGGCATAAAAAATAATGTTTACTTTATTGCTGAACTTTATTGAAAGCAATTTTAATGCAAGTAGAATACCTGCCGAACTGGTAAAGTGCTTTTTTCACACTGCTAACCCTAAATAACCTTCGAAATATCGAAAAATATCATATCCCGTTAGCCTGTGACTACTTCTGCCTAATCCTCTTCCACTGTTGCACGCATATCCCCGCAGCATCTCCATTATTTTGGCCAACATACGTGCCGTGAGTATTTAACGAGCACAAGATGCATGCTGCTTACCCTACATATCCCTACACAAACAAAAAAGGGATTCCCCTCCTTGTAGTGGTGCAAATTTTCATTTTTATTGTTCGATTTAATGGCATGTGGCAACGGTGTACAGATAAATAGACGAAGGATATTACCAAAATTGTTACGAGTATTTCGTTACATTTCTGTTTGCACGTCTTCCTTGTTGCTCCTACAGATTGAGGATCATAAATGTAAAATTGGAAAACATTGCCATAGGCAAGCCCCTACAATGAGTGCGCGCTCTTTAGTGGCCTAACTTCCCAGGACTTAGCTTTTATAAGCGACAGCAATTCGTAAAGCGATTATCAACACTTGCGAATGGGTTTCATCTGGAGGCGGTGAAAAATTGCCGCATTCCACTCCCACAGAAGATAAGCAAATTTTATAGAGTGTTGCCAGGTGATGCGGCACTGAGCTTTGATTACTTTTTTCCAAAAAAAAAAAACTTTTTATTAGGTAATTTTGCGGAGATAGCTTTGGCTGGCAAGGACTTGTATTAGAAGAGCACAAATTGAATTTCCACTTAATTTGGTATGAAATAGATCGTAGCGTGGGTGTAGTCGTAAATTATTGGATGAGGGTGTGGGATTTTGAAAACGTTGATGGTTTTCAACCTGGTAAAGGGTTCTATGTCACCTGGAGCGTTCACTAAAATGCAGGTGAGTTGAGTGAGTTGATTGAAGTCAAAATAAGCCGGGAAAATTGATTTTAGGAAGGTGTTTGTTCTTTGTTAGTGTTGTGTAAATATGTGATTTACAAAAGCCAATGAGAGTTAGGGGGATGTGTCCTTTCCTGGAAGTAACTTATGAATTTCTTAGGTACAGACAATGTGGAGGTTCAATATAGGAGCTTGGCAGTTTACTTTGTCCAGTTAACAATTTTCAGAAGATGTTTTTCGATATTGGGGCAGGTTGTCAGTTAACAATTTCCAGGCTAAGTCAGGACTGTGAAAAGAAATGGGGTTAGATTAACAGAAAAAGAACATATCTTCGGTGAAGAAGGTTTAGGATCTGATGTAACCTAGGTTTCCTCGAATTCGAATCCACTACTCAACGAAGACAGTTGCACTATCAACTTAATCGACAATATCCATAAAAGATGCGAGAATTGTATTCCTTCACCTTTTACCGCGATGTACATTTATGGATTTACACAAGGCTATAGCGTGCACCTCCAAAATTGTGCCGTTCCATGTAGCAAGAAGCGGTGACCGAAGGAGATGTACTGCAGAACTAGTATAAGAAACAATGCCTAGGAAGTAGATACAATAATTGTCTAAAAAAATGGATATGCAGACACTACGAGATAGCAAATATAGATTGCCACCGACAACAATTCAAAAGGATTTTAGCCATATTTTTGGGGAGGATGAGGTGGGTCCATCGGTATAAATATGTATACCCCATCCCATAGGGGTCTATTAGTTTTGATACATAGTTTGTTTGTTTTACGGCCTTATATTTGGAGCATTTGCATAATTTGGCCTGGATGGATTAAATTTGAAGGTCTAAGAAATGTTGCCAGCGACCACAAAATACATGGATTCGAGTATTAAAGCTCTCATTGTTAGAAGACAACAAGCAAAAACCAATTTACATCACAATTCCGTCGAAGAAAGTCAAGAATAGCATCTACGTGATACGCGATTTTAGAACACTTACTTACTTACTTAAGTGGCGCTACAGTCCGGGATGAACCTGGGCCTCAACCAACATGCCTCTCCAATTAGCCCGGTAATTAGCTAACTGCCTCCAGTTGCGCACTCCAAGTTGGTTGAGGTCGGTTTCTACTTGTGCGCGCCACTTAAGGCGAGGTCTTCCTCTACTGCGTCCGACGTCTGGCTGGGAATCGAAGACTCTGCGAGCCGGAGTATTGGTGTCCATTCTTTCTACATGTCCTAGCCATCTTAAACGTCCAATGAGTAGTTTTTTGACTAGGGGTATGTCGCTGTACAGCTCGTATAGTTCGTGGTTGAATCTCCGTCTCCATAGCCCGTCAACGCAAACCGGACCGAAGATTTTTCAAAGAATTTTTCTCTCGAATCGAACAAGGATTTCCTCATCCGCTTTTGATACCGTCCATGCTTCAGCGCCATAGAGCAGGACTGGGATGATCAGGGTTCTATATAGGATCTCCTTAGTAGTTCGAGTGAGGGCTCTACTACTAAATTGCCTTCTTAGCCCGAAGAAACAGCGATTGGCAAGAGTAATTCTTCATTTGATTTCTGACGAGATGTTGTTGTCAGAGTTAATAGCGGAGCCGAGGTATTTCGTGTTGACAGCATATACTTAGTCTTACCCTCATTTACTGCTAAACCCATTTTCGCCGCTTCCTTCTCTATACTAGCAAACGTGGCTATGACATCACGTTGAGTCCTACCAATGATGTCAATATCGTCAGCGTATACTAGTAGTTGCACCGACTTTTGGAAAATTGTGCCTCTGGTGTTGGCTTTGGAGTTTTGCACAATTCTCTCAAGAATCAGATTAAAGAAATCACATGACAGCGCATCGCCTTGTCTAAATCCTTTTTTGGTATCGAATGTGTCGGTGAGGTCGTTTCCGACCCTGATGGAGCAGCGAGAATTCTCCATCGTCATCCTACAAAAATGGACGACTTTGGGCGGCATACCAAAACTAGACATGGCTCTGCATAGTTCGTCTCCATAAATGCTGCAGTATGCGGTTTTGAAATCGATAACTAGGTGGTGGGTATCGATTTGGACTTCTTGGGTTTTTCCAGGATCTGCCGAAGTGTGAACCACATTGATAAGGGCCGATCAGGTTGTTGGTAAACGGTTTCAGGTGTTCACATATTACGGCAGATAGGATCTTGAAGGCGATGTTGAGGAGACTTATGCCTCTGTAGTTGGCGCAGTTCAGAGGGTCTCCTTTTTTTTGTGGATCGGGCAAACGATGCTGAGGTTCCATTCTTCAGGCATGCTTTCATCCGACCAGATTTAGCTTATGAGTTGTTACTTCCCAAGTCATCTCCGCCAGCTTTATAAAGCTCAGGGGGAAGGCCGACATTTCCCGCGACCTTATTCAGCTTGAGTTTAGATATTGCTATCCTCACTTGACTTAGGTCGGGTGGTTGGCAGTTTTCGCTTCCGATGCCAATATGAATTGCTTCGTTCTGCCTGAAAGCGAAATGTTGTTCGTCATCGCCGTCTAACAGTCTGCAGAAGTGGTTCTCCATGCCCTCAGCATCGACTGTGTCTCAACTACAATATTTCCTTGTTCATCTCGATAGGATTCTGTTCGAGCCTTGAATCCTTGGCTTTGACATTTTACACTTTGGTAAAACTTGCGAACATCGTTCCTGGAGTGGCACCTCTATATATCCTCGATCGCGCGCTTTTCCTGCTCTTTTTTTTTCTTTCTGAAAAAACAATGTTCTTCCCTTCTTTTTTGCCTATAGAGCTCAATGGCAGCTCTCGTCGTCACCTGCAGCTTAGCCTTGTAGGCCTCGTTCTTCGCTGTAAGCATCTGTCGGCATTCCTCTTCAAACCAGGGTTTACTTGCTGGTGGCCGTGAGAAGCCTAGCAAATCAGTTGCGGCTGATCTAATGGCTTGTTGCCATTGTTCTTCGACATTAGATGCTGGTGGTATGGTGTGAATCGAGAGGTTAAGTGATACGCGTTGCGGTCTCTTGCGATTGCAGTCTTTCGACATTAAATTTTTTTACAGTTTTTCTGGTTTGTTGTGGCGTGGTGGATATCCGCATCCTTAACATGGTTATCATAACGGATATAAAATACAAGAAGCTTTGAAAGCTATTTCTACCCTATTGCACCGCACCTTTTAAAATAAATGTTATCAAAAAGTATGCGGGGCTAAAATATAGGGGGATATATAGGGGGATAAAATATAGAAAATGACATTTTCACCACATCTTGATCAGACAATTTATCCAAATCTTTTAAAGTTCGACAAAAACAACGTTTTCTATTGCATATGCGACAGGATAGTGTACACAAATAGTTTTTATAGAAAAAGGCCCTCAAATAGTGCACGTGGATTAAAATCATTTATAGACGAAATGTTTATATTACCCAACCAATGATTTTTCATCGAAAGATTTTTTTGAATATTATAAAATTTTACCAAACAAAGTTTTTTACTGAAATGGCTCCTAAAAAATGAGCGTAGCAAAAAACTTGAGACGGCATTTAGATATTGAGATTGTCTAATATGCTGTTCAGATATATCTAAAATTCCTTACTCCACTCCTACGTTTATCCTAAAAGGGGAGTGGCAGTGGTCGGATTTAAAAATTGTTTACATTTATTCTGCTTCGTCGGATAGAGGGTCTATATACCAAATTTTTAACACTCTACCTTAAAATGTATGGCCCAAAAATCGGTGACACAAAGACGGACGGAGGGACGGACAGACATGGCTATATCGACTCATCTAGCGATACTGAGTCGATCCATATGACCATATACTTAAGGTATATTGATCGAAATTAATTCTCTATGTTGCAAACTAATATCCCCTATGAGATAAGGTATAAAAATGATGCATAGCATAGCAGGTCTTTGCCATCGACAGTGTTTTCGAGGTATTCCTTGATTCCCTCCAATATATTTTTAGCTACTACCTTAGCCACCGAAGGTAACACGCAGCTTCAGTTTTCGCAACGCATAACATTGACCTTTTTTAGGAAGTTTGACGATCATTCCTTCTTTTATTCATCCAGAAAGCTTACGGCTTCCCATAGCTTTAGTAAAAATTTTGCAAATTAAATTTTATTAGCATGGGACTCAATTGAATGGAACTCTTCAGTAAAATACTTAGGAATTCATCTCGATTCAAAGCTATTGTTTAATCAACATGTGTGCGAAACGCTGAAAAAAATAAATATAAGTACAAAACTTTTATATCCCTTTATAAACAGGAAGTCATTGTTATCAACTGAAAACAAATTGATATTACATAAAGTCATATTTCAAGCAATAATTCTGTATGGATGCCAGGTTTGGGCTGATTGCGCCAAGTGCCATATTGCGAAGTTACAGATAGCACAAAATAAACTTTTAAAAATGATGCTTAATCTTCCATGGTATTTCTCTACAAGAGTTTTACATAAAAGAGCGAATGTTGAACTGATTTCTGAAAGAATAAACACTCTTATGGCAAAATTTAAGGCCCGATGCGGTCACTCTGATAACACTTTAGTGAAAAATCTTTTTTCCTAGTCGTAATTCTTGCAATATCTCTAAGCTCTTTCAATCTAGTTATATGTATAAGAAATTACTTGTATATTTATTTGTTATTTGCTTATTTATTTATTTATTTATTTATTTATTTATTTATTTATTTATTTATTTATTTATTTATTTATTTATTTATTTATTTATTTATTTATTTATTTATTTATTTATTTATTTATTTATTTATTTATTTATTTATTTATTTATTTATTTATTTATTTATTTATTTATTTATTTATTTATTTATTTATTTATTTATTTATTTATTTATTTATTTATTTATTTGTTATATATTTATTTGTTATATATATATTTATTACATATATATTTGTTTATTTATTTTTTGTTAATTTATTTATTTGTTATATATTTATTTATTTATTTACTTATCTATTTATTTATTTTTTTATCTATTAATTTTTATTGATTTATTTATTAATATATTTATTTATTTATTTTTTTATTATTATTTATTTTACATATTTATTAATTCATTTATTTATTCATTAATTTTTTTTTTGCTGTTTAAATGAGGTTTTTTCTTTAATTTTTTTTTTCCTCAAATTATGTTTATTTAATTTATTTTCTTTACCACAAATATTAAACAATTTCAGTAGAAAGATGCGATTAGGTATCAAATCTCTGTATAAGGTAATGTGCGGTAACTCAGACCATGTAAACTTACAAAATTATCTGAATAAAAATATATCTATCTATCTATCTAGCATGGGACTTTTCAATGTTGATGCAGGTGAATTTGTATATGGTGGGTCAAAAGAAGTCATCCGATGTTGTTTGGTCCTTTATAATATCGGTTGTGGCTAGCGCAGTGTGTGGTGTTGCTCCGTCCTGTTGAAACCACATGTCTTCCAATCCTAATTCGTCCAATTGCGGCATAAAAAACTCGGTTAACATGGCCCTATAGTGCGCACTGTCCACTGCTGTCGTTTGACCAGTGGCGTTCTCGAAAAAAAATAGGCCGATGACTACTCCAGCGTGAACATTACTCCCGGAATTTCGATGCCCTAGAAGCGATAGTTTTGCTTGTTCACGTACCCGCTGAGTTGGAAATGAGCCTCATCGCTCATTATGATTTTGGTCGAAAAATCGTCCACTTCGTCCTCGAGATTGAGGATGGCTTGGGCGTAGGTTACACTCGTTTGGCGGTCGACAGGCAGCAGCTGATGCACGGACTGGACTTTGAACGGGACATGAACATGCGCAAGTCTTTGACCTTAGGGACGACCGGCTGATGGCTAATTTCGAGGCACGGCGTCTGGTTGATGTTTTCGGCGACAGCTCGACATCCTCGGCAATTGCGGCGATATTCTCCGCGCAACGTGCGCTCCGGAGCCGGCTACTCTTGGCAACGTCTCGTATGGTCTCATTCTCTTCAAGGTTGGTGGCCAAACGGCGCAGAGTTTGCGCATTCGGTGTCGGACAACCGGGGAATCGGCGACTGAATTTGCGCTGCGCCAACACTACAGACGAATTGTTACGCAAACAAATAGACACGATTATTCCGCGTTCTTGGGGAGTGTATCTCCATAGCTTGTTCACTTGTATTCTACATATGTCTAGTCCACAAATGTCAAAACAGATTTCACATTGGAGGCCATTTGCAAAAATAATAGCATCTTTCAGTAGCGTGATCTCTTTTGGCCCACCTTGTATATGAAGTACAACTTTCAATAACATTGAAAATTTCAAAAATTGTACATGCTATTGCAAAGGAACCTTCAGTAGCATTGAAATTCTCATTGCTAGTGCAAAGGAACTTTCATAAGCATCAACATTTTCAATGCTAGTTTAAATTCAATGTCAGTGCTTAAGTACACAGGTCAACTAACCTACTATTGGTGTATTCGGAAGAGTCCTCTCTTGTAACAAGGCCTGACCGATCCATGCTTCACCTGCGCGATGCACATCCATGGCTGGGAGATCCCTAATATGAAATAATCAAGGATACTCGGTTAGTGTACATAAGCAAAAGACTTTAAAATTTAATTATTTTAATAAACCTGATCCTTAGTCTTTACTTTTAAATTTCTACGACAAATGTTTTCCATATTTCCACGATTCCACCAACCTTTTTTACAACATCATGTACACCACGGAAAATCGTTAATTGGGTTTAAAAGACTCGCCGCCGCAGAGTCTTTAGTGCTCAGACATCACAAAGAACTTCAAAAACACCCGTAGATATGGAATAAAATATCCTTTCCTTGTGCCTCCCTTTTGAAAACTCCTTCAAACTAATATCAGACCATCATTGAAGGATATAGACGCGTACATAATTTATGCCTGCCATCTCCAACACAGCATAAGACAGAAGAAAATCAAACGACAATACCATCCGACTTGAGTGGAAGCGAAGGATGTGAATACAATTCTCAGGACAGGACTTTGACAAATTTTCCAAAATAATTCAGCGAGTTAATTAAAGCACAACTGGCTGGAGTGCTCTGGAATAACAGGACGCGGGTGTACAGTACCAGGGATAGTTCTCACAAGGCGTTCCGTTGGTGTAATAAACTTGGTCCTAATTAATTCTTCAGCTCTCTCATTGTGTGCGTCTCCTAAACATCATGAACCGATGCTATGTGTTCCAATTTGATTTGAATGTCCGTGCGCGCTAGTAAATTCGGTTGTGCATCCACAAAAGCTTTGGTGGAAAATTAAATTTGTGATGTCGCTTTGGTAACTTTGAGTGTCCTTTAATGAGACCGAGTTGCCTCCATCCTATGTTGGCAACAGTTTGATATCCTGGTGAATTGTTCTGCGAAGGGCTAGCTACAACAATAATAACGGTAATAATAATTAGTCAAAAAGGAAATTGTTTTGTAATTTGTTGTTAAAGGAGTTACAAAGAGGATCTAATTTGGTAAAAGGATTCCCAGTAGAATAGTTCATGTTTAAAATGAAGGGTACCGTTGATTTTCTCTTGAATTTTATTTGGTGTTGTGATTTTGATTTAAATTGTGAAGTTAGATATGATTTGGGAGTATAAATGGAAATCAATCTGAAAAAAAATGATTTACATGGTTAAGTGTTCATTTTGCAAACAGTTTGACATTTAAACCATTCGGTTCATTTTAAAACGAAAAAAATTAAGAAGGCGTTGAGGATTTAAAAAAATGTTGACAGGATTTATCATGAATGAGGCCGAGGGGACAGAATCCATACTGGAATGTGGCGGTAAGTGTGTTGCAGAATGGATTTAGACGTTCACAAAATACGTTGGATAGGATCTTAGATGCGACACTTAGCAGCGATATACCCTGGTAGTCTGAGTAAGGTATGAGATCGCCTTTTTTGTACATAAGACTTATATTCTTTATAATTTTGTTCCTTATTTAAGCCAGTGCATAGTTTCTTAACTTTTTTAACAAAAAAACAAAAGAATCTTCAAATCCCAGCCTTCATGTTATAGGCGATTAGGAAAACCGAACTGCCAGTTTAAGCGATCGCGGATACCATAGCGCTTGGACTGAATGACTGAAAGGAAGATGCCAACGATCGAAGAAGATGGAAGGCTGCCTTGTCTGAGGCAAAGTCAGAGGCCCATTAAGCAAGAAAGGGTCTAGTTTCTAACTAGAGAACTGTCTTCAGTTGCAGACTCCAATATTCTTCTATTCGTTTCTATAGCCTAGTGCTTGGACTGAATGACTGCAAATAATGTACTCAGGACCAAAGAACCAAAGAGGATGAAAGGCAGCCTTTTCTCAAGCAGAAGCGGGAGCCCGTTAAGGAACTAAGAGTCTAGTTTCTAACGAAAAAAACTGCAGAATGTTGGAGTTGCAGACTCCTTATAAGCGTAAACAGCGCGCGTCAATGATTTTTTATTCGAACCGATCGGACGGGCTCAGTGTCGCGATGGTTAATGCGATGAACTATCGCATAGAAGGTCTGGGTTCGATTCCCAGCCGTGGCACCGTCTAAACGATTTTTCACTGGCCATTCTCTCGAGATGATATGATAAATTATCCGATTAGTTTCGGTTACCAAGGAAAAGCTTAGAAAAACTAGGTTGTACGAGCAAGTTGCGCATCTAACGACTGAAGCCGGTGAAAGATAAGGGACAGCTGGCTCAATTTCACCGGGATCTCGGATTTCAATTTTACCGGGATCTCGTATTATATAGGATGAGCTTATAAGATATCCCTGTAAAATTGAGTCAACTGTTCATCACAATGTAGGACAAGCGATTTTTTTATCTTTTTAACCACCTGAGGTTGGAAGGACTGGTAGGACGTAAATACGATCGGCTAAATATTACGAATTAATGGATTAATGTCCTAATAAAGAAGAGAATTCTATGTCTTAGCGGAGTTAGGGAGACATATCCCAGCTTGATGTTGCAAATAAGATGAAACTAAGCAGAAAACCATTGCTATACCTCTCGAGGTGCTCGAAAATGTGATAAAAAACGCAGCAAAAAGATCACATTTTGCGTAAATCAATAAGGACCACTTGATGGATGATCTCCAAAAACTAGTCCAAAAATTATAGAGGACCATCGGTTTTCTTAAAGTTATTCAATGTTAACATACCTACACAAAAGTTGGTGCATCCTATATATGCCAACAGTGTCACTTCCGGGGCTAGAATGAGCGGCGAAAGGTCGAATTTAGATACTTACCCTTTTTTTTGGAAAAGAACTTTCAGTCCGATGCATTATTTTTGCTATATAAGACGGGATCATCTCAATCCTGCTCTTCGGTGAAACTTGAACAAAATTAAACGAAGAAACCCTTGGCCATTATGGGCGAAATATACCTCGGTCCTGTTTGCGTTGCCGCGATATGCTGACGAAGTTTCAACCAAAACCTTTATAAATTGTACCGTGACTTAGACATCCATATAAACAACGCATTGGACGTTTAAGAAGGCAAGGACATAAACACCGAATGAGTGATGTTAGACGCAGTAGCGGCCCGAAAAGTCGAACATGACATTAACCAGGTTGAAGTGTGAAACTTATGGTAGTTTAACTAAGGACCGGTCTAAATGAAAAGGTACTTTGTTTCAGACTAGCTTTTACCTTTAGACAGTAGTGAGCTCAACAATCGAAACCGACATTAACCAACTTGAGGTGAGCAACTTGTGGTAGTTTAGCTATGGACCGTCTAATTGGAGAGGTGTTTTGTTTGTGATCAGCTTTATCCCTTAAGTTTAGTCGTATATGATAGCATTTACTGACTGAAGCTCTATATAGGGAAAGGATAATGAGATCCCAGTAAAATTAAGCCAGCTGTCCCATACAGCGTAGGACATGTGACGCAGAGTGCATTTTGTAAGCTAAATAAATTAATATTTGGCATTAACGACCTTACGGGGCCTGAAACCTAGCTTCCCCGTCATTTATGTGCAAAGTTATTATTTTTGTCACAAAAACACAAAAACGAGGACCTCCTGCTTAACGCCCAATGTGAACTGACATTTGAGAAGCTTTTCAAGACAGTGTTAATCTTGGATGTTTGTCAGGCTTTCACAAGAAGTGAAGCAGTGAAAAAAACCCAGGGGTGGAATCGGCTAAGGTGATAGTTGATTGTCGCTTTGTTGATTGTCGTTTTTGATTATCAACTCTTCTTTGCTCTGCGTAAAGCGATCACAAAAAAATGATTCATTATTGGCAGCACTTAGGATTTGGAACGTCACTTCCTTGCCGACGCTGTCATTCCGAGCAACTGATAGGTACAATTTTATTCGGTGTTTATATTGTGAAAAATGTAAGTCAACTCAGCATACTAAAATGTCAACAAAATACAATAAATTTGCATTTTTTTAATGACTGCAGCAGTATTTTCAGCCACCGTACTTTGACCCATTGGTGCAGCCCAATCAGCCCCAACTTGTTGAAGTTTCAAGACATTTGCTTTATTCCTCAGGTTTCTTCTTATTAGTTGGAAATTTTTGTAATTATTTTCTTCATTTTCCTCTCTGTTTGAGAAGAAAAGTTCCAATGAAGTAAACATTGCACTTCACGAATTTTCACTTTCACTTAAAGTTTTTTATTTTAATTTATTCAATATTTTCTTTTATCACTAAATTATTTGGTGAAGAAGATTTCCCTGCAGCTTCTACCTATGAAAATGACACCAATGTATGAAAGCGACACCTAAATAGCTGTCGCATGAAATTGATCGCAAAAAAGCGATTGTCAATTTGATAATCACCTTACGTGGAGGTAAAGCGATGATTTTGATTGTCAACTATCAACTATCACCTTAGCCGATACCGCCCCAGGTATTGTCACTTTTTGAGACCCTGTGTTTATTAGTTCAACGCCCTATTCACTAGGGGCCACTGCATTCACATTGAAAGTTGGTCGTTAGAAATGTTAAATCAATGGTCGATCATGAGTTTTTTTAACCATGCTCTGGAAGAGATGGGGCCTAATTCAAATAAGAAAGGCACAATCGAGCTGGTCCTGAGATACGCAGACCATATTGAAATCATTGGTCACTCTCAGGATACCTTTTTAAAGGCGCTGATTTGTGATGATTTGTAATATTTGGTCCTGCATTACGAGAAGTTGGAATGGGGGAGATATTAATATATGATTGTGAAGCTGAAAGATTTTATAGTTCCCCGTCAGCAATTGGAGAAATAGCATGACAAATCAGCAGGAAAAAACCTTACCGGTGGAAGATGGAGCCATGTTGGATTCCACATTGCTTTTAAAGCCCCACTGACTATAGTTATGTAGAAAGGTGCGAATTTGATTAAATCTGACTAAGTGGAGGCTGAGTGAACCTTACCTTAGTAGCAGCGGCACCAATATTTACTAAAATCGGCCAAATCAGCTGAAGGTATTTTTAAAAACCCTCATGATGTGTTTTTTTTTCAAAAATTTTGTACATAATGGCAGTTCAATTTCAGGAATAATATATTTCTGTTCTTAGATCACAACGGCTCCAATAAGTTTGGCTAGGATTCATCGCTTAATGAAGCCATTTTTTTTAACATGACGATGACCATCTACGGGCTTAATAAAAATTCAACTCAATAACTCTTGACCTGAGTGGGCCCGGAGAATCCGCATCCTTTGATGGCAGCATTAATAAATTTCCAATATTTTCCTTAAAACGTTCCAGGAGCTGCCCTGAGATGGTTCCTGCAGATGTCTTTTGCTTGTGCTCTTGAATTGTTGTAGAGTGTATATTGATGGAAATACGACTTCTAGAAGTAAGAAAACAGTTTTGGTATTGGGTTGTTCGTGTCGTTGTTAGATTGACAGTGGAGTGCGTAGAGGAGTTTTTTCCGAGATACTTAACGTAAGCATATCCTTTCGTATTCCCGTCCTCTCATTATAGAGTTTTCCAGTCCGAAAGTTAAAGAAGCCTTGCCCGGGCTGATGTGTAATGTGATATCGAAGAAGAACCTTTAGTGACAGCCAATCGGCATTCAAATCCCTGAGATCGATCTCATTTACATCGAAATCAGCTCACGAACGACAACTATCTCTTGCTGAGGTGGCAGAACACTTTACCAAGTACCAGGGAACAAAAATATACCAAGGAACTGTAAGGCGGATGAGTTTACAAGATAGGGCACTACCTTGATATTTTACCGCCAGAAGAAACGTTAGGTTTACCCTTCGCTGCATGTAAAGCACTAATCAAATTGGATGCAATCAAGAAAACAAACCCCAGATGGATAAACGGCACAAAGTGTCAAATGTGGCCAAACTGTAATTAGAAGCGCTCTCTCTGCTTGATAATGCTAATCAAATGAAATATTAGTACCACAATCGGAGTCCTTCCAGGACACTGCCCTCTAGTCCTACATGCTAAAAGGCTAGGCCTGTTTATCAATTACTTCTGTTAAAAGTGCTTCGACGTGCAAGATAAGGAGTGTATTCGTCACCTTCTCTGCTATTTTCTAGCTCTATTCAACAAAAGAAGCCTTCATCTTGGAAACTACTTCCTTGAAATTTTAGGTGAGCTGGCTAATATTGATGTCAAAAACCTCGTCCGCTTTAAAGCTAGCTTGGAATGGTTCAATTAGGCAAACGAATATCATGGTCTAAGTGTACATGTGCAGCCACCATAACCTAAGATAACCTAAACCAGGAGAACAGTGTCTCTGAGAGCAGAAACTGGGCCAATTATGATTTCTCTAAGCTCTCTGAACATCTGCTGTTATAATATTTTTAATTAAGAGACAGATCTCCTACAGGTCTTTCCAGCTTTGAATATAGTAGCACAACGAGAGTACGTTCCCAATAGATACACAAGTCGTTGTCCGTGGTCCTTCTAAGCCTGCGGTTAGTACTGATTGTTGTCTCTCTCAAAATAAAACTGTTCTTCACCTGGAGAGTACGTTAGCACTCTGATGGTATAACCAACGGAGCCATATCAAGGATACCACCATAGTTAGCCTGTCTATTCAATGCTGGAGATGGTGCTTTGGCTCGTCAGCTACCATTTTTGTTCAAGGAGTCTGATAAAACCTTCAGATTCGGAGAACAGCTGTTAATTGTCCATCCTAGCTGCTACCATTTCTGTTCAAGGAGTCTGATAAAACCTTCAGATTCGGAGAACACCTGTTACTTTGTCCATCCTAGCTGGGGCCGTAAAAGCAATTTTGGGAATTATTAGGCTGCTGTCTTGGAAAAGAAAGAGGTCCCTTAGTATAAGGCTATTTCTTTTTCTCGGCTCTCATCTGCTGCCTCCGAGACTTTACTCAGGGTTTTGCACCTTATTTATGATCAAGGTAGTCGGGGTTATGGTAGGCATCAGGGTGATGTATATAACCGCACTGCACACAATTTTGTTGTCTTACCAATAGTTCTGGTCTATAAAAAAATACTTAAGAGTCTTAGTACTTAACTTTTAGTCTGATAAATCAGAAATTGGAAAGCGGCTGCTATGCCCCACCGCGGCCAAAGGTCAATATCGTTGTCATATGCTGGTTTGGAATCTTAACTGAAGATATTTTCAAATGCTAAGAGTTTTTCTGGGACAAATTAATTGAAGCCTAGGACCACCCTGAATTTTCCCACCCATCGCATCGGGGGGAAATTAAACGCCTCATCAGTACCAAAATAACTTTTTCCGGTCGGCTTAAATCAAGGGAAACACTTGCCCATTTCGAATAAAGGTCAAGCTTTTGATCTATGTTCGTCACTCCTAATTTTTGACAAAAGGATTGATAATATTTACTGATTGACATACATTCTGCCCAACATTTCCCATCGTTCCATTCAATTTACAGTCCACATCAAAGGGACGAAGAATTAATGCATCTATCGGCCATGATACCAAGTAAAGATTTTATTCCACCCCCTCAACACCGCATCTCATCATTCCTTTCCCACTTCCTGTCAAATTACCCTAAATGTAATTAATGTATCTGCGTGTTTTGAACATGTTTGACATATTTGTCAGTTAAGCGTATCTGCATTGTGTAGACAAGGGATACTCGTACACAAGTATATCCCAAATGTCTACAGGTAAGAAAACTAATTATCAATCCTTGCAGCACCTGCCAATATCACTTTGTCAAGAAACCTGCATTATCTGACAAATATACACGCCAAAGCCTCTAATCCAATTACTGTTTGTTTCTGTCAGCATTTATCCACCCGATGTCATATCAAAATCAGAAACACACAAGCACAACGCCAGGGATATTCATATTCCAAGTCCACCCCAAACGCCAACACCCAAAGACCCCAAACACCGTTGTGTGTCATTAGCCGCTAATCGTTGGCTACAGATGCCTAACATATTTCCCATTCATACATTCATACATGTGCGGCTACAGTTGAATGCCAAATATCCTTTGGACGCCGCAGTTGATATCAAAACCACTTAATTTGCATATTCTGTCAGGTGCCTGGAACACGAGAATAATTATTCACATTCACAAGGATCCCAAAAGGATCTGCAAAAAGAGAGTGAATCCTTTTTTTTTTAAATCGCCCTTGATACTGAAATAGAAAAATTGCCAATTTATGTATCAGGATTAACAGACCGGAAGCAGTCAGGCGGTGGAGCACCCTCTCATCGTCATTTTCATTTCTAAATCTTCTCAAACAGGATAAAGATAGAAAAACGGATATAGCGGAGGCAGATCAGCCCCCCGTCCACACAGCCCCAAACGAAGGCGAACAAATAACATATTTTTCCCATTAAAAACTCTCACAATAAACTTCAAATTGCACAAAAGCACACCAGTCACGAGTCGTCCTTAATGCACATCCTGCCACGGCACTTTAGACGACTGCAACAGCAGCACACTCCCCGCTCAGTGGTGTGTGCAATTTTGTTCTGTTCTGTGTTTCACTTGCTTTGCTTTTTGTTCCTGCCGCCTCGCTCCTACCAACCACCCTGTTGTTGTGTGTGTGTCAAAAATATCCTTTTCAGCGCGAAACAAAATTTAATAATAATTCCTCATCGCATACAGACGTATAGAGGTTGCCGTTGTCGTCATCAAAAATACAAAATAAAAAGCACACAGAATCTCGCCAATGCGCTTCATGTCCAATCTAGGATCAGAAGATTTTTCCTTCTTCCCTTTGTTTTGTCTTCCACCATGCCCCCGCCCCAAACTAACCAGGCATCCTGCATTTACTTCTGTCCAGAGTCCTGCTGTTGGCACTGCAGAGAAGTTGACTTAACTGCAATCAACTTTAATAACATCACAGAATGTCAATAAATCCTTGAAAGTATCCAATAGATGATGATGGGGCGAAATGGTGCTTAGGATGGAGCCTGCTTACTGCTGATGCTGCTGGGTTCTGTGTCTGTGCCTTTGCTATACACACTTGCGCTATTGCAAGAAAAAGGATGCAATTGTGTGCTACAATTGTTTTTGTTGCTTTCGTTGTTCTAGGACGTTGAAGTGAAGGTAATTTGTATGATCCGTTCGGGGGGTTTTTTTTTTTGCTCTCTATCCTTCAGATATAGACCTGTTTATTGGACACGAAAGGTACAGTAAGGGCTGTCGTTGGTGGATGGTGGAGACCGGCCAGCGTTTCATGTGGCAATGAAGTAAATCTTTAGACCATTTGTAAAGGATTTTGCAGCTGCAGCACTTACCTACTGGAGCGTCATATGTTGTTGTTATATGAAATTGCTTCTTGCTCTCCTCTCCGAAGGTGAACGACAAAAGGAGGGAATTGTAAATGCGGTATTTGCTGTTGGCACACTTAACAGGACGGTTTTAGTTTTTCTTTTTGTTTTGCTGGACAAGATTGCACGTTGCCCATCAAACGAATGTTTAACGAGTGCAAGGTTAGTTTTGTGTACCGTACACGGTAATCAAAGTGAGTCAGTCGCCCTAGGATTGTAGGGATTTTTCTCATTGAATGAGTCTTGTGAATATTTATTGACATCCTCCTCAATGGTTCACACAGCAGAAAGATATATTGAAGGACTTTTACAATGAAGCTGTTGAACGGGGTTACTTAGCTTGGTGTTCGTTGAACCGAATATATTTACGATGAATTAGAAGATGTGAATTCGCCGCTAATTCGAAAAAAAATTGTTGTTGAATTTGATTAAAATTATGTCGTGTTCTGATGCAAATGCCTTGGGCTGTCAACAACCTGGTTTGCGGACTCTGAACTCCAAACTGCTTTAAGTAAAAAACGAAATTAAACCTATATCTTGTATTCTTGCAAAAGACTCCTTAAATACTCCGTTATACTCTCTAATTGCAACAATCAGGATACTGTCGCAGCCAATATTTACACAAAAGACAGAAGCAATTGCCTAATCTCGGCATATTTGGCTCATGACCATGTGTGACCAATACCTCATAGCAACCTTAAGAACCAGATTGCGGAAGCAGGGAGACTACCCTCATTATTGGGTATGATTAACCATCCCATCTATACTCCTTTTGAAGGATGATCCTCCTTTTTGAACCAAAACCTTTGAAAAGCTCCAAACCTGAATCGCTCTGAATCCTTCTTTTACCACCTCCTTTTCTATCGAAAAAAACTTACTTACTTACTAAAGTGGCGCTACAGTCCGGGATGAACCTGGGCCTCAAAAGTCATCAAATACAAATCCTCCCCAAACGGCAGAGATAGAATTCCCAAGATGGAATTAAAGGTGGCATCTACGAAGTAAAAAACTTACATGAGCAAGTCTGACATATACGGACAATATGAAATACACAAATTTCAAGGGTTAGTCACCAAAAGACCAACGGCATCGCTCAATTCCGTAGTGGATATTGACGGACCTATGTCTAGGTGTATCTAATCAATTTGTATTACTTACCTACTTAGGTGGCGCTATATAATGGGATGAACCTGGGCCTCTACCAACATGTCTCTCCGGCTACCCCGGTCCTTAGCTAACTGCCTCCAGTTGCGCACTCCAAGTTGGTTGAGGTCGGATTCTACTTGTGCGCCCCACTTAAGGCGAGGTCTTTCCCTACTGCGTCCGACGTCTGGCTGGGAATTGAAGACTCTGCGAGACGTAGTGTTGGTGTCTATTCGTTCTACGTGTCCTAGCCATCTTAAACGTCCAATGCGGAGTTTTTTGATAAGGGGTATATCGCTGTACAGCTCGTATAGTTCGTGGTTGAATCTTCGTCTCCATAGCCCGTCAACGCAAACGGGACCGAAGATTTTCCGAAGAATTTTTCTCTCGAATCGACCATGGATTTCTTTATCCGCTTTTGATACGGTCCATGCTTCAGTGCGGTAGGGCAGGACTGGAATGACCAGGGTTTTATATACGATCTCCTTAGTAGTTCGAGTGAGGGCTTTACTACTAAATTGCCTTCTTAGCCCGAAGAAACAGCGCTTGGCAAGAATAATTCTTCGTTTTATTTCTGACGAGATATTTTTGTTAAAAGCGGAGCCGAGGTAGACAAAGTCCCGTACTACCTCAAAGTTATATCTGCCAATGGTGACGTTCTGTCTAATTCGTCGATGTTGAGTGTCCTTTCGTGTTGACAGCATATACTTACTCTTACCCTCATTTACTGCTAAACCCATTTTTGCCGCTTCCTTCTCTATTCTAGCAAACGTGGCTATGACATCACGTTGAGTCCTACCAATGATGTCAATATCGTCGGCGTATGCTCGGGAGTTTTGCACAATCCTCTCAAGAATCAAATTGAAAAAGTCACATGACAGCGCATCGCCTTACCTAAATCCTTTTTTGGTATCGAATGTATCGGTGAGGTCGTTTCCGACCCTGATGGTGCAAAACTAGACATGGCTCTGTATAGTTCGTCTCTATAAATGCTTACGTATGCGGCTTTGAAATCGTTAAATAGGTGGTGGGTATCGATTTGGACTTCTTGGGTTTTTTTCCAGGATCTGCCGAAGTGTTTGATCGATTGTGGACTTTCCTAGTAAACACTTTCAGGCGTTCACATATTACGGCAGATAGGATCTTGTTGGCGATGTTGAGCAGACTTATGCCTCTGTAGTTGGCGCAGTTCAGAGGGTCTCCTTTTTTGTGGATCGGTCAAACGATGCTAGAGTTACAGTCTTCAGTCATGCTTTCATCCGACCAGATTTGGCTTATGAGTTGGTGGATGTTTCTTATACCAAGTCATCTCCGCCAGCTTTATAAAGCTCAGCGAAAAGGCCATCCTTTCCGGAAGCCTTGTTAAGCTTATGTTAAGATATTGCTATCCTCACTTCACTTAGGTCGGGTGGTTGGCAGTTTTTTCGCTGTCGTTGCCAATATTAAATTTTTCGTTCTGCCTTACAGCGGAATGTTGTTCGTCATCGCCGTTTAACAGTCTGCAGAAGTGGTTCTTCCATATCCTCAGCATCGACTGTGTCTCAACTACGATATTTCCTTGTTCATCTCGACAGGATTCTCGTATTCACCTGCAGCTTAGCCTTGTAGGCCTCGTTCTTGGCTGCGAGCATCTGTCGGCATTCCTCATCAAACCAGGGGTTTCTTGCTGGTTGCCGCGAGAAACCTAGCACATCAGTTGCGGCTGATCTAATGGCCTGTTGGCATCGTTGCCATTGTTCTTCGACGTTAGATGCTGGTGGTGTGTTGGGAGTCGAGAGGTTAAGGGATACGCGTTGCGCGAACGTCTTGGCGCTCTCTGGCGATTGCAGTCTTTCGGCATTACATTTTTTCACAGTATTTCTGGTTTTTTGTGGCGTGGTGGATATCCGCATCCTTACCTTGGCTACAACAAGGTGGTGGTCCGAGTCGATGTTAGCCCCTCGGAATGTTCGGACATCCGAAATACTGGATGTGTGCCTCTTGTATATTGCAAATGATCAATTGGGTTGACTGTTCGTTGATCTGGAGACCGCCATGTCCCCTTATGGATATCGAGGTGAGGAAACAATGTGCTGGCTATAGTGGCATTTCGTTCCGTAGCGAAGTCAATTAGCCTGAGTCCGTTACCAGACGTGTTGTCGTGTAGGCTATATTTTCCGACAGTACTGCTTAAGATGTCTTCTCTTCCTACCTTTGCGTTAAAATCTCCCAGCACGATTTTAACATCGTACTTTGGTAGTCGCTCATAGGTTTTGTCGAGGTGCTCGTAGAAGCAATCCTTAGTTTTATCATCTTTTTCCTCCTTCGGAGCATGAGCGCATAAGGCTTATGTTGGCGAATTTGGCCTTGATGCGGATTGTTACAATGCGTTCGCTAATGTCTTGAAAACATAAGACTTCTTGCCTAAGTCTGGCACTTGTAACAAATCCGCATCCAAATAGTCGCTGTTTCCGCTCACTATAACATGGTAGAATGTTCTCACATTCCAGGTGCAGAAACGAACGTCGTTGTCCTTTTTTCGTTTAGTTAGTTAGTCTTCGTCTTGAGGATGTGCTGATTCATTGTCCGTTCTTGGACGTTTGCAGGTCAAAGTCTTTTCGTGAGCCCATAAATCGAATTCATTATCACCTGTGGAAGACGATTCACTTCATGGAAATGGGTGTTTTTGAACCTTGGGTCTAGGTGTGATGATGCTGCTAGTAGAAAGGAGTTTTCCAATTGTACAAACCAACTGTCAAACTGGCTCAAAATATTTGCTTTTAACTTCTTTGCTACCACGGATGTACAACAAACTTTTATTATTTGTTGAAGCCCACAAGCGGAATAACTTGACTTACTGTGGCGTATTTCTTATTATTTGAGTAGTCATAGCTTCCAATGGTCTCAATAAGGTACCACAAACACTTTTAACGCGCCGAATTTTAAACTATCCTGATTGTCATCATGTGTTTATCTTAAGGGTTTCAGCATCCTTCGAGTGCTTCAGTTTTAAATGCTGATTCATATTGGATGTGTTGTTAGAAAACTGTAAAATTTTGTGGCACAACCGGCATTTCACGTGCGCGTTTCATTTTCTGTTGAAAAATGTTTCCAAACTTCGCTGCGTATAGGAGCCATTTTCACTGGACAAGTTCTTAGTTACAACTAATAATCTACTGTTATATGTGCAGCTCCATTTATACCCCTGGTTATGTGTGGCGAATTCGCAAAGAAACAATTCCAGGTACTGCATCATTTCGTTTTCTGTTTTTTCTTTTTATCATATTAATGATTTTATGGCTCTTTAATGAGGGTCGTCGTCTAATAAAGGGTCCGCCATCTAACGTTTTTTTTTAACTAGTGCTTATTTCGTGAATGGTAACACTTAGCTCTGTCTCATTTGACAGATAATTAGTTTTATCCTTCCGCTGAACGAATATGGTTGTGTATACGCTTGAACAACGCTGGGAAATATTGCGAAATTACTTTGAAAATCATGGTAATGTTGCAGAATGTGTGCGAAAATTGCGTACGGATTTTGGAAGAAGAGAAGCACCGTCAGCTCCGTATGTTCGTTATACAAAAAAGTGAAAGAAGCTGGCATCCTCATCGATAAACCAAAGCGTGAAAAGCCAAAAACAGTGCGTAAACCCAAGAATATTGCTGCTGTGGCAGGAAGTGTGCGTGAAGTGCCATCAACATTAATTCACCGTCGTTCTCAACAATTGAACATTTCGGAGACATCATTGAGACGAATTTTGCATAAAGACCTTGGTATGACGCCATACAAAGTCAAATTGGTTCAGGAGTTGAAGCCAACTGACCATCCAATGCGTTTTCGCTTCGCTAAGTGGGCCTGCGATCGACTTAGAGAAGATGCCGATTTTGCCAAAAAAAAATCATCTTTTCAGATGAAGATCATTTCGATCTTGGCGGGTATGTAAACAAGCAAAATTGTTGCATTTGGGGCACAGAAAACCCGCACGCATACATTGAAAAGCCGATACACCCAAAACGAGTAACTGTTTGGTGCGGATTTTGGTGCAGAGGCATAATTGGGCCATTTTTCTTCGAAAATGAGCAAGGAGTGGCCGTTACAGTCAATGGCGATCGTTATCGGGCCATGTTGAACGAATTTTTGTTCACAAAAATTGAAGAGGAGGATATTGGCAACATTTGGTTTCAACAGGACGGCGCTAGGTGCCACGCAGCCGAAGCTACACTCGATGTTTTACGCCCTGTTTTTGAAGATCGCATTATCAGCCGCAGAGCTGATGTCGTTTGGCCACCTCGGAGCTGCGATTTGACACCGTTGGACTATTATTTGTGGGGTGCCGTAAAAGATAAGTGTTACGCCGACAAACAAGAGACAATTTACGCTTTAAAAGACAATATTCGTGAAGCCATTAGTGAAATATAGCTGCACACAATCGATAATGTGCTTAAAAATTGGACCGATCGTGTAGGCTACTGTATGGCCAGCCAAGGCAGCCATTTGAATGAAATTATGTTCCATTATTAACCGGAAGGATTGTACTTTCAAATAAAAAAAGAAATTTGAGAAAGTATTCAGTAGTTTTTTTATAGCATTTTCAAAAGAAAAAAAAGTTATTTGGCGGACCCTTTACTAATTACTTGTGCGCGCAGATGTTTTATTGCTGGTGTTTCCGCAATGATCTGAGTTGTCTTGTTCTTGACATTATTGATTTAGCAATGATGGGTTTCTTTCGGTTATTTTTTGAATTAATCGATTAATTTGTCGATTAATCGAATGGAAAGAATCGATACAAATTAATCGTTAATCGAAAGAAAATAATCGATTAATATACAATTTTCGATTAATCGTGCCATCACTATGCCCACCACCTATTCATCGATTTCAAAGCCACAAACGACAGCGTTTATAGAGACGAACTATACAGAGCCATGTCTAGTTTTGGTATACCTCCCAAACTCGTCCATCTGTGCAGGATGACGATGGAAAATTCTCGCACATTCGATGCGAAAAAGGATTAAAGCACGGTGATGCACTGTCATTTGACTTCTTTAATCTCATTCTTGAGAGGATTGTGCAAAACTCCCGAGCCAGCACAAGAGGCACACTCTTCTATAAATCGGAGAAACTACAAGAATACGCTGACGATATTGACATCATCGGTCGGATTCAACTGTCGCAGCCACGGTCGCTGGTATAGAAAAGGAAGTCGCAAGACTGGGTTTAGCAGTAATTGAGAGCAAGACGCAACTTCGACGAATTGGACAGAAAGTCACCATTGAAAGATATAACTTTGAGGAAGTTAGGGAATTTGTCTACCTCGGCTCCGCTATTGACTCTGAGAACAATATCACGCCAGAAATCAGAATTACTTTTGCCAACCTCTGTTTCTTTGGGCTAAGAAGGCAATTTAGTAGTAAACCCCTCACTCAATTTACTAAGGAGATACTATACAAGATTTGATTGTCCTATCCCTGCTCTACAGCGCTGACGCATGGGCACTATGGACAGTATTCAAAGCGGTTGGAGAAATCCTTGGTCGTTTTGGGAGAAAAATCTTCGGTCCCGTTTGCGTTGAAAGGCTATGGAGACGAAGATCCAACCAAGAACTATACGAGATGTACATCGATATGCTCCTAGTAAAAACAAACTCCGCATTGGACATTTAAAATTGCTAGGATTAGAAATATTTCGGCTTACATAGTCTTTGATTCCCATCCAGGCGTCGGACGCAGTATAGGAAGACCTCGCCTTACTTGGAGAACACAAGTAGAAACCAACTTGAGGAAGTTAGCTAAGGAACGAGGTTATTGGAGAGGCATGTTGGTATCGGCCCAGGTTCAGCCTAAGTTCATTCCGCACTATAGCGCCACTTAAGTAAGTAAGTGTGTACATCACAGTGGTGGCTTCAGAAAACCTTCATCAAATATATCCGTGACTTTTTAAAACATCCTTTCATTGTGCAAGAAAAGTATCTAACATCACTATTATTCGTATAAAACTGCAACTCGCCTACCAAATTGACAAAATAAATATCCATCCTTAAGAAACTTTAAGTAACATTACACCATACATCCCAGAATTAAGAACTTTTCAAAGCCTATAGCCGGTTTGTCCCCTTTGGCTAAATATTAAAATGTTGATTTTATGCTTAACCACCTACTTCCTGGATAAACTTCCGCCAGGCAAACAGGATCAAATTCAATAAGAAAACCAAAAGCAAACATCCTCCTACACTGGCTATTATCGTCTCACCAAATGTTGCCAAAGGCATTTCATCTCATACTCTCTCGGTCCCGGTTGACGACAGATGTTCATTGATATGAAATCATCCTCCTCCTCCCGAACTCTAACCAAAATCGTTAAACATTCTCATCGTCTCATCATATCCCAGCTGAGCCATTAAACAAAGTCAAGTATACCGGTCCGCAGAAAGTTTTTCGGTTCTCAAAATCCCACCGAATCCGACCGTCTTGTTTATAGGAGTACCTACTCTTACCATCAATTTAAGTATTCACCCAAATGGGCACTTAAATAACTGTACACACATATACAAACTGGGCGAATTGGGGGGATACATGTCCTTTGTTTACTTAATATTTGCCTTCGCAGAGTATTTGTTGTCTGAAGGATTATCTAGGTCTTTCAAATGCAAACATATACGCGTAAGGCTTTGCTTATCAAAATTGATTAGTGAAGACAAAGTATTTGAAAGGATATCTGCAGGACTATCTTTTCGCTAAAAATAAGTGTGTATTGACCTAAATGTCCATGAGACCATGTACTACATGGCACTGCAATGTTTTTCGGACTTCACACACACTTTACCCATTCACGGACTCAACGCTCAACCTGTGTCTCCAGAGAAGAAACAAACATTTCGCCAAAAACCTCCAAAAAGCCCGTCCATGTATACCTATGTATCCAAAAGGCAGTACCAGGTCGCTGTTGTTCCAGCTCCGCAGTGACTCATTGAGAACCCTGTTCCGGTTCGTGACTTTTGAATTTTCAAAACGATTTTCGACGATATACCCAGACTGAGGAGGATGCTTCGCTCTCCAACCCGGCCGTTACACTAGCATCACGTAGGAAATAACTTTTGAGCTGGATTAAGCCAAGTAAATTATGCGAGCGTGGAGAACAATTTTTCAGGGCGAGCGTGTCGACCAGACCACCGCCTGCTCCCTATATGGCAGGCGGTGGTCTGGTCGACATTGAGGGGGGCAATTTAGAAGCTGGCGCGGACGTTGCGCTGTGCTTATGATTTCGTGAAATGTTTCGCATCCAACTGAGCGATAATCAGCTAGTGCAGCCAGGACATATGGAATATGCATAATGCGGTGGGAGGTGAGCACGTGGTCGCTGGATGAATGTGGCGTAAATTAGGTAAGTGGATGGAATAAGTGCACGAAGTGATTTAATGTAGAGGTGGAATTTGCGAATTGGGTCACAAGGGTACTTTAGCAAGTAGCTTCGAGGGTGTGTTGAAAAATTAGATGGCGTTGTTGAAAACCTGGTGAAATATACACGCTCTGGAGGATATTAAGTCTTTTTGAATAATGGAGGAGGTAGGTTTATTAAATCGACGGCTGGATTTGGATGGTATAACGCTGCGGTATACTATTGTTGTGGGACGTTCAGGGGGTATGCCTTAGCAAACATATTTCCATTTTGAGGTTTTGATAATATTTTGGTGTTTGTGGAGAGGTGGGTTTACGCGGAAATTATGTTGTGATCAGAGGTGCAGGTATTCATATTAAGTTCATTCAGCTGGTTGAAGCATTGCTAGTTGGATGGACTGGATTTAGTTGGTAATGGCACTAAAATTGCATTCCAGGACCTACTTACTTACTTAAGTGGCGCTACAGTCTGGGATGAACCTGGGCCTCAACCAACATGCCTCTCCAATTAGCCCGGTCCTTAGCTTACTGCCTCCAGTAGCGCACTTCAAGTTGGTTGAGGTCAGTTTTTAATTGTGCACGCCACTTAAGTCGAGGTCTTCCTTTACTGCGTCCGACATCTGACTGGGAATCGAAGACTCTGCGAGCCGGAGTATTATTGTCCATTCGTTCTACATATCCTAGCCATCTTAAACGTCCAATGCGAAGTTTTTTGACCAGGGGTATGTCGCTATATAGCTCGTATAGTTCTCAATTGAATCTTCGTCTCCATAGCCCGTCAACGCAAACGGGACCGAAGATTTTTCGAAGAATTTTTTTCTCGAATCGACCAAAGATTTCTTCATCCCCTTTTGATACGGTCCATGCTTCAGCGCCGTAGAGCAGGACTGGGATAATCAGGGTCTATAGGATCTCCTTAGTAGTTCGAGTGAGGGCTTTACTACAACATTGCCTTCTTAGCCCGAAGAAACATCGGTTGGCAAGAGTAATTCTGCGTTTGATTTCTGAGTGTTGTTGTCAGAGTTAATAGCGGAGCCGATGTAGACAAAGTCCTGTACTATCTCAAAGGTATATCTGTCAATGTTGACGTTCTGTCTAATTCTAATACTCGCTTTTACAGATAAACCCATTTTGTCCGCTTCCTTCTCTATACTAGGAAACGTGGCTGCAAAATCCGAAAAATGATTCAACATCGTCAGCATTATGCTAGTATTTGCACCAATTTATGAAAGATTGTGCCTATGGCTCGGGAGTTTTGATGTTAAAGAAGTCACATGCCAGTGCGTAGCCTTGCCTAAAGCGTTTTTTATTATCGAATTTTTCGGTAAGGTCGTTGCCAACCCTAATGGAGCAGCGAGAATTCTCCATCGTCATCCTACAAAAATGAACGACGTACCAAAACTAGACATGGCTCTGTATAGTTCGTCTCTATAAATGCTGTCGTATGCGGTTTTGAAATCGATAACTAGGTGGTGGGTATCGATTTGGACTTCTTGGGTTTTTCCAGGATCTGCCGAAGTGTGACAATTTAATCGGTTGTGGACTTTCCTGGCCTAAAACCACACTGATAAGCGCCGATCAGGTTGTTGGTAAACGGTTTCAGGCGTTAACATATTACTTCAGATAGGAACTTGTAGGCGATGTTGAGCAGACTTATGCCTCTGTACTTGGCGTAGTTCAGAGGGTTTTTTTTTTTGTGGATCGGGCAAACGATGCTGAGGTTCCATTCTTATGGCATACTTTCATTCGACCAGATTTGGCTTATGAGTTGGTGGATGTTACTTACCAAGTCATGCCAGCTTTAGAAAGCTCAGCGGGAAGGCCGTACTTTCATTTTCACTTCACTTAGGTTGGGAGGTTGGCAGTTTTCGCTGCCGCTGCCAATATTAAATGGTTCGTTCTGCCTGACAGCGGAATATTGTTCGTCATCGCCGTTTAACAATCTGCAGAAGTGGTTCCTTTATATCCTCAGCATCGACTGTGTCTCAACTTCAATATTTCCTTGTTCATCACGACAGGATTCTGTTCGAGCCTTGTATCCTTGGCTTTGACCTTTTAGACTTTGGTAAAACTTGCGAACATCGTTCCTGGAGTGGAACCTCTCTTTATCCTCGATCGCGTGCTTTTCTTGCTCTTTTTTTTCTTTCTTCCCTTCATTTTTGCGTACAGAGCTCAATGGCAGCTCTCGTCTTCACCTGCAGCCTAGCCTTGTACGCTTCGTTCTTGGCTACCAGCATCTCTCGGCATTCCTCATCAAACCAGGGGTTTCTTGCTGGTGGCCGCGAGAAACCTAGCACATCAGTTGCGGCTGATCTAATGGCTTGTTGGCATCGTTGTCATTGTTCTTCGACATTAAATGCTGGTGGTGTGGTGTGAATCGAGAGGTTAAGGGATACGCGTTGCGCGAAGGTCTTGGCGGTCTCTGGCGATTGCAGTCTTTCGACATTAAATTTTTTTAGAGTATTTATGGTTTGTTGTGGCGTGGTGGATATCCGCATCCTTTCTTTGTCTGCAACAAGGTTGTGGTCCGAGTCGATGTTAGCCCCTCGGAATGTTCGGACATCCAAAATACTGGATGCGTGCCTCTTGTCTATCGCAATGTGATCAATTTGGTTGACTGTTCGTTGATCTGGAGACCGCCATGTCCCCTTATGGATATCGATTTGAGGATACTGTGTGCTGGCTATAGTGGCATTTCTTTCCGTAGCGAAGTCAATTAGCCTAAGTCCGTTACCAGACGTGTTGTCGTGTAGGCTATATTTTCGGACAGTACTGCTAAAGATGACTTCTCTTCCTACCTTTGCGTTAAAATCTCCCATCACAATTTTAACATCGTACTTTGGTAGGTGCTCATAGGTTTTGTCAAGGAGCTCGTAGAAGCAGTCCTTAGTTGTATCATATTTTTCCTCCGTCGGAGCATGAGCGCATATAAGGCTTATGTTGGCGAATTTGTCTTGATGCGAATTGTTACAATGCGTTCGCTAATGTCTTGGAAACATAAGACTTCATGCCTAAGTCTGGCACTTATAACAAATCCGCATCCGAATAGTCGCTGCTTCTGCTCACTATAAGACGGTCCATAGTAGATGTCAGAGTTTTTTCATCCTCTTGACCTTTCGGTTCATCCGCCACCATCTCTGTTCAAGGGGCCTGACTTACTCTTGAAATTCCTAGATAACCTGTTGTCCGAATATGTCGAAGCAGCTTATCTAGGTTCGCCTGGGACGGCGATACCGGGTATTCATTCCGCGCCATTCTGACCAGGGTGATTATAATGTTTCTGTTTTACGCCTTGTTATCAACACTCGCACTTATTGTTTAGCAAGTCAATTCCGGTTGGATGAGACCAGTACCCGATGGTTACCACTTGGAGGAAAAATATAAGCACATTTGATGTGTAGTCAGAGTTGCACGCACTGGGCATTGTCAAGTTAAAGCCAATCAGAGTCTACCCTCATTCTACAACACCCAACCATCGAATTCCAGGAACTCTGTAAGTAAAATTGCTGTTGCTATCCTCATTAGTGAACTTCAAAATGAAGTGGTTATAGAGAGGGTTTGTGGTTCTGGAAGCTCCCAAGAACCAAAAAAGGGAAAACAATCATTCTGCTGTGTGTTGTCCGAAATCGGAAGCCCGTAGTCCTTACATAATATTTAAGAGTACTTTCCTGAGACCATTTTTGATCATGTATATGCTGTTCGCTTGATTATAACATATAGATGGAAAGACCTTACGTCAATGGTAGTCAATGTGACATGAAACCATTCGAGATTTAACCTAGCTGATGCCTACCAAATCCAACTCTCAGCCTTTCCGTGTTGACATCCAAGTACTTAGTACTTTGAACGTAGATAGGGTCTCAATCCCTGGGTGGATGCAGAGGAGAATGAGGGGAAATATGTTTTCTCATAGTCCTTTTTCAATACGGCAGCGGAAGAATTCCCAAGATGGAATTAATGGTGGGCCTATATAGTCCCAGTTAGGATGGACAATGTTTTTTTTCCGTGGGCTTGTGGAAATCTTCATAGACACGATGAGCACGTGCCCAAAGTAGTGTGATATTTTTACTCACTAAAACCACCACCCATTTTGTATTTCTACTGCAACTAAGTATTCGACTTATCTAGCAATTTTTTTTATCACGAGTACATAATATGTTTGGCAGGTAACTTTCCTTTGAGAGTTCCTGCTTTTTCCGCAATTCATAGAGCGGTTTGTTATTATCGGGTATTCGGATAACAGGTCAGCAAGGAATCTCAAGGTTTAGGCAGGCCATCGAATAGAAATGATGGCGGATAATTGAAAGATAAAACGGCAGCACTCAATCAAGTAGTTGATACTGATGTCCCTGTATCTGGCCCTCCAGGTTGGGGGTTCAGCTTTCGGTTAACTACCCACTATGGTTAAACAAAATATTACTTGAAAGCAAATAGGAGCTTCAGAAAGGACTGATTTTATTGTTGATGATCATTTCTTCTCTTAAGTCGTGCTTCAGACCGGAATGAACCTGGGACTCAAACAAAATTGCTCTCAAACCAGCCCGGTTCTTGGCTGCCTCCAGTTTCGCACTTCAAGTTTGTTGAGGTCGGTTTCTATTTTTGCGCTCCAATTAGGGCGACGCCTGTGTGAAAATGGAAGAATTTGTGAGCCGAAGTCTCTATACCCCATCAACGCCAGCGGGACCGAAGTTTTTGAAGAATTTTCCTCTCAAAGGATTTCTTCATCGGCTTTTGCTATGGTCCATGATACAGGCCCGTAGAGCAGGACCTGGACGATCAGGGCCTTGCATTGGATCTCCTTATTGGTGCGAATGAGAGTTTTACTATTCGGCATCTTATCGTAAAGAGAGAGGAGTGGGATATAGTAATTCTTCGTTTAATTTCTGACGAGGTCTTGTTGTCAGAGTTAATACCGGAGCCGAGGCCGATGTAAACAAAGTCCTTTACTAAGGTACATATATCTGTCAATGGTGACGTTCTGTCCAATTCCAATACTCGCTATTACAGTTAAACCCATTTTTTCCGCTTCCTTCTCTATACTAGGAAACGTTGCTGCGAAATCACATTGAGTCCGAAAAATGATGTCAATATCGTCAGCATATGCCACTATGTGCCCCAATTTATGAAAGATTGTGCCTATGGTGTTGACCCAGGAGTTTTGCATTTCAAGAATAATGTTAAAGAAGTCACATGCCAGTGCATAGCCTTGTCTAAAGCGATTTTTGTTATCGAATGTTTCGGTAAGGTCGTTGCCGACCCTAATGAAACAGCTAGATTTCTCCATCGTCACCCTGCACAGACGGACCTTTGGCCTTTATCATTATACTAAAACTAGACGTGGCTTTGCATAGTTCGTCTCTATAAATTCTATCGTTTGCGGCTTTGAAATCGATTAATAGGTTGTGGGTATCGATTTTTACTTTTTGGGTTTTTTTTTCCAGGATCTGAAGAAGGTTGAAGATTTGACCATTTGGTGACTTTTCTGGCCTAAGACTACACTGATTAGAGCTTATCAGGTTATTGGTAAACGCTTTCAGTCGTTCACATATTTTGGCAGATAGGATCTTATAGGTGTTGTTGAGGAGGCTTATGCCTCAGTAGTTGGCGCAGTTCTAACGGTCTCCTTTTTTGTGGATCGGGCAAATGATGTTGAGGTTCCATTCTTCAGTCATGCTTTCATCCGACCAGATTTTGCTTATATAGTTGGTGGTTGGACCAAATCGTCTCCATCGGCGTTATATAGCTCGGCGGGAAGGCAGACATTTTAACAGCCTTGTTAAGCTTGAGATAAGATATTGCTATCCGCACTTCACTTAGGTCGGGTGGTTGGTAGTTTTCGATGTGTCGTCACCAGTATTGATCGGTTCGTTCTGCCTGCCAGCGGAATATTGTTCATCATCACCGTTTAACAGTCTACAGAAGTGGTTATTATATATTGTCAGCATCGACAGTGTATCAACTGCCATATTTCCCTGTACATCTCGACAGGACTCTGTTTCGGCCTTGTATACCTTTGGTATTACTTGCGAACATCCTCTCTATGTCCTCGATCACGCGATTTTCTTGATCCTTTCTCTGCTTTCTTAAAAGCCGGTGTTCTTTCCTTTTTTTTAACATTAGCTCTCAATGTCAGCTCTCGTCTTCCCCTGCACTTTTGCCTTGTAGGCCTCGTTTTTGGCTGCGAGCAGCTGTCGGCACTCTTCATACAAGGAAGGTCTGCTGGCCGATATCCGCGAGAGACCTGGATTTTTGAATTCGCTGCCATTGCCATTCGACAATAGATGCCGGAAATTTCAGAAAATTCAATCGAGAGGTTAAGAGATACGCCTTCTGCGAACGATTTGGATGTCTCATGAGATTACAGTCTTTCGACAATTAATATTTTCACAGTTATGTTCATTTGTTGTAGGGTGGTAGATATCCGCATTCTTATCTTGGCTGCAGTAACGAACGTGGTTATCATTTTGACACCTTGTAGCCCATTGCGGTGGACTACTAACCGCGGGATCCCTGTTTCAATTACCAAATGTGACAACACCTAAATTGTTTTCACATCCAAAGTTATAAAACAGCCATCAGAAGCTTCTCAATTTTGCTATTTTGAGTCCGCGTTAAAGAGGAGTTCCCATTCTTAAAGGCAAAAATAATAACTCCGATATGCTGTTATTAGGGATCCTGATGATGTTGCAGCGACATCCACTCCCATACCAAGTTGGGTCCTATATTTTAAACAAACAATTTCTGATTGGTCTCCTATTAATCGCCTTTAAAGCAGTTAAAGTGTTACTTTAAGCGATTTTTCGAAACATTGTTTGAAAAACTTCATTTCATTCGCTGTTTTGACTAGTTAGCTGGGTCCTAGTTTGTAAACAAACAATTTCTGATCGATCCCCAATTAATCGCTTTTGATTATAATTTTTTAAAGTTTCGGATTTATTTCCAAAAGTTTAGTTTTGATTGCCTCAAGTTTTTGCTACTTTACACGGGGACTGCTCCGATGCACATTGATAGCCCGTATGGTATAGGTGAATTCATATCTCTTACCTACTCACGAATTATTATGCCAACCATGCAACCGTAAAATCTTTCCAACACCGTCCAATCTCATTTTTAACTCAACATGTCGTCACCCCCAAACAGAATATACGCGCAGATGATCCCTCGTGCGGATTTTTTCAAACTCATTTACCGCTCACCTGTTAACATCAAAATATCCGCAGCAAAATACAATAACAACCTGTCAAACCAGGTGATTTCGTCCTGAATAACACCCTTGAATTCCGGAACTCTTGAATTTTTCACGAAACCCAAGAAGCAGCCCGCTTTGTGTTCGGTTCGTCCTTGACGAGCGCACGCTGACAGCACACAAGCAACATTAAATGCCAAAGCAGTACCTACCACCGGTACATCAGTATATATGGCTGCTCTCTCCAGCTTTATGGGGACTGGAGAGTCTTTTTGAAAATTTTAAGCACGATTCCCATAAATTCTTCATTAATTTGATGTGGAAAGTCGAGTAATCTATTTTAACACCCCTCATCGGAGCGTCGAACGGAATACCTAAAGAAAAACTGGATCACCTTGTTGTATGTGCTCTGAGAGTGGATTTTCCCACACTCACACACTCGCCCCCAAAGACCGACGACCGGAACGACTATTTGGTCTTGCGGAAGTTTGAGGGTAGGTGTTTAAAGATGGAGTGCACCATATCTCCTTATCGAGGGTTGTATGTGTCTGTGTCTCTGGCTCATCATAAACTGCTGGAAAATATGACATTGAGAAGTGTCAATTTGGATTAAATATTCGTTTTATTTTTCTGCTCGTCCTGTTATGTGCCATATAGGATCTGACGGGTGGATTAAAAGGAGCCAAAGGAAATGGGCGAGGAGTGATAGTGAATTTTTGATTGGCTGTCAATAATCATCATCCAAATGGATACAAGTTGGCCGCAATATTTCGATCACGCAATTCAATGCGACAGTTAACGAAGACGAAGGTATATTCGACAATGTCCACATGGGAATATCCTGGGGGAATATTTTTATTTGGGCGCTTTAACCGGCTGTTAGGGCTTTTAATATTCCCAACGTAAATGGGACGTTTTGCTTTGGTCAGTGAATTTGAATGGCGGAAGATGAAATTTATTCGTTTTGGGCAGATGATTGAATTTCATGGGTTCGTTGATATCAATTGAATTGGAGTGTGAGATGGAAGAATAGGACAACACAGAAAGAAGGCAGGTGGTTGAACATGAAATATTTGCCACTTCAGCTGTTATTGGAGACCAACTTTAATACGATACTCAACAAAATATCACTCTCTTGTAACACATTAAAAAAATGAGGTTTAGACAAGGAGAAAGGGTTATTATTTATGGTAATAATCCTTTCTCCTTGACTAAACTTAATTTTTATTTATTATTATTTATGATAGCGTTATTCGTTTTTTTTGCCGGTGCTTAAGGATAGTGATGCGATTGCATGAGGAAACAAGCGTCCTCACTCTAGCTTCTCACTATCAACTCCTACCTCCACGCTGGTGACTGGTGGCTGCCTAGTACCTCGACTGGAGATGGGGTATTAAACCCCTGTGGAAGGTCGTTGGTGGCAGCAAACGAGAGAGGAGGGAGGAGTATCCTCTCACTAAGGCACTCACTCTCAGGTGGCAGTGGAGGAATTCCCTAGATGGAGTCAACGGTGGCGCCTACAGCTCCAGTTTGATCGAACTGGTAGTGTAATCCCTATATGAGCTGCTTCGACATATTTGAACACCAGGTCTGTAGGAATTTCCAATACTGAGCCAGGGTGTTGCAAAAGAGTTGGTGTCGGAGGAACCCTCAATGGGTCAACGGCTGCGCTCATATCCCAAAATACTGACATCGGTATTTTTCCGGCCCGCTGTCCTAGGGTCAAAACAAGGGCACAACCCCCAACCTGGGCTCTCCAGGTTGGGGGTTGTGCTTTGGGTTAACTACCCATCCATGGAAAAAAGCTTATGTTACGAAGCAACCAATAGCCTGATATTATTGTTGACGACCATGCTAAACGAAAAAAGGACAACGACGTTCGTATCTGCACCTGGAATGTGAGAACATTTAACAGGAGAGGTGCAGTCAGGAAGAGAAGACATCTTAAGCAGTACTGTCGGTAAATATAGCCTGGACTACAACACGTCTGGTAACGGACTTAGGCTAATTGACTTCGCTACGGAACGAAATGCCACTATAGCCAGCACACAGTTTCCTCACCTCGATATCCATTAGGGGACATGGCGGTCTCCAGATCAACCAACAGTCAACCAAATTGATCACATTGCGATAGATAAGAGGCACGCATCCAGTATTTTGGATGTCCGAACATTCCGAGGGGCCAACATCGACTCGGACCACTACCTTGTTGTAGATAAGGTAAGGATGCGGATATCCACCACGCCACAGAAAAACAGATATACTGTGAAAAAATTTAATGTCGAAAGACTGCAATCGCCAGAGACCGCCAAGACCTTCGCGCAACGCGTATCCCTTAACCTCTCGACTCACAACACACCACCAGCATCTAATGTCGAAGAACAATGGCAACGATGCCAACAAGCCATTAGATCAGCCGCAACTGATGTGCTAGGTTTCTCGTGGACACCAGCAAGAAACCCCTGGTTTGATGAGGAATGCCGACAGATGCTCGCAGCCAAGAACGAGGCCTACAAGGCTAAGCTGCAGGTGAAGACAAAAGCTGCCATTGAGCTCTATAGGCAAAAAAGAAGGGAAGAACATCGGCTTCTCAGAAAGGAGAAAAAAGAGCAAGAAAAGCGCGCGATCGAGGATATAGAGAGGCGCCACTCCAGGAACGATGTTCGCAAGTTTGTCCAAAATGTAAAACGTCAAAGCCAAGGATATAAGGCTCGAACAGAATCCTGTTGATATGAACAAGGAAATATCGTAGTTGAGAAACAGTCGATACTGAGGATATGGAAAAACCACTTCTGCAGACTGTTAAACGGCGATGACGAACAACATTCCGCTGTCTAGCAGAACGAACCATTAAATATTGGCAACGACAGCGAAAACTGCCAACCACCCGACCTAAGTGAAGCGAGGATAGCAATATCTAAACTCAAGCTTAATAAGGCCGCCGGAAATGACGGCCTTCCCGCTGAGCTTTATAAAGCTGGCGGAGATGACTTGGTAATTAACATCCACCAACCCATAAGCCAAATCTGGTCGGCCCTTATCAGTGTGGTTTTAGGCCAGGAAAGTCCAAAATCGATCAAATTTTCACACTTCGGCAGATTCTGGAAAAAACCCAAGAAGTCCAAACCGATACCCACTACCTATTTAGTGATTTCAAAGCCGCATACGACAGCATTTATAGAGACGAACAATACAGAGCCATGTCTAGTTTTGGTTTACCGCCCAAACTCGTCGGTTTGTGTAGGATTACGACGGAGAATTCTCGCTGCACCTCACCACCTATTTATTGATTTCAAAGCCGCATATGACCGGATTTAAAGGGCGAACGACAAAGAGTCTAGTTTTGGGCGGCTCACTGTCATGTGATTTCTTTAACATTATTCTTGAGAGGATTATGCATAACTCCCGAGCCATGACCATAGGCAGAACCTTCCATAAATATGTGCGGTTTTGACATCGTTGTTCGAACTCGATATCGCCGCCACGTTTGCTAGTATAGAGAATGAGGTTGCAAAAATGGGTTTTGGGGTAAATCAGGGTAAGAACAAGTTTATTTTGTCGACCATGGCTTCACTGTTATCTCTGACAAAAACACCTCGTCAGGTTAATTTTGGACTGAAGCTCCACTTAATAAAGAATGGAAGGTCATTTTTGACAGGGATTAAAGGTTTTTTTTTTTAAATATGACCACGCCAATTGAATTCATCGGGCAAAATTTCTTTAGAAATTTAATTTTTAACTGAGGGCTTCCTTAGTTATTCTTGCTGTTATTCTAAACATCTTCGATTACAATTTACACATCTATTTCATCTGTGGGGTTCCACCTTAAAAATGAACGGACAGACCTCTGCTCTTGAATCTCGTTTGTGTATCTTTTGAGTTTATAGATCTTCAGTTTAAAGATGACAATACCAGCTGACTCTGTCGCTCTTTATTTTTCATGAAATTACATTTTTAGGTTCGATGACTTATTTGGTGTTGCTTGTTGTCAAACTTTCATCTCAAGGCGTTTTTTATTGGTAAATCTTGATTTTGATCTTTTTTTATGGAACACGATTGAACAATCTCAGATTTTTTTTTTCTTTGTGTTCTTGTAATACATTGTGTCTGTGCAGTTAGTTTCGGTTTGTTTTGAATTTAATTTTTTTTTTTCACATAGAACTGCTGCAGCTTTAATGATTAATAAAAGTTTTTCACATCCGAAATAATGACAGCTATCATTTGTGTTACTCTTACTTACTTACTTAAGTGGCGCTATAGTCCGGGATGAACCTGTGCCTCAACCAACATGCCTCTCCAATTAGCCCGGTCCTTAGCTAACTGCCTCCAGTTGCACACTCCAAGTTGGTTGAGGTCGGTTCCTACTTGTGCGCGCCACTTAAGGCGAGGTGTTCCTCAACTGTGTCCGACCGGGACGTCTGGCTGGGAATTGAAGACTCTGCGAGCCGGAGATGGTGTCCATTCGTTCTACATGTCCTAGCCATCTTAATAGTCCAATGCGGAGTTTTTTGGCTAGGGGTATGTCGTTGTATATCTCGTATAGTTCGTGATTGAATCTTCGTCTCCCTAGTCCGTCAAATTTCGAAGAATGTTTCTCTAGAATCGACCAAGGATTTCTTCATCCGCTTTTGATACGGTCCATGCTTCAGCGCCGTAGAGCAGGACTGGGATGATCCAGGGTCTTATATAGGATCTCCTTAGTAGTTTCGAGTGAGGGCTCTACTACTAAATTGCCTTCTTAGGGCGAAGAAACAGCGGTTGGCAAGAGTAATTCTTCGTTTGATTTCTGACGAGATGTTGTTGTCAGAGTTAATAGCGGAGCCGAGGTAGACAAAGTCCCGTACTACTTCAAAGTTATATCTGTCAATGGTGACGTTCTGTCCAATTCGTCGATGCTATGCATCCTTTCGTATTGACTTAGTCTTACCCTCATTTACTGCTAAACCCACTTTTGCCGCTTCCTTCTCTATACTAGCAAACGCGGCTATGACATCACGTTGAGTCCTACCAATGATGTCAATATTGTCGGCGTATGCTAGTAGTTGCACCGATTTTTGGAAGATTGTTCCTCGGGTATTGGCTCGGGAGTTTTGCACAATCCTCTTAAGAATTAAATTGAAGAAGTCACATGACAGCGCATCGCCTTGCCTAAATCCTTTTTTGGTATCGAATGTGTCGGTGAGGAGGTCAGACCCTGATGGTGCAGCGAGAATTCTCCATCGTCATCCTACACAAACGGACGAGTTTGGGCGGTATACCAAAACTAGACATGGCTCTGTATAGTTCGTCTCTATAAATGCTGTCGTATGCGGCTTTGAAATCGTTAAATAGGTGGTGGGTATCGATTTGGACTTCTTGGGTTTTTTTTCCAGGATCTGCCGAAGTGTTTGATCGATTGTGGACTTTCCTGGCCTAAAACCACACTGATAAGGGCCGATTCGGTTGTTGGTAAACGGTTTCAGGCGTTCACATATTACGGCAGATAGGATCTTGTAGGCGATGTTGAGCAGACTTATGCCTCTGTAGTTAACGCAGTTCAGAGGGTCTCCTTTTTTGTGGATCGGGCAAACGATGCTGAGGTTCCATTCTTCAGGCATGCTTTCAACCGACCAGATTTGGCTTATGAGTTGGATGGATGTTACTTACCAAGTCATCTCCGCCAGTTTTATAAAGCTCAGCGGGAAGGCCGTCATTTGCGGCGGCCTTATTTAGCTTGAGCTTAGATATTGCTTCACTTAGGTGGGGTGGTTGGCAGTTTTCGCAGTCATTGCCAATATTAAATGTTTCGTTCTGCCTGACAGCGGAATGTTGTTCGTCATCGCCGTTTAACAGTCTGCAGAAATGGTTTTTCCTTTTCCTCAGCATCGACTGTGTCTTAACTACGACACACAGTCGTCAGCCCCATGGGGCTTAATAAAATAAAAATAAAAATAAAATAAAATTAAATAGCCCCCACAGGGCTTAAGTTCTTTTCGAAATGGAAATAAACCCCTCAGGGATTTATGCCTTTTGCTTGTGGAGCTTGTTTCCTTTACAAACAATCAACCTCGCACGCAACCCAAATCCAACAGTGAGCCCAAGAAGGGGGTTCCAGTGGGGCAGCATGCCTCCCCCAAGCATATTCAAACTTTGTATACACCCAAAGCAAAGCGTGAACCCTCCTGGGTAGGCTCACTGTGGGATTTATGATGGGTGCGAAATTGGATGTATGCAATGTTTAAGTACGGATTGGGGAGAGCATGCTGCCCCCTGCAACCTTCCTGCTTGGGCTGACTGTTGGATTTAAGTTTCGTGCTAGGTTGGGTGTTTATGTTCATTTTTTCTCAAAAATCTAGGGTTTATAATAATCCTGTTTTCTTTGAGAGTTTGAAATGGAGTGCAATAACCCCCGCGGGTGTTAATGCTTTTTGTAGGGCTAATTCCTTTTTATTGGGAATTAAGTCCCATAGGGCTTATTTCCGAGGGGGTTTTTGCACTGCACCAATCCCATCGTATCTTTTTTAAGTCAACAAAGTTATCTGACAAGTGCCAAGATACGTAAAATCTGTTATCAATACTTTGCGATTGTTTAGTCCCTATTGGGGGCACTTTAGGGGGTTACTTGTGGTCGATAATTGGTGTTATATGTAATTTGGGTAATCAATCCTAAACGTTGATGTTAGATTTAAATTTGTCGAAGTCTTTTGAGGAGTGTTCATTTCAATTTCAAACAAAAACACCTTAAAAATCCATCCATGTGTTATAATTTCAAATTTCTCTTCTACAGCACCTGTTATCCGCATGAAATCCTATGCTCTGTTCCAAACATAAGTGAATACCTTTAACCACATCCTCATCCAAGCAGGTATAACACAATTAATAAACGTGACATTAATAGCAACCCCACTTTGTACACACATATAGCTGTAAGACCCAAAAGTCTATCCTGGCATCCTCATCCCCATACACATTTCAAGCCGCACATTACCGGCATTGGTCGATTTCCTGGTTACCCAAAATAACCACCGATAATATCCATCCCTTGGCACAAAGTACAACTCTAGGGTTTAGGTGGTTGGCATTAATTTCTCCCCAAATCTTGATGACCCTCCAACACCAGGTAAGAGTATCTGATCCGCCACCTACACTTTGTGTTATTATTGCCGTTATCTAATCAAAGAACCGGGGTTGGGGTTCAACCCCCCAAACATAATTGATTCTATTTCATAATTCCCTAAGGACCCGATCGGACAAAACTTTAATTTTCACTCGACGAGATACCCCGCAACAAAATCGTAACAAATCACGTTCGTAAATTGTGCCACATCCTGAACGACCCCTCATGCATGGTTAATAAAGGAGGCGCGTTGGATTGATCCCAATGAAGAAAAAAAACTAGGGCGGGCCATTAGATTCACTTCATGAATATTTATATAGGAAAATATCCAGGTGCGGTGTCTAGACAATGTTTCAGGTGTTGATTCCATCTTCCAGGTGAAGGAATGGACAAAAGGGAATTTCTTCTTGTGAAGATGTTCAGATATACGCAAGATGAGCATGTCCTTTTGTTTCCTTTTTTAATTAAATAAGGAATTGTGTCGGATTAGATGGAAATTGGGTCGGCTCTACACCGGGTCATTTAGAAAAAAAAAGTATGCCAACATGTACCACAAAAGCTTCACGGTGGTAGGTCCATGGAACATGGAAACTAGTCAAATACCGCATCACCCCAAGGATATACATGATACATGCACGACACCTGCATGTGTTTCTCCTGACACAACCTAAAAGGATACGACCAGACCCGAGCAAAAGGACATAAACTGTGTAAAACAACTTTTCGTCCAGTGTACTGTGTGGTTTGGCGTTGGTTTTTCTACCGGAAATCCCGGTCAAAGCCATGCATACGCTCGACTACAATGCCAAAATACTCCTCTTCTCGAGGATGGTTTTTCGTTAGTCCTGCCTGTACATAATGCTATTACTACAATTTCGAAGTACACTTGGAGCCAATTGAAAAGAAATCTTCACTCAAAGGATTCTCGTTGAAGGCAATAAGATCTGCAAATGGAAGTTTACTTTTTGAGAAATAAGATCTCAAGTCTGTGCCAGCGTATGATTAGCATAACGAGTTTAAATTGTATCCTTACCTGATAGGGAAGTACATACATACACCCATCATTCTTATGAGGGTGTGTATTGTACATATATGAATCGTAAACACCTGTATATATCTAAACTCCTTTGACGAGAAGGTGTTAAACCGTGATATTAACGTAATTTGACTAAAACCCCTTCGGCAATCAGGTGTGATATAATATCCTTTTGCTATTATTTCAGTGTTCATGCAATAACATTGCATGGTTGCATAGTTTATACTTAAAGCGTTGAATTCCCGCTCGGATTTAAAGGAGCAACATCTCTATGAAGAAATTCAAAGTCAATGGCGTGAGATGAAGTCAAATCAGAAATCATGCCGCACTTCAATCCTTCCGCCACTTCAACATATTGCTTTCGTGCCATTGGATTAGGGCAATAAATTTATCCTTATAACACACTAAGCAGTATAATCAATAAATTGGAGAAAAAAAGGAAGAAAACCCATTCGGAGAGCAAATGAAAATTACCCACAATGATGAACACGTTCAGTGAAGACGCAAAAGCCATCGAACCAGAGAGGATGTTATGATATCGTCGTAAAAGGAGCAACAAACACACACACACACACACAGGAATATGCAAGAAATAATTTTTCCCTTCTATCGAGGAATTTACTGATTTATTGAGATTCGAGTCTAGACGTTGTATATCTTTGGTTCATTGGCGGCCTGTTCCATCTGAACTGGTGTTTCCAACTCCATGGCTTAACTCACAGCTAGGATTTTAATGGAGAAACTAATCGGTGTGAAACAAAATGAATGGGTTTGTGTGTATGTTGTTTTTTTTTATATATAAATATTGTATACATGTGTGATACCGTGGAGCATAAACCATAAATCGTTTCTTCGAACGTCCTTAAGGAGGACATGACTTCAAGAAGACACTACAGAGGGACATAAATACTGAAAGGCTCTCTATGATGAGGTTTATTATATGCAAGGATGAGGATACCAGTGTCATGGATGGAATGAGGCGTCTCATTCTGCCTCTTCCTTTTTTCGATGGTCGAGTCAGGATGGACAAGGTTACCAAATTGCACAAGCTGCTATGAGATATTCGAGCAACAGGACATTTAGGAATGTCAAGGGTATGTTAGGCCCATTGAACGGAGACATTGGCGGAAGAACATAACAGGCTAGCTGAAGCTTTCAATACCGTGGTTAATACTGACGCTAGAATACATGCATCCTAGAGTAACAAAATTGAACTAAACCTCTAGGTTGGGGGGTAATGTGATGGTAACTTCCTTACCAAGTTAAAAATATTATATATAGATAGCCAACAGCCTCGGAAAGGACTGATATTATTGTTGACGACCTTGCTAATCGAAAAAAGGACAACGACGTTCGTATCTGCACCTAAAATGTGAGAACATTAAACAGGAGAGGTGCAGGCGAACAAGTAGCGGAAGCCCTAAACAGCTACAAAGCAGACATTACTGCCATTCAGAAAATATGATGGGATGGACGGGGCAAAAAGAGGATGAAAAATGTGACATCTACTATGGACCGTGTTATAGTGAGCAGAAACAACGACTATTTAGATGCGGATTTGTTATAAGTGCTAGACTTAGGCAAGAAGTCTTATGTTTTCAAGACATTAGCGAACGCATTGTAACAATCCGCATCAAGGCCAAATTCGCCAACATAAGCCTTATATGCGCTCATGCTCCGACGGAGAAAAAAGATGATATAGCAAAGGATTGCTTCTACGAGCTCCTCGACAAAACCTATGAGCGGCTACCAAAGTACGATATTAAAATCGTGCTGGGAGATTTTAACCCAAAGGTAGGAAGAGAAGACATCTTTGGCAGTACTGTCGGAAAATTTAGCCTACACGACAACACGTCTGGTAACGGACAGATCAACGAACAGTCAACCAAATTGATCAAATTGCGATAGACAAGAGGCAAGCATCCAGTATTTTGGATGTCCGAACATTCCGAGGGGCTAACATCGACTCGGACCACTATCTTGTTGTAGCCAAGGTAAGAATGCGGATATCCACCACGCCACAACAAACCAGAAATACTGTGAAAAAATTTAATGTCGAAAGACTTCAATCGCCAGAGACCGCCAAGACCTTCGCGCAAGCGTATCCCTTAACCTCTCGACTCACAATACACCACCAGCATCTAATGTCGAAGAACAATGACATCGATGCCAGAAAGCCATTAGATCAGCCGCAACTGATGTGCTAGGTTTCTCGCGGCCACCAGCAAGAAACCCCTGGTTTGATGAGGAATGCCGACAGATGCTCGCAGCCAAGAACGAGGCCTACAAGGCTAAGCTGCAGGTGAAGACAAAAGCGGCCATTGAGCTCTATAGGCAAAAGAGAAGGGAAGAACATCGGCTTCTCAGAAAGGAGAAAAAAGAGCAAGAAAAGCGCGCGATCGAGGATATAGAGAGGCGCCACTCCAGGAACGATGTTCGCAAGTTTTTCCAAAGTGTAAAACGTCAAAGCCAAGGCTACAAGGCTCGAACAGAATCCTGTCGAGATGAACAAGGAAATATCGTAGTTGAGACACAGTCGATGCTGAGGATATGGAAGAACCACTACTGCAGACTGTTAAACGGCGATGACGAACAACATTCCGCTGTCTGGCAGAACGAACCATTTAATATTGGCAGCGACAATAAGTGAAGTGAGGATAGATATCTAAACCGAAGCTTAATATGGCCGCCGGAAATGACGGCCTTCTCGCTGAGCTTTATAAAGCTGGCGGAGATGACTTGGTAAGTAACATCCACCAACTCATAAGCCAAATCTGGTCAGTTGAAAGCATGCCTGAAGAATGGAACCTATGCATCGTTTGCCAGATCCACGAAAAAGGAGACCCTCTGAGCTGCGCTAACTACAGAGGCATAAGTCTCTTCAACATCGCCTACAAGTTCCTATCTGCCGTAATATGTGAACGCCTGAAACCGTTTACCAACAACCTGATCGGCGCTTATCAGTGTGCTTTTAGTCCAGGAAAGTCCACAATCGATCAAATTTTCACACTTCGGCAGATCCTGGAAAAAACCCAAAAAGTCCAAATCGATACCCACCACCTATTTATCGATTTCAAAGCCGCATACGACAGCATTTATAGAGACGAGCTATACAGAGCCATGTCTAGTTTTGGTATACCGCCCAAACTCGTCCGTTTGTGTAGGATGACGATGGAGAATGTTCGCTGCACCATCAGGGTCGGAAACGACCTCACCGACACATTCGATACCAAAAAAGGATTTAGGCAAGGCGATGCGCTGTCATGTGACTTCTTCAATTTGATTCTTGAGAGGATTGTGCAAAACTGCCTAGCCAACACCAGAGGCACAATTTTCCAAAAATCGGTGCAACTACTAGCATACGCCGACGATATTGACATCATTGGTAGGACATAGCCACGTTTGCTAGTATAGAGAAGGAAGCGGCAAAAATTGGTTTAGCAGTAAATGAGGGTAAGACGAAGTATATGCTGCCAACACGAAAGGACACACAACATCGACTAATTGGACAGAACGTGACCATTGACAGATCTAACTTTGAGGTAGTACGGGACTTTGTCTACCTCGGCTCCGCTATTAACTCTGACAACATCTCGTCAGAAGAATTTCTCTTGCCAACCGCTGTTTCTTCGGGCTAAGAAGGCAATTTAGTAGTAAAGCCCTCACTCGAACTACTAAGGAGATCCTATATAAGACTCTGATCATCCCAGTCCTGCTCTACGGCGCTGAAGCATGGACCGTATCAAAAGCGGATGAAGAAATCCTTGGTCGATACGAGAGAAAAAATTTTCGAAAAATCTTCGGTCCCGTTTGCGTTGACGGGCTATGGAGACGAAGATTCAACCACGAACTATACGAGCTGTACAGCGACATACCCCTAGTCAAAAACTTCGCATTGGACATTTAAGATGGCTAGGACATGTAGAACGAATGGACACCAATATTGCGGCTCGCAGAGTCTTCGATTCCCAGCCAGACGTCGGACGCAGTAGAGGAAGACCTTGCCTTAAGTGGGAACCGACCTCAACCAACTTGGAGTGCGCAACTGGAGGCAGTTGGTTGAGGCCCAGGTTCATCCCGGACTGTAGCGCCACTTAAGTATGTAAGTAAGCATTGCAATTATTTAAGAAGACTTGTCTTGGCTGAATGGTACGTGATATCCGCAAAGAAGGAATGTATCTCCAGCCTCAACCAAACGTCAATCAAATCGCTAGGATATATTTCATTTACATCCAAAACATCTTGCGATCGTCGAATATCTCTCAATAAAATGGCAAAGCACTATAGCATTCACCTCTTCTGGATGCCGGGGTACAGAAATATGGGAGGACTACCTAGACTGATGAGCTTGACAGACTGTACACCACCACAAGTATTTACTTAGAAATGCTAGGCATGACCCTTTTTGTCAAACTGGGTGTGATCAAGAAATCCACCTGGTAATAATGGCCTAACTTTTACCAGGCACGCTCTTTAAGTTGTATTAAGCTTATAAGATTACATGTTAGTACCTTCATCGGTGTTCTAACAAGAATACACTGTCTCATAGGCCTATACCCGAAAAGACTAGACCTCATCAAAAACGACGTTTAAAAAAGTTTTCTGATCAAGAAAGATGTGGAGGCCAACATTCCCTTTCTCCATTCATGTCTAGTGATCTCCAAAGTAAAATTCCAACTTGGGGAGTAATTCTTTGACAATTGTTGACCCGGCAAGCATTGATATTTTCATCACAGTGAACCTTCACAAGGCAGACATATTGAAGAAATCCGGTAAATCCAAGTGGTATCTCAACGGACCCTAAGTGTATACAGTAAGTTTAGGAAAAAAGGAAGATGTTGAGCGCTATAGAACCATGACCATGGATAAATTAGGACTGGAGGATCTGTGCTTCTATGAGCTCCTTATCAACATTTTTCAGCGTCTACCGAAGTTAGAATCGAGATGGGAGATTTTAACGCAAGGGTAGGAAGAGATGACATCTTTAGCCGTATTGTCGAAAAACACAGCCTACACGACACCACGTCAGGCAACGGACTAAGGCTAATTGATTTCGCTGCGGAACAAAATGTCACTATAGCTAGCATAAGGTTCCCCCACCTCAATATTCATAAAGCGACATGGGGTCTTCAGATCAACGAACGGTCAATTAAATTGATAACATTGCGATAAACAAGAGGCACGTATATATAGTATTTTGGATGTCCGAACATTCCGCGGGGATAACATCGCCTCGGCCTACTACCTTTGTTGGAGCCAAGGTAAGAATGGGGATATACAGAACGAATCACTTAACAATGTCAACAACACCAAAAACTACCAACCACCAGACCTAAGTGAAGTGAAGATAGCAATATCTAAATTTAAGCTTAGCTAGGCTTCCGGAACGGGTTTTACGCCGAGGTTTATAAAGTTGGATGATTTGATAAGTAGAATTTTGTCCGATTAAAGTATGACTTAGCATCGTTTTCCTGATTCACGAAAAAGAGATCCTTTGAACAGCGACAACTTAAGACACATATGTCTCCTCATTATCGCCTACAAGATCCTGTCTGTCGTAAAACGTGAACGCCTGAAACCGTTTAAACTGCTGAACCATGAAGTCCTTGATGGTTTTGAGCGAAAAATGATTGAAACATCTTCGGTCCCGTTTGCGTTTGGGCCACGGAGACGAAGATTCAACCACGAGCTATACGAGCCGTACAGCTACATACTCATATACCAAGCTACATACTCATATACCCAGCTACATACTCATATACCCAGCTACATACTCATATAGTTAGAGAACTCTGTATCCGAAGTTTAATGTAGCTAGGACATCAAGAGCGAATGGATACCAATACTCCGGATCGCAGAATCTTCAATTCCCAGCCCGACGTCGGACGCTGTAGCAGAAAAGCGCGCATTAAGTGGCGCCCACACGTTTAAACCGTCCTCAACCAACATGAAGTGCGCAACTGAAGGCAGTTAGCTAAGTACCGGACTAATTGGAGAGGCATGTTGGTTGAGGCCCAGATTTATTCCGTACTGTAGCGACACATAAGGAGAAGGTAGTACATGTGGGCGGGTGCATCATGAGCCGCAAACGCAACTCTAAGCTGGCGTTTCCTGGTCATCTGATATTCCGTTTTGCCTTTTTTTTTCTAAAAATACGAAATTATTTAATTTTTTCCACTCGCAGCGCAACTGTGCCCAGGTGTGTGTTTTTTTACAGCACTACTGTAACTTCAACAGGTAGGCACCATGCTTCATAAAGCAAGTCCAACTCTGCCACAAACTTTCACAGTGACTCTTTCCGCAAATAACACAACGCCACAGATATTATGTGCGTAGCTTTCAGATCTGCAACAAAACACAACCTAATACGGTATATGGTCGTCAGAGCCTAGGGTAGTATAAACATTGTGTTCGATCACTCATATGGCTTCCTATCAGCTAGTGTAGTCATACAGGACCTATGAATGGATTAGATAGGCATACCAAGCCTGCTTAACAAAAGTTGCACCTAGCACCTACCCACGCTGTGATGAAATTCTAAACTCCAAAGCGATGGGTGCTTACGCACAACTATACACGGGCCTATTGTCGCAGGGACCATTCAGGAATTTCTCACACCGTGAGTCTACTGGTTCATTCGTGGCGAATAAAAGGATTTTTGTAGATGCATTGTGAGGTGGTGGTGGGGGGTAAAACAGGGTAAAACTCAGTTCGAGGAAGCAACCTTTTAAGTAATGTACGCCTGCAGTGGTAAAGATGCTTTTGTATAGGATTGTTTGGTTAGGACCGTATTTATAACAAACACCATATTCGTCCTTTGGTTGTACCTTGGAACGTATAAAAGAGCTCCGGGATGTCTTTCAATCTTTGTAAGCATGTGTATGTGTGTGTGTTGACTAAAAGTAATGGAATTGCTTTTTATTGTCGGGTTGTGTTCAAAGAGTCCAAATCAAATAGGAACGTAATATGAGTGCATTCGCAAAAGGTGTTTGGAGTTAAATTGTAGAGCGTGTATACGTGTATGCATTTGACAAATGGAAAATCAAAGGATTTTCCTTTGCCGGATAAGTTTGTAAGACAAATTGATTATTTACAAAAGGTAGAAAACGCCTAGGCGTTTATGCAAGTGCTCTCGATTGAAGTGTAGCCTCTTGTCGATTCCAATTAAATTCATTTTCCAAATAAAGGATCCTTGTACATTGTTTGGCAAAGGAAAGGTAGTGCTTCAAGCTAATGTTGATTTATGATATATCCGTTGTGTTTAGTTTATTTATCCCAGGGAAAAGGACTTCATTTCGAATGGGTTAACAATCAATTTAGGTAGTCATCCTTTTGGTGGGAAAGGTGTTTGGGTTCCATTTTTCTTTTAAAGAGTTTAATGATTCAAAAACACCAAGCAATCGTGATTTGGCAAAAAAAGGTCCTCGCTAAGGCAAACTTCATTATTCAGACGGTAGTGTAGGATTTTGAAGTGTGTTCGACCTTTGGGGATGTTTGTTTATGCAAAACCCTTGGAATAAATGATTTGTGGATCTGGAAGTCTTTGGACCAGCAGGACTGATTCTTTGATCTATTGACCGTTTTTGACGGTACCTGGTGGAGTGGTATCGCGTTCGCCTGTTGAGTGGAAGCTTGCGCATTTAATCACATCCAAAATCCACGAAATATTAGCACTAACTACAACGTGGAAGCTGTGCGGCACAGTGTTGCAAATTATCTGAACTAGTCATTGTTCTGGCCCATTGGGCATGTCCAGAACAACGCAGGGAATTTGAAATTTTTAGCGCAACAGGGTCTAGCTTTCTCACAACCATTCATGTGTGCGTGTGAACTTCTTGCACGATGGCGAGACCTCCTGTTATATGCCGACTCCGATAGGATAATTTGAGGTAAGCTTTTTTAGACAATGGGTGCTCCTTGGATGATTTGCCATATTATAACAAGATGAGGGCCAGTGAAAAAATCATTTAGGTGTAGCTACGGCTGGGAATCGAATCAAGACTGTCTGTGAGGCAGTTTATCGCACTAACCATCGCGCCACTTAGCCGGGATGAACCTGGGCCTCAACCAACATGCCTCTCCAATTAGCCCGGTCCTTAGTTAACTGCCTCCAGTTGCACACTCCAAGTTGGCTGAGGTCGGTTTCTACTTGTGCGCGCCACTTAAGGCGAGGTCTTCCACTACTGCCTCCGACGTCTGGCTGGGAATCGAAGACTCTGCGAGCCGGAGTTTTGGTGTCAATTCGTTCTACATGTCCTAGCCATCTTAAACGTTCAATGCCGAGTTTTTTTACCAGGGGTATGTCGCTGTACAGCTCGTATAGTTATTGGTTGAATCTTCGTCTCCATAGCCCGTCAACGCAAACGGGACCGAAGGTTTTTCGAAGAATTTTTCTCTCGAATCGACCAGGGATTTTTCATCCGCTTATGATACGGTCCATGCTTCAGCACCGTACAGCAGGACTTCGATGGTCAGGGTCTTATATAGGATCTCCTTAGTAGTTCGAGTAAGGGCTTTACTACTAAATTGCCTTCTTAGCCCGAAGAAACAGCGCTTGCAAGAGTAATTCTTCGTTTGATTTCTGACGAGATGTTACTGTCAAAGTTGATAGCGGAGCCGAAGTAAACAAGGTCCCTAGGTATGGTGTAAATCGAGAGGTTAAGGGATACGCGTTGCACGAAGGCCTTGGCGGTCTCTTGCGATTGCAGTGTTTCGACATTAATTTTTTTCACAGTATTTCTGGTTTGTTGTGTTGGCTGCAACAAGGTAGTGGTCCGAGTCGATGTTAGCCCCTCGGAATGTTCGGACATCGAAAATGCTGGATGCGTGTCTCTTGTCTTTTTCAATGTGATCAATTTGGTTGACTGTTCGTTGATCTGGAGACCGCCATGTCCCCTAATGGATATCGAAGTGAGGAAACCGTGTGCTGTAGTGGAATTTAGTTCCGTAGCGAAGTCAATTAGCCTAAGTCCGTTACCAGACATGTTGTCGTGTAGGCTATGTTTTCCGTCCATACCGCTTAAGATGCCTTCTCTTCCTACCTTTGCGTTAAAATCTCCCAGCACGATTTTAACATCGTACTTTGGTAGTCGCTCATAGGTTTTGTCGTGGAGCTCGTAGAAGCAATCCTTATTTATATCACCTTTTTCCTCCGTCGGAGCATGAGCGCATATAAGGCTTATGTTGACGAATTTGGCCTTGATGCGGATTGTTATAATGCGTTCGCTAATGTTTTGGAAAGTCTGGCACTTATAATAAATCCGCATCCTAATAGTCGCTGTTTCTGCTCACTATAACACGGTCAATAGTAGATGTCACAGTTTTTCATCCTCTTTCATCCCATCCCATCGTATATCCTGGATGGCAGAAATGTCTGCTTTGTAGCAGTTTAGGGCTTCCGCTAGTTGTTCGCTTCCTGTTTAATATTCTCACATTCCAGGTGCAGATACGAACGTCGTTGTCCTTTTTTCGTTTAGCATGGTCGTCAACAATAATATCAGTCCTTTCCGAGGCTATTGTTTGCATCGTAACATAAGCTTTTTTCCGTTGATGGGTAGTTAACTCAAAGCACAACCCCTAATCTGGAGTGCCAGGCCCTTGTTTTGACCCTAGGACAGCGGGGCGGAAAAAACCCCGAGGTCAGTAGCCCATTTTAAAATTTGAGCGCTGCCGTTGACCCATTGAGGGCTCCTCCGCTACCAACTCTTTTCCAACACCCTGGCTCAGTATTGGAAATCCCTATAGACCTGGTGTTCAAATATGTCAAAGGAGCTCATATAGGGATTACACTACCAGTTCGATCAAACTGGAGCTGTAGGCGCCACCATTGACTCCATGTAGGGAATTCCTCCGCTGCCGGCTGAGAGTGAGTGCCTTAGTGAGAGGACACTCCTCCCCCCTCTCTCGGTTGCTGCCACCAACGTCCTTCCATGTGATTTCACACCACTGAATTTAATTCCATGGACATGGGGTTTTGAAATTTATTAAAGGACAAGATTTCATGCTGAAACAATGCAATTTTGCCTTATTTTTGAATATGGTCATGAAAAATTTAGCCAAATGATGCGCCATTTCCTACATATTCTATGTTATCTGTGTTTCAATAAAGATATTAAAACAAAAATCCAATATTGTATACATTTTGAAGAATCTTTTAAAAATGCCGATGATATTCTACTTTACTTGTTTCGTAATAACTTAAACGGATTTACCTTGCATGCTGATTGCAAGTAGCAGATCATCACATTTTGAAATATCATCCACCTCCACTCGTTTTATATGGCATGCTAATATTTTTAGCTAAAAGACGTTAACAGTTATCAGTTTCTAATATCTATAAACATTTCATTGTTTCAGCTACACGTAAAGATCGATATAATCATAAACAATTTAAAAAAAAAAAACTTATTTATATCCCACCAAAATATCTTATCTGGTATTTATATTTATTTTCCACAAAGGACTTTATCCAAATATACGACTATTTTGAACGTGTCAACAAAATTTAAACATTTTTTTCCATAAATATCTCCAAAAGGTATTTTCAACTGCGCTGTTATCTTCCAACACTAAGACCTTCAGAACAAGCAAATGAATTAAGCCGCACAATCTATGTATCTTCGATCTCTTGACTAATTAATTCCTTATCGAAACGATAAATTATTAATTTTCAAGTGCCCACGTCAGGACGTTTGTAGTATTTTTGTGGTTCGATAATTGGAAATAGTATTAACAAAATGGAATTTCCAACAAAAAAATAAAGTTTGAACGAAATGCAAAAATTTTGAGGGGTTTTGGATGTGTCGTTGTTGATTCTTTTTTTTGATCTCGCTAATCATTGAAAGTGTACATAAGTGTTTCGTGCACGAATTTTGATGCTCTGTCATTAATACCGAAACATCATAAGATATTTGCTTAGTTCATGGATTTGCATGGATTACAGCATCCGTGTATCAAGGGTGGCATCTACTACAGCTTAAAACGGTGCATTTACTTAAACCAGCAGAACGTCTGTCGATTTGTTAAGCTTAAGTTTTGCATTGTAATTCTTCCACTTCCCCCTTATTAACTCCTACTCTTCTAATTTTTCTACCTAAGTGATGACATAAAGATCGTCTACGAATCTGAAAGTTTTCAGCTCTAAAAACCCCTTACTTTGTTGAGAAGACACCAATTATTTCAACCTGATATTTAACATCCTCTAAGTCTCTGCGACAAGCTCGTTGGTTTTATTTATGAGAACTGACACGTTCTGGTGAGGATTTCTCTGAACACCTACAAACATCTGCCGTTATAATACCAGTAATAAGGATAAAGATCTCTTACAAGTCTTCGCTGTCACTTTGCCAAGGTCGCAGCTTTGAAGTAAGGGAAGAATCGTTTGTGCAGTATATAGTGGAACTTCGATTATCAGTCTCCCGACTAACCATCAGGTGTGGTTTTCACTGTTTTGATCTGCATTACCATAGACAGGTATTCAAAATTGCTCTTTCACTTATAAGAGCTGAGCATTCGAGGAGCATTTGATGTCTTAGTGGCAGAAATCATTTTTTTCGCCAATAAACAGCCCCTAACTCAACAACAGCAGTAGGCGACGTCATAGTATGTTGTCATTGACGATAGTGTAGGGGACTTACTAGGTACATAGACTAGAGCAGCGGTTCCCAATCTTTTTTGGTCGAGGAGCACTTTTTAGGTCAAACATTCCTCGCGGATCACTTCGTTACACTTACGCTATTTTCGCAGTTATGTATGTGTAAAAAATGCAATACTCAAATTTTTTTTATATTTTATTAAATTCAAGTAAAACAAGTAACATCAACGAAAAAACAAGAACAATGTTAATTAAAGAACATAAGGAATTCAATATCTAGTGAGAATAATGTGCCTGTTTGGTTTTGCATAATGCTTGTATATCTGGTTGAATTTGGGACAACTGCAACCGAATATCTGGCTCTGCATCGAGACTGGATCTATATTTTGTTTTGGTTCCAACGTAGGCGGCGAATCCTGATTCGCACATATATGTTGTTGCAAACGGCAGAAGAATTATTTTGGCTCTGTCTGACAAAATTTTGAATTCGTCCTTCAACATACACCAGAATTCTGATAAAGACTTCTTAGTTTCAAAATTTGCCTTTAAAGAAGAATCTGATGTCAAATCAATTAAGCACTCAAACTGCAACGATGTCAGAGATGCTGGCTTTTCCAACGCGGCGGAGTACGGGTCCGCAACCCACACATTTTCTTCAATGTTTGAATGGTATTCTTCCGGAAAGTAGCTTTGGAAGTTTTCGAGCAAACTTAGCAGATGCAAATGAAACTCATTTAAAATGTCATCAGGAATACCCAAATCTATTTCCTCTTTACATTCGCTGACCATTGGGAAGCTGTCTAGGTTTCGATTTTTTAAAGATTTCGCCCAAAACTTGATTTTCTTTTTAAATGCTTCGACCTTATCACTGGCATCGAAAACAGTTATTGTCTTTCCTTGAAGTGATACACTCAAATCATTTAATTTCTTAAAGATATCGGCTAGATACGATAATTTCAAGAGCCAACGCTCATTACACAATCTGCCGCCCAAATCAAAGTTTTCGTTCATAAGGAAGGTTCTGACTTCAGCCCTCATTTCGAAAATCCGCGTCAGTGTTTTGCCGCGAGAAAGCCACCTTACTTCTGCGTGAAGAAGTAAAGACGTATGTAGACTACCCATTTCATCGCACAATACTTTGAATAGCCTTGAATTCTTAGGTCGAGATTTAATAAAGTTAATTATTTTCACGCTTTCGTCTAAGACCTCTTTTAAGGAGAGTGGCATTTTTTTCATTGCAAGGGCATGGCGGTGTAGAACGCAGTGACCACTGCTGCATTCCTTGGCATTTTGTTTTATTCTTGAGACGGCACCGGACTTTTTCCAGTCATGGCCTTGGCACCGTCTGTGCACACATCCACGCAGTTAACCCATGGGATATCATTGACAATAAAGAAATTGTCTATTAATTTAAAAATTTCAGCACCAGTTGTTGTAGTTTCCAACGGCTTGCAGAAAAGCAGATCTTTTTGAAAGGACTGTTGGTATTGGTAGCGCATAAATACTATTAAAATAGCCAACCCTGCAACATCTGTTGATTCATCCATTTGCAGCGAAAATTTTGTGACTTTTATTCGCGAAAGTAAAGTAGTTTTGACATTCTCTGCTAAGTCTCCGATTCTTCGTGATATTGTGTTATTTGACAAAGGAACGGTGTCAACTAATTGTTTGGCCTTTTCACCCAACATACACTCAACAATGTCCTTAACGCATGGCTTGATTAAGTTTTCAGCGATTGTATGGGCTTCGCCAGTTTGCACAACTCAGAAACTCACTTAGTAGGACGCCATCAACGCATTTTCGTTCACTGTCTTTGAGTGGTTAGTAATAATTGTTTGAGATTTTGTAAGTTCACCATACTTCCTTTTAAAAAAATCAGTCGGTTTGCTTTTGCAATCTGGATGAATCCCCTCAAAATGACGTTTCATTTTTTGCTAGAAACATCGCACTATTCGGCAACACTTTGCCGCAAATTACGCATTGGGGTTTGTTGTCACTTGTCTCAGCAAATCCAAGATTTAAATATGAATCGTGGTACTTCCTTTTTACTGTTTTTTTTCTGCAGTACTGATCACCATAGAACTAGTACTAGCCACATTGTCTGCCTCAAATTCTTCAGAAAGTTCTGACGCCGCTGTCTCTATTGCGTCATTTTCCTTGGCTCTAGAATAGAACGAGGTTAACTCTTAAGGAAACTTTATTAGACTTCAGAATAAAAATGACAGTCGAAAATTAACTGAATCGAAATGACATGCTTGTCATGACATCGATTGCTTCTCCTGTCAACAACGTAAAAATGGGGCCGTTCATAGATGCGTAACACTCCCCCCTTCTTGAACTGGAGCCGATTCGGTTGAAAGATGTTTCTCGGAAGGCCAGGAGTCAAAGTTGTTGCCATGGTAAATGGTGACTCGGTCAATGTGAACGACCTTATACTTAGATCATGGCGTCTTCTGAATTTTAATGGTGACATCGGTTATAACTTCCATGACACGGTATGTTCCATCCTAGTCCGATTGAAGTTTTGGGGAAACTCGAACTTTCCTCCGAGGATTGTGCAACCACACAAAGGTTCCAATCTGTAATTGAGGAACGTTAGCTTTTAAGTCATTCCTACTCTTCATTTTTTCAGTCGAGCGTTGTAGTTCAAATCTTGCTCGATCATGAATCTCTCGAAGTTGGTCGCTTAATTGTTGTGCGAATCCCCGATATGTCTTGGGATTGGGATCAGGTGGTGTTTCGAAAAGTAAGTCTTGAGGCAGTCGCATATTACGTCCATAAATCATTGCGAAAGGCGTTTCTTTGGTTGACTCTTGAATTGACGAACGGTAAGCCATTGCAACTAGGGGAAGAAGGTCATCCCAGTCATCCTGTTTATCGTTAACAAATTTTGCAAGATATTGGAGTATCGTTCGATTCATCCGCTCTACGAGACCTTCTGATTGAGGGTGAAGTGCTGTTGTTCGAGTTTTTCGTATACCCATAATTTCCATGACACTTTGAAAGACCTCCGACTCAAAATTCCGCCCCTGATCCGAATGTAGCTCTGTGGGAACACCATAGCGGCAAAAAACTTCATTGACTAAAGTTTTGGCTGCAGAGTCCGTTGTTTGGTCAATGAGTGGAAATACCTCTAGCCACTTAGAAAAATAGTCCATCATCACCAACACATATTTATTTCCTCGCTTTGTTGTAGGTAAGGGTCCCAGAATGTCAATGGCTACTCGTTGAAATGGTTCACCACTCAGATAAGTTTGCAGATGTCCTTGAGTCCTTCTTTGAGGTCCTCGCTTTGCCGCACAAATATCGCATTCCATGCAATAACGCTCTACATCTTTTCTTGCTCCTACCCAATAGAAACGGCTTCTTAATTTCGTGAACGTCTTGTTGATCCAAAATGTCCTCCCGATACGGTATCGTGATACAACTTAATAATTTCATGAAACAACGACCGCGGAATAATCGGAAGTAAATGGTCTGGCTGTTGTCTTTTAGTTGGTACCCACTTTTTTGATAAAATTCCGTTCTGTATCGTAAATTCGCAAATTGCGCCCAATAAACTTTAAGCACATTGCACTCACCAGAGATCTCGCTCCATGTAGGCCGATTTCCAGATTTTACCCAGTTAATTACCTGAGCAAGGATGGAATCTGTTTCTTGCGCGTGCTGAAGCTTCTGGAGATCTAGATCAGTGTCGACCAGTCGAATGGCAAGCACTGCTTTATTGTCCGCCGTTGACTGCAACCGTTTTTCTTTAGCATCACAGTGATTGCAAATTGTATACGCACATGGTCGCCGGGAAAGCGCATCAGCATTGAGGTGTTTTTTTCCAGCTCGATGTTGCACTCGGAAGTGATATTGCTGAAGGCGCTCCATCCACCGGGCGAGTTGACCTTCTAAGTTCTTGAATGACAACAACCAATTTAATGCGGCATGATCCGTTCGGACTAAAAATGTTCGACCATACAGGTAAACATGGAAGTGTTCTATGGCTTTAACTAATGCCAAAAGTTCCTTGCGGGTCGTGCAATAATTGCGTTCTGACTTGTTCAAAGCCCTACTAAAATATGCGATAACTCTTTCTGTTCCGTCCTGCAGTTGAGAAAGCACGGCTCCTAGTCCATAATGACATGCATCGGTATCAAGTATAAGCTCTCCTTCTGCATGAAAATGACCTAGCACCGGGAAAGATGTTAAACCTTTCTTTAACTGATCAAACGCACTCGCACACCGATCTGTCCAGTTAAAGACCACATTTTGCTCAGTCAGCTGATGTAGGGGGCGAGCAATTGCGGCGAAGCCGGGAACAAACTGGCGGTAATACGTGCAAAGTCCCGCGAAGCTGCGTAGGTCGTATCATGTACCTGCCAGTTGCTGACTCTTTAGTAACTACTGGGGGTGCTGTTAAGGAGCTTTCAGCGGTTATTTTTAACGACCCAGACTTTAGCCAGCGATTCATAGTACCTATTATTTTTGATGTCTCACAATCTTTTGATCTTTTCACGTCGATAGATCCACAGAGTCACATCAATGTACAAAAAAACAAATAAAAAGTAAAATTCACGCACTAAAGGCAAAATATAGATTAAATACACCGCACTACGATTCGTTTTAACCTTTATAAGTAGATACCGACCCAACAAAAACCGTCTATTGGGCGCGTTTAAAACCAGAGAAACGTCGTCCCAGTACAAATTTCAGTTAGCGTCAGCGTATATGGTCGTCTCTGGTACGTCTCTTTAATAATTTTCATTTGTCGGGGATTCCCACATCTTTTTACACGAATTATTTTTTAGTTTGTTTGAATGTATTGATTTCTTTTAAATGAGCATTTTATATTGCTGCGATTAAAATGACAAGTTCAGAAGCACAAAATGAAATAGTCACTAGTGTAATGGAATTTTGCTAATTCGTTTTTTTTTTATTTTGCCGCGGAGCACCAGGATATCCGGAGCACACTTTGGGAAACGCTGGACTAGAGTCTAATTTTTATATTGTGTGTGTGCAGATGTATATAAAACACATGGTAGGTTAGTTGGTGGGTAGGTATCGAGAAAGTCTCCTTCAACCATCACTATCGAATTGTACCCGTGCGAAGTCGGGCCGGGTTGCTAGTACAGATAAAAACAAAAATTTTCCATAGATACATTCGATTAACCGTCTATTTGATTTGGTCCGCTACCTGACGGATAGTCGAAGTTTCACTGTAATATGTTTCGGGATGAACTCTAAATATGAGAACAGTATTCAAGACCGGTCAAACAGAAGAAAAGGCTGGTCTGGGGTAAAATACTTTCTATCTCTGAAAAGGTAACTTCGTTTTGACGCTGCTGGTTTGAGGTTACATGTTGCGGTCATGATACATCCTGATCCAATTTTGATGCCTAGCATATGCTTGGATTCTTCTGATTTGATGACTGCTCGATTTGGGAGCTGTGAACTTGTACTTTCTTGTAAATATTGTATACTGAGTTTTCTTTCAGAACTGACCTAGGTTTTCCTCACCCCGTTGTATTTTCTTTTGTAGGTCCTTGTTTGAAGAGCCGATTTATTCGCATCTCTGCTGATGCCCAGCCATAGCAGCAATAGTGGTGTCGTTTGAGTTAGTGCTGTTAGAGTAGGTACTATTATATGCAAAACTGAAAATACGATTGGTAGCTGTGCTTTAAAGATCATTAATATGAAGCAGTAATACAGTGGGTGAGAGAATTGATCCCTGAGGTACCCCAGTGTTAATAGAGTATCTGTTTGAGGAAACGTCATCCACAGCTACTTGCAATGATCTGTCTAATCCATACAGCTGGACAGTTTTGGAGGAAGTTCGTGTGTCGAGAAGTCGTCTTCAGATTTAATAGCGTTACCGACGTAGAAAACCTCAAGTAATACCTCAATATTATATCTGTCAATGGTGACATTCTGTCCAACTCACAACATGTGTCCAACAACACAACATGTGTCCTTTAGTGTTGACTGCATATATTTGGTCTCAACGCCATTTACTGCTACTGGCCGCTTCCTTCTCTATACTACCAAACGTGGCTAAATCACGTTGAATCCGACCTATGATGTCAATATTGCCGAAATATGTTATAAGTTGCAGCTATATATGGAAGATTGTGCTTCTGGTGTTGGGTTAGGAGTTTTTCACAACCCTCTCAAGAATGATTTTTAAGAAGTCACATGGCAGTGCATCGCATTGTCTAATTTCGTTTTGGTATCTAATGTTTCAGTGAGGTCGTTTTCGATCATTATAGAGCAGCGAGAATTCTCCATCGGCATCCTGCACAGATAGACAGAGTTAGGGTGGTATACCAAAACTAGAAATTGGATTCTTCCTAAGTTTCTTTGCTAGGATTTCCAGGTTGTGTGAATATTATATTATGAATTTATGAATTAGGTTTCTTGACTTAAAACCTAATTCATAAAGGCCGATAAGGTTGTAGATGAACGGATTTAGTCACTCACATATTACGAGAATAAGGAGCTTCTGAGAGATCTTAAGGATTCATGGCTATGTAATTGACGCAGTTCGCAGTGTCACCTATTTTGTGGATCGACCAAACAATGCTGAGGTTTTAATTTTCCTGGATACTTTCATCATAATTTTGCTAATGAGTTGGTGTATGCTACTTACGAAATCATCTCCACCGGCCTTATATAGAACTTCAGAAAGGCCGTCATTTTCGGCAGCCTCATTAAGCTTACATTTGGATATTGCTAGCATTACTTCACTTAGGTGGGGTGTCTGTTAGTTTTAAATGGTTCAATCTATCTGATAGTTTAAGAGAGTTTGTCATTGCCGTGAGTATCCTGTACCTTCACACACATCAATTTGTAATGCTGGTGACTCACTTCCACAAACCACTGTGTCATCATCACACAATTCGCAGGACACCTCGAGCATTTAATTTCATCATAAAAATCTTACATTTCGAAATTAATAACAATTATTGCCTGTGATTGCGCCTTCCCTACAGGACCAATTCATTTGTCCTTCCTTCACTCATTAAACCAACTCAGCCAAGATGGAAGCACACCCTCCAACTCCCTCGTCGACTTTGTTCCGTCGCCACACGCAGCAGCTAGATGAGCCATTGTCTTCCTTTTTCAAAACTCGTGAAAGCGTGAAATTAATCATCACGCACATAAAGCTTCATGCGAACGCCAACAGATGGATGGTTGGATGGTATCTTTAGAGATGATGTTGACGTTGACATTTGTTGCTCGTGTACGCAGCAGTTTTGAGTGGTGACAGTGGGTTTTGACAGGATTTCTTCTAACCGATGGGAACGGGCGTTGCGGCACGACAGGACGCCCTCTACTTAAACCTGTAATCCAACTTGGTTAAGTAGGACATTACCGTTGTGGAATTAAATTGACAACGTCACCTGCAGAGATTTTTTTTCCTCTTCTGCTTCTTCAGCGTTCGTTTTATTTGTTTTGTTTTCGTTTTTATTCGGAAGCGCCATCTTTTACTTGAGGGGTTTTCAAGAGATTTATTATTTTTGTTGTTGTTGGTAGATTGCGTAGCACCAATGATGACGCAGTATAAAATATTTGTTTGGTATTATTCGTCCTTCATCCGAGGGAAGAGCAGATGGTGTTGGATAAATTTACATTTTAATGAGGGAATTATGAAGCGGGAACTATCTGAATGAGACTTTGGGGAAAAGTTTTAAGGTTAATCACTCCCAAGTGAGGTTTCAATACTTTAGCCAACTAGTAGGTGTTGGGGGGGTGAATGTGTGTAATGGAAATTAATTCTCGCGGAATGAGTCTCGGTGAGGATATGTGTAGTGCAGCATAAATATGCATGATTACGTGTATGTCCTTGAGGGATTTTTGGTGATGAAAGACGGTCATCTCCTGGGACTTATGACTCTTCATTATGAGGGTGAATAAATTGTATTGCTGGATGGATTATTCAAATCTTAATTTAAGGTGAGTACCTACATGTGTATGCAGTTAAGATTGTACAAATGGAACGAATAAGTGTTTGATGTTAAATATTTATCAGCAAAGGTAAAATGGTTTCGTTTGTCAGGTACATGGCTTACACTTTGATTTCTTCTAGTTGAAGGATAATCAAATCAAGGGTGCCCCATTAAACAATCTGATCTTCCTTTATCAGTCTTAGGACAAGAAAGTCCACAACTGAACACACATTTGCAGATCCTAGAATAAAACCCAACATGATTCCAAATCGAAGCCCACCCCATATTCATCCAATTCAAAGCTGCATATGATAGCATTTATAGAGACGAACTATACAGAGCCATCTAGTTGTGGTATACTTCCCAAACTCTTTCGTCTGTGCAGGAAGACGATGGAAGACCATGGTCGGCAATGACCTCACTGGGACATTCGATACCAGAAAAGGATTTAGGCAAGGCGATCCACTGTCATGTGAATTCTTTAACACCATTCTTGAGAGGATTGTACAAAACTCCCGAGCCAATCTTCCATACATCGATGCAACAACCAGCATACACCGACGATATTGACATCATTGGTCGGACTCAACGTGATGTCATAGCCACGTTTGCTAAAATACAGAAGGAAGGTGCAAAATGGGTTTAGGAATAAATGTGGGTAAGACCACACAACATCGAAGAATTGGACAGACCGTCACCATTGACAGATATAACTTTGAAGTAGTACTGGACTAGGCTTCGCTATTAACTCTTACAACAACGTCTCGTCAGACATTAACCGAACTCTTGCCAACCGCTGTTTTCTAGTAAAGCCCTCACTCGAATCATATACAAGATCCTGATAATCCCAGTGCTGCTTAACGGCGCTGAAGCATGGACCGTATAAAAAGCGGGTGAAAAATCTTCGGTCCCATTTGCGTTGCCGGACTATAGAGATGGACAACAATACTCCGGCTCGCAGAGTCTTTGAATTAAAGCAAGCCGTCCAACGTATTAGATTAAGACCTAGCTAGATAAGGACCGGCCAAATTGCAGAGGCATGTTGCTTGAGGGCCCGGTTCATTTCGGATGGTAGCGCCACTTAAGTAAACGGGTGCATAGAAAAGTGTCAAAACATGTGAGGTATTCACCAAACGAGGACGAACGGGACGATTATATAACGAAAAAGTGGCACAAGGTTCAATAAGCTCTTTCCACCATTGTTTTATAAATCTGAACATACAATTGGATGAGAACGTTAATGTGTTTCTTCAACTCCATTTTATGATAGAAATAAACACTAAGGTTTTTAAACCTGTCTACACAACAGAGAGTATGCCTGGAGGTAGCACATTTTGTTACATTTCGTCCAAAAGTCAATTCCTTTGTAGGGCTCAGATTCAAATAGATTTTAAGCCACCATGTGGTAAAACTATTTAAATTGTTTTATAGTAAATGTGAATCCTTTAGATCTCCTTCACATTTGAAAATGTCCATGTCATCAGCATATAACGGGTGGGCCACATACAAGTATCTACGTAGTTCAAGTGGCTGCCTCGGCTGGCTCCACAGTAGCACATTCTGTCACTCCGATTCTCCAAGACCTTGTTGATGTCTTCGAGCTGTAGCTCACGGATTGCTTGGATGATATTGGCCGATAGCACGGTTTAGGAAAGAGGTGTACAAAATATCGATTGTGGCATGGGCTGTGTGGCATGGCGCTTCATCCTGCATGAACCAGAGGTCATCCAAATGCATGTCTTCAATTCCAGTAAAAAAAAGTCTGTTAACCGACCTTTTCTGTAATTTTCAAAGAAAAATGGTCCGATGATGCCACCACATTAACGTGCAGATTTGTCGAGCCCCAGATGCGCCAATTTTGTTTGTTAACGTAGCCGCCGAGATGAAAATGCGCCTCGTCAGAAATGATGACTTTTATCCCGAAATCGTTGTCCAATTTAAGCTGCACTAAGGTATAAACTGGGAAGCGATAACAAAGCGGATGGTCGTGCGCCTTCAATTACTGAGTCAATTGGATCTTGCAAGCTAATGATCCGAGATCTTTGTGCAGAATTCTCCTCAGGCGAGTGTGTGAAATGTTGAGCTATTGAGATTGATGGCGAGTTGATATTCGTGAATTGAGTCTCACACCCTCGACTACAAGTGTCAAATTCTCGTCTGGTGCGCACAGACGACGTACGAAGACGGGGACCATGCGTGTTGTCCACTAGCATACCAGTCTCACGAACTTTTTGTACAAACTTGTGTAAAGCAGGCGCTGTGGGTTCTTTATTTTGGCCAAAACTTCAAAACGTCCCCGCCCCAGCAATTGTTTCTTAATTTAATTTTCTTAAAAAGCTAAAAGTCCGCAAAGAACTAAAAGTCCGCAAAGTCCTGAAGAAGTGCAGAATCACCCTTCTCATGTAGCCACCAGAATTCCGTTCTCTGCTTTTCAGGATCGTTCCTATCGCGATCCAATACCGAAGTGCTAAAGCGGAGGAGCACCGGAGCATTGTCGACATACCCTTCGCGGATTAGCCGCATGTCACGGAAGCGGTGGTAGTTGCACCGATTTTTGGAAGATTGTGCCTCTGGTATGGGCTCTTGAGTTTTGCACAATCCTCTCAAGAATCAGATTAAAGAAGTCACATGACAGCGCATCGCCTTGCCTAAATTCTTTTTTGTATCGAATGTGTCGGTGAGGTCATTTCCGACCCTGATGGTGCAGCGAGAATTCTCCATCGTCATCCTACACAAACGGACGAGTTTGGGCGGTATACCCAAACTAGACATGGCTCTGTATAGTTCGTCTCTATAAATGCTGTCTTATGCGGCTTTGAAATCTATGAATTGGTGGTGGGTATCGGTTTCTTCCAGGATCTGTCGAAGTGTGAAGATTTGATCAATTGTGGACTTTCCTGGCCTAAAACCACACTGATAAGGGCCGATCAGGTTGTTGGTAAACGGTTTCAGGCGTTCACATATTACGGCAGATAGGATCTTGAAGGCGATGTTGAGTAGACTTATGCCTCTGTAGTTGGCGCAGTTCAGAGGGTCTCCTTTTTTGTGGATCGGGCAAACGATGCTGAGGTTCCATTCTTCAGGCGTGCTTTCATCCGACCAGATTTGGCTTATCAGTTGGTGGATGTTACTTACCAAGTCATCTCCGCCAGCTTTATAAAGCTCAGCGGGAAGGCCGTCATTTCCGGCGGCCTTAATAAGCTTGAGTTTAGATATTGCTATCCTCACTTCACTTAGGTCGGGTGGGTGGCAGTTTTCGCTGTCGTTGCCAATATTAAATGGTTCGTTTTGCCTGACAGCGGAATGTTGTTCGTCATCGCCGTTTAACAGTCTGCAGAAGTGGTTCTTCCATATCCTCAGCATCGACTATGTCTCAACTACGATATTTCCTTGTTCATCTCGACAGGATTCTGTTCGAGCCTTGTATCCTTGGCTTTGACGTTTTACACTTTGGTAAAACTTGCGGACATCTTTCCTGGAGTGGCACCTCTCTATATCCTCGATCGCGCGCTTTTCTGGCTCTTTTTACTTCTTTCTGAAAAGCCGATGTTCTTACCTTCTCTTTGCCTATAGAGCTCAATGGCAGCTCTCGTCTTCACCTGCTTAGCTTAGCCTTGTAGGCATCGTTCTTGGCTGCGAGCATCTGTCGGCATTCCTTATCAAACCAGGAGTTTCTTGCTGGTGGCAGCGAGAAACCTAGCACATCAGTTGCGGCTGATCTAATGGGTTGTTGGCATCGTTGTCATTGTCCTTCGACATTAGATGCTGGTGGTGTGGTGTGATGTAAATCGAGAGGTTAAGGGATACGCGTTGCGCGAAGGCCTTGGCGGTCTCTTGCGATTGCAGTCTTTCGACATTAATTTTCACAGCATTTGTGTTTTTTTGTGGAGTGGTGGATATCAGCATCCTTACCTTGGCTACAACAAGGTAGTGGTCCGAGTCGATGTTAGCCCCTCGTAATGTTCGGACATCCAAAATACTGGATGCGTGCCTCTTGTCTATCGTAATGTGATCAATTGACTGTTCGTTGATCTGGAGACAGCCATGTCCCCTTATGGATATCGAGGTGAGGAAACCATGTGCTGGCTATAGTGGCATTTCGTTCCGTAGCGAAGTCAATTAGCCTAAGTTCGTTACCAGACATATTGTTGTGTAGGCTATATTTTCCGACAGTACTGCTTAAGATGTCTTCTCTTCCTACCTTTGCGTTAAAATCTCCCAGCACTGTTGAATAGGGTGGTTGAACAGGGTGGTGAAAATGTCGACTGCCTCTATTGACAGGTGTCTCAATACGACTTTTGGGACACCGTCCTCTCCCGCCGACTTTTTACTCATCAGGCTATTGGCGACTATGCCATTTTCCCAATGTTCTTCAAGAGTAAAGCTACTCATTTCATTCCGCGGAGGCATGATACTGTCAGTGTCAAAATAACCTGTGATTTAAAAATAATCCAATAGATGGCCCACCCTGTATAAATATTTTACACTCTCAAATATATGCCCTTAAGGCGGCTACACACACGCAAGCATTACTGTCTAGTATGTCTGTTCAGGCCGCCTGTGCAGTTATACCGGACCACCGTAGAGCATTCAAACGCTCCGGGACTGATGTGATTCACATCAGTTTGTGTGTCTTCGTCGCTTGGACATTTTAAACGAAAACCGTCTGCGCTCATGAAAATTTCAGTATGTATTGACGGCCTGATGCTACACACTCTGGTTCTACTAAACACAGGCAGAACTGTTAAATTTTCGATTTTTCTTCAATCTCCTATTCAGGCAAAAATAACTGACAACTTTATTATATACACGATCAGGCATAACTGCATATGCGGCCTGGACAAGCTTACCGGACAATTATGCCTGCATGTGTGTAGCCGCCTTTACATCATTATTTGCGAATATAAATAATGTAGGGCCTAAATGATATCCTTGTTGTACTCCAGATTGAGAAATAAAAGTGTTCGACTTGGAACCTCTAAATTTTATTTTGGAAAAAATTAAATTAAAATTAAAAATAAAGTACTCTCGTGGCTTTTAGTGTTCACTGCCTCCGTTAGTTCTCAATACAATACTGCAAAACAACTGGATTTACGTCTTTTAGTTTTTTTTACAAAAATTAATAATTTTTTGAAATATTTCAAGTTAATTGTCTGGTAAGCGCCTTTGTCAATAGTGGTACCTGTGTGGCCAGCTTTGTGGGTTCAAATTTAGATTTTATCAGTATCTGCAGATTTTTAAAGTTTCAATAATTGGATTGGCAAAATGGACTGTATCTAGGTGAGACTATTTGCAACCATACCTAAAAAATAAAATGTAAGATGTCCTTCCCGTCAGAAAGTTAACATATTTTACCTCCATCCCCTAAGGCGATGAATAATCTAATTCGTTGTTCATTACCTGACCTTGATAACTAAAATAGAAACAAAAACTTTTTTAACCATTTATATCTTTGCGTTACTTTAAGATAACATTGAATGCCAATTACTTATTTATATTCATAGGATAATAACCTAAATTTAATAACCGTATCTGATTCCGCACACATATTGAGTCCAATTAAAATAGTTTCAAAATTTAGGAAGACAACCCCAACCATACACCGTAATGATCTTCAATTTCATTGGATTGTCTCTTCAAAATACTTCCACTTTACTACCCTTTATGAGTCATCCTAACAAAGGTAATAAATTTGTATGAACAAAAATATTTCGAGACTTTAAAAGCAAACATTATACTGACCTGATAAGACGGATATCAATGATTAGCTGAATAACCTATTGCTACCTTTTTCCGATAGCTAATCAGCCAGATTAGCCCAAAAGCCACAATACCCACTTCACAAGGTTCGTCACGCTACTATAGAACTATCGATTACTATCAATAGATCCAGCTGGTCGATAACCTTATCGTTTTCTATATAAGTGACCGCCAACAGCTTTTGCGCTTCAGTTAAACACACCCAACCTTAAAATGAACAAGTCGTTGTTAGTTTTCTTCGCGGTTATCGCCGCCGCATCGGCCCTTCGTTTGCCAGCCGATGTCAAAGCTGCGGTCGGTAAAATCGATAATCTTCTCCATAAAGATGTAAAATACGAGAGTGAAGGCATGGCCGATTTGGTCCCAGAAGGAACCTACGAAAGCGAATCCATGGCTGATGCTGTTCCAGAGGGAACCTATGAAAGCGAATCTATGGCTGATGCCGTTCCAGAAGGCATTTTCGAGAGTGAATCAATGGCTGATGTCATTCCCGAAGGCACCTACGAAAGCGAATCCATGGCTGATGCTGTTCCAGAAGGCACATCCGAGAGTGAATCAATGGCTGATATCATTCCTGAAGGAACCTACGAAAGCGAATCTATGGCTGATGTCATTCCCGAAGGCACATACGAAACCGCCGAAATGGCTGACGTCATTCCAGAAGGTACATACGAAACTGAATCCATGGCCGATGAAATTCCTGAAGGCACCTACGAAAGCGATGCTATGGCTGATGTCATTCCCGAAGGTACCTACGAAAGTGACTCAATGGCTGATCCCATTGCTGTGATTGCTCCTCAACCACCAGTTGCTGTGAAGAGCATCAGGAATAAGATTCAAAACATGCGTCAAGTTCCAGCTGAAGTTCCAGCTTTTGAGACCGAACATATGGCTGATAACGTTCTCGAAACTAAAGATATGGCTGATACCCCATTCGAGACCGTCGACATGAAGGAGGCATACGAACATGAAGGCATGGCCGATGAGGTAGCTGAGGAGGAAGTAAATGTGTACGCTAAAATGCATGCAACTATGAAGAAATTGGTGGAGATGTTCTAAAAAGTTGCTTTTTATGATGATCATAGGTTTCCAAGAGTCAAGGCGGAATGAGAAGTTGTAAATGAAAAGTTATGCATTTTAGATTTAAAGAGTTTTTTTTTTAAATAAATAAAAATCCATTTTAAGTGCGTTATATGAAGTTTTATTTTAATGAGGATTAGCTAAAACGTGGACTTCAGATGTTATAATTGGTGAGAAATTTTGTATAAGAATATGGGAAGACGTAATCAAAGCTTTAAGAGCAACAGTTAAGTGGAGGCTCTATAACCTATAGGACCACTAATTCAGAAAGTTTTTAGCTCAACTATACAGAAATTTTTCGGCGGAAGTTTAATAAAGCAACAACATAGAATACGATTTGGCTTTTGTCAATGTTTAAGACCGCCTTCCTTTTATCTCCACTGGAAAAATAGATGGCTAAAAAGGTTGATCCATACAATCCATTTGAAGGACATGACGCAGAGTGATGACCCAATGAACAAGTTTTACCACGCACCAATTTTTTTTTGTTTTTACGATTACTGCCAGCGAAGGTTGTCTATTTTAAAATTTAACCTTCTTCTCTTAATGCCGGATCCGAACGTCAAATTTAAGACGGTGTTACATTTGGAAGTCTGTACGACTTCAACAAGAGGTGTAGTAGTGAAAAAAAAACTTAGAAAAAATACTTACCACTAGGCCACTGCACCCTTTATGCATTAGTACGTATAGCAATCTAAGCCTACAAGCTTATAACATCAGAGTTTTCAGCTTCAAACGTCGACGTGACGTGAAGAAGTGTCCTTTGAAAAAAGTTTCTGACGGTGCGTCACAAGTCAACTTTCCAATGTTCAAGATATTAACTCAAGATGCCAAAGGATGTCCTTTAAGTAAAAAAGGCAAAATATGATTAAGATGGTAGGATATGGAAGGGTAATAATGACGGCACGAACTAGAAATTAGAAGGCAAGCAACATTATTATTGAGGTGAGAAAAATAACCAAGGTAGCGAGGGTAGGACAAATGTCTTGTAAACGTTAAACGTTTTCAAATGACTAGTAAAAGAATGGCATGGACATTTTTTATTGTGCTTGTATTGTATTAGTATCCACTACAGGATCGGTGCTTAAGGATAGTGATGCGATTACATGAGGACACAAGCGTTCTCCCTTTAGCCTCTCACTATCAACTCCTACTCTCACCTCCACGCTGGTGACTGGTGGGTGCCTAGAACCTCGACTGGAGATTTGGTATTAAACCCCTGTGGAAGGTGGTCGTTGGCGGCAGCAAACGAAAGAGGGGGCAGGAGTGTCTTCTCACTAAGGCACTCACTCTCACGCGGCAGCGGAGGAATTCCCTAGATGGAGTCAACGGTGGGGCCTACAACTTCAGTTTGATCGAACTGGTAGTGTAATCCCTATAGGAGCTGCTTCGACATATTTGAACACCAGGTCTATAGGGATTTATGTTACGAAGCAACCAATAGCCTCGGAAAGGACTGATATTATTGTTGACGACCATGCTAAATACGAAAAAAGGATAACGACGTTCGTATCTGCACCTGGAACGTGAGAACATTAAACAGGAGAAGTGCAGGCGAACAACTGGCGGAAGCCCTAAACTGGTACAAAGCAGACATCACTGCCATCCAGGAAATACGATGGGATGGGCCGGGCAAAAAGAGGATGAAGAACTGTGACATCTACTATGGACCGTGTTATAGTGAGCAGAAACAGCGGCTATTTGGATGCGGATTTGTTATAAGTGCCAGACTCAGGCAAGAAGTATTATGTTTCCAAGACATTAGCGAACGCATTGTAACAATCCGCATCAAGGCCAAATTCGACAACATAAGCATTATATGCGCTCATGCTCCGACGGAGGAAAGAGATGATATTACTAACGATTGCTTCTACGAGCTCCTCGACAAAACCTATGAGGGGCTACCAAAGTACGATATTAAAATCGTGCTGAGAGATTTTAACGCAAAGGTAGGAAGAGAAGACATCTTTAGCAGTACTGTCGGAAAATTTAGCCTACACGACAACACATCTGGTAACAGACTTAGGCTAATTGACTTCGCTACGGAACGAAATGCCACAATAGCCAGCACACGGTTTCCTCACCTGGATATCCATAAGGGGACATGGCGGTCTCCTGATCAACGAACAGTCAATCAAATTGATCACATTGCGATAGATAAGAGGCTAACATCGACTCGGACCACTACCTTGTTGCAGCCAAGGAAAGGATGCGGATATCCACCAAGCCACAACAAACCAGAAATACCGTGACAAAATTTAATGTCGAAAGGCTGCAAACGCCAGAGACCGCCAAGACCTTCGTGCAACGCGTATCCCTTAACCTCTCGATTCACACGACACCACCAGCATCTTATGTCGAAGAACAATGGCAACGATGCCAACAAGCCATTAGATCAGCCGCAACTGTTGTGCTAGGTTTCTCGCGGCCACCAGCAAGGAACCCCTGGTTTGATGAGGAATGCCAACAGATGCTCTCAGCCAAGAACGAGGCCTACAAGGCTAAGCTGCAGGTGAAGACGAGAACTGCCATTAAGCTCTATAAGAAAAGAAGAAGGGAAGAACCCCGGCTTTTCAGAAAGAAGAAAAAAGAGCAAGAAAAGCGCGCAATTGAGAATATAGACTGGTGTCACTCCATGAACGGTGTTCGCAAGTTTTACCAAAGTTTAAAACGTCAAAGCCTATGATACAAGGCTCGAACAGAATCCTGTCGAGATGAACCAGGAAATATCGATGTTGATGCTGAGGATATGGAAGAAAAACTTCTGCACACTGTTAAACGGCTTTGACGAACAACATTCCGCTACTCAATCAGGGTCAGAAACGACCTCACCGACACATTCGATACCAAAAAAGGATTAAGGCAAGGCGATGCGCTGTCAGGTGATTTCTTTAATTTGATTCTTGAGAGGATTGTACAAAACTCCCGAGACAACACCTGAGGCACAATTTTCCAAAAATCGGTGCAACTACTAGCATACGCCGATGATATTGACATCATTGGTAGGACTCAACGTGATGTCATAGCCACGTTTGCTGGTATAGAGAAGGAAGCGTCAAAAATGGGTTTAGCAGTAAATGAGGGTAAGACAAAGTATATGCTGTCAAAATGAAAGGACACACAACATCGACGAATTGGACAGAACGTCACCACTGACAGATATAACTTTGAAGTAGTACGGGACTTTGTCTACCTCGGCTCCGCTATTAACTCTGACAACAACATCTCGTCAGAAATCAAACGAAGAATTACTCTTGCCAATCGCTGTTTCTTCGGGCTAAGAAGGCAATTTAGTAGTAAAGCCATCACTCGAACTACTAAGGAGAACCTATATAACACCCTGATCATCTCAGTCCTGCTCTACGGCGCTGAAGCATGGACCGTATCAAAAGCGGGTGAAGAAATCCTCGGTCGATTCGAGAGAAAAATTCGTCCGAAAATCTTCGGTCCCGTTTGCGTTGACGGGCTATGGAGACGAAGATTCAACCACGAACTATACGAGCTGTACAGCGACCTACCCCTAGTCAAAAACCTCCGAATTGGACACCAATACTCCGTCTCGCAGAGTCTTCGATTCCCAGCCAGACGTCGGACGCAGTAGAGGAAGACCTCGCCTTAAGTGGCGCGCACAAGTAGAAACCGACCTCAACCAAGTTGGAGTGCGCAACTGGAGGCAGTAAGCTAAGGACCGGGCTAATTGGAGAGGCATGTTGGTTGAGGCCCAGGTTCATCCCGGACTGTAGCGCCACTTAAGTAAGTTAGTAAGGTTGGTGGGTTAATGAGGCAGACGGTTTGCGTCTTCCCTCATCGCACTCAGGTCAATATAGACCCATTGTAATGCCCGTTAGGGGTCCACGTGTGTGGTTGGTTCATTCATTGTCCCGTTAATGTACATTAATGTTAGTCCCTTTCTAGCCATCCAGATGTTGTTTTAAACCTGTAAAGAGTAGGGAGAGGGATTTCGGATCCGTGAGATCATGGAAAAAGTATTTTCCTAAGGTTCTCATTTTTAGTTGGCTGAGGCCTGGGCAGTGGCACAAAATGTTGAAGGTATTCTCGGTATTTCTTCATCACCGCAGCCTCCACAGAGGTCATCATCTATGAGATGCATTTTAGGTTTGTGGCTTTTAGTAAGTTGTGTCCAGTAAGAATCCCAACTAAAGTCGAGGCAGATTTCGTGTTTCTTAGAAGTAGTTAATGGGTTCTGGCTTTGTCATACTCAGGCCACATCCTTTTGGAAGTTTCACAGGTGGGAAGGGAGTTCCACCTGTTTTTGGCAGTAAACAGTGTTTTCTGTCCCACCCGAGATTTGAGGTCACATAGTGCTGGTTTGACAGCCTGATCTGCTTGGTCAATGCTGAAGCAGATCCTCTTCTCACCAGTTCGTCAGCAGTTTCATTGCCCTGTATGCCTCTGTGTCCGGGGACCAAGTAGAGCTTAACATTATCTTGGACGCCAAAAATCTTTAGCTCTTCACGACAACGTTTTACAAGCCGAGATTTTTTTTCGACAGCAGAGATAGCTTTTATTGCAGCCTGACTGTCAATAAAGATGGTGATATAATCTGGTGGTATCGCCAGCATTGAGGTCGCTTTGGCTGCCTCTGCTACTGCTAATATCTCGGCCAGGAAGACACTGCTATGCTCAGGGAGACGAAAGGTGCTAGTTAGCTTTAATGTTTCTGAAAACACTCCACCTCCAACGCTTACATCCATTTTAGAACCATCAGTGTAGATGGATATGGTTTCGGTGCCCAATTCGTTGCTCTCCCACTCCTCTCTGCTTGGAAAGATACAGGAGAATGGTCTTTGAAAGTCATGGTGAGGCAGCATGTAGTCAGAGGATACAGCAGAGCCCAGATCTGTGTAGAATTCGATTTGCAGCAGTTGAGCTGGCTGATTCTTAGAGCACTTTTGGCTGCAGATTCTAGCATGTAAAGGTCTAGCGGTAGCAGGTTAAGGATGGTTTCCAGTCCAGATGCTGGTGTGGTTCTCATTGCGCTAGTAGCGCCCACACATGCTATCCATTGTACCTTTCTCATATTTTTCAGATGCACATGCAATCACCCTCAAGAATAATCTTCCCAAAAAAATGGCCGCATTTTCTTACATGTCTCTGAAGGAATTTTGCTAGCATGCAGGTAACAACCTTATTTACTCGCGGGAGGGTGCATGATTTTAACCCCTAGCATGTTTAAATGTCAAGGCATAAATTGTAATTTTTTTTAACCTTTTTGCAGTAAACTCTATGTACTGGACTTTTCCTATAGGATTACTAGATTAGTGACGCAGGCGCAGAAGATGTTATTTCGATTCCGAACAGTAGATTTATTGTTACATACCTTTCTTTTGTAATGATGTAACGACAAAGAAATCGAGAATTATCATAAGCTTACAAGGAAGGGAGAAAAGAAAATAATTGACTACCTTAATGTGTCTCAAAGGTCTAGTATGAGCTTGAGACAAATATTGATGCTGTTACTCTACATGCGCTATTCATGGTTTTCTAAGACTATGCAGGGTGTTGAAATATAAATATTCGATTGAGAGCTCTAGAGACGGGCTCAGTGGCGCAATGGTTAGTGTGATGAACTGCCATGCAGAATTTCTGGGTTCGATCCCCAGACGTAGTTACACCTGAATGATTTTTCACAGCCCCTCCTCAACAGCTTATCTCAACTTAGCAGTTGGGATTCGGCATAAAACAAGAGGTCCCGCCATCGTGCAAGAAGTACACACGCACACATGAATGAATGTGAGAAAGCTAGGCCCTGGGTAGTAACGAGCCTGTTGCGCCAAAAATTTGTATTTTTTAGCTCTAGGGACACTACAAGAGCCTGGCGTAATGGGACGGTAGTGCGAATTTTTGGAGGCCCTATGATGTTATAAAGATAATGAAAATTTGCGATATCTACTGCAGCTAGTGGTGTTAATCAGTCGTGCTTTTTGCTAGACCTGAGCAATGTTTCAGAAATATTGGCAAGTGCGACATGAGCCAGTTGACAATTTTTTAAAGTCACAACTTGAAAATTGTCAAGTTCCTGTTCCATATATAATTTGACAACTTTATAGAATTGTCGGTAAATTTGTGACAGTTGTCAAGACTTTGGATCAAAAAAAAAAGTTCTTCAAGTTAAGGTCGGCTTCTACTATATACAAGGTCTTCCTATACTTTGTCCGACACGTCTGGCTTAGAATGGAAGATTCTGCGAGCCGGAGTATTGGTGTCCACTCGGTCTACATGCCCCAGCCATCTTTAATGTCCAATACGGAATTTTTGGACTGGGGGAACGTTGAAATACAGCTCATATAATTCTTGGTTGAATCTTCTTCTCAAAAGCACATCAACGCAAACAGGACCGAAGATTTATCGAAGATTTTTCGCTCCAAGAAATACTTCATCCGCTCTTTATAGGGTCCATGTTTTAATACCGCTCCATAGAGCAGGACTGGGATGATCAGGGTCTTTAAAAGGACCTCCCTAGTAACGGGTGATCCAAGTAGAGATACTTATTTCAATAGCCTTTTTTGACAGATCACGTGTGAGTCCTGTCATGCTGTCATGTTATTTTTGTTTAGTATTCTTTGGCATTTCATAATGGAAAGACTAACGCGTGAACAACGTTTACAAATTGTTCAACTTTATTATGAATATTCACGTTCTGTGAGGAATGTGTTTCGTGCACTTCGCTCAACTTATGGTCAACATAATCGGCCTACTGAGCGTACTATTCGCAACACCATCAACCATTTTGAGACCCAGCATTCATTATTGGATAATATTCGACCGAATAGACCACGTCCAGCACGCTGTGAAGAAAATATAGCGGCCGTAGCTGAGAGTGTACACGAAGACCGTAGAGAGTCGATTCGGCGCCGTTCGCAGCAACTCGGACTGACGTATGGAACAACTTGGCGCATTTTACGTCAAGATATTAAATTGAAAGCGTACAAAATACAGCTTGTGCTACAACTGAAGCCGCTCGACCTTCCCAAGCGACTTCGCTTCGCTCTATGGGCTCATGAAAAGTTCCAAGAAGATCCGACATTTTCGAGGCAAATTTTGTTTAGTGATGAGGCCCATTTCTGGCTCAATGGGTATGTAAACAAACAAAATTGCCGCATTTGGGACGAAGAGCAACCTGAAGAGATTGAAGAACTGCCACTTCATCCAGAAAAAACAACGGTTTGGTGTGGTTTGTGGGCCGGTGGAATCATCGGTCCATATTTCTTTAAAAATTATGCCGGTGCGAACGCAACCGCCAATGGCGATCGTTATCGTGCCATGATAACCGACTATTTGATGCCTGAAATTGAAGCTCGTAATCGCGGCGACATTTGGTTTCAGCAAGACGGCGCCACTTCCCACACATCGCATCAGTCAATGGACTTATTCAGAGAATATTTCGGTGAGCACATAATTTCACGTTTTGGGCCGGTCGATTGGCCAACAAGATCGTGTGATATCACACCATTAGACTTTTTCCTGTGGGGATGAGTAAAGTCAAAAGCTTATGCCGACAAACCCGCTTCGATTCAGGCCTTGGAGGAAAACATCACGCGTGTAATTCGCCAGTTACCAGTCGAAATGCTCGAACGAGTGATCGAAAATTGGACTCAACGGACGGACCATCTGCGACGTAGCAACGGCCAACATTTGATAGACATAATCTTTAAAAACTAAATGCCAAAGAATGTTCTTTCAAATGATAATAAACATTCTCCATTAAATTTGAATTGTCTGTGTTTTTTTCTTTAAAAAAGTAGGGAACCTCGAAATGGATCACCCTTTAGTACGAGTGAGGGCTTTACCACTAAACTGCTTACCTTACCTAAAGAAATAGTGGTTGGCAAGAGTAATTCTAATTTCTGACTGAAGTCGTTGTCAGAGTTAATAGTGGTGCAGGGGTAGACCAAGTCCTGTACCATCTCAGAGTTATATCTGTCAATGGTGACGTTCTGTCCAATTCTTCGATGTTGTGCGTCCTTTCTTGTGATAGCATATACTTGGTCGTATCCTCTAAAACCCATTTTTTCGGTTCCGTCTTTATACAAGCAAATGTGGCTATGACATCATCTTGAGTCCGACCAATGATATCAATATCGTCGCCGTATGATATTAGTTGTACCGATTTATGGAAGATTGTACTTCTGGTATTGGCTAGGGATTTTCGCAGAATCCTCTCAAGAATGATGTTAAAGAAGTCACATACCAGTGCATTGCCTTGTCTAAATCCTTCTTGGTAGGTATCGAATGTTTCGGTAAGTTCGTTTCCGACCCTAATGAGCAGCAGCAATTATCCACTGTAATCCTGCACAGATGGATGGAGTTTGGGCTGTAACCAAAACTGGACATGGCTCTGTATAGTTCATCTCTATAAATGTTGTTGTATGCATCTTTGAAATCTTGAGTTTCTTCAAGGATCTGGCGAAGTTTGAAGATTTGATCCGTTGTGGACTTTCCTAAAACAACTCTGAAAAGGGACGAGGAGATTGTTCGAAAACGGTTTCTGGCGTTCTCATATAGAATATTGTAGTCGATGTTCAGAAGACTTATGATTCTGTAATTGGCCCAGTTCAGAGGGTCTCCTTTTTGGATCATTCAAATGATGCTGAGACACAAATTCATCCGACCAGATTTTACTTACCAAATCATCTCCACCGGCTTTATAAAGCTCGGCAAGAAGGAAGTCATTTTAGGTTGCTTTGTTAAGCTTAGATTATTTTGGTATCCTCACATCACTTAGGTCGGGTTTTTGCTGTCATTTTGAATATTGAATTGTTTGTCTGGCTGTGTCTAAACTACGATATTTCCTTATGCATCTCGATAAGATTCGGTTTGAACCTTGCGAACATTATTCCTGGATTGGCACCTTGCTATATCCTAGATATTGCGGTTTTCTTGCTCTTCTTTCTGAAGGCCGGTGTTCGTCTCTCCTTCTTTGCCTATAAAGCTTAATAGCAGCTCTTGTCTTCACCTGCATGTTAGCCTTGTAGGCCTTATTATTGGTTGGGAGCATCTGTCGGCATTCTTCATCCAGCCAAGGGGTTTTTTTTTTGCTGGTAGACGCGAGAAACCTAGCACATTAGTTGCGGCTGATCTAATGGCTTGTTGACATCGTTCTCATTGTTCTTTGACATAAGATACCGACGGTATGGTGTTAATCAAGAGGTTAAGGGATACTCGTTCTGCGAAGGACTTGGCGGTCTCTTGCCTTTGCAGTCTCTCGATATTGATTTTTTTTTTCACAGTATCAGATGTCAAAGACCACTTAGCAAAAACACCATGGCGGTTTGACTCGAATCATGTATTGTCTGTCATGTATGCCTCCTTAAAAGTAGAACCTCTACTTGAATCACCCATTACAACAGTATCAGATGAAAAATTTGAATTCCCTTCTTTGATATAGGGCTCCCTATTAATTGTGTCTGGAAGGCAATTCAACAAGTTTTTCAAAGAAATCAATTTTAAACCTTAAAGTTTAACACCCAGCATTCCACGGTACAAAAAAGGTTTCTTAGTACTTTCAGTTGCCTAAGAAGGATTTTCCCCGCCAACATCATTCAGGTATACCTATCTTCCAAAAATTTACTAATTTAAAATCCCTCAACTGGAAGTCATAAGACAGACAGCACCGATCCGCCCCCGCCAGCGTAAGCCCATTCTAAGAAGAAAAATCCTCCAAAATAGAAAAACTTTTCAAATTTTCTCACAGCGAGTTTAAAGTAAGCGGGAACTTAATATTAAAATATAACAGGGACAACGATACAAAAAAAAAAAAACAAACAAACAACAAAGTTGATGATTCACAGGGATTTACCTACCCTCGAAAAAAGGATGCTGCTTCCCAGGTAAAAATAAAGTGGATACAACGTAGCGACTCTTGTTTCAAGTTTGTTAACTGCGCACATTTTTAACCTTTTGGAAATTATTTAATTTCGTTAAGGGACACAAAGGACTTGGGTTTCTTCAGTGTCCAGTTTATGAGGTATCTCGTTGGATTCCTTCGTGTAAAGTTTTCTGATCCCCGAAACCTCGAATCTTTTGAAGGGTAATTCTTCTCAAGCACAACAAGCAAAAATATACAAAGATTTTGAAAGAGATTTAACGGTTTTATGGCCAACAAACTAATTAACAGTAACCCTACCTAACTGCGAAAATTGAGACTGGCTCTTAGTTCCCATTTAGAGGAGGGGCGTCTTTGTGCGGATGGTTTTGAAATGAGAAAGAGATTTCTGAACGACAAGCTATCGAGTCGACCGAAGGAAGTTGTTGGATAAACTTTTCAGCAATTAGCTGCTGAATATTGTGTAAAATTTCGCATTCATTTCGGTGCAGATACACTCAAATACAGATACGGATCATCTTTACAAATTCAGATACAGAGAGTTTGTATGTAGGTGGATTTGAAACCCAGCATACACTCATATGGTGAATGCAATTAAAAGTTTACAGTTTTATGGTTGAAGGATATTAAATGCTACTATTTCGGTAATCGGATATGTGGTATGGTAATGGACTTGAACATACATATCATGGTGTGGGTTGATAAAGTTTTAGGATAGTTGATGAGTCTATGTGTTTCGACACCTTTTAAGAACGACGCGTGTAAATTAGGTGGCGTATAATAAAGGATAGTCATTGCGAATTTTAATTCCTTTTGTTCTAGTACATTTATTGTAAATAGCACTTGCATAGGGTTTATGAATATGGATACGAATTTTGGAGGCAACGATAAGCTTTGGTTACGAATGCTGTAAATTGAAATTATTCGAGGCTTAAGAGGGTGAATAAGAGTCAAACAATTAACTTCGGAGAATTACAGAAATCTTCAAATCCCAGCCATATAGCAGCACCTAATTGATTTTTCACTGGGCCTTCTCTCGCGATGTTCTGACAAATTATTCGAGCACTGGTTTGTGACTTTTGGATTATTCGTTCTGAATGGAGTAGCAAATGGTGACTCGAGTGGTGAGTGGCCAAGGACAATCGGTCATCGACTATTGTGCGATTTCTGGAGAATGGTTTAATGTGGTAGAGGACTTTCAGGTACTTATGGCTAGTTTTTCAGCTCATATTCCATTAAAAGTCAAAGCTAATTTTAATGAGAATGTTGATCATAGTAATCCAGATAGCCTTCGAAAACTGAGATGGGTGGAGAATACAGCTCCTCTATACAAAACACTTTTAAATCAACACTGTAATCTTCTTCCACTTCAATCTGCGAGCGATGTTTAACAAATTGAGAACAGCATCACAAGAGTGATTTACGCCTCCGCTTTGTTTTATTTTAAAACACTACTGTCAGCGGAGGAGAATCTTCATACTTTTAGCTATGCATTACAGAACGAAACTTCACCTGTGCTTCATCGTCCAATTTCTTTAAGAGAACTCGAATCATCTCTGGTAACCATGAAGAATAACAAAGCTCCAGGAAGTGACGGTATCCCGATTGAATTCTCTAAAAATGCAACAGATCAACTGAAAAACTACATAGTGGAGTTTTTCAACCTAATCTATAACAATGCTTGTGTCCCTTTTTGTTTTACCAAAGCGCTTGTGTTTCCTATTTTTAAAAAAGGGAACGCGAGTTTGACAGAGAATTATAGAGGAATCTCCATTCTCAATTCTCTCAGATGATTCTTGCTACGATCCTAAATTCAAGACTGTCCATTTGGATTGAAGACAACAATCGTCTGAGCAAGTATCAAGCTGGATTCCGTGCAGGCTTTTCTACTATTGATCACATTTTTGCATTGACTAGTATCGCTAGAAAATATATTGAAAGGAACAAGAAGCTGTATGTATGCTTTGTAGACCTTAAAGCAGCGTTTGACACCGTCAACAGACAAGCTTTCATCTACAGACTGGCATCGCTTTCCAGTTCCTTTTAGTATATGCATTTTAAGCCCAGTTCTGTTCGCCTTGTAGATTGATGCCATATTAGATATTCTGCCTGGAGGCGTAAGCTTTGCGGGCGTTCACATAAAAGTACTCCTTTATGCAGATGAGTTGGTGTTGCCGGCGGATAATCCATTTGCGCTCCAACTGCAAATAAATAGACTTCAGTCGTTTTGTGAAACTTGGGATCTCCAAATCAACGTCATGAAAACAAAGGTCATGATCTTTGAGAACCGACAGAGAGCAAGACGTCGTGAAGAACCCTGGCGACTCAACAACGAGCGGATTGATGTGGTTCATGAATTTAAATACCTCGGTGTGCTATTAACAAACAACTTAAACTTCCAAAATCATGCGAAAGAAAAAAGCAGCTAGGCAAAACTGGCACTAAACATGATATGGACAAAATTCTTCGCAAACCAAAACATTGATCTGTCCTCTAAATATCAAGTATTCAACGCTACAGTTAACACCTGCATGTGTTACGGTATGCAGGCCTTTGGTGTGAGCCCCTTTGAAGAATTTGAAGCCGTTCAAAGATTTTTCTTTAAGCGTCTATTTCGACTACCGAACGTGACACCAACCTACGCTATCCACGTGGAATCGGGCTTACCACATTTACTTGCAAAACCTAAAAGCTCATTTAGATTATCTAACTAGATTGATGAAGAGAAGTGAAAACAGTCTTCATAGGTCAATATTAATTAGATTATTGCAAACAAATGCTTCACATTTCAGAGATTGGAACCAACTGGCGTTATCGCACGACCTCAATATTTCTCTTTCAGAGAGCAACATTACTGAATGGCAGAATATATTTGCAGTGATCATCGCTAAGGTCGATGAAAAAATATATGACCAACATTTAACTAGAGCATCTTCCTCGGCGTCCAGATTATTGTACAGAAATTTAAACCAAATCTTATCTCAACTTGGTCATTTGGATTTGGCATACAATTGCTAGTCCTGCAATCAAAAAAAAAAAAAACAATGTATGCCCTTGGTTTTTACGAACTTGTTGGACCAAGAGATCCCAACTTACTAGAGATTTGTTCCTCAAATGGAAAAGGCCGAAAGGTCTCTTCCTCAGCGCAGCCTCTACAGATGTCGTCACCTTTTAATATCATAGTAAGCTTTCTTAGAAAGTTATGACAAGTAAACAAACATAGACAGCGAGATCCTGTCATATTATAGAAGTTTATTGGTTCGGTTCCTGTCGTATTATCGCCAGATCTTGCGTGATATGCCATAAGTTATCGGCGACTTTCACCGGATATTGGCTTTCACTCAGATCTTGTACTCCACTCATTCTCTAAGATTGCAGCGTAGTGGGGTTAAGCCACGTGAAAAAGATGTCGCAGATACTTTTTTGGTCAGTTTGTAGGCTATCTGGATGCCCACTGGCCATTATATGCCAGAAGTCATCAGCGACTTTCAGCGGATATTGGCTTTAATTCGAATCCTGTACTCAACTCACTCTCTGATATTGCAGCCATAAGTACCAGCATGGTGGCTTAACCCATCGAAGTGCCTGATAAAGATATTGCAGATGCTTTTTTGTTCAATTTTTAGGCTATCTGAATGTCAGCTATTGGAATCCTGATATTAGATTCCATTCTTCAACTCGTTCTATGAGGTCACAGAGCGGTGATTAATCTCTTTGAAGCAACATATCAAGATCTACTGCTGATCCGTTTATTGCCAGTGTGTTGGCTTAATCATTGCTCATAATATCCCAGTGATCAGGAATCCAGCATCCAGCATATGTCAGTGCTGACCAGTAACTTTCCCTTTATATTTTCATTCATTCTTCTATTCTAATAGTTTTCTAAGGTTACAATTCAACCCTTTGAAGTGCCAGATCTAGATCTATTCTTGCAAGTTGCCGACTTTATTCCTATGAACAGAAATCCATCATTATGTCAATGATGATCAGTGACATATTCTTCTATCGACTTTTATACTTCTTCGTGAGGATTGCAGGAAGGTGGTATGATAGCTTGAAGGCTTGATCATGATCTGTTCTAGCTTGCAGAGTTATTTCCTTCAGGAAAATGCAGCCACACAGTAACAAAAGACTACAGGCCAATAAGCCTGTCCTTATTCATACTGAAAACACTGGGTAGATTTCTAGACATTCAAAAACGTAATAACTCGAATCTTGGTTACCTATTCGCAAACCAAAACGCCTATATCAATGGCAAATCGGCTGAAACTGCCTTAGATGAGGTAGTCCAAACATCCGAAAAATCAATATATCGCAATGAATGCACACTAGCAGCCTTCCTAGACATAGTAGGAGCCTTCAACAAGTTTAAAACGGAGGCAATCGAGAAAGCATTTAAAAAACATATGAGAAGGCTACAATCCACTGTGCGGATCGTTGAATACCCTATCCCATCCTATCTGTAAAATTAAAATCCCCAAAAAGTGGACATGGCTAAGTTGGCGTATCGTAAAGTTCCCTAGTAAACGTTTCATGTCGGTTCGTCGTATTTGGTGTGTCTTTTTGAGCTGTAAAGGAGGTCTCTAACTGGCTAATTTTGTCGTTGACTGCTTTTAAACTATCCTTAAAAGTTACCATTAGGCCCTGCAAGGATAGTTCAAATGCAGACATCAATTTGGCCTGATTCTCCTGTACAGCCCCAGAGACTACATCGTGTATGCGTAATGTAATTTGTTCGTCCTCTATTTGAGTCTGTTTACGTACGTCATAGTCTTCTGTATCGTAAGTCAGTTGAGGTCTGTTTCGTACCTGGTTTCTCGTTTTGTTTTCGTTAATGTTATATACAATCTGTTCTCTGTTCGTAGCGTCTTGACGTTCCAGGGGCTTTCGTTTAGTTGTCGAAGTTCGTTGGTTTTTGTCCTGTCCATAGTCCTCGTCATCAGTAAGCTGAGCTCGTAGCTCACTCCTGGATGATTCTTCACGAATTATATCCATAGGAGGAGCTGCTTTTGCTTTAGTCGCGTTGTCATCGATTCGGTGAATCGTTGTCTCATCAAGGTTAAGCCTCATGAAATCGTACGAGTACATTGTTAGGTCGGTCATGTCCAAAGGCGTTTTAGTTTGTCGTCTTCTTGTCGGGTCAGTTTTTCGGGTGTACTCCTCTGGACTTCCCCAGAGCGAATACGCCCCCTCTCTAACTTCCCTACCATTTCGATCAATCCCTTCAGAGCCCCTGCTACCAGTCTTAAAGACCCTTGGTTCTGGAAGAGAATTCGGCGCTGCGGATATTCCGCGTTTTGGCGTGGCACCGTGATTCTTTTCGGAATCTTCCATATTAAGATCGCAAAGGATCTGAATACGTCGAAAGTGAACAAAAAAAAATTTCCCAGAAGTGTAGAAAAGTGTCTACTTTCAATTTGTTGAAAAATATTCAAATATATTGCGTATACGTAACACAAAAGTGTGATTAAAATTAAATAAAATTAAATCAAGAAATTCAATAAATGTAAAAATTTGTAATGCAACGAAAAGAAAAATAAAAAAAATTAATAAAAATTGATCGTAATAAAACGTCAAAAAAAATCCAAATAAATTAGATTAAGAAAATGCAAATGTTAAAAAAATATAAGAATGTTAATAATTCAAAAATGTTGGTTTTCAAATTATTTGTTGGTATTTTCGATTTGTTGATATCTGTAGATGTATATGTATTTACTCGAAGTGGTGTGTGAACGATTGGACGGGTTTTCCAATCGCTCTGGTAATTTATGGCGTCTGTTTTGTTTTATGTAGTTTGTCATGTTAGTTTACTAACTTTCAATGGATTGCGACTGCTACTTTCGGAATCGTAACGAGTGTTGGAGCATTTCCTTTATCTCCTCTCCATACGGGAGTCTGGCTGAGCCAAGACCCAGGTTGGCTGAGGGATTTTTCGGCTATACTCCAACACGGCAAGGGCTTTGAGTCTTACCACTTCCAGCTACCTCACTAAATCTCTTCGCTTCATGCTTACAGATTGGACAGCCACCTTCAGTTTGATCTGAAACTAACAGCCTAAACGGTATTTGATCTGTTAGGAAAGATAGAAAAGTAAAATGTTAAAGAATATTAAAATCTAAAAAACTCGTTGGGCGCCATTGTTGTGAGTCTAGCTTGTCCACAGGGGTAGCTTCGATGCTGGAGAGAAGGGCGCGGCACGCTTGTGATCGCACGGCTAAACTCGTCGGACGGGGGTAGTTCTTGCCCCCTCTCCAAACATCATAGCTCAACAAACATTTTTGTCTGGTGCCAGGAATAAAAGTAAAAGGAAGAAAAGAAGAAGAAAGCTACTCTATATCGACATCGGACGGAAGGTAAGGACTCTAAAAGGAAAAGATAGTTAGAAGAAAAGCGGAAAAATGAAAATGATCAAATACCTATGCCAATACAACCGAAAAAGACAGGGAAAATTAACCGCGAATCTAAATTACTAACCTATAATAAACTTAAGCTACAATATTATTAAAATAAACCCTAAAATACACCTTAACTAACTTAAAACTAGCCTAAAATACACCCTACACACGATAAAACTAATCCCTGTATCTTTCAGCCATAGAGGCTCGTTCGCGATTCCGAAATGTGCCTGATGTTCACGGCAAAGTCTGGCCTACCCACCCCACAGTGTTAGCAACACTTCCATTGGCTATCCCTCTGACCACGGTTTTGAGAGATAGCCCCTTAATACGCCTCAGCCGCAAACCATACCTGAAAAGTTAAAAAGTTGTCATTGTTACGTAATGTAGTCGTTCGTTATATGTTCTCGTCTGTCATTGTCGAATTACCAAAGGACGGCCCGCCTACCGCCCACACACCACCAACGAAATGAATTTACCAAATCATATTTAAATTGAAATCACCAACAAATAAATTTAATGAAAAATCGGACAATCATATTTATTCAAAAAAAAACAAAAAAAAGGAAAGTTCTGTCCTCCGTATCTAATTAAACTAACTAAAATTCAAATAAATATCTTAATTCTATTACTCACGATTTCTAGAGTTTTCCACCGAAGTCCTGCCGGCAGCACCAAAGGAGGATGCAGCTGAAATTTTGGCCACAATGGTGGATTATCGCGCACAAAGTTCAAGTTCTTTGTTATATATATAGTATAATTCATCTATATGTATCTATAGATCTGTGGCGGAGCACACACTCAGCTATATGTAGCCTTAATCAAAATTTCACTTTATCACTTTAATCACTTGGATTTTCTGTTAAATCCACGGGTTTCGTGCCGTCGACGCGTCTTTGTAGGGGTGCCTTAGCTACCGCCTACCTTTGCCGGTTCCTTTGGACACCGGTGCGACGTCCGTTGCAACGGTCACCAAACGTATCCTATGGACTCTACTACAAAATATGGCTCTAGGGGCTCTAGAATTAGTCCTGCACTGGTATTCCTATTTTACAATAAAAGGGGTTAAAATCTGGTCACTTGAAAATCGAATTTCCTTACTTTTGTATGTCGCCTATGGAGTTTCTCGAAAAACGACTTCTAAGAAAAGTGCTCCGCCTGGTCTCTAATGATAAAATATCCTGGGTAAAAAAAATCTATATTGTCCATTTGCTTTCTAACAATTCCTTCGAAAAACTCACCCAAAAATTCCTTTCACAAAGGTGAAATTTATTTCTCGCTCTACTGTAGGTTTATCAAATTTGATTTCCCCAGAAACAGCTGTGAGCGTTGACCCTCGTCTATACGGTGAACTTTCAAGTGACAAAAAATAATTAGCCGTCGGCCGGCTAATGATCATTGAAATCAGCTGTCCTCATCTAATACATGATAATGGTCTATCTTGCTTTTTCCTTTTTGTCATTTGCCTCTCTTGATTGACTTCACCTTTTCATTCATTTTCTTTGTTCTCCTATATTTATTTCGCTCTTTTCCTTTGTTCCTACTTTCTTGTTCGTTTTCTTAGGCAGATTGTCTCTTTCGACAATTAGCTGTCTAAGTTTCCCCTATTCTCTCACTATTCGTCAACTTTGTCAATTCGCCTATACTGTCAATTCGGTCGTTCTCAAACTGTTAGTCGTCGTCGAAAATAAAATCTTAACTAGGCTTAATACTTAACATTAATAACTATACAGAAAACCCAATAATAAATAAATAAATTAACAACTAACATTAATAAAATATCATAAACTCAACGTAAAAATTAATAAATAAGTCACAAAACGAATAAAACTTTAAATAAACAAACCTAACTACTCCCTCACAAAACCTACCAGGGACATACCTGTAAAGTGGTTGCGATATTCGCCGAAACAGATCTTTTGACGAATATGACCGAAGGAAAGAAAACAAATCATTACAAACGTCAAAACAATCAAAATAAACAACATTTTTGCAACTATGCACATTGTGCTGCAAACTAATTTTGAGAAGTCCGAAAATAAATAAGTTAAACATTATAAAAACCAAACAAATGGACAAGGACAATTGGTACAAGGAATAAAAGGAACATACAAAATTTAGGAAAGAACATTGAAGGAAATATCCAAGACCAGGTAAGAAAGACTTTCATCTTATTGGAGGTTTCCAATTGTGTAAAAACATTGGTTTTTACCAATTAGAAATCTCCAGTGGGATTATTGTTATTTGGGGATGTTTATGTTATTTTGTTTTTCAGGTACACGCGGATGGATTTTGGATGGATAAGGGTAAGGTGGATGGTTGCAGATTTTTACGTGGGATACTGGATGGGCATAAGATTTAGGAAAATGGATAGTGTGCCAAGGATGGAGAGCGGGGTGAGGTACATGAAGGGTTGTAAGTGTTTTTTTTGGAATGTAAGTGTTTGGCAAGTTTTAGATTGTATTATAAGTATATGTAGTTAGTGTGTTAGTGGGATGGGGTGGAATGGGTGTAGGATTAATGGATAAGATTAAGTTTTTTGTTTAAAATTGGCTACAGTGTCACAAGGCTGCCGTAACACACGGTGTGTATAAAATAAAGAAAATGTCATGGTGACAACAAATTCATCAGATTGCTTATAAAAAACTTTTACGGTTCTACAAAAGACAAGGACAGACATGGCTAAATCGACTCGGCTGTCGATTCTGAGTCGATCCATATACTTTGAGGTATATCTCTATGTTACAAACTATGTATCAAAACTAATATACCCCTATGGCAGAGGGTATAAAAAGGGATAGAAATGGTCAAAAATAATTGGATCATAACCATGCCTAAAAAGCGTATCATTTCATCTTCACTTGGCGACTGTATCAAAAAGATACCAACGACAAATTGTACTCCTCAGGGTGTTGTACTATCTCCACTTCTTTGGCTACTGGTAGTCAACGAAGCATTGAGAAAAGTAGAAATCGCTTCAAAGAAAACAGTGGCTTATGCAGATGATATTGTCCTCATGGCATGGGCATGTGGGAAATTCCTACCCATCATGCAAAGAGGCCTATAAACATACTCAGCAGATGGTCAGAACCCTGCAGCCTGTGTGTAAATCTAAATTTAGTAAGTGCCAAGTCCCTGGAAGTCATGCTTGATAGCTAGGAATCTCAATACCAACGAAATGGTAATAGAATCTGCGGTGAAAAAAGGGGTCACTACCTGAAAGTCTCGAAACGACTATACACAGGTTTGTCAGACCAATCCTTACTTATGGTTGCCTAGTCTGGTGGAATGACATGAAAAAATCGAAGCATGTGACTGCACTAAGAAAGGTACAATGAACGGCATGTCTATTCATAACAGGTGCCATGAGTACCAGTCCGACAGTAGGTTGTGGAAACTATTTCAAACCTTCCACCGATTGAACTACAGGTCAATGACAAAGCAGCGAAAAGCTCAGCTCGACTTAAAGAAGCGGGTAACCTTTGTACCATCCCTTTGACTAGCAAGCTCGTGCAGTGTATTCCAAGCAGTGATTCCATCTAACCCATAAAACTGTAGCATACCCAACACAATTTTTTGGCGCAACAGACTCGTTAGTACCCACGGCCGAGCTTTCTCACAACCATTCATGTGTGCGTATGTACTTCTTGCACGATGGTGGGACCTCCTGTTTTAAGCCGAATCCGAACGGTTAAGTTGAGATAACGTTTTCTTTGACAATTGATACAACTCGGATGATTTGTCAGAGATCATCACGAGAGGAGGGCCAGTACTACGGCTGGGAATCGAACCCAGACCTTATGCGCGGCAGTTCATCGAACTAACCATCGCGTCACTTAGCCCTTCATGTCTCAAGCATCCAATGTTGAAAAATCAATAGTAGTAGGACTCTGCCTCACAGAGCTAAAGGCTCTATTCAACCAGAATAAAGTCCATATTATCTGGTTACACAAAATAACATTCCAGGAAATGACAAAGCAGACGAGCTAGCCAGTCTAGCTGCATCTCCTTATCTGATAGTAGGGTTTGCCCTCCGCTTACTTTAATAAAACAGGAAATAACTAGGCATGTACATAAAGAAACAATGACTTTGTGCTTCTATTTGTATAGCGGTGAGAGTGATATCAGGTCACAACTTGTTAGGTAAGTCCAATAAAATCAAATAAAATCAAACACACTGACACTCACACACCAGCTATGCAGGAAATGCGGTAATCCAAACGTCGAAGAGGACATCCCACATTTCCTGTGTCACTGACCGGCGATCAATAACAGCCGTAATAAGTTCATTGTTAGCTTCTACTATGGGGACCTGACAATGTTAACAATAGCACACATCGGATTCTGCTGTAGATCGGGGTAGGGCAACTAATTATTTGAAGCAGGTGGAACAACACAAACCAACTCATCACCTTACTCTATCTCAATATTCTTCTTCAGCTACATAAGTCTTCAACTCACCTTAGTGTCAATAGCCCAAAAACCTAACCTAAGCTACTTCCTTAATTTCGTCGGCTATATCGATGTGGCCAGGAATTCTAAGCTATACACGACGTTTGCTGAATTCCTTGTCTAAGGATATTGCCGTCAGCTTTTGCTTTAATGACAGATTGTCTGTCAATGTATATGAAGCCATACAGGCCGATTCATAGATTGTCAGGACATCAGCCTGGAACACGCTGCAATGATTAAGAAGCCTCATTGGTTTGTGTATTACTTTTATTGGTTGCAAAGTCCTTCTTCGATGCATCTGCTTGGGTGGATATTAATTTATTGGTCGTGGATACATTCTTGTCCTACTTAATAAACAAAATACAAATTCTTGGCGCAACAGGTTCATTAGTACCCATGCCTAGCTTTTTCTCACACTTATTCATGTGTTTGTTTGTACTTCTTGCATGATGGCGGGACCTCCTGTTTAATGCCGAATCCGAGCGGTTACAACAACTCGAATGATTTGTCAGATCATCACGAGATGATCATCATCTTCAGGATTCGGGCATTCCCAGAGAATCTCGGGATCTATATGGTTGTTTAGTGGATCGCAAGGGTGATTTTGGCAGATTTTTTTGTTTCTGCATTGATGCATCCAGCGGTACCAGATTTAGAATTACCAACAAACAACCCTACACAACTGAGTTGAAGGTGATTCTAAAAACTGCAGCGAACTCCATAGTATCGCTCTAACATCTGAGAATATTCCTCTTCCTTGACGATGATAATTCTAAGATGTTCGATCGAGACTGTGGAGTTCGCTACAGTAATGTTTTATATTGGTTTTTGTATTTTACCTCATAGGTAGGAGGAACGATATTTTGCTTCGGATATGGGGGTTGAGTCTCCATATACTGTATCGATATTGTGGCCAGATCGGATTGGTTGAAATATGTGTTGCTTGTAGTTAAGCTTCGAACTGTAGGAAAAAGATGATGCATTAAAGACTTTGTTTATATCTGGCACAGCGGTAAGTACGGTGGAGCTCTTAGGGCCGGGTCCCAGGTTCAAATTCCGAAAGTGAGTGCTCTACTTCTCCCGAAAGTTTGACAAACATTCAAGAGTCAGACTATCAGAAGCTTCTCATATTTTTCGTTTGGATTAGGCTCTCAAATGAAGGGAGAAGCTAGGTTTAAAGCCTTGTGTGGGCTGTTAATGGCAGATATATCATTCACTCTTGATTCTTTCAAATTTAGTGACCGTTGTCTATGATTTTTCGAGAGATGTGAGCAGGCTTTCAGCTTAAAACTTGGAAGAAATAAAGTCGACCAGCTCTAATACATATTATTGAAAGTGGCTGTGGCTGAGCAACACGAAAATAAATGCGAAGCTGGTTGATACATATCCCAAAGACATCTCATCAAGAGGCACACCACAAGCAGGTGTCATCTCACCTCTGTTATATGACCTCGTCATTAATGATAGCCTACGCGAACGATGTAGCGATACAGGAAAATCCCGACCCTATACGGCCATTGTAAGACCTATATTAACATATGAGGTCTTGTCTGGTAGCAATCCACAAATAAAGTTACCCATCTGAAAAACATGAAAAAGGTACAAAGGATACCATGTGTGGGCGCTACTTGTGTAATAAGAACCATACCAACAGCGGGACTGGACTCCGTCTTCAACCACATTTACATGCAAAAATTTGCGCCAGAAAGTCCACTAAGAATCAGCCAGCTCAACTACTGGAAAACTAACTCAGCTGTATCTTCTGACTACATACTGCCTCATCCTGACTTTCAAAGACCTGCATCATCCAAGTACAGAGGCGTCGGAGAGGAACGAACTTGGCACCGAAACCATATCCATCTATTCTGATGGTTAAAAATTGGACGTAGGCATTGGAGCGGAAGTGTATTCCGAAACTCTTAAAGCTGAGCAGCACTTTTCTTCTCCCTGAGCACAGCAGTGACTTCCAGGCGGAGACATTGGAAGTAGCAGAGGCATCCAAAGCGACCTCAATGCAGGAGTCACTAATGTTGCAACAAAATATATATTTGTGTTCCGTCTGTTTTCCTGTGTAATAAATTCTTCCACATCCATAGCCCTATTTATGGTCTAACTGTAAAATTTAGAAGATTGTTTCCATATCGTTTCCTTTCCATAAGGGATGCACATTTTATTTAGAATAGCTTTAGACAACTCTTAGTGTCTATCTATCCTAAAATCCTTTTCCATCCCTTTTTTCACTCCTCTCAGTCTCCAACTATCCTAAAAACCTTTTTCAACCCCCCTTTCACTGATATTCATAACCTTAACTAACTTAACCTTAAGTGTTAATGAAGATCTAAAAAAATGAGCTTATTGTTCCATCAAACACATCCTTCTTACCGCTTTAATATTTCCAACTACGTAGTCCTCTCTTGTCGTAGATATCTATAATCAGAGGCATTGTCCTAGTTTTCATCAAAATGCCACTTTAATCGTCATCAACACACACTTTTACAATGCACTTCTCGTACATCATTCAGCATCAGCTCATATCAGGGCCACATTTAAGCTCCCCCTTCCCACCAATTTGTCTCTAAGGAAAATACAAAGAAATCCTTTCAAGATGTCTTCAAAAGACCACTATCCACTAAACGTCTTTCATAGCCAACTCAACCCGTTTTTTTTTTTAGATCGTGTCCTTGTAAACACCACCACAATGGCATTAATAACACATCCATTAGGGGCACGACACAATTGGTCCGAAAGTCTCTCGATTCTCTACAGAAGGACAATCTATATTCTTCTTCTTGTTCACGAAGGCAATCCGAACGATTTTCAGTTTGAATGAATGTCAAGCACTCGCCATGGAGCCTGGTTGATAATATCCTTCAATTTGTTTGCATTTATGATTCCATCGGAACAAGTAGGCGATGTGTATGACATTTGAGAATTTTCAATCTTGTCGTGTTCGTGTGTACGCAGTCTTTACATGAGCAATAGCAACCCTTTCCATCGGTCCATGGAGATTGTACCTAACATCTTCATCAATGTCGGCAACATCAAGTACTCGGCTGTCATCAACTGTTTCTTCATCAATCTCTGTGGAAGGGTGGAAATTGCACATCAAAGTTTTAAGTAAACGTTTCATGCCGCATTAGTAGATGGCATGCGGCTTCCAAACTCATCCTGCGAAACGAGGACAGGAGTCTATGTCGCACGTGTTAGTTTGTAGGCAAAATTTCAAGGACTGTGACTTCTGCGGTGGTTATCCTGCGAGCAATAAACTGACTTGTTTTTGTGTGATGTGAGTGTGTTGATCTTGAGTTTTTATGATGCTCACAAACCGGTGTAGAACAGGGTTTAAAACAGTTTAAAATAGGCACTGTGGAATGAAGCCTCATAGGTATTGAGCCACCACCATTTGTAGATAACAAGCTATTTTAGGTCACGAACCCATAGGTTCGATCTTTGACTTCCTTAAGTCCTCAGTCAATGCTTCAATATTTGATCACCTAATATAACGATAGGTCTTCCACGTATATGTTGTCTCTTAGGCTGATTATAAAATTTGTCGGTGGTGCCGCAGTGCCGTTAGACTACTTTTCTACTTCACAGTAAAAAATATTGTCCACACCTTTAAAGCGACGTCACACCACCAAAAGTAAGGTCCTCTTCAAGTTTTTGATCAGTGGTGGATATTTGAAGACTCAATGAGCTGGAAACCAATGTTCCCGATGATCCAATAAATTCCATTTTGATAACCTCAACCTTGGCATGACCGAGGTGTCAAATAACCAAACAAATTTGGCCAATGCTAGATTTAAGAAGATTCAAGGGACTGATCTCGCTCGCCAGGCTATATATTAGAGCCACGATAGGTGTCATGACTGGACACTGTCTAACTGATAGACGGCACTCAGAAAGGCTAGGCCTTCATTCGAATTACTTCGGCAAAGATGAAGAAAAGCTTTATCTTGGATCTTACTTCTTTCATTACGATTTGTCAAAGACGGAAGTGAGAAGTCTCTTCCTTTTCAATAAAAGCGCAGTTCGGCTTTCTACACGTGGTGTCATAATGGACCAAAAACTGGTCTAAGTGTGCTAGCGAATCTCTGGTATCTCTTCCTGCCTCTCATGAAGTCGATCCTGTTACCAGTTTTCCTCTCCCATATTGATGAGTCAGATCCATCTTCCAGAGATGGAAAGCTGACACCAGCACCATGTTCGGAGACACCTGTGGTCGTACATGAGGAGGAACTGCTTCGGCATCTAATTCTTCCTTTGTAGACTATGAGTTTTATAGAATCAAAGCCATAGCTTTTAAAGCCATTTCAACCTTATTGGACAAAAAAAAACTCATCTTGAAATCAAGCAACCAGCGTGGGATCTTTCAGACGTATCACGCTGATGCCTTAATTATAATGCACTCGTTGACTTCGCAGATTTTGTCAACCTAACCATCGCTGGAACTAGCTTTAAAGTCATGCAACTTTAGGGGCGGTTTTGCTCTTATACGATGTCTCATAGCTTTTGAAATGCCAACTTCGCAAGACAGTCTAGATGGACATTGTTGTTAAATATTTGATTTCACTTCCCAGATAAAAATCCTATAAAGCACTCAGAATTGCTTTTGGCGCTTCTCGGCCATACCGTTCATATTACTTTATTCTAAGATATCTTCCCGGGACCTATGGTACAATGGTCTACTGATTAATACGTTGGACTTACCAAGCTCGGAGTCCTTTATTTAAATCTCGAAAGTAACAACACCTAAGTGTTTTCACTCCCCTATATCTTACGAAAATCTGTCAAAGCTTCTCAGATCTGCCGTTCAAGATCGTCGTCAAACTGAAAGTCACATACATAAATGTATGGCCAATTGGCAAAGCTATTTGTGAGGCCTTGGCCGACACTATGATTTTTTAATCTTAAGAATCATGAATTGCTTAAGGTTTTACCCAACAACGCTAAAGGAAGAATTAAAATTATTAAGCACACTACGTTGAGACCTTGTCAAATGGAGCTTTGTGTTTTTAGACCGCGTTTATCGCGCAGATTTGTGAGATCAAATGGGAATTTAAAAAAAAGCAAAAAGTTCGGACTCATCTGACTGAAGGGAAAAAATTCCCTTCGGCGTTAGTGGGCACAAACATGCAAAAGCTACAGTCAAACTTATGGAGGACAAACTTCTCAGAACTAAGCTTTATCTACACTAATTTGGAATGGATGATATAGAACAAGTTTTATGAATCAAAAGTGGCATTATCAACCTTTTATTGATCCAACCTGTGAACTTTGAAAACAAGCATTAGGACCAGTGGAGACCTAATTCCATAAGACGGTGTTTTGCGAATTGGGGGCAGAGACTACATTTCTCTAGGGGATCACTTAAAGCCGTAAACGCGACGAATTTAGAAGTTTACTTATAAGAGGAGCTATGGGTCTCAGTACTACAACACAGGTCATCTAGGAATCTCAAGGGTAAGACAGGACCTTGGCTTGAGATGATTGCGAATGAGCTGAAAGACCAAATGCAGCGCTGAGTCCCGTAGTGGATACTGATGGCGGCGTGTCCTAGAAGTATCTATTAAATTGGAACTAGCCTTCCAGGGTGGGGGGTTGTGTTTTGGGTAAATTAACGGAAATATAACTCCTGTTACGGAGCAACCAAAAGCTTCGGAAAGGACCGATTTTATTGTTGAAAAATATGCAATACGAACAAATATAACAACGACGTTGGTATCTACACTTAGAATATAAGAACATCTAATAGAAGAGGTGCAGACTCATGCAAAAAGTCATGTTTTCAAGTCACTTGCGAACGCAATGTAACAATCCACATCAAGGCTAAATTCGCCAACATATGCCTTATATGCGCTCACGGTCCGACCGACGCAGGAAAATTATAGCGAAAGACTACTCCTAGACAAATAAGCGACTACCGAAGTACGATATTAAAATCGCGCAGAAAGATTTTAACGGAAAGGTAGGAAGAGAAGACACCTTTAGCAGTATTGTCCGAAAACACAGCCTACACGACAATAGGTCTGGAAACGGATTTTCATAGGGGGATAATGCAGTCTCCAGGTCAACAAATGGTCAATCAAATTGATCCCATTGCGATAGATAAGAGGCACGCATCTAGTACATGCACGCATATGCACGTCCAAACATTCCGAGGGGCTAACGTAGACTCGGACCAGTTTGCCTTGTTGCAGCAAAGGTAAGAATGCGGATATCCACCACGCCACAAAATAAAATAGAAATATTGTGAAAAAACTGCAATCGCAAAAGACCGCCAAGTCATTTGCAGAACGCGTATCATTAAACCTATCGATTAACACCATACCACCAGCATCGAATGTCGAAAAACAATGGCAACGATGTCAACAAGTCATTAGATCCGCCTCAACAGATGTGCTAGGTTTTTCCTGCCCACCAACAAGAAACCGTTGGTTTGATGAGGAATGAGGACAGATATGCTCGCAGCCAACAACTAGGCCTACAAGGCTAAGTTGCAGGTGAAGAGTAGAGCTGACGGAGGGAAGACTGTTAAACGGCGATGACAAACAACATTCCGCTGTCAAGCAGAACGAACCATTCAATATTGGCGATGACAGCGGAAACTACCACTCGACCTTCGTGAAGTGCGGATAGCAATATCTAAACTCAAGCTTAATAAGGCTGCCGGAAATGACGGCCGAGCTTAATAACCTCGGCGGAGATGACTTAGTAATTAACATCCACCAACTCATAATCCAAATCTGGTCCGATGAAAGTATGGCTGAAGAATGGAACCCAGCATCGTTTGCCCGATCCACAAAAAAGGAGACCCTCTGAACTGCTTTAACTAGAGGCAAAGATTATGAATTCTATACAGATGACGCACTCTATGGCGGGTCGTGCTGGCACAGCCCGCCATATGTTTTTGTTGTTGTTTTTCATGTGTTTTCATGCACACCGCCCGCCCGTACCATGAAGCTACTGAACAAAAGTTTCTGTTTTTTGTTCTCTATGCGTCATCTGTATAGAATTCATAATCTTTGCTACAGGCAAATTTTTCCTCAACATTGCCAACAAGATTCTATCTGCCGTAATATGTGAACGTTGAAACATTTTACCAACAACCTGATCGGCCCTTATCAGTGTGGTTTTAGGCCAATAAGGTCCACTACTGATCAAATCATCACTACTGATCAAATCATCATCCAGAAAAAAAACCTCAAGAAACCCACCAAATTTTCATCGATTTCAAAGTCACATACGACAGCATAAATTTTATAGAGACGAACTATACAGAGCCATGTCTAGTGTTGGTATACCTCCTGATGGAGAATTCTCGCTGCTCCATCAGGATCGGAAACGACCTTACCGAAACATTCGATACCAGAAACGGATTTAGGCCATGCACTCTAACGTGACTTGTATAACGTCATTCTTGAGAGGATTGTACTCCCGACCCAACACCAGAGACACAATCTTCTATATATCGCTGCAAGGACTTGCATGCGCCGACTATATTGACGTCATTGGTTAGACTCAATGTGATGTCAGTTCTTAGAAACATCTTCAGCCCCGTTTGTGTTGAGGAGCTATGAAGCTGTACAGCTCGCAGAGTCTTCGATTCCAGCCAGACGAGCGCCGGAAGAAACAGAGCATAACCTAGCCCTAAGTGGCACAACTTGAAGTGCGCAACTGGAGGCTGTTAGCTAGGGACTGTAGTAATTGGAGATGCATGTTGGTTTAGGCCCAGGTTCATTCCGGACAATAGAGCTATTTAAGTAAGTAAGAGCAGTAAGAGGTAAGAAACATATTGACATATTCTTTTGGAATTTTGAATTATTTTGGATGTACAGATAGAATGTCTGATTTCTTTGTCCCTTGCGATGATTTGTTCTAAATATCCAACCTAGATGAATGGTCGCCTAAAAAAATTGGTATTCAGAGGAAATCAGAGTAGATCCTGGAGTCTATGCTGAAAAGATGAGGTTAGCCATTAGCCACATCCTTATGATTGGAAAACATTTGCAGTTTTTAAAAAACGAAGATACTAGACTTGTGTTAGTGTACTGAACAGGCATCGAATGTAAAGGGGTTCCCTACTTTTTTAAAGAAAAACACACAGAAAATTCAAATTTAATGGAGAATGTTTATTATCATTTGAAAGAACATTCTTTGGCATTTATTTTTTTGAAGATTATGTCTATCAAATGTTGGCCGTTGCTACGTCGCAGATGGTCCATCCGTTGAGTCCAATTTTCGATCACTCGTTCGAGCATTTCGACTGGTAACTGGCGAATGACACGCGTGATGTTTTCCTCCAAGGCCTGAATCGAAGCGGGTTTGTCGGCATAAGCTTTTGACTTTACATATCCAAAATAAAAAAATACAAATTTTTGGCGCAACAGGCTCGTTAGTACCCAGGGCCTAGCTTTCTCACAACCATTCATGTGTGCGTGTGTACTTCTTGCACGATGGCGGGACCTCCTGTTTTATGCCGACTCCGAACGGCTAAGTTGAGATAAGCTATTCTTGACAATTGATACTACTCGGATGATTTGTCAGATCATCACGAGAGGAGGGCCAGTGAAAAATCTTTTAGGTGTTGCTACGGCTGGGAATCGAACCCAGACCTCCTGCACGGCAGTTCATCGCACTAACCATCGCGCCACTGAGCCCTCCATTCTCCATTAAATTTGAATTTTCTGTGTTTTTTTCTTAAAAAAAGTAGGGAACCTCGAAATGGATCACCCTTTATATCAAATGTTGAAAATGGTGCAATAAGAGCTAGAATAGAAAAACGTTTTAAACTAACTGACCATGAAACTATATTAATTGATATTTTAGGAAATGACATAACCGAAAAGAATAAAAACGAGTGGTGGGTGCACGACTGGGTCGTACGCAACTTTCTCTTTCACAGCAAGTTGGGCGTTAGATCTAATCATAAGCATTTTGATTATTGATGCTAAAATGATATAAATAATGTCGAAATGTATTTATACAAATTTTTACTTCAAAATTTGAAGGAATCGATGTCAATGTGAAAAATAATGATTTTCCGTTTTTGGCCAAAACTGAAAATTCCGTTTAGTAATAGTTGGGCTAAAACGAATTATGTGGAATTGCTTCAAGCTGTAATAGTAGTATATGTATTAAATTTCATTCAATTTGACACAATAGTTTTTCTATTCTAGCTCTTATTGCACCATTTTCAACATTTGATATAAAGGGTGATCCATTTCGAGGTTCCCTACTTTTTTTAAGAAAAAAACACAGAAAATTCAAATTTAATGGAGAATGGAGGGCTCAGTGGCGCGATGGTTAGTGCGATGAACTGCCGTGCAGGAGGTCTGGGTTCGATACCCAGCCGTAGCAACACCTAAAATGATTTTTCACTGGCCCTCCTCTCGTGATGATCTGACAAATCATCCGAATAGTATCAATTGTAAAGAATAGCTTATCTCAACTTAGCCGTTCGGAGTCGGCATAAAACAGGAGGTCCCGCCATCGTGCAAGAAGTACACACGCACACATGAATGGTTGTGAGAAAGCTAGGCCCTGGGTACTAACGAGCCTGTTGCGCCAAAAATTTGTATTTGTTTTTTGTATGTTTATTATCATTTGAAAGAACATTCTTTGGCATTTATTTTTTGAAGATTATATCTATCAAATGTTGGCCGTTGCTACGTCGCAGATGGTCCATCCGTTGAGTCCAATTTTCGATCACTCGTTCGAGCATTTCGACTGGTAACTGGCGAATGACACGCGTGATGTTTTCCTCCAAGGCCTGAATCGAAGCGGGTTTGTCGGCATAAGCTTTTGACTTTACATATCCCCACAGGAAAAAGTCTAACGGTGTGATATCACACGATCTTGGTGGCCAATCGACCGGCCCAAAACGTGAAATTATGTGCTCACCGAAATGTTCTCTCAATAAGTCCATTGATTGATGCGATGTGTGGGAAGTGCCGCCGTCTTGCTGAAACCAAATGTCGCCGAGATCACGAGCTTCAATTTCAGGCATCAAATAGTCGGTTATCATGGCACGATAACGGTCGCCATTGACGGTTACGTTCGCACCGGCATAATTTTTAAAAAAAATATGGACCGATGATTCCACCGGCCCACAAACCACACAAACCGTTGTTTTTTCTGGATGAAGTGGCAGTTCTTCAATCTCTTCAGGTTGCTCTTCGTCCCAAATGCGGCAATTTTGTTTGTTTACATACCCATTGAGCCAGAAATGGGCCTCATCGCTAAACAAAATTTGCCTCGAAAACGTCGGATCTTCTTGGAACTTTTCAAGAGCCCATAGAGCGAAGCGATGTCGCTTGGGAAGGTCGAGCGGCTTCAGTTGTTGCACAAGCTGTATTTTGTACGCTTTCAATTTAAGATCTTGACGTAAAATGCGCCAAGTCGTTCCATACGTCAGTCCGAGTTGCTGCGAACGGCGCCGAATCGACTCTCTACGGTCTTCGTGTACACTCTCAGCTACGGCCGCTATATTTTCTTCACAGCGTGCTGGACGTGGTCTATTCGGTCGAATATTATCCAATAAAGAATGCTGGGTCTCAAAATGGGTGATGGTGTTGCGAATAGTACGCTCAGTAGGCCGATTATGTTGACCATAAGTTGAGCGAAGTGCACGAAACACATTCCTCACAGAACGTGCATTTTCATAATAAAGTTGAACAATTTGTTAACGTTGTTCACGCGTAAGTCTTTCCATTATGAAATGCAAAACAATACTAAACAAAAATAACATGACAGCATGACACGACTCACACGTGATCTGTCAAAAAAGGCTATTGAAAGAAGTATCTCTACTTGGATCACCCGTTATTAAAACCTCAAGAATTTGGATGCTGCTGTACAGAGCTAAGGGCAATTCTCTTTTAGGGGTTCACATAATAAAGCAGACATGTCCTTAAATGTGATGCAGCTGGCGTAGTTCATGAATTCTCCATTTTTGTGGAAGTGCAAAAAAAATATAAGTGCTTGGTTGGGTAAGGTTGTCGTGTTGATTGGGAAGATGGTGTTTGTCCTTCTTGTGTATCTAACTCCTTCCTTGATGCCGATTTCTCTTTCTAGTCATATTGATGCTTTTGAAAACTTGAACAGATCGGAAAGGGGTATTTCGACAGATCACTCAGGCAGTAGAGCGGTTTTTCTTATGGAATGTTTCTTCATCAGTAAGCATTTGCAATTTAGGAGTTTCTAGTAAGATGGTTTACTACCTTCTTCTCTTCTTTCTTAAGTGGCGCTACAGTCCGGGATGAACCTGGGCCTCAACCAACATACCTCTCCAATAAGCCCGGTCCTTAGCTAACTGCCTCCAGTCCAAGTTGGTTGAGGTTGGTTGAGGTCGGTTTCTACTTGTGCGCGCCACTTAAGGCGAAGTCTTCCTCTACTGCGTCCGACGTCTGGCTAGGAATCGAAGACTCTGCGAGCCGGAGTATTGGTGCCCATATGGTTTATTATCACAAAAAAAAAAACGATTTCCTGCTGCGGTGAAGGAGTTGGTGGTTCTGACATTCATGGGTGGAGAGGAAATTCCGCCCATCCTTGGAGATATTCAATATTTTTTGTCCCACAAGCAATTTATTTGGCAGTTGGATAGACCGCTCTGTCTATTCGATGCTGCATGAGACCCTCTCCTTGCCAGCTTTTCATCAGATTCATTACCATGTGCCCAGTGTCCAGAGACTCAGAAAAGCTGAATAATGTGTTAAATGCCAAGAATATTCAGCTCTTTGGGACAGCTTTTCATGAGGTTCGATTAAACTTCGTCGCCAGAGGTAGCCTTGATTGCAATGTTGGCGATACTGCAAGACGATATTACCATCATCTTGTAGTACAGCCAACATTGTGTTCACTTTGGTTGACTCTGCTTCTGGGAATTTCTTCGCTTTCTAAGTTCCTACTGTGGTCAGGGTGATGTGCTGTTGAATTGTAATTTTTTTTTCGGAGAATATTCAAGCTTCACCGTCTATGTCCATTTTTAATCATCCGTATAGATACCATATAGATATGGATTCGGCGACAAATCATTCTTCTCCCACTCAGATATGCTCAGGAAGATTCAGTAGATTGGTCTTTGAAATTCAGGATGAAGCAGAATGTATTCAGAGTCCTAATATATTTTCAGAATTTGTTTTCCAGGAGTTCAGCAGCTAAGGGTCTAAGGGTACAGGTTGGGAATGATTTTTAGCCCCGCTGTAGGGGTGGTACTTTTTCTTTCACATTGACCCCACATCATTTCCTCTTTACCTTTGAAATGTATTTCAGGCGAGTTACTTTATTTATGGATTCCCCCACAATATTGATCTTACAATAGTCGTTTACATCCATAAGATTATCTTGAGCTTGGACCGCTGTTTTTTGAAGACCCGGCTAAATATGTAGAAAGCTGTTGTGGTGGGATTTTGCGGGTTCATATACTTTTTCAACATTTCTGTCAACTTTGACTCTTTTGGCGACCTGATACTACAATGTAAGGTGCCAACACTGAACGTTGGTCTAAGATGGCAACACTATACAAAGAGCTGACAGTTGTCTGCATAAAACAGCAAGTCCCACCTTCGTGCAAGGAGTACACACGCACACAGAAATGGTTGTGAGAAAGCTAGGCCCTGGATACTAAATAGCCTGTTGCGCCAAAAAATTGTATTTTATTTTGTATAGAGGTTTTCATAGGTTTTTAACTTCTCCCAAATATTTCGCGTTATCGGATTTGAAAGTGGTTGCATCATAACCGAAAAGTTGAATATAGGACTTATTTTATTATTGTTCCAGTGAACCAGCTCTGTTTTCTATTGGAATGAAAATTATCAGATCTTAAGAATGGTTGATCTTAACAGATTTGTTCAGAAATCGATTTGATTTTAGGAGTAACTAAAGCAAAATAACTGTGCCACTCTAAATGTTATCACAATTGACCTGCTAATGGTCTGAATGTGCCTTATATTAGCAATCATCCCTAGGTTCCACTAACAAAGCATACAAGCATTTTTCTACCTAAGAGATAAACTTTAGAAAAATGGCGCCCAGTGCGCGGCCTTTAAAGAAACAACTAAAAAATACCTAACAACATCATATATTTGGAAATACCTTTAGCAACAACAGCATTTCACTAATTTTTCTTATTTTTCTTTTAATTAATTTACTCGTCACAGCTTGCACTTTACAAAATATTTAAATTTTAATTTAATAACACTAACTAAACAAAGTCAAACCGAATTTAATGGACGAACTTCAAGAGTGAGTATACGACTGCCAAGATCATGGCCAGAGCAGGGACTGTGGTTGCAGCACTGCCAGTATAGCATCTGTAAATAGAAAATAAAAAAAATAAATAAAAAACCCATAAGCAAGATATAATTTTAAAATACTTACTCAGAAGACTGAATGATAGTTGCAACGGTATCAAAGTCTGGGTACTGAGCTTGAGCATTCACTATCAAGCTAGACAATACGGAAGAATTGACCAACCTCTCCCTGGTAAAGATGAAGGCTCCAGCTGGGCTGATAGATACAGGTTCAACTGTTGTTGAGCCTTCTGTTGAACTTGGAACAGTTGTATTTGATGATACAGTTGTGTTTGATGTTGACTCGGTAACCGTGGTTGTGGCGACAGTTGTTGCTGGTGCACTTGTTGTAGATGCAGCGATTTCAGTTGGTACATATCCACAGGACAGCATGTAGGATGAGTAGTCGGTGTCCAAAATCTTATAGGTGGTATTGACACCTTTTTTGTAAGAGTGTAAGTGTTAGATATGATAATAGTTGAATGGAAGATAAATATTAAATTACCATTTGATACTACGTAGAACAGGCCTTCGAATGTATCTGATGCATATGAGCCATTGTTTACCAATGTGTTGGAAATTGTCTGGTTCAACCACAAACTGGTTGGAGTATTGCTGTAGGTGAACTGTGAGGTAACAGTTGAACCTGTCTGGTTGAGTACAAGTTCAATGCACTCGTAGGTATTATTATAAACGCCGATTGGCTTACGGGCAACTTCGTACCATGTACCTAAGAGCTAGATATAGAGAATCCATGTTAGTATAGAATTAATCGTATTTTTCTAAAGTCCTTATGTGAGTTAAATGTAATCTTGGATAGATCTATAGAATCGATCAATCAAAATACAGAAAAAGTGCCTATAAGTTTATACAAGCATTTTTTTACAAAATAGTTAAAATTTTGATAAATGGCGCCCAGTGTGAGGCCTTAAAAGAAAAAAAAACTGAAAAATACCTAACAACATCATATATTTGGAAAAATCCTTAGATCTATAGAATTGATCAATCAAAAGATAGAAGGAGTGCATATAAGTGTATATAGAACTAAAATTACAGGAAGAGATATTATATAACCTTTTGAACTTTTATAGAATTTTATACCTATATTGGCTTTACTATTGACTAGATTCTTAACACTGGCAACGCAACTTACTGAGCTGTTATTATAATAACTAACATTAATAGCAGTCGCTAAAAAATAACGGGTGATCAATCAAGAGGTATGTTTTTTGACAGATGGCGCATGAGTTGTGTCAAGTTGCCGTGTGGTTTTTATTCAGAATTCATTGACTTTCCATCATGGATAGACTTATACCCTAACCTGCTGACCTTCCGTTGCGTCATCGTTTCAGTGAATGGGCTCTCGAGAGGCTTGCTGAAGATCAACTGTTTTCGACCAACAATTTGTTCGGCAATATGGCCCATTTCTGGCTCAATGGATACGTCAATATGCTGAATTGCCGTATATGGGTCGAAGAACAACCGAAATAGGTTTAAGTGCTGCAGTTACATCCACTTAAAACAATCGAGTGGTGTATTTTATGGGCCAGTGGAATCATTAGTCCGTATTTTTTCAAAAATCAGGCTGGCGCCAAATACTGTAAATAAAGCCCGTTAGAGGGCTCAGTGGCGCAAGGGTTAGTGCGATGAACTGCCGCGCAGGAGGTCTTGGTTCGATACCCAGCCGTAGCAACACCTTAATGATTTTTCACTGGCCCTCCTCTCGTGATGATCTGACAAATCATCCGAGTAGTATCAATTGTCAAGAATAGCTTATCTCAACTTAGCCGTTCGGAGTCGGCATAAAACAGGAGGTCCCGCCATCGTGCAAGAAGTACACACGCACACATGAATGGTTGTGAGAAAGCTAGGCCCTGGATACTAACGAGCCTGTTGCGCCAAAAATTTGTATTTTTTTTTTGAAGCCCGTTATCGCACCATGATAATGGATTATTTTTTGCTTGAAATTGAGGATCGAGATCTCTATAAAATTTGGTTCAAATTTGTCACACAGCCCATGAAACAATGAGCATATTGAGAGACCGCCTCGGTGAACAATTCATCTCACGCTTCGGAGCAGTGAATTGGTCAGCAAGATCATGCGATATCACACCATTCGACTTTTTCTTTTGAGGCTACGTAAAGTCGAAGGTGTTTGTGGATAAGCCAGCTACGATTGAGGCATTGGAGGCCAACATTACCCATGTTGATCTCGAGATACCGACGAATATGCTCGAACGCGGCATCAAAAATTGGAACGTCCGCATGGACGAGCTACGGCGCAGTTGCGATTTGAAAGGGATTATCTTTAAAAAGTGAATGTCAAGAATGGTTCATTAGATTATTAATCAAAATTTGACGATATATTTTAATTTTAGGTGTTTTTCGCATTTAAAAAACAAACCTCCTGGTTCATCCCTACCATTATAAACATACCATTCTATCAAGAGGCTACACCTTTTCTGTAGTACCGATTAGGGCCTTATTTCAAAAATCAATTTTATGAAATATGAATTAAATGACATAGGAAGTTCCTTTGTAGTGCAGTATGTGACTTGTCAGCCCTAGAATGCATTTACATTTTGTCTCAACACGATCCCTTATTAGATGTTAGTGGGGTGAAATGTTAAAAATGGTAATTTTCGAAATCTACATAAATTACCAGTAGAACAAGTCCATCTAGATATTTTCTTTGTTCGAAATGGGGGTTTTATTTTTATTTTAAAAATACTAGATGACAAAATAAATATCTGGCATTTAGGCCATTTACAGGGCCTCAAACCTAACTTTTGCCTTCATTTGTGATTTTATTTTTGCAATAAAAAAAGAGGACCTCCTGCGTAAACCCTATTCGACCGGCAATTTTGAAAGGGTTGGTTCAACGCACTAACCTCTAGGCCGCTGTATACATGTAACTAGCTGATCCGTCCATACAATGCGATATTGCACAAAAAACGTATGGGGTGTCCGAAAAAAACCCTCATTATGTCATGTTAAAGATTGACCTTCAAAATGTCAGGTCTTCCCACCGACTTTGATTTTAATCGCCTACTGACGAATTGTGCCAGATCTTCAAATATCTTTCATACTCGCGAAAATTCTACGTCTCCTCTCACCGCATCGATTCAAAACCGTTCCAACCTCAATCCATTTTCCTACCGCTGAAGATCTGGGAAAAGTTTATTAGTACAAGGAAGATAAATCATACGACATGGGTCTTTAAGCAGCCACTACCTGCGACTGTAGGACATTTCTTCTAGAATTTTAGATGGCTTCGTACTAATGATGAATGGGTATAAAGAAAGCATTTTGTTTCACTACTTAATCTCGCGGTTAATGGTTCCAAATAAGAACGAGCATTAGCCCTTGGGCCTTAAGAATTACCACATCTACTTTCGAAAAATCTATCTCACCCGTCATGGCATCGAATCTTCTCCATTCAATACTCTCTCCACACACCCTAAAGATTTGTGAAAAATATTTTCCAAATAGAAGCTGAAAAGATGAAAGTCAAGGCTTAGATTTAACCGATTTGAACAATCTAAACTAATTCCGTATAAAAATAAAGGAAGTACATGATAGTGAAAAGGATGACATTTATAGCTATTCTAAGGTTTAAGCTGCTCAGGCCTTTATCATTGGTACTTATGGTAACAAGGTTAGCACGCCTATAGGGTTCGGTAAGATAGCGCATACATCTTAAGCCAAATTCGCTATGCGTTTTCCCTATGCCAACAGGAATTTTCTTTCGAAGCAAATGCGTTTTTGTTTAACTAGGGCTGACCAAATTTTTTAGGCCCTTAATATGAACGGATAAGGTGGAGGATGTGAGCACCACTTCCCAAAGAAAATGTTTGAAAGAGGAAGAGTGTCCTAAAATTGTTGGACTAAGGCCTATCACTATCTGAGACTGCAGCGCCATTACCAAGAATCTTATCAGGGAACGAAGGTCCAATTATTATCCTCGATTGAGAGAATATTACATTTTACTGCTTAACGTTGTAAACAATGGTTTTAAAATGAGCATTAGGCCTTGCAAAAAAAACATGACAGTGGATAATCGAGCGCCAAGTTATTCGGATGAGCCGTAATGCACCAATTTTTGATCATGATTCTGCAAAAATTAGCGATTCAACGAAGGTAGTTCGTACACCACCCATGCAGTATGTCTCCACTACAGTCGACATTTTTTTATCTGAATATTTCTGTGCTAAAACGTATAAAAGGGGTTCATAACCCCTTAAGTTTGCGAAGAATTAAAAAAAACTCAAATTTTAGTCGAATTTAGCCAAATGTTGAACAAACCGACACTCAAGGTCTCTCAGATCCGACAACATCAACAATTTTCCAATCATTATAGAACAGTGCATTCAAATAAGCTTAATGTAATTCCGACGATCCTGAGAAGGCTTTTAATAACGTCCATCACTAGCACACGTCTCAGATTACAGGACAGGATTATCAGAATTAAGACGGTAGACAGTAAGACGGGGTTAAATTTTGGAGTCATTCTTGTTTATGGTGTTGAAAATTACGTTCTTTACCTTGCAGTATCGGAATCGAGCGGCAAACACAAAAGCAGCATTCTTTTTGACCCCCTTAATTCAATTTAATACAGCTGAAGCTAAAACCCCCTGACAACTTTGATGGACCCTACCCACTGTCTTAAAGGGATAAAGACCACCAATACGATTTATCACCTTCAACCTTTAACAAGCAGAGAAAGACTTGCGCGGCTAAAAAAACTCGCATGCTTTTTAAACCTTTAGATTAAATTGAATATAGCTAGAGCTAAAAACCCTTGTCAAAGTTTATGGTCCATACCCGCTGTATCAAAGGGTTATAGACCTCCATTACGATTCATTACATTAAAGTCCTAGCAAGCAGAGTATGACTTGACCGGTTAAACTAAAGCAGCATGCCTTTAAAACTTTTTGAATTAGTTGAATTCAGCTAGAGATAAGACCTCTAGATAAAGTTTATTGTACCTATCCCCTGTCTTGAAGGTTTATACGATTCATCGCCTAAAACTGATTATGACTTGAGCAGCTAAATCAAAAGCCGCATGTCTTTCCAACTTTTCGATTGAATTAAATATATTTGGAGCTTTGTCAAAGTTGGTGGTCTCTATCCAGTGTCTCAAAGGGTTATGGACTTCCAATACGGTTTAGCAAGCAGGGTATTACTTGAGTGGCTAATACAAAAGCAGAAAGCCTTATGAATTAAATATAGCTGGCGCTAAAATTTCTGCACAAAGTTGATGTTCCATATCCCCTATCTCATAGCGAGTTATCACCTTCAAGCTATAGCAAGCAGAGTAAGACTTGCGCTGCTAAAAAAAACTCGCATGTTTTTTTTTAACTTTTAGATTCAATTGAATTGTCAAAGTTGATGGGCCCATTCGCTGTCTACAATTCATCAAATAAAACATATTAGACTTGAACGTCAAAAACAAGAGCCTCATGCCAGTCGATCTTTTTAGTACTTTTATATTGCTAGACAGGGTGTCAAAAATGTTAAAAAGCTTTCTGAGGAATTATAGTCTGGGCAGATGGTGACATCGAGATTGATGTGTATATCAGGATCACAAAAGCTAAAGCTGCATTCAATAACCTATTGAAAATCAATGTGTACCAAGACCTATCTGCAGAAATGTCCGACCTTAAAAAATGTCGGAGCAAGCATATAAGTGTAGTCCATACTTTCTTTTTCAACGGACTTTCTGCATAAAGTTCTACATGCGAAAAGACCGGTCAAAACAGACATAAGGTACTATGCAAAGGAGTAAGTGGCAGTGGATTAGTCATACCAATGCTACGGAATAAAATCTCCTACCCAGGTTGGCAGCAGGACACTGGAAGCAAAAGTGGCGTAGACAAGTTCAGTAGGAACGCCAATCGGCATGAGCTGGCGAAAATTGAAACGCGTTGCAGAAATACGAATAAGAAGAGTAGAACTTGACTTCATAAGATCCTCGAGGGGTCACAGGATCTTAGTAGGTATATTTCCTTTATCCATTCATGTGCTTGCCATGGTTTTATCAAAGTAATCGACCAGCGTTGGGCCCTGTTAGTACGTAAATGGGTCGCTAGATTTTCACGTCTGTAGATCACTGGTATCTTAAAAACAACGGTCACATATTGTAATGCAAGGATTATTCACTCAATCGAAATGCATAATAAGAAAATGAAATGAATCTTGAATTACTGAAAGCGATGAGAAACCAAATCGATCTCCAGTTCACCCTATAACCTGAGCCTTAATGGATAAAATTATTTTAATAACCTTCAGAAATCTTTAAGCCTCGGTTTTTTTTTCATTTAAAAAATTCTCCTCCTTAGAAAAACTAAATTCACCATTTTCGAAAATCCATCGTCAAGCACAATCTGCCACCGAAAACTTATATCACATGGGTTAACATGTCTGGTGTTGGGTATTAAAAACTCATTGACACCTCATGACAAAATCACAAATCACTCACACCTCAGCCTTGCGATAACAAAGTCCATCAACGACCTTAAATCACTTTTTCAAAACTAACACCTCTCGAACATCACCTGACACAAAATGATTCACCGAATATCACGGAACTCACCTTGGTGCCGTTGACGGTCATAGCCGTAGCATTTTCGCAGCTATATTGAACCACTGGAGCTTCTGTTGTTGAATTGGCCTCTACTGTACTGGCAGCAGTTGAAGCCAATGTAGTTGTAACAGTTTGAGCCACAGCAACGTTGCAGAGTGCTAAACAGATTGATGCCAAGGCGAGATATATTCCAGAAATGTGAGCCATTGTTGAAGTATCGTGTGTCCTTTTGTGTTCACTTCGCGATCGGATATTCCGAGTTTTCGAATAGGTCGACAGTTAAAGTTAAACTGAGAGTAATGGGAACACGTCTTATCACATTTATACCAGGTAAGGTACAGTACACTGGGTTTTAGATAGTAAAATACCGAAAAAAAGATACACCCCCTTTAAGGGGTGATCGGTGGTTTTTTTGTTTAATATGCCGTAATAACTCATCATTAACGGGTTGACTGTGTTGGAAGTGGGTGGAGAGGGTTGGCATTTCGATGTTTTCGGCTGTTATCTCTTGAAGCTTTACCACATATCGGAAATGTTGTGCGTACGGTTTTGACTGCTGTTTTCCTTTTTTTTTGTTATCCAACTTTCCGGATGTTTATATTTTTTTTATTTTACACACAGACAAGGCTTGGTAGAGGGTGCTGTGGAGCCAATTTGATTGTAAAGATTTTAAGAAAAAGACTTGTAAGATATAATCGAGAAGTGTTCGTTTTATCAACGTTTTCTGGGGGCCTTGACGTAGGATATAGTTACGCATGGGTTGTAGTGCAATTTGCATTATAAAAACTGATTACGCATAAGCAGCACACACATACATTCGCTATTAATAGCAGCAATAGTAGGATGAGTTCGATGGTAGATATCTCGATTAAGTTGTAGACTCGCTCTTTCCTAACTCAGGTCTATGCCATCTCAGCTTCGTTTTGATTCCACTTGGATCCTAAAATATCTGCTTATATAGACCTCCAATCTGCAATATATGGAGTGCGATGGAGTAATTTTGAGCTGCGAAAAAATAAAGGAGGCTTTTGCACGCCAGTAAGACGGACTTATGATGGCTGGATATTGTTTGAAGATTGTTAGTGTCAATAGTGCTGTCACTGTGAATACACATCCATTGCCCTTACTTTGTGGTAACCTTTCTCTTTTACAGGTTGCAGGAAGGGATTCCGATGCACAACCTTTATTTTGAAGAGCCAGACAATATATGTATTTCAGCGTACGCCCGAAGATAGGCTTGAGGGTAAACTGATTTACATTCATTGCGTAACGAGTATTGCGGCTGAATTGTTGAATGGCAGGAGGAATGACGATGTTCTAGCGAAACTAAGGAGTTCGCTATTCTTATGTCTCCTATAAGTTTTTTCGCACGCGTTTGAATCCTATCTAGTAGGTGCAATGTTGATTTTGGTGCACCTGACCAGAAGTGGGCATTGAATTCAAGTTTTGGGCGTATAAACGCCTTATATATTGTGGCCAGATCAGAGGGGGTGAAATATTTCTTACATCGATTTAGGAAACCTAGACATTTCGCTGCGTTTTAGGTACTTCGAATATGTGGTCGTTCCAACGTAAGTCGTTACTAACACACATACCTAGCATGGAAAGCTTTTCGGTTTCTTGGACGTAAGTGCCATTCATGGATAATGGCTCTAGATTTTGGTTTGACAGAAGACAGCATTGTGTTTTGGAAGCATTGAATTCCACTCTGTTGGATTTACCCCATTTGATAATGCTGTCAAGGTCGGAATTCAATGAGCTTAACATATTTTGGCGTTTAGAGTCCACGTTCGAAGGCGAGGGACGAGGACCTTAAAACGAATATGAGAAGCTGAGGGTACTATCATCAGCGAAGGAATGAATTGGATTAGAAGTTGCAGACAGAAGATCGTTTATGAAAATGAGAAAGAGAGTCGGAGACAAAACTGAGCCTTGAGGGACACCAGCATTTATTTGGTGAGTTGCAGACTTCAAACCATCCAAAACAACTTGAATTGAACGTTTCGAAAGATAATGTCTAATCCATAGAAGAAGTATTTCGTCGATTCCAAATGCACGCATTTTCGACAAAAGGGCTTGATGCCAAACCCTGTCAAATGCCTTTAAAATATCAAGCGCAACAATCTTGCTTTCGCCACCATGGTGGATTGATTGGTTCCACTTTTCGGTGAGATATGTCATCAAATCACCAGTGGACCTGTTGCTGCGAAAACCATATTGCCGGTCAATGAGAAGTTTTCGTATTTCGAGATAAGCTGACGATTTATCAGCGTTTCCATGACATGGAAAGAAGGGACGTATGTGCAATTGGTCGGTAGTTGGAGAGAGAAGAAGATTTGCCTTTTTTTGGTACAGGCTGGACAAATGCTGTTTTCCATCTACTCGGAAAGAGTCCTGATGAGTAGGATAGATAGAAAAGCTTACGCAGTGGTTTTGCTAGCGTAGAAGAACATCTTTTCAGAATGATGGGGGATATACCATCTGGACCAGCGGATTTGTGTATGTCAAGATCAAATAAAACTCTTGCAACTGTACGAGTACGAAAGTGAATTTGTCCCATAGAATGATCTACGTTCTCAAGCACAGGAGGAGACTGAACACAATCTGGCAATGTAGAATTGGCTGCGAAATGCGCAGCAAGCAGTTTGGCTTTGACTAAAGAGCTGACAGCTGGAATGTCCTTGTGAATGAGCGTCGGAATTGATGATTAGGCCGATTTTTTTATATTTTTAACAAATGACCAAAAGTTTTTACTACCTCTGGGACATTGTAGAATTTTTTGCCTCAACTTTTGGTCATAGAGGAATTTGACACGCTTTAAATGGGCATTACAGTCATTTCTGGCTTGTTTGAACTTTATTCGGGTTTCCTCTGTTGGGTTGGTCTTGTAGAACCGAAAGTTTGTCTCTCCCACCTGATAGCTTCTTCTGTTGGGAATAAAAGATCTCATACCAAGGAGAATGATGTTGATATCATATCAGCAGCAGCATCCACGTCACTATCGAGGAAACATAGTGACCACTTAAAATTCCTAAATAAACTGTTTAATGCTTCCCAATTGGCTTTCTCGCATTACAAACAACTGTTCTCAATAGATCTATACCTCAACCAACATCCCTCTCCAATTAGCCTAGTCCATAGCTAACTGTCTCCAGTTGCGAAATTCAAGTTGGTTGACGACGGTTACTTCTTGTGCGCGCCACTTAAGCGGAGGAGCTGGGAATCAAAGACTTTGCTGGCCGGAGTATGGTGTCCATTCGCTCTGACCCAGCCATCTAAAACGTCCAATGCGGTTTTTTTTGACTACGGGTGTGTCGCTATACAGCTCGTATAGGTCTTTCTTGAATCTTTGTCTCCATGATCAGTCAACGTAGACGGGACCGAAGATTTTTCAAAGAACTTTTCTATCAAAATGACCAAGGATGCCTGCATACTATTTTGCCACGATCCATGCTTCAGCACCGGAGAGCAGGACTAAGATGATCAGGGTCTTGTATAGGATCTTTTTAGTACTTCGAGTGAGAGCTTTACTACTAAATTTTCTCTTTTTGCCCGACCGTATTTCCTGGGTGGCAGTAATGTCAGCTTTGTAGCAGATTAGGGCTACCGCTAGTTGTTCGCATGCACCTCTCTCACAGTCCAGTTGCAGATAAGAACGTAGTTGCCTTTTTTGTTTATTATGGTCGTTAACATAAAACTCAGTAAAAGAGGTTTTTTTCCGTGGGTGGGTCATTTCAAACTGATTGGATACCCCTAGAACACAGGACCATCTGTATCCACTTACGGATTGAGCTCCGCTGTTCACCTTTCGGCTCATCTGCCACCATATATGGACCTGTTTGTGTAGAAGAACGAAATAACATCTGAAAAATGTTTCCGACGGTCACGATTTTTGGGCCATGTGGAGCGAATGATCATCGACTCTTCCGGCTGCAAATACGTTATACTAGAGGCAAGAAGAAACCATGGCATCAGTTATCTTCGGCGGAGTGACCTGGTAGAAGGAGACGCGCAACGATTTGGTGTACGAAATTTGAAGACTACAGACAAGAGATCGAGCCGGCTGAAGGGGAATAGAACTTGAGGCCGAAGAGTTTGTAAATTATAACAAGGCTATTTCACATCTATTTACCAATAGTATCTGCTGATACCTAACGCGTTCAAAGCAACCTACATGAAGATATCAAGCTTTTTTTGACATCATCCCCGACAATGTATTAGGTTCAACCAAAAAGGTATAGAACTACATCACAGCTAAAAAATTGTAGTCGTTTCAGACGCGGGCGGTAAATGCGAAGGAGAATTTCCGTCTTTCGTATGTATCGGCTATGCTGTTGTTTGGTGCTGGGGTAGCAATGTGAACACTGGGGTATCAACATCAGTACCCCACATAGTAAATTTTCGTTGTAAAGGGTTTTTCAACAGGGACGCTACAAAAGTCGACCGAAAGGGACAGCAAACGACCCCTTATTTCTTGCCGCTCTTTTGACATTTCTCTTCAGTAAGGTTTGGCTTTTCATGATGGAAAGATATACGAGCCAACAACGAGTCGTCATAATCGTAAATGGTCGTCATAATCGTCCTAGCAGATCAACAATTGAGCGTCTAGTGGAAAAATTTGAATCCACAGGCACAGTAGAAAATGTTCCCGTGCCAGTGAGACAAAGAAGTACCCGTAGTGTCGAGAATATTGCTGCCGCTGAGGCTTCAGTTGAAGAAAGCCCAAATGTGTCTCTCACACGTCGTTCTCAAGCGTTGGGCAACTCTGTGACGTCGTTATGGCGAATTTTGCGAAAAGATCTTGGCCTATATCCTTACTAGATTAAATTGACGCAAGAACTGAAGCCGCTTGACCACCAGAAGCGTCGTATGTTCGTGAATTTGGCTGAGCAACAACTTGAAAATGATTCGGATTTTCATCGAAAAATCATCTTCAGCAATGAAGCTCATTTCTGGCTGAAAGGCTTCGTCAATAAACAAAATATGTGGTATACGTTAGACAGCAATCCACACGTACTCCATGAGTCATCATTGCATCGCGAAAAAATTACGGTTTGGTGTGGTTTATTGGGCCATACTTCTTCCGTGATGATCAAGACCGGCACGTTACTGTGAATGAGAATCGCTACCGTTCAATGATAACCGAATATTTTTGGCCCCAATTGCAATATATGGACTTGGAGGACATGTGGTTCCAACAGGACGGCGCCACAAGCTACACAGCGAATGTCACAATCAATTTATTGAAAACCAAGTTTGGAGAACGTGTTATCTCACGAAATGGTCCTGTCGCTTGGCCGTATCGGTCGTGCGATTTGACGCCGTTAGACTATTTCCTGTAGGGCTACGTGAAGTCTATGGTCTATGCCAACAAGCCAGCGACGATTGATGAACTTCGTACGAATATCGAACGTGAAATTGCAGCAGTATCGGCCGATTTATGCTTGAAAACCCTGGAAAATTGGGTTCAGCGTCTGGACTTCTGCAAGCGTGCCCTTGGTGGCCATGAAAAAGAAATCGAGTTCCATACTTTCACAGGAATAAAGAGTTTCATTGATATCCAAAACCGTTTTTGTTTTATTTAAAAAAAAACTTTTGTAGCGCTCTTATTGAAAATCCCGATATGAGATGCACACTCTTATAGTTATATACCCTTTGGTTCAACTTAAATTTTAATGCTAAAAAAGTTTAATGCACTTCCGATCTTATACAAAGCTTATCAATGGAATTTCGTTTTGCTCTTAGATACTACAAAGCAAATAACTATCTAATTAAAAATACCAACGTTCTAAGTACATAAACCAAATGGCATAGCTTACAACAGCTTACAAAGTTTTGTGATATCAAAACAAGGCCAAAGTGTGTGCCCTCATAGTGTCTGGGATTGTCAAAGTAGCTTTAAAGAATAAAACTGAAACAAAATATACAAACAATAGTAACTTTCAAGACTGCAAATATTTGAGTATTCATGTGATAAAAATAAGTTAAATATAGAAAACTATTCACCTATGAGTTGCGTAGATATAGGTGTGCACCTATATAACCTTTTAATGGTGGAATTTGAAAAAAGAATAGATAATTAAAAATACTCACCTTGGCTGATATTGATGAGTCACAAGGCATGTGGGTGGGTTTTTGAACTTCGAGGAAGCCTTACCCGATGACTAGGAAGGAAAAACAAAACCTACCATCATATAAAATATTCAGGGTTCCCATACAAAGAGAGCGGTATCGGATCCACCCTAATGATAAAAAAAAAATTCAAATTCTTGAACTACAGACATACTCCACTTTCATCATTCGTGCCACTCAAACCAAACAGATAGATTTCGTATCTTATGTCGTTTTACCAACATTCATGTTTTTTTGACATAAGACCGCTGCAGTTCATATCTCTGTGGGCACATTCGACAGCGTGCTTGTGGAAATTCATTTGGAGAACAATTACTGATAAAAGTTAAATTAAAACATCGTAATTAGGTGGATTATCTTTGGCTGTTATCTCACATGGCATGGTGGTGTGTGTATGCGCTGGTGGTGGTGTGGCTCCTTTGAATCACTGCTTGTGTCGTCCGCAGAGATAAACATTTGTTCCATTGTGAGCGCAATAGATTCGTTTTTAGTTACCTAAAAGTTTTATGAATTATGAACCATTAAGCGAGTTCTTATGTCATTAAGGGGTTTAGACGGGTTATTCAGAGGATAAATATAGACGTTCGAGTCATTGGATGGAAGAATTTACTTGCACTCGGTTGATGACTCTGTTTTTGTGAAGAATTTCTAATTAAGACACGCCTTTCTGGATTGATTGTTATTTGGTAGAAGACTTTATAATCTTTTCTAGAGGATAGCTGATGAACAACATTTTGCTGTCAGTTAGAACTACCATATGGACGAAGGCTGTGAAGACCAGTGTCCACCTTATGGAAGCAAGGTAACGTCTGGCTGGGAATCGAAGGCTTTGCCAGTCGGAGTATTGATGTTCATTCGTTCTTCATGTCTTAGCCATCTTAAACTCCAATGTTGAGTTTTTTTTTACTAGGGCTAGAGCGACATCTACATCTCGTATAGTTTTTGGTGGAAACTTCGTGCACATAACCCGTCAACGCAACCGGCACCAACGATTTTTCAAAGAATTTTTCGCTAAACACGACCAAGGATTTCTTCATCCACTTTTGATAAAGTGCATGCTTCAGCGGGATAGAGCAAGACTGGGATGATCAGAGTCTTAGTGGTTCGAGTAAAGGCTTTACTACGAATTCATAGCCTTAATAGCCCGAAGAATCCGATGTTGACATGAGTAATTCTTCGTTTGAATTCTGAAGTCCCATGCAATAATGGTCAATGGTGACCTTCTGTCCAATTTGTTGATGTTGTGTGTCCTTTCGAGTTGACTATATATATTTGGTCTTGACCTCATTTACTTCTAAACCCATTTTTGCCGCTTCCTTCTCTATACTAGGTAACATGGCTCTGACATCACGTTGAGTCCTACCAATGATGTCAATATCGTCGGCATATGCTAGTAGTTGCACCGATTTTTGGAGAATTGTGCCTCTGGTGTTGGCTCGGGAGTTTTGCACAATCCTCTCAAGAATCAAATTGAAGAAGTCACTTGACAGCGCATCGCCTTGCCTAAATCCTTTTTTGGTGTCGAATGTTTCGGTGAGCTCGTTTCCGACCCTGATGGTGCAGCGAGAATTCTCCATCGTCATCCTACACAAACGGACGAGTTTGGGCGGTATACCAAAACTAGACATGGCTCTGTATAGTTCGTCTCTATAAATGCTGTCGTATGCGGCTTTGAAATCGATTAATTTGGACTTCTTGGGTTTTTTCCAGGATCTGCCGAAGTGTGAAGATTTGATCGATTGTGGACTTTCCTGGCATAAAACAACACTGACAAGAGCCGATCAGGTTGTTGGTAAACGGTTTCAGACGTTCACATATTACGGCAGATAGGCGATGTTGAGTAGACTTATGCCTCTGTAGTTGGCGCACTTCAGAGGGTCTCCTTTTTTGTGGATCGGACAAACGATGCTGAGGTTACATTCTTCAGGTATGCGTTCAACCGACCAGATTTGGCTTATGAGTTGGTGGATGTTGCTTACCAAATCATCTCCACCAGCTTTTTAAAGCTTAGCGGGAAGGACGTCATATCCGTCGGCCTTCGGGTTCAAATATTGCTATCCTCACTTCACTAAGGTCGGATGGTTGGCAGTTTTCGCTGTCGTTGCCTCTGACTTCTGTCTGTCTGACAGCGGGAGATTGTTCGTCACCGCCATTTAACGGTCTCCAGAAGTGGTTCTTCCATATTTTAAGCATCAACTGCGTCTCAACTACGATATTTCCTAGTTCTACTCGACAGGATTCCGTTTAAGCCTCGTATCCTTGGCTTGGGCATTTTAGTCTTTGGTAAAACTTGCGAACATCATTCCTGGAGTGGCACCTCTCTATATCCTCGATAGCTTGCTTTTCTTGCTCAGTTTTCTCAATAGCCGGTGTTTCCTTCCCTCTTTGCATATAAAGTTCAACTCGTCTTCACCTGCAACTTAGCCTTGTATTCCTCGGTCTTGGTTGCGAGCATCTGACGGCATTCTTCATCAAACCAAGAGTCTCTTGCAGGTGGGGGTTTTTTTTTTAAATAGTTTTCAACACTTAGGACTTAGTCCTTGAAGGTTATAAAACCCAATGATGGAAGGAAGTAAAATGGTTTGTAGATAGTTAGAGATTGGGAGAAGGTGGGAACCAAGAGTCTCTTACAGGTGGGTGCGACAAACCTAGCAATGTGATCAATTTGGTTGACTGTTCGTTAATCTGGAAACCGCCATAACCGTCCTTTTATGAATATCGAGGTGAGGTAACCATGTGCTGGCTACAGTGGCATTTCGTTCCTCAGCGAAGTCAATTAAACTAAGTCCGTTGCCGGTCGTGTTGTCTTGTAGGCTCTGTTTTCCGACAATACTGCTAAAGATGTCTTCTCTTCCTATCTTTGCGTTAAAATTGTTAACATCGTACTTTGTTAGACGCTCATAAAATTTGTCAAGGAGCTTGTAGAAGCAGTCTTTCGCTATCTTTTTCCTTCGTTGGAGCGTAATTTCATTTAGGAAAAGGGGGCATTTTGAGCGCATATAAGACATATGCTGGCGAATTTGGCCTTGATGCGAATTATAACAATGCGTTCGCTAATGACTTCTTGCCTAAGTTTGGCACTTTTAACAAATCAACATCCGAATAGTCGCTTTTTTCTGTTCACTATAGCACGATCCGTAGTAGATGTCACAGTCTTTCATCCTTTTTTTGATCGGCCCATACCATCGAATTTCTTGAATGGCAGTAATGTCACTTTTATGGCTTAGCCCTTCAGCTAGTTGTTCGCCTGCATCTCTCCTGTTAAATATTCTCATATATACGGAGGTCGTTATAGTTAATTCAACTCAAAGAAAACGTTGTATATAATATTTTCAACATTGAACAAAAGTCCACACTTGCGGAAATCGAAATAGGGAGCACAGTCCTCAATACAAAGCAATCCATGTATCTGCTAGGCATCATAATTAGGTCGGATGTATCATGGTGACTATGTGTAACCTCCGTTGCCAAAGCCAAATCAGAAGCGTCCAAATTAAGTGCTTTTCAAAGCTAAGTAGTATTTTACATCAGCTCAGGTATTGAATACTGTTCTCATGTTTGGGGTTCGTCCCGGAAACAAACACTGAATTAAGAGGACTATATCCAAAGCCCCTTCAAAGCTGCAACCTTTGGAACAGCGAAGAGATGAAGAAGATCTGTCTCTTTATTACAGATATCGAGTTTTTCAAAAAGAGCGCTACAAATGATTTTTTTCAAAAAACAAAAATGGTTTTGGATATCAATGAAATTCTTTCTTCCTGTAAGAGTACGTTCGATGCCATTATGTATGGAACTCGATTTCTTTGGCTGGCCACCACGGGCACGCTTGCAGAAGTCAGGACGCTGAACCCAATTTTTGAGGGTTTTCAAGTATAAATCGGCCGATACTGCTGCAATTTCAAGTTCGATATTCGTACGAAGTTCATCAATCGTCGCTGGTTTGTTGGCATAGACCATAGACTTGACGTAGCCCCACAGGAAATAGTCTAACGGCGTCAAATCGCACGACCGAGGCGGCCAAGCGACTGGACCATTTCGTGAGATATCACGTTCTCCAAACTTGGTTTTCAATAAATTTATTGTGACATTCGCTGTGTGGTTTGTGGCGCCGTCCTATTGCAACCACATGTCCTCCAAGTCCATATCATCCTATTGGGGCCAAATATATTCGGTTATCATTGAACGGTAGCGATTCCCATTCACAGTAACGTGCTGGTCTTAATCATCACGGAAGAAGTACTGCCCAATGACGCCGCCGGCCCATAAACCACACCAAACCGTAATTTTTTCGGGATGCAATGATGACTCATGGAGTACGTGTGGATTGCTGCCTGACTAATACCGCATATTCTGTTTATTGACGAAGCCATTCAGCCAGAAATGAGCTTCATCGCTGTAGATGATTTTTCAATGAAAATCCTAATCATTTTCAAGTTTTCGCTCAGCCCAATTCACGAACATACGACTCTTCTGGTGGTCAAGCGGCTTCAGTTCTTGCGTCAATTTAATCTTGTAAGGATGAAGGCCAAGATCTTTTCGCAAAATTCGCCACAACGACGTCACAGAGATGCCCAACGCTTGAGAACGACGTGTGAGAGACAAATTTGGGCTTTCTTCAACTGAAGCCTCAGCGGCAGCAATATTCTCGGCACTACGGGCACTTCTTTGTCTCACTGGCACCGGAACATTTTCTACTGTGCCTGTGGATTCAATTTTTCCACTAGACGCTCAATTGTTGATCTGCTAGGACGATTATGACGACCATAAACTGGACGTAGCGCTCTTAACGTTGAGGCCACTGACTCCGAATTTCGGTAGTAAATTTGAATAATTTCGACACGTTGTTGGCTCCTATATCTTTCCATCATGAAATGGCAAACCTTACTGAAGAGAAATGTCAAAAGAGCGACAAAAAATATGGCGTCGTTTGCTGTCCCTATCGCTCTACTTTTGTAGCGTCCCTGTTGTGAAACCCTTTATTATAAAAGGCAGATGTTCAGAGGAACTTAGAGAAATTAATCTTCGACTTCAGCACACAGGCACTCTGTCCACATAACATCTACACGAACTACAGAACAAGCATACAATGGATTGACAGTCCAGAAGACGTGATTCCACCATCAGTATATAATCTACAACAATACAAGAGCAGAGTCAAAAAAACATCTGCAATCATCATCTCAGGACGCTTCTAGAGCATTATAGGTTCTCCTCATCTGAGAAAAGATAATAAAAAATGTTTTGGCCCTATATGAGTCGTTAAAATTATACTTTTTCCAAACAAGAATTTTAGGGGGAGTACCGGTCATAAGGTGGCTATAAATAAATAAATAAAATTTCAAAAGTTCATGTATTTCACAACCACAATATTTTCTCTTGAAGAAAACAATTACTTCCCCATTATAAATCATTTTAAGCCCGATAAAGAAGGTCGTGAATCAAACCTCTTAATCTATCATAATTACATTTCCAGGTATGTACCGTTTTTCTGACTTAAAAACGCCAATTGAAATTCCATTTAGGCAAATGATGTCGAAAAAGCCTTATCAGCTTGACAATAAAACTCGTCAACGAATTGACGTAAGTTGAAGTAGCAACTGCGTATGACAATTGTGTGACAACATAATTAAATAAATAGATTTGAAAAAAAAAGATACCCGCGCTAATTGTTGAGTAAATACAGATTGAGCTAAATTGGGAGTTAAAAGGTACACCGACCTGATGAGACTTAATTGCTCTAGCATGTGTCCTATGATAATCATGCGATTACAAGCTTTATCATCGCGTTCTTGAGTTTCCATATAGTGCGTATCAAACAAAGGTGTACCTTCACGTGCCTCAGACTAACCTTTAGAAGGTCACGTCACTCATTCTAAATCATTAGTTGGCGCGGTTTAAAAACGACAATAGCGCTTAATCAACTTCCCCGATTCAGATAGGTTTATGGCCTAAAAAATGCCTGTTAAGCCCAAATTTCTAGTACAATCAGCTTTCTCTGACTCATTGCACTTTCCACGATAAGATACAACGACGGATGATGAATTAATTTGTTTTAAAAATGTCAACGAAATCGATGACATTGTGTTTCATCACACCACAACGATGATAAACACTAGATAGCGGCAGTAAAATGTGCCATGGAAATGGCAACGATAACGTTTAAACCTTTGGTTACCAAGAAATATACACGCTATCAAAATTTTGAAGCCCAAAATGACAAAAGTCTTATTGATGAACTGTTATAGGTAGTCTGAGGAACGACTAATTAATTTTCAGCTATCGCTTTGGTAGGTTACCTTTTATCTCTGCAAATGTGTGTATGTGCACGTACTGCGTTACGTTACTTAGTTAAGTCTATGTGATGTTATTTAGGGTTCATTAAAACATTTAGGTGATTTTGACGTTCAAGAACTTTAAGGGGCATAGCAGTAAAATTAGTGAATTGGGAGTCATAAACATTGTGATGCTACAGCATTAGTAGATTTAGTTGGTATTTAGGGTTTAAACTCTGCCCTTGACATCAATCTCATTTGACAATTCTTCATTTGTTTCCCTACTACAGGAGCGGTTAAGGTGGAATATTTCGACAAAGATGGTAGGGCATGTTCTTGACCTCATCTTAATGAAAACATTTTTTGTAAAATTAACATGACATGTCATTAAGCCGATAGGTGATCTCTTCGCACTCTTCTTAGTAAGCCTCACTGATTGAATTGGCTAGATTCGCCTATGTATCTGAGAAGCTGCGCCGTGTTATAATTTAAAGTTTCTTGTCTGTATTAGATCATGTTGTGTAGTATTGCCAGACTTTGCCCTTCTTCTTGAATTATAAGGAGTGATGACGCACAATCTGCAAAATTTTACCAATCAGACTTTCAAACACGTGGAATATTTATCTAGATATCTCAACATCAAAAGGCGAACGTTCCGATCTCAAGATAGTGAAGATTCATGGACTATCTTCTCTTGATTATGGGGATATAGGTACCAGGGCCTTATTTACTTACTTCAGTGGCGCTACAGTCCGGGATGAACCTGGGCCTCAACCAACATGCCTCTCCAATTAGCCCGGTCCTTAGCTAACTGCCTCCAGTTGCGCACTCCAAGTTGGTTGAGGTCGGTTTCTACTTGTGCGTGCCACTTAAGGCGAGGTCTTCCTCTACTGCGTCCGACGTCTGGCTGGGAATCGAAGACTCTGCGAGCCGGAGTATTGGTGTCCATTCTTAGACGTCCAATCCGGAGTTTTTTGACTAGGGGTATGTCGCTGTACAGCTCGTAGGTATAGTTCGTGGTTGAATCTTCGTCTCCATAGCCCGTCAACGCAAACGGGACCGAAGATTTTTCGAAGAATTTTCCTCTCGAATCTACCAAGGATTTCTTAATCCGCTTTTGATACGGTCCATGCTTCAGCGCCGTAGAGCAGGACTGGGATGATCAGGGTCTTATATAGGATCTCCTTAGTAGTTCGAGTGAGGGCTTTACTACTAAATTGCCTTCTTAGCCCGAAGAAACAGCGCGGTTGGCAAGAGTAATTCTTAGTTTAATTTCTGACGAGATGTTGTTGCCAACCACCCGACCTAAGTGAAGTGACGATAGCAATATCAAAACTCAAGCTTAATAAAGCCGCCGGAAATGACGGCCTTCCCGCTGAGCTTTATAAAGATGGCGAAGATGACTTGGTAAGCAACATCCACCAACTCATAAGCCAAATCTGGTCGGTTGAAAGCATGCCTGAAGAATAAAACCTCAGCATCGTTTGCCCGATCCACAAAAAAGGAGACCCTCTGAACTGCGCCAACTACAGAGGCATAAGTCTGCTCAACATCGCCTACAAGATCATATCTACCGTAATATGTGAACGCCTGAAACCGTTTACCAACAACCTGATCGGCCCTTATCAGTGTGGTTTTAGGCCAGGAAAGTCCACAATCGATCAAATTTTCACACTTCGGCAGATCCTGGAAAAAAACCCAAGAAGTGCAAATCGATACCCACCACCTATTTATCGATTTCAAAGCCGCATACGACAGCATTTATAGAGACGAACTATACAGAGCCATGTCTAGTTTTGGTATACCGTCCAAACTCGTCCGTTTGTGTAGGATGACGATGGAGAATTCTCGCTGCACCATCAGGGTCGGGAACGACCTCACCGACACATTCGATACCAAAAAAGGATTTAGGCAAGGCGATGCGCTGTCATGTGACTTTTTCAAATCGGTGCAACTACAAGCATACGCCGATGATATTGACATCATTGGTAGGACTCAACGTGATGTCATAGCCACGTTTGCTAGTATAGAGAATGAAGCTGCAAAAATGGCAGTAAATGAGGGTAAGACTAAGTATATGCTGTCAACACGAAAGGACACACGACATCGACAAATTGGACAGAACGTCACCATTGACAGATATAACTTTGAGGTAGTACAAGAATTTGTTTACCTCGGCTCCGCTATTAACTCTGACAACAACATCTCGTCAGAAATCAAACGAAGAATTACTCTTGCCAATCGCTGTTTCTTCGGGCTAAGAAGGCAATTTAGAAGTAAAGCCCTCACTCGAACTACTAAGGAGATCCTATATAAGATCCTGATCATCCCAGTCCTGCTCTACGGCGCTGAATCATGGACCGTATCCAAAGCGGATGAAGAAATCCTTGGTCGATTCGAGAGAAAAATTCTTCGGAAAATCTTCGGTCCCGTTTGTGTTGACGGGCTATGGAGGCGAAGATTCAACCACGAACTATACGAGCTGTACAGCGACATACCCCTGGTCAAAAAACTCCGCATTGGACGTTTAAGATGGCTAGGACATGTCGAAAGAATGGACACCAATACTCCGGCTCGCAGAATCTTCGATTCCCAGCCAGATGTCGGACGCAGTAGAGGAAGACATCGCCTTAAGTGGCGCGCACAAGTAGAAACCGACCTCTACCAACCAGTTGCGCAGTCCAAGCAACTGGAGGCAGTTAGCTAATGTGGCTTTAAAATCGATAAAAAGGTGGTGGGTATCGATTTGGACTTCTTGGGTTTTTTCCAGGATCTGCCGAAGTGTGAAAATTTGATCGATTGTGGACTTTCCTGGCCTAAAACCACACTGATAAGGGCCGATCAGGTTGTTGGTAAACGGTTTTAAGCGTTCACATATTATGGCAGATAGGATCTTGTAGGCGATGTTGAGCAGACTTATACCTCTGTAGTTGGCGCAGTTCAGAGGGTCTCCTTTTTTGTGGATCGGGGAAACGATGCTGAGGCAGGGCCTTACTTGCCGATTTAATCAAGGAAGATGAAGGTATACTTTGCGGATAACACATTGCACTGTGTTCCACACAAACTTCTTTATTCGCCATGACTTCTAAATAAAACTCTTGAGTTCCTACGCCTAGGAGACACGACAGAATATAACCATACCTTAGAATTTGTCTAGGACATGTGATTGGAGTTATCATTCTCAACTAAATCGTATTCTTCTCGGCTGCAAATAGTGGCTGGAGATATGGGATCAAAGCTGAATTTGTTCTTAGATCTGATTAGATAATTCAAGATCTTCTTTTGTTCCGCCTGAACGTCTTGCTATTGCGTCGAGGCTAAAGGTAGCACAAAAAACCGTAGCCACAGGAAAATAAATTGGACAAACCACCTAATTGGACCTTCATCGTTTCATCATTGCGATGAGATGATTAATATTATAAATACGGTCCAACGCTACTAAGTTGAGAAGGTTACAGACTACCGAATGTATCAGTTCGCAAAAAGTGCTGGTAAGGTCGTGATATTACTATAAATTGACTTACGCTTATCGGTAGATTACGGAATGTGTCCGTTTACAAACGTAAGCAGTAGCACTTTAACATTTCTATCATTCGACAGCTAAAGTATGTTCTACACCACTTCCTTTTCTGAACAAATTCTATCTACGGATTTTTTTGTGCTGTCACCCTCGGAAAGGAATAATTTTATTGTTGACTACCAGACTAAATGAAAAAGGGAAAATGACGACAGTATCTGCACCTGGAATTAAGAACATTAAACAGGAAAGGTGCAGCCAAATAACAAACGGAAACGTAAAGCCACTAGAAATTACTGCCATCCAAGAAATACAATGGGATGGCCGGGCAAAAAGAATATCAAAAACAGCGCAGCGACTTTTCAAATATGGGTTTGTTATAACAGCCAGACTTAGGCAAGAAGTCTTCAAGACATTAGCGAACTCATTGTTACTATCTGTATCAAAGCCAATTTCGCCGCCATTAGCCTTTTTTACACTCACACAGGAAAAATTATGTTATTGCGAAAGACTGCTTCCATGAGCTCCTGGACAAAACTTATGACCAACAACCAAAGAACTGTATTAAAATCGTGATGGGATATTTTAACGCAAAGAAAGGAAGGGTGATACATCTTAAGCATCATTGTCGGAAATCAAAACTAACATCATGTCACGTCTTGCAACGGACTTAGTCAAATTGACATTACTTTGAAACGAAATGTCACTATAGCAAGTACACTATTTCTTCACCTCAATATCCATTTGGATGTCCGAAATTTTAGAGGGTACTAACATCGACTCGGACTACTATATGGCTGCAGCTAAGGTAAGACTGCGAATATCCACCACCCCATAACAAATGAGAAATACTGTCACAAATTTAATGTCGGAAGACTACAATCGCAAGAGACTGACAAGTCGTTTGCTGATTACGTATCCCTTTACCTCACCATAACACCATACCATCATCATCTAATGTCGATCAACAAAAAAGGGGACCATCTAAACTGCGCCAAGTACAGGCTCCTCAACATTACCTACAAGATCCTATCTACCGCAAATTTGTGAAAACCTGAAACTATTTCCCAACAACCTGGTAGGACATTATCGGTGTAGTTTTAGGACAGAAATGTCCACAACTGATCAAATCTTCACACTTCGGCAGATCCTGTAAAAAAAGCCCAAAAAGTCCAGATCGATACCCACCACCTATTTGTCGATTTCAAAGCCTCATACCACAAAAATAATAGAGACGAACTATACAAGGCATGTTTAGTTTCGGTATACCGCCCAAACTAGTCCATTTATGCAGGATGACGTTTGAGAAATCTCGCTACTCCATCAGGGGACTTCCGAAACATTTGATACCAAAATGCGAAGCACTATCATGTGACTTATTTAATCTCATTCTTGAAGATTGTGCAAAAATCTCGAGCAGACACAAGAAGCAAAATCTGACAACAAGAACATCTCGTCAGAAAAAAAATGAAGTATTACTCTTGCCAACCACTATTTCTCCAGACAAATTTAGTAGTAAAACCCTCAGTCGAGGGTTCTTTTGCAAGAAGGGAGATCTTTTGCAAGACTCTATTCATTCCAGTCCTGCTCTACGCTGAAGCATGGATCGAAACTATAGCGGTTGAAGAAATCCAGGGTCGTTTTGAGCTAAAAGAATCCTCGGTCCCGTTTACGTTGACAGGCTATGGAGACGAAGATATTCAATCACGAACTTTCGAGGTGTACATCGACATAGACCTGGTTAAAAACTCCTCATTGGTCGTTTGAGTCGTTTTATCGTTTTATAGAGCGAATGGACACCAATAATTCGGTTAAAGAAATATCACGCATTGCCATGTACAAGTAAGGACCGAGATAAACCAACTCTAGCGACCTGTTGAGTCAGATATTTATTCCGGACTTTCCCTTCATTGAAGGTACAACGTAAAATACACATTTTTAGTGTAAAAAGCTTGCTAAAACCCAGGACCTAGCTTCTTCTCAAAGCCAAACATCTTGCACGATGGCGGGACGTTCTGTTTTATGCCAAATCTGAACGACTGAGTAAGTCCTTCTTGACAATTGATACTACTCGTACGGTTTGTGAGATCATCTCAAGAGGAGGTCGAATGAAAAAAAAACATTTGGGTGTAGCTACGGTTTTAGCAGATCTTCTGCGCAGGAGCTCATTGCGTTACTAAGGCCGTACTATGAAGATGGGTATTCTGAAGAGGAAACTAAATCAATTCAAGGCTTAAGTGGGTGCAGTGTCTGATTGCTTATTCACGATTTACGAGTTACATGCTGCACATTCCATGTTCAAGTTACAGGCCACCATCTCTAAAGAGGAAGTTTAATTATTCCAAGTCTTGAGTGGGTGCAGTGACCTATTAATTAGCTCGTTGAATTACTAATCGCGGGTCCCTGGTTCAAATCATGAAAGTGGCAACACCTACGTCTTTTTACTGCTCCACCTCTTGCGAAAGTCTGAGAACCATCCAAGTGTAACACTGTCATGAGATGCTTCTTTAATTTGCGCTTCGGATTCGGGTTTAAACAGGAAGGTACTCTTTTTTTTTTGCGAAAAACAATAACTTCGAACACACATATGAAAGGAGAAGCTAGGTTTGAGGCTCTGTATGGGCCGTTACTTAAAGATATTATATTTGAAGACTTTTAAATGGCTTGCAAGATGCGCAATTGCCGCATATATAATCCCAAAGCAACATATGGTACAACACAAGCAAACAGTAGGACGAACTTGCAGGAGTCTTATTTCTACAAATCTACAATCTAAGCAATCTTCCTACAGTAGGTAACCATCTTCATTTCCATTAGCTCTTTCAGTGCTAAAGGTGTATCTTCTATGCTACTTTGCAAGCCTTTCAAAAAAAAAATCAATCATCTCAAAAACAGTCTTTAATCAGCTTAACGTCCACCCCTTTGGATTTGTTTTGCAATTCGCTTCTACTGATTTATCACATCACAATCGATTCCTTAGCTCTGTTCACACATCAGTGCGAACAGAGGTGTATATACAAATCCATTGAAACGGATCTGATACCCCAGATCCGACAGACCATTTAAGACGTTATCACCAATTGCCATCATCGTCTCGTATTAAGGCCACCTAATCCGGAATACTGAGTTGCCTTTACCTTTTAATGCACTCACCCATCGCCTGAAAGTCCTTCACACTATCGTCATCGTCATCGTCTCCATCATCAGCTCAGCTAGGAACTGAGAACTACCTCGGCAGCAGGAAAGTCAGTTAATCTTAAATGCTCCTTGCAGTTTTCACCCGTGATGGGTCGGGTTATGTGAGCGCGCATCATCGTCATTCATGCCATCTACAGGGTAAACGTGATCAGAATAATTAAGCGCACAGGACACCATCACCTACTGTGATATTGTGTATTTGTGTGCTCCTGCTCCCCCATCCTTGTTTTTTTTTTTTGCAGCGCACTCCAAACTTCGTGTCGGTGCAAAGTATTTCACTTATTTTACTTCCCTGGTGTCGCCGACGACGGTGGCAACGACTCCATCGTCCTTTGCTTCTGGGCGATGCCATTTACAGCTGCTTATGTCCTGTGGTTTTACGGCGTTCCAATGTCCTCGGTCCCGTGTCGGCAGCGAGCGGTATATACAGTTGTTGCGAATACTCCTGTCGAGCAGAGGTAACTTTTGTTTTCTACATGCACACATGTAAAGGTGGCAATGGACGTTGGGCCACTTTAATATTTGAAGAGGGACGTGGGGGCGGCCCTCTATAGCATAAACGCCAAAGAAACAGTCAACTGGAATGGCGCTTTGTGCGTGACGATGATGCTGATGATGAGATGAGACGAAGGGACGTCATTGTAGGGGAGACCATCACTACCAACTACAATTACAAGGACGACGACGACGACAGATGTCACAACAAGCTGTGGCTCATTTTTAATCGGCTACTCAAGGGAGGCACACTAAGGATTGCTTACGGTGCTAATGTTTGGCGAAGATGGGGTGGGGGGAGGGGTTACGATATGTATGCCAACCCTGTGTTAGCTTAAAAATTAATGTTGCATGCAGCTGTGTGCTGGATGGAGCTGAAGGATGTGTAAAGACGTGTGGACCGGGTCAGAAAAATGAACTCGAATGCATAAGCATGATGGGAATTCCTTTCGTATCCTTTCGCAATGATGCTTGAGCGAAGAATAAGAGATGAATTATTTGCCTCCTTTTGAGGGAGGATTAAGCTTGCTCACCTGATTGTTGTTCGCTGACCTAGTTTTTGGGTGAATACCTGTTTGGAATAAAATTTCGTTCAATTGTGGTTTTAGTTACACCAAAACGGATAACTTCAGGTGGTGAGTGTTACAAGGTGGGAATTCTAATTGGGATATGGACGTTGAATGAGGTAATGTGGTCAGAGGTATTTTTTTTAAAGAGAATTTCAAGATGGAAGGGTATTCATGGGTTAATAATGCTTTGAATGGAATGATGTAAGACATTCTTGAAGGTCTTTAAATGGTAACATATATATTCTTCAATCTCAGATGCGAATTTGAAACTAACACTTCATTTGGCATTAACGGCCAAAGATTCAATATTCTTCAATGATAGTGATGGTTGGAGAAGATTGTTATGACCATTTATAACAACACTATCAGATCTGTGTCGTATCGAGCTTAATACAAGCGCATCTACGAGCGGAGATTTGCCACAGCATATAAAATGCATCCACAGGCTCATCATTTAGTGCATTTGTTAGTGGGACAAAACAAAACACTGAAGTTAGTTTGACGTCACTAATAAAATCAATAAACGATGAAATTAAACTTTATTTTTGTATTATTAACAAAAAAAAAATAAACATACACTTATTACGACTCTAGAATACAATTACGCAAAGTGTTTTTTAAACTACTTTTACTAACATGCAGTTCAACTACATCGCTATTTTTATTGTAAACTCTACTCATGCGACTTATAGCCTCATGCATACCATAGTTGTATTTATGATTAGGTATATGTAAAATATTTAGTCTACGAAGGTTATAGGAACCTCCACGGGTATTAAGACCAATAGCACTTAAAAGATAAGGAGCATCTATTTGTCCTGATAATATTTGGTGTAAGAAGACCATGTGTTGTGAGTCTAGGTAGGCCACAGAGGCATCCTTGATGTTGGAGAGAAGGGCACGGCACGCTTGTGGTTGCACGGCTTAACTCGTCGGACGGGGGTAGTTCTTGCCCTCTCACCAAACATCCCAGCTCAACAAACATTTTTGTTCGTGCCAGAATCAAATATCAATAAAAAAATAAAAAAAGAAGAAGAAAGTTACTCTATGTTGACCACGGACGGACTAAAAAGGACTCTAAAAGGAAAAGGAAAGATTCGAGAAAAAGCTGAAAAGAAATGATCAAAAAACCTATGCCTATACCACTGAAAAACGATTAGGAAAACTTGTTTCCAATGTTCATCAGCAGTATAGATTCGCCTCGATCCCAAAACATGCCGGTTGTTATTGGCAAAGGCTGGCCTTCCCACCCTTTAAGTCCCGAGAGACTTCCTATGGCTATCCCTCTGGCCACGTTTATGAGAGATAGCCCCTTAACCACCTCCCAGTCACAACGTCCTGAAAATTAGAAATCGTAAGTCAGTCACGTTTCGTCGTCGTTTGTTATACGTCATGTTAAGTCATAGTCTGTTCACCAAAAGACGGCCCGTCTACTGCCCACACACCACCAATGAATTTCGACCTATATATCCATTCCTTTTTTTTTTTAATAAAATTCACGAAACGAGCAAAATTAAGATTTCCATTATATTATGTAAATAAAAAAAAATAGGAGAAAACTATAAATAAACTACATGGATTTCTGTCCTTAAAAAGACACAAACTAAATTCAAAAATCAAAAACAAAATTAAAACTATTACTTACGCTTATCCTGCTTCCGTCCCCCGAAGTTCTGCCGGCAGCACTGAAGGAAGACTCCTGAGGATGATCCACAATTCGGGTTTACGCGCACAAAAACAAATCTTAATAAACACAGAAATTCACCTTTCCTAATTTTAGATACAATTAAAAATTGCAAAATAGACCTAAACTAAAATTACTTAATACTAACGAGAATAAAAAAAATCACTTAAACTAATTTTAATTCACACTTTTGTCGGCTTTTCTGCTTCTGCTTCAAAATTGATTTTCGGGTTGAAGTGGAGATGAGACACTTCACATTTGCACAGTGTGTCCCTTTCTTTTCACTTATTAGAAGGTGAAGTAATTTCGTTTTTCTTGCTTGATTGGGTAAATTACACCACTGTAGCTTCAGCAACTGGGTTCTGACGGAGGGGTGTCTCGCTCTAGGCAGCGGAACATCCACAGTCCGACCCTTTGTCTGGCGATACCACTAAAATTGGTAGCAGAGGCCCGAGATTTCAGTAAAACCCTGTTTTCTTCGAACCTACACAAAAAGGGTGTTAATAAATGATAACACAAGCACAACACATACACCCAATTAATCCACCCACCTCTGCACTAAATCACTTCTGCCTCTCCTTCTCCTCTTATGCTTTTCCTTCAAAAGAAAATGTCTGACACACCGTCGCCAAAATCCTGATTTCGATAGAAACACAATAAGTTTTCCCCTTTTCAATTTACAAAAAAAAAACTCACCAAACAATTTACGATAAGCAAATATTTTTGCGCCACACTGTAGCCAGCAAAAAAAATATTTTCTTTGTAAAAAAAATCTCCACAATGATCAGCTGTGAAAACGTCAGCCACTCGATCGTAATTTGGTTTTTTTTTTTTGTAAAGGGCACTGACCAGATAATCATCAGCTGCTTTCAATTCTTCTACATTGCACTAAACCGTTTCTTATTTGTCTAATTTATTTTCTTTTCTAAGTATTGGTGTTCTCTTGAAACCTATATCGCCCTCTCTCTACTGTCGTCAATTCGCCCTAATGCAGTTTCTGGTCAGTTTACAGTGGATGTTTTTAAATAACCGCAAAACATCATCGTTACAGAAACATAACATCAATAAAATAATTTAACATACATACATTCCTAATAACAATAGATAAATTAATATTAAAATACAATATAACATACTTACATAAGAATAATTGTCGACACATATTTCTTATAAAAAGGTAAACAAACCTACAAAATTATTATATTCCATAACTACATACATACATATTCGCTAAAAGATCTTTCGCGAATATGAACACAAAAGGGAGATAATAAGACAAAAAAAATGTAAACAAACGTCAGAAATTTCGGTACCACATGAGGAGAGAGAGAAATCGCGGTTACATCGAATTGGATGTAAGTAAATCTTTGTTTACAATTTTTTTTTGTATTCGCGTTTATAATTAGGTTTTTTGTATGTGACGTATACAAGGAGGGAGGGACGTGGAGCAAGGAAACACTATGAAGAGGATTGTTGGTAAGTAGAAAAAAGGTTAATATTGGAGTTAGGAGATGTTCTAATTGTGTAAATTAAAGATTTAACATTTAGGAATCTCCGGTGTGTTATGATCAGTTTAGTGGGATTAATTATTAAACATTAATTCATTTTTTTTTTGCAGGATGCATTTCGGGTGGAAATAGGATTGCGAAATGCCGACGGCAAAACGATGGATTGGGAAAGTGGTGCATTAGGATAAAGGAATGAAGGAACATGCGGGGCAGGGTGAAATTAGTCGTATAAGGTAGTTAGAAGGGTGGGATGTGGGTATTTTAAGTATTTTAATATGATAAGAATTTATAACCAATAAAAATACATCTTGCTGAACAAACTTTCCGTGATCAATTCTTGGTTTTGAAATTATGTATATATTTATATATATCTTTATTGGTTAAAAGTGGTGAAGGGCTGCCGTAACAGGCTCGAGAACGGATAACGAGTGGTCGTGAGTTATGCGGACTCGTAAAAAAAGGAAGTCCTTCGGCACACTGAAGCAGATTCTGGCACTTTTTATTTAATTGGGCCAACGTGTGGTAAGGGCCCACTCCCTGAGATACTTTGTATACTACCGAGATAGCTAACCGGGCAATTTTATGACTAATTACTAAACTTAAACTACTCTTAAACTACAATTTGCAACACCGTTGAGGTCGAGTGTATCACGGAGTTAATCAATTGGGGCAACTACTTATATTGCACATATCCTTAAACTACTAATCTAATATCACAGCTATGGCCTTAAAAAAAACTATTAAATAAATAAATATTAAACTACTATTTAGACTTCAACAAACAAATATATAAATAAATCATCACTAATAATAATAATATACATAACAGAATTTATAAATAACATAACAATTTGCTAACGCAACTAATAGTATGATGTCTAGGTCAAGTATTATGTCTTTATCTGGTCCCTAAACAACCTAACGAAATCTTTACCCAAGTATAATTTTTGTTTTAATCTTGGGACCACGAATAGTTCTAGGCTCTTACGCTTCTTGCCCCAAGAGACTGCAGTCGTGAAACGTCCTAGTATCGGTTGGGTTCCGTCTGTGGTCTTTATTTTCTTTGTCATTTTGGTCATCTTTAAGTTATGCTCACTTATAAATTGCAAAGCTCCTTTTCCTAGACAGCTAATCGAGGCCCTACTATCTAACAGACCACGTATGTCTTCACCGTCAATCCTCACTTTTGCATACGGTCTGTTATCGTCATTGCTTGATATCACAGTTGCTAAGATGGCTCTCTTTCGTTGTCTAGTTTTTGCACATTTTTCCCTAAGCTTGAATATTTTTCTGTATTGTCTCGTCGATTGTTTTGAATTGTTCGTTTGTCGCGTTTCTTGGTCACTATTTGGTCCTTGTTGTTGTATTTGTACTTTTCTGTAGGTTCTTGGTTTGTCGTTGTTGTTGCTCTCGTCAGTTCTAGTCGTAAGGTCAGTATTTTTGGAGAATGTTTGTGTGTCTGTCCTTGGTTGCTGCAACACGGCAAAGTCAATTTCCTCGTCCTTTATGTCATCATAAAATCCGTATGTAGTCTGTGGCGCCAGCCGTTCCTCAATATCAGAGACCTGTCGTCTAGTTTTTCTAGCGGATAAAAGTTTTTCCGCACGTCTGCATTCTTCTCTCAGATCCTGTATATTATTTATGGAGCAGCTGAATATCAGTGTTGCCACTTCGTCTTTAAGATTTTGTCTCAGTATGTCCAATAAGTCGAGTTCGTGTAGTCTGTTTGTCCTTTCAAGGTTCATGGAGCGGATGTCACTGTAAAAGTCGTCAAATGTCTCTTGGGGCTGTTGTCTTCGGTCCATGATTTCTCTTAGGATGTCATGGTCTCGTTTATTGTGTCCGAATTGTGTTAAAAGTTCCTGTTTAAGGACCGGATAGTTCAGCTGATCATTATGTTCGTTCTCTTGTAGGAACTGCCAGTACCAGTTTTCAGCTGGCCCTGAAAGAAGGAAATGGAATTGGTCGAACAGGTGACAGTCAGTAAATTTACTTCTTCTTTGGAGAGTCTCAACTCGAAAGATGAAGCTTTTTGCAGACATCGTTTTCGATGTGCCATCAAAATTAACCCCCCATTTGTGTATTGGGACTTCGTTTCTTCTCCCTGTGTCCCTAACAAATCCCTGGTCAGTTACTAGTCTTGTCCTGTCCATAGGTGGTAAAGTAGGCGTCATTAAGTTTTCCATGGTCCTTGTCTGTGGTCTGTTAGTGACATAAGGTGAGTCTCTTTGTGCCGCTAAAGAAACTTCTAAGCCACTGATCTTGTTGTTGACAGCCTTTAAGCTATCCTGAACGTTGACCATCAAACTCTTCATAGATAGCTTAAATACTGTCATCATCCTAGCTTGGTTCTCCTGAACAGCACTAGAGACTACCTCATGTAATTGTATATGTGTTTGTTTTCGTAAGTCACAGTCCTCTGTGTTGTACGTTTGTTGTTGTTTGCTATTTCGTAGATTTTCGTATCGTTCTTCGTTTATGTTGGAAGTTTGGTATTCAATGTTCTGTTCGTTAGTGTCTCTAGTATGTCGTGTCGTAGGATTGCTTTTTCGAGAAATTTTTTTGAAACTTTCCCAAAACAAAGTTGCACCTAAATCTTCTATCTCAGACCCTCTGCTACCATTTTTAAACCCCCTCACATCCGCGGACGTAATCAGTTCCGCAGGATTGGCGAGTTTTGGAACTGCGACAGAACTGTTGGAGTCACCCATTAAAAGGTATTTTCGTCAACGCACAACCAGAGAAACAGATTCAGAAAGCAGTCAAAATTCAAAATAATTAGGATTCAAAAATATGTCGAAAACAAAAGGATAAGAACAAAAAAAAATATAAAAATAAAAGGTATAAATAAAAAAAATTCAAGATTTTATGGTTAACTTAAGTAAAATTAAAATCCAAAGTATAAAATTGTTTTCTTCCAAGTATAATTTTTCGAAAACAAAAAAAATAAAATTGTATAAATGCTCTTTTCTGATTGTTTAAAAAAATGTTAAAATTTATTCTTGTAGTGGTGTGTGAACAGTTCAACAGGTTTTCCAATCACTTTGGTGAATTTGTATAGTCTGTCCTGTATCGGTTCGTAATGTAAGTCCCTAAGTCTCGTTTGATTGCGACTGACATTTTGGAATCTTGACGAAGTATGAAATATAACCTTTACACCACAACCACACTGGCTTCTGGTTTAACCTAAGGCCAGGCTGGCTGAGATATTTTTGGAAATACTTCAACACGGCTAAAACTTCAAGTCGAACCACTCACGCCTCACAAATGATAAGGCCTTAACCAAAATCACTTGGGCAGCAGCTAGCAGTTTTGACAATCCATTTCAGCCCGCTATCGATTTCAAAATAGACTTCCAGCTACCTCACTAAATCTTTAAGCGTTAAGCCCAGAGATCGGACAGCCGCTTTCGGTCTATTCTTAAATTGACAGCATAAACGGCTTTTTGATCAGGTAGAAAATATAGGAAAGTAAAATAAAAAGATAAAAAAATAAAAATTCGCGGCGAGGTTATTATAAGTCCAAGGCAACGATCTTCTAAGATTGAAAATCGTTCCCTTGGAGTCAGAATTCGGCCTCTTAGCCGGATAAATACGTTGGGCGCCATTGTTGTGAGTCTAGGTAGGCCACAGAGGCATCCTTGATGTTGGAGAGAAGGGCACGGCACGCTTGTGGTTGCACGGCTTAACTCGTCGGACGGGGGTAGTTCTTGCCCTCTCACCAAACATCCCAGCTCAACAAACATTTTTGTTCGTGCCAGAATCAAATATCAATAAAAAAATAAAAAAAGAAGAAGAAAGTTACTCTATGTTGACCACGGACGGACTAAAAAGGACTCTAAAAGGAAAAGGAAAGATTCGAGAAAAAGCTGAAAAGAAATGATCAAAAAACCTATGCCTATACCACTGAAAAACGATTAGGAAAACTTGTTTCCAATGTTCATCAGCAGTATAGATTCGCCTCGATCCCAAAACATGCCGGTTGTTATTGGCAAAGGCTGGCCTTCCCACCCTTTAAGTCCCGAGAGACTTCCTATGGCTATCCCTCTGGCCACGTTTATGAGAGATAGCCCCTTAACCACCTCCCAGTCACAACGTCCTGAAAATTAGAAATCGTAAGTCAGTCACGTTTCGTCGTCGTTTGTTATACGTCATGTTAAGTCATAGTCTGTTCACCAAAAGACGGCCCGTCTACTGCCCACACACCACCAATGAATTTCGACCTATATATCCATTCCTTTTTTTTTTTAATAAAATTCACGAAACGAGCAAAATTAAGATTTCCATTATATTATGTAAATAAAAAAAAATAGGAGAAAACTATAAATAAACTACATGGATTTCTGTCCTTAAAAAGACACAAACTAAATTCAAAAATCAAAAACAAAATTAAAACTATTACTTACGCTTATCCTGCTTCCGTCCCCCGAAGTTCTGCCGGCAGCACTGAAGGAAGACTCCTGAGGATGATCCACAATTCGGGTTTACGCGCACAAAAACAAATCTTAATAAACACAGAAATTCACCTTTCCTAATTTTAGATACAATTAAAAATTGCAAAATAGACCTAAACTAAAATTACTTAATACTAACGAGAATAAAAAAAATCACTTAAACTAATTTTAATTCACACTTTTGTCGGCTTTTCTGCTTCTGCTTCAAAATTGATTTTCGGGTTGAAGTGGAGATGAGACACTTCACATTTGCACAGTGTGTCCCTTTCTTTTCACTTATTAGAAGGTGAAGTAATTTCGTTTTTCTTGCTTGATTGGGTAAATTACACCACTGTAGCTTCAGCAACTGGGTTCTGACGGAGGGGTGTCTCGCTCTAGGCAGCGGAACATCCACAGTCCGACCCTTTGTCTGGCGATACCACTAAAATTGGTAGCAGAGGCCCGAGATTTCAGTAAAACCCTGTTTTCTTCGAACCTACACAAAAAGGGTGTTAATAAATGATAACACAAGCACAACACATACACCCAATTAATCCACCCACCTCTGCACTAAATCACTTCTGCCTCTCCTTCTCCTCTTATGCTTTTCCTTCAAAAGAAAATGTCTGACACACCGTCGCCAAAATCCTGATTTCGATAGAAACACAATAAGTTTTCCCCTTTTCAATTTACAAAAAAAAACTCACCAAACAATTTACGATAAGCAAATATTTTTGCGCCACACTGTAGCCAGCAAAAAAAATATTTTCTTTGTAAAAAAAATCTCCACAATGATCAGCTGTGAAAACGTCAGCCACTCGATCGTAATTTGGTTTTTTTTTTTGTAAAGGGCACTGACCAGATAATCATCAGCTGCTTTCAATTCTTCTACATTGCACTAAACCGTTTCTTATTTGTCTAATTTATTTTCTTTTCTAAGTATTGGTGTTCTCTTGAAACCTATATCGCCCTCTCTCTACTGTCGTCAATTCGCCCTAATGCAGTTTCTGGTCAGTTTACAGTGGATGTTTTTAAATAACCGCAAAACATCATCGTTACAGAAACATAACATCAATAAAATAATTTAACATACATACATTCCTAATAACAATAGATAAATTAATATTAAAATACAATATAACATACTTACATAAGAATAATTGTCGACACATATTTCTTATAAAAAGGTAAACAAACCTACAAAATTATTATATTCCATAACTACATACATACATATTCGCTAAAAGATCTTTCGCGAATATGAACACAAAAGGGAGATAATAAGACAAAAAAAATGTAAACAAACGTCAGAAATTTCGGTACCACATGAGGAGAGAGAGAAATCGCGGTTACATCGAATTGGATGTAAGTAAATCTTTGTTTACAATTTTTTTTTGTATTCGCGTTTATAATTAGGTTTTTTGTATGTGACGTATACAAGGAGGGAGGGACGTGGAGCAAGGAAACACTATGAAGAGGATTGTTGGTAAGTAGAAAAAAGGTTAATATTGGAGTTAGGAGATGTTCTAATTGTGTAAATTAAAGATTTAACATTTAGGAATCTCCGGTGTGTTATGATCAGTTTAGTGGGATTAATTATTAAACATTAATTCATTTTTTTTTTGCAGGATGCATTTCGGGTGGAAATAGGATTGCGAAATGCCGACGGCAAAACGATGGATTGGGAAAGTGGTGCATTAGGATAAAGGAATGAAGGAACATGCGGGGCAGGGTGAAATTAGTCGTATAAGGTAGTTAGAAGGGTGGGATGTGGGTATTTTAAGTATTTTAATATGATAAGAATTTATAACCAATAAAAATACATCTTGCTGAACAAACTTTCCGTGATCAATTCTTGGTTTTGAAATTATGTATATATTTATATATATCTTTATTGGTTAAAAGTGGTGAAGGGCTGCCGTAACACATGTCATTGTTAAGTCTACGTTGAGACAAAGGCAACAACTGCAGCAGTTTAATTCGACACCTATACGGAGGCAACGAATGAACGACATAGAAGGGTGTCCACACGTGTGTTGTGTAATGTGTTTTTTAAACTCCAATTTAGGATCAAAATAAACACCAAGATCTTTAAAACTGTCTATACGACAGAGAGTGTGCCCCGACAGAGTATAACTAAAATTGGACGGAATACGTTTTCGTGAAAATGACATATGCTGGCACTTAGTGGGGTTCAGATTCAAACCGTTTTTAAAACACCATGTTGTAAAGCTATTTAAATCAGTTTGAAGTGAAAGCGAATCGCTTAGATCTCCTACACATTTGAAAATTTTCATGTCATCAGCATATATCAGTATTTTGCTCTCTCGAATACAAGCTTTTGCATCGTTAATAGCAAGAATAAATAAGATAAGGCCTAAATGACTACCTTGGGGTACTCCAGATTGGGCAACAAAAGGGTTGGATTTAGAGCCTCTAAATTTTACCTGATAAGTTCTTAGTGAGAGATATGATTGAACCCAATTTATGAAACCTGGAGGGAAACCATAAGCCTTAAGTTTAAAAATTATGATGTTATGTGATAACTGGTCAAAAGCTTTGGAAAAGTCAGTGTATATACAATCGACCTCATTTTTATTTTCCAACCTATTGGAACAATGATGCAAAAAAGTTAAGAGATTTGTGACAGTGGATCGATTTTTTACAAAGCCATGCTGCTCTTTACAGATAATGTTTCGACACAGGAATACCAATTTATCACAAATAATATGTTCAAATAACTTAGGAATGCAAGAGAGTTTTGAAATAGGTCTATAATTAGAAATGTCTCCTCGTTCACCATTTTTTAAAAACAGGTGTAATAAATGCATTTTTCCATTGAGTTGGGAATAATCCTGTTTTAAGGGAGCTTTCAAACATATACTTAAGGTATGGCAAAAGAGCATTTTTGCATTGCTTTACGACTATTGGTGGGATTCCATCGGGCCCAGCAGAATAATCATTATTTAATAAAGCGATATATTTAATTATTGTCTCATCGTCAAATGTGACGTTGCTGAAACTAACTTGTGAGCAGTCATTGAGATAACTGAAATATTGTTCGTCTAAGACAAGAGGGGTATCAATAAATGATTTACTGAAATTCTCTGCGAATAAGTTAGATAAAATAATAGAGCTCGATATTTTTGAATTATTGTAAGAGAAGTTGGCTGGATATCCATCCGTTTTTCTCTTCGAATTGACAAAACTCCAAAAGCGTTTTGGGTCACTTTTAAGAGCGTTCTCCATATTGGCTATATAGCCATTATATAAACTATTTGACATCGCAGAGAATTCCTTAAAATAATTCAGGTACTTATCATAGTCGTATTGATTCTGACTTTTAACAAAATTATTCCAGGCCCGGTTACGTATATTCCGAAGAGATTTAAGGTCTTTCGTGTACCAAGGATGCTGGATTTGAGCATTCTTAGAATGCTTGACTGGGATAGTTCTATCCATGCAATCTTTTATTAGAAGATAGAATTTGGTAACAGCTTCTTCTAAATTGGAGAGGCTGTCAATATTAACATTCGAAAGAATTATTTCTTCGGATAGCCTTTGAAAGTTCGCCTTCCGAAAGTCAAAAGAGTACGAACGATCATACGAGTCAGAATGTTCGTACAGATGTCCGCCTATGTCAATAAAAATATCTAATGGGGGATGATTTTTGTCTATGTTAGTTATACTGGTACTAGATTCTAATACTGCAGTACTAACAGAGTCAGAAGAAAAAACTAAATCGAGAATTCGATTATTATGATTTTTTACACAGCTTGTTTGCTGTAAGTCAAATGATAAAATGTTATCAAGTAATGTTAGCTCTTGTTGTGCAGAGACTTCTGATGGTATAAAATGAGGTTCTCCTTCCGAAGGCACCCATTCTATGTGTGGTAAGTTGAAGTCACCCAGCAACAAAATATTACTGTCACAACAAGATAAGTCAAAGATGTATTCTAAAGCCTTTGATAGCTCAGAATACAGAGTACCAAGGCGATAGGAGGGAATGTACGCATTTGCGACATAAAGGTATTTATTTCCAATAGTTATCTTAACACAAATTATTTCGGTATTAAGAATGAATGGAAAATCAATTTTCTCAGAGGTAAGGTGACTGCGAACCGCAGTAAGAACACCTCCTCTAAGCGCTCATGATTAAAGAGTTCCGAGTCAAGTATACTGGCGTTAAGCCAAGTTTCGGTTAAGGAGAATATGTCGTGTGAAAAGGCTTGAGAGTTTAGAAAAATATTTTTTGCTTTTGTTCGGAGCCCTCTTACATTTTGGTAGTAGAGGGACAGTCGGTAGAGTTTTTTGGTGCTGAGCTTTTAACTCCGCGTTTAGCTCTCCGTGGCTTAAACTCATTGACAATAGTGTTTACGGGCCATGAGTTAGTGTCACATACTTTTTCGAATAGATTTGGTGGTACAACTATTTTAAATGAAGAAACGAAACTTTCCGGTTTACTAATTTTAGTACATTTAATAGAGGTACCTGCGGGGACGAGGTTTGTTGAAACCAAGTGAGTCATCACATTTTCGGAGGAAGTACATGGTTTCAATCTTGATATAAAAATCGATTTGGGTTTAGGAATCGATTCAATTATAGATAATTCCGAAGTCAATAAAGGAATTAAAGTAGACGGTTTATTTGCTATATTGCGAGAAGAAAAGAAGTCTCAGTCGGTGACGATCCTACCGAAAAATTTGGATTCGAATTGGGTTTGTTTAGAATCTGACTTCTAAGGTTAGAGCGTTTAGCTCTTGGATTAGCCGATGATGAGTTCGCATCACGCTTTCGCTTTCCTTTAATAGCGACAACTTTATCATTGGCTACATGAGTCGGGGCAGATTGTATTAAATCTGTATCAGTATACTTCTGGGTTTTGTGTTCTCCTATGGAAATATCTTGCTCCAATCTTGGCAAAGGCTCAGTAGATGTGGAAGCGTCAACGGACAGACAAGGGTCAGAGAATGCAGATACAGTGGATACTGCATGATTAAAAGACTCGAATAGGTCTTTGAAACCTTTTGAGAGCCTAACAATATCGGCTTTAAATGCCGACATTTTGAAAGCTAGGCTTGAGATGGACAATTTACGGCATGCAGTGCAATTCCATAATGCGCCTTCAGTTGCATTTATTTTATCCATAAATGCGTTGGAAGAGCCAACGCATTTTGCGTGAAACATGTTTCCTCACGGGCCGTAACAAGCAAAAATGGCATTATCAGACTTTATCAGACTTTCGCAAGAGGTAGGACAGTGAAACAACTTTAGGTTGTCATTTATTTATCGATACCTTTTCGTATCCGACCACTCCCAAATAAAGATTAGCGAATCCTTACAGGTATTTCGATCCCCTGCTAACGACAAAAGTTTGTGGTAGCGAAATTTATGAGGAAGTGACATGGAATCTACTTCCGTCCATATTTCCTAATTCCAGGTATTCTTTAAATACTCGTTTGTATTCCGTGTGAAACAACGCGTTTGACTAGAATTTTCTTTCCAGTTGCGAATATCTACACCTAGCTGAATTGAATGAAGCTCCGAGTGCAGGACGTTTTCCTTCCTTGAATGGAAATCGGGCTTCATATTTTCTATCTGCTTTTTACTGATGAGTTCTGCAAAAATGCATCTCACATCTTTCTTCCTCTGGTGAAAGAATCTTTCTCCTAACCATTTCCTCAAGTTCCCAAAATTTTATTAGTATGGTTTCTAAGTCAGGATCAAGATTGATTATTGTGTGGAGCGAAGTTATCGTTGCTGGGTTGGCCGAAAAGATGCCACCAGAGAGTACCCAACCCAGTTCTGTTCTTTGAGCCATAGGAGTACCTGGTTCTCATTTGATAACACCTTCAAGGAAAATCTGCAGATATATATCGCTGCCAAGCAAAATTTCAACATTGCTGGGTTCAACAAAGGCTTCAGCTGGCGGATCAGCTGAAGGTTATGTAGATGACTCCAACTCGAGGTAGCGATCCTATGCATTGGAAGAGACACAGTCAGCTTGGGTAGCACTAAAGCATTAAGCTGCAGCTTAAATTTCGCGTTGACATTTGAGAATATCGTAAACCATACCTTGTGTTTGGACACATTTGTGTTGGTTTCTCCAACTCCAATTACGTTGATGTAGCTTCTTTCCTTCTTTAGATTCAACAATTGGGTGGCAGACTCAGAGATGAATGACGCCTCGGATCCAGGATCAGTAAGTGCTCGCAGCATCAAAGGTTGGCCAATTGTGTTTTTTTTTTTTTTTTTTTATAATTGGCGCGCGCTAAAGGGATTATTAATACCCTTATGGTGTTTAAGCACAGCGCGGGCATTAAGGAAATAGAGGATTAGAGAAGAGGAGATACCGATGTGCGTTGGTTTTGAATTTCTGTAAATTGTAATGGAGAGGAAAAACTGAGTTTGGTAAAGCATTCCACATTCGTGTTGTTCGGTTAAGGAATGAATCTCTATATTTCATAGTACGTCCGAAGATAGGCTTTAGGGTGAACTGATTAGCATTCGTGGTACGGCGAGTATTACGGTTGAATTGTTGAAGGGGCGGAATGCAGCTGGCTATTTCGTTAGAGCATTTGTTGTAGTAATAGCGGTAAAAGAGTGTAAGGCAGGAGACATTCCTACGATGTTCGAGCGAAACTATGGAGTTCGCTATGGTTGGGTCTCCTATCAGTTTTATCGCACGCTTTTGTATCCTATCTAGTAGGTGCAATGATGTTTTGGCTGCACCTGACCATATGTGGGCGTTGAACTCAAGTTTGGGGCGTATGTACGCTTTATATATTGAGGCCAGATCAGAAGGGGTGAAGTATTTCTTACATCGATTGAGGAAACCTAGACATTTTGCTGCATTTTTGGCGATTTCGAATATGTGGTCGTTCCAACGAAGGTCGTTACTAACACACATACCGAGCATGGAAAGTTTTTCGGTTTCGACGATGCAAGTGCCACTCATGGATAGTGGCTGTAAAGTTTGGTTTCGCTTGGATGACAGGAGACAGCATTGCGTTTTGGAAGCATTAAATTCCACTCTATTGGATTTACCCCATTTAATTATGCTGTCAAGGTCGGAATTTAATGAACTTAACATATTTTGTCGTTTTTCTTCCACATCCGAAGGTGAGGGGCGTGAAATCGAGAACGAATATGAAAAGCTGAGGGTACTGTCATCAGCGAAGGAGTGGATTGGATTAGAAGTTGCAGACAATAGGTCATTAATAAAAATGAGGAAGAGTGTCGGAGACAAAGCTGAGCCTTGGGGAACACCAGCATTTATTTGGTGAGTAGCAGACTTGAAACCGTCCAAAACTACTTGAATTGAACGTTTCGAGAGGTAGTTTCTAATCCATTGAAGAAGAGTATCATCGATACCAAAAGCACGCATTTTCGACAAAAGGGCTTGATGCCAAACCCTGTCAAATGCCTTTGAAATATCAAGTGCAACGATCTTGTTTTCGCCACCAAGGTGGATTGATTGGTTCCACTTTTCGGTGAGATATGACATCAAATCACCAGTGGACCTGTTGCTACGAAAACCATATTGTCGGTCATTGAGGAGTTTTCGTGATTCAAGATATTTCATAAGCTGACGGTTTATCAGCGTTTCCATGACCTTAGAAAGAAGGGAGGTAAGTGCAATTGGTCGGTAGTTGGAGAGAGAAGAAGATTCGCCTTTTTTGGGAACGGGCTGTACAAATGCAGTTTTCCATCGACTCGGAAAGAGTCCTGATGAATAGGAAAGATGGAAAAGCTTACGCAGTGGTTTTGCCAGCGTTGAAGAACACCTCTTCAGAATTACGGGGGAGATACCATCTGGACCAGACGATTTGTATATGTCAAGATCGATTAATACTCTTGCGACTGTACGAGTACGAAAGTGGATTGGTCCCATAGAATGTTCTACGTTCTCTAGTACAGGGGGAGACTGGGCACAATCTGGCAGCGTTGAATTGGCTGCAAAATGAGCAGCGAGCAGATTGGCTTTGTCTAGAGAGGTGACAGCTGGAATGTCATTGTAAATGAGCGTTGGGATGGAAGATGAGGTCGAATTCTTAATGTTTTTTACAAACGACCAAAAGTTTTTACTACCTTTGGGACATAGTAGAATTTTTTGCCTCAACTTTTGGTCGTGGAAGAATTTGACACGCTTAATGTGGGCATTGCAGTCATTTCTGGCTTGTTTGAATTTTAAACGGTTATCCTCAGTTGGGTTGGCTTTATATGACCGAAAACATAACTCTTTCACCCTAACAACCTCTTTACAGCTCGAGTCATACCACCCGTTTACCTTCGGTTTGATACTCTTTATACGGTGAGGGATATAGGTTTTCATACCCAGGAGAATGATGTTAGTTATCGCATCAGCCGTAGCATCCACGTCATTATCGAGGAAGCATAATGACCAGTTAAAATTCTTAAAGAAACCGTTTAGAGCTTCCCAGTTGGCTTTCTCGTAATGCCATACAGTTCTTTTAGGAATTTGTTCTTTAACTATGTGGTTGGAGTACGAGAAATTAGCTGATACGATACAGTGGTCTGACGTGCCTAGAGGCGATAATACATTTATGGTGTATTTGTCAGGGTGAGATGTTAAGAACAAGTCCAGGGTGTTGGCGGCTTGACTATCAATATCCGGAATGCGCGTTGGCTCATTTACAAGCTGAGTTAAGTTATTTATGTCAGCAAAGATCTCGACATACCTTCCTTCGGGTGTTGACTGTCCAGAATGTCGAAGCCACGAAGAATTGTGTACATTGAAATCGCCCGTAATGACGATTTCAGTGCGAGGGTGTAGGGATACAATTCTTGAGATGGAGTCAGATAGCGCATCAAACTCGTTAAAGGTTGATTTGCTATCCAGGTTTGGGCTTCTATAAATGAAACAGTAGTGAATTAATTGTCTACGGACATGGAATTTCAGCCATATAAAATTAAATTCCGGATTGGAACATTGGCCGTATTGCTGTTGAAGTTGGTAGGCTACATCACTACGTATATAAATGGCGAGGCCGCGATGAGAGAAGAATAATGGTACTAAGTTATATCCAGGTAGACTAAGATCTGAAGTATCAGATTTTTCGCCCACCTGTGTTTCACAAAGCGCCAAAACAGCTGGTTTATATTTTGAAATGTGGACGTAAGCCGAAAAGAGATTCGACCTTAACCCACGAATATTGCTAACGTCTACTCTAAAATTCCTATCCATTACAATTTTCAAAAATATATAAAACACAACTCCGACGCCAACTAAGCAAAGCCGTGAAGTGAAATTGTAACGTTTGGATTCCAATAACAATTTGTCATAGGTGTTATGCCCGTATGACAATTTGCTTTGGTCACCCAACTAAATATTCACTCACGACCCGCTATTCGCCTGATGATGCTTATGCTCCGCCAATGCAAGTGCACGCATGAAAATAGAATCATACGGCACTTGCATTAGCCAAGCACAGTCAACAGCTAACGAGATGGAATGGGGAGGGAGGGATTACCACACGTTGCCTGATGTTGTTGTTGTTTGTTTTTGTTTATTTTCTTTTGTGCGACTTTCTTCCACTGCACCACTGCACTACACATTCACTGATCACCTGGTGTACACCTTAAAGAGCGCAGTTGCCAGTAGAACAGTTTGGGTTGCGCTGTTTTCGGCTATATACGTGTTGAGTGCTGAAGCATTTCTGGATGAGGTACTTGGGTTGTCAGTCTCTACCAACTGTGAGGAATGAGCGCTGGAGGATGGGATGGGCCGGGCAAAAAGAGGATGAAAAACTGTGACATCTACTATTGACCGTGTTATAGTGAGCAGAAACAGCGACTAGTCGGATGCGGATTTGTTACAAGTGTCAGACTTAGGCAAGAAGTCTTTTGTTTCCAAGACATTAGCAAACGCATTGTAACAATCCGCTTCAAGGCCAAATTCGCCAACATAAGCCTTATATGCGCTGATGCTCCGTCGGAGGAAAAGGATGATATTACTAAGGATTGCTTCTACGAGCACCTCGACAAAACCTATGAGCGACTACCAAAGTACGATGTTAACACGTCTGGTAACGGACTTAGGCTAAATGACTTTGCTACGGAACGAAATGCCGCCATAGCCAGCACACGGTTTCCTCACCTCGATATCCATAAGGGGTCATGGCGGTCTCCAGATCAACGGAGAGTCAACTAAATTGATCACATTGCGATCCAGTATTTTGTATGTCCGAACATTCCGAGGGGCTACCGTCGACTCGGTGGTGCGGATATCCACCACGCCACAAAAAAACAGAAATACTGTGAAAAATTTAATGTCGAAAGACTGCAATCGCCAGAGACCGCCAAGACCTTCGCGCAACGCGTATCCCTTAACCTCTCGACTCACAACACACCACCAGCCTCTAATGTCGAAGAACAATGGCAACGATACCAACAAGCCATTAGATCAGCCGCAACTGTTGTGCTAGGTTTCTCGCGGCTACCAGCAAGAAACCCCTGGTTTGATGAGGTATGCCGACAAATGCTCGCAGCCAAGAACGAGGGCTACAAGGCTTAGCTGCAGGTGAAGACGAGAGCTGCCATTGAGCTCTAAAGGCAAAGAAGAAGGGAAGAACATCGGCTTTTCAGAAAGAAGAAAAAGAGCAAGAAAAGCGAGCGATCGATGATATAGAGAGTTGCCACTCCAGGAACGATGTTCGCAAGTCTTACCAAAGTGTAAAACGTCAAAGCCAAGATTACAAGGCTCGAACAGAATGCTGTCGATATGAACAAGGAAATATCGTAGTTGAGACACAGTCGATGCTGAGGATATGGAAGAACCACTTCTGAAGACTGTTAAACGGCGTGACGAACAACATTCCGCTATCAGGCAGAACGAACCATTTAATATTGGTACTACAGCGAAAACTGCCAACCACTCGACCAAAGTGAAGTGAGGATAGCTATATCTAAACTCAAGCTTAATATGGCTTATAAAGCTGGCGGAGATGACTTGGTAAGTAACATCCAACAACTCATAAGCCAAATCTGGTCAGATGAAAGTATGCCTGAAGAATGGAACCTCAGCATCGTTTGCCCGATCCACAAAAAAGGAGACCCTCTGAACTGCACAACTACAGAGGCATTAGTCATCTCAACATCGCCTACGTATCCTTTCTGCCGTAATATGTGAATGCCTGAAACCGTTTACCAACAACTTGATCGGCCCTTATCAGTGTGGTTTTAGGCCAGGAAAGCCCACAATCGATCAAATCTTCACACTTCGGCAGGTCCTGGGAAAAAAAAACCCAGGAAGTCCAAATCGATACCCACCACCTATTTATCGATTTCAAAGCCGCATACGATAGCATTTATAGAGATGAACTATACAGAGCCATGTCTAGTTTTGGTATACCGCCCAAACTCGTCCGTTTGTGTAGGATGACGATGGAGAATTCTCGCTGCACCATCCGGGTCGGAAACGACCTCACCGATACATTCGATACCAAAAAAGGATTTAGGCAAGGCGATGCGCTGTCATGTGACTTCTTCAATTTGATTCTTGAGAGGATTGTGCAAAACTCCCGAGCCAACAACAGAGGCACAATTTTCCAAAAATCGGTGCAACTACTAGCATACGCCGACGATATTGACATCATTGGTAGGACTCAACGTGATGTCATAGCCACGTTTGCTAGTATAGAGAAGGAAGCGGCAAAAATGGGTTTAGCAGTATATGAGGGTAAGACTAAGTATATGCTGTCAACGCGAAAGGACACACAACATCGACGAATTGGACAGAACGTCACCATTGACAGATATAACTTTGAGGTAGTACGGGACTTTGTCTACCTCGGCTCCGCTATAAACTCTGACAACAACATCTCGTCAGAAATTAAACGAAGAATTACTCTTGCCAACCGCTGTTTCTTCGGGCTAAGAAGGCAATTTAGTAGTAAAGCTCTCACTCGAACTACTAAGGAGATCCTATATAAGACCCTGATCATCCCAGTCCTGCTCTACGGCGCTGAAGCATGGACCGTATCAAAAGCGGATGAAGAAATCCTTGGTAGATTCGAGAGGAAAATTCTTCGAAAAATTTTCGGTCCCGTTTGCGTTGACGGGCTATGGAGACGAAGATTCAACCAAGAACTATACGAGCTGTACAGCGACATGCCCCTGGTCAAAAAACTCCGCATTGGTCGTTTAAGATGGCTCGGACATGTAGAACGAATGGACACCAATGCTCCGGCTCGTAGAGCCTTCGATTCCCAGCCAGACGTCGGACGCAGTAGAGGAACTCCTCGCCTTAAGTGGCGCGCACAAGTAGAAACCGACCTCAACCAACTTGGAGTGCGCAACTGGAGGCAGTTAGCTATGGACCGGGCTAATTATAGAGGCATGATGGTTGAGGCCCAGGTTCATCTCGGACTGTAGCGCCACTTAAGTAAGTAAGCAAGTATCCAACCCATTTTCTAAAAACAAATTCTTTAAATTTGCAATAGAAAATATTGACGGTCACTTATCAAGATAAAAGCTTTATTATCTTTTCAGTTGGAGAAAAAAACACATTTTGAAAATTTCATCGAAATCGGTTCAGCAGTTTCTCAAATTATCGTAAACGAACATCGTGACAAAACATTTTGTTTAAACTACGTTTTAAACTCGGGGTACCTCAAAACATGAGAATTTGTAAAAATCTCGTTTTCGAATTTTCGCGCCATCGCAAAACTTCCACCATAGGTACGTATAATGGGGAAGCAAACATTATATAAATAAAAGTAAATGTTTATTGCAATTTTTTTTTAATTGCCTTCAGAAGTATATTTTCACACCTAAATGAGTTTTTCTAAGCGATTTTCTCCACTGTCAATCTTTTATTGTTAAATAAGATAATTTCCCTTTTTTAAACGAATCCGAATCTACACTCCTTTCTCAATACATCCCAATATCTCTGCCTGCGATTCTTGAAAGTATCTTTCTTCTGCAATCATACTAATTTGTTCACGTAGAATTCCGTTTCAATAAAATGGACACCTACCGTCCCACATACCATCAGTAGATCTTATTTGCTAATCAAATTAATTACCAACATGGAACTGGAGCATATTATTGTGATAACTCATTCTTAAGTGGACGTTAATATTCATGCAACCAGATACTCGACGTAGTTCTGTCGGTGACAGGAATAGCTTTAGCTTTGATTTTCCGTTTTATGTTGTTATCATCATTCCGCTAATTACTAAGTAAATAGGTTTTTTTGATAAGACTTGTTATTGGAAGCATATTATGTACTCGAATGAAAACGATACTCACTTGATTTCATAGGCCACTCACCTCTACAGATTTTTTTTTTTTTTTTACCAATAGCCTCCGTTTATTACAATAATTCTCGGGAACTTTATGGCCCTTATCTAATCGATACGCACTACGTTTGTGTATACCTACTTGTTACAACAATTCCATGTCAATGAATTAAAGGATTACCACCGGTTATGAGTTTGGTGTTTTAGTACTTTAGTGAGAGATTCCTTTTTTTTTTGTAAGTATCATGGTTATATTGTGTTGTAGGTAAACAAATTAATTTACTTGTTGTTGACTATTTTATATCGGTCAGAGTTTATAAAATAAAAAGAAGTAACATAATCGTGTTGGTAAAAATTAATAGCAGTACCAATAAAATAAATCATAAAAATTAAATGATGGCATAAAATTTTAAATAAGATTTTTATATCGCTTTAGTAATCGATGAATTAATGTTTAAACGTTAAAGCATAAATCACGAAGAGGGTGAACACCAACGCATTCAATGGCAGCGTTCGTGAAACGGAATTGCAACTAAAAAAATAAAAAAAAAATATTTATTGGTATTAAATATTTAGTTTTAAGACTTACCTCTGTCCTTGATATACAAGATTCATGTTAGTAAAGTCAGCGTACTTGGTAGCTGCTTCATTTATCACCGCATAGATATTAGCATCGAGGGTGTTCCGATCTCGAAAGTATACAAACGCTGCTGCGGATTTTTGCCATATCGGAAGATAACTGCATACGACTAGGTAGTTCTCGTAGTCAGTATCTAAAATTTTATACACTGGCACAGGCACTAGAAGAGAAAACTTTATTGTACAGGATACGGCAAATTTGTGAAATTGCAATAAATGAATACGTCCCAAAAATAACATATTCACAATCAAGACACACTGGAGCGACGATGATCTACAGGGTGGCGCACGAATCGTGCTACAAAAATAAAACGTAATAACTTTTTTCCTGTGTGAGTAATCGGCTTATTTTTTTTTTATTTTGTAGGTTACTATTTAGATTTATAAAAATGGATGCTTGGGATACGGAGAAAAGAATTTGGATAGTGCAACGGTACCATGCTTTGCAGTCCGTCATTTCCGTCCAAAGGGAATTTAGGCGGGAGTTTGGCGGTAATCCCCCGAGTAGATTGACTTTTATGAGGTTTGTAAACATGTTTGCCGAATCTGGAAGCATCGCACGAAGGCCGTACCATCGAGATGCCAATGTTCGGGTTCAGGATACAATCGCAGCAGTAGCATCTGCAATACAGGCCAATCCGAGCGTTTCGACCCGAAACTTATCGGGGCAAATTGGAGTTAGTAGACGGTCATTACAACGGATACTTCATGGCGATTTAAACTTGTTTCCGTACAAAGTCCAAATTACTAGCAAGTTAAACCCTCAGGATTTGCCTGTTCGCCTGGAATTTTGCCAAAAAATGATATCAATGGCCGAAGAAGACAACACATTGATCAATTGTTTGTTCATGTCTGATGAGGCCCATTTTGATCTTAACGGCAATGTAAACAAGCAAAATTGCCGTATATGGAAAGAGTCTAATCCAGAAATGCTCCATGAGACGGAACTGCACCCAGAACGAGTCACTGTGTGGTGCGCAGTTTCATCAAGGTGTATTGTCGGGCCGTAATTCTTTGAAGAAAACGGTGTAACCATTACTGTCAATGGGGACCGTTATTTTAAGATGTTGAAGGAGTTTTTTTTACCCAGAACTGCGCCGAAGACGTATACCATTCAACATCGTTTGGTTTTAGCAAGATGGAGCAACTGCACATATAGCCAGACCAGTTATGGCGGAGCTAAACAAAAAATTCGCAAACAAATTAATTTCTAGGAACTCCACTCTTCGCTGGCCCCCAAGGTCACCTGACCTGACTGCACCAGACTTCTTTTTATGGGGTTATGTCAAGCAAGAGGTGTATAAAACGAAGCCCAGGAATTTAACTGAATTAAAGCAGTCCATAAGGACAATAATTGAGGCGATCCCAACTTCAACTCTTCAGGCCGCAAGGTATAATTTTTCGATCAGGTGCCGCATATGCGTGGGAGAGCGTGGAGGTCATTTGCGATCTATAATCTTTAAAAACAACTAACTATTTAAAATAAAATTTAATTTTCTAACCAAAAAAAAAAATAAATGAAATACATCGATTAAAAAAAAAGTTATTTGAATTTCTTATTGTAGCACAATTGGTGCGCCACCCTGTATATAAAAGAGACAGTGCATTATAATTTCTTAAGTGAATATTTTATCGATAAGGTTATGTGGGTTACAGCAATAAATGTATTTTTGAATACGGAGAAATGGACTATTTCCGTAGTGTATAGATCTTCCATATTCGAAAAATATTTTGCTCGTTGGAGACTTTAATATGAATTATTTCAAAAACGATAGTTGCAAGAATAAAGCATTTAATTTTATGACCGACAGACAATTAAAACATTTGGTCGAGGAACCAACCAGGACCAACCAGGATAACTGCAAATACAAGTTCTTTCATAGACTATTGTAACGGATGATCCAAGTAGAGATACTTTTGTCAATAGCCTTTTTTGACAGATCACATGTGAGTCGTGTCATGCTGTCATGTTATTTTTGTTTAGTATTGTTTGGCATTTCATAATGGAAAGACTTACGCGTGAACAACGTTTACAAATTGTTCAACTTTATTATGAAAATTCACGTTCTGTGAGGAATGTGTTTCGTGCACTTCGCTCAACTTATGGTCAACATAATCGGCCTACTGAGCGTACTATTCGCAACACCATCACCCATTTTTAGACCCAGCATTCATTATTGGATAATATTCGCCCGAATAGACCACGTCCAGCACGCTGTGAAGAAAATATAGCGGCCGTAGCTGAGAGTGTACACGAAGACCGTGGAGAGTCGATTCGGCGCCGTTCGCAGCAACTCGGACTGACGTATGGAACGACTTGGCGCATTTTACGTCAAGATCTTAAATTGAAAGCGTACAAAATACAGCTTGTGCAACAATTGAAGCCGCTCGACCTTCCCAAGCGACATCGCTTCGCTCTATGGCCTCTTGAAAAGTTCCAAGAAGATCCGACGTTTTCGAGGCAAATTTTTTTAGCGATGAGGCCCTTTTCTGGCTCAATGGGTATGTAAACAAACAAAATTGCCGCATTTGGGACGAAGAGCAACCTGAAGAGATTGAAGAACTGCCACTTTATCCAGAAAAAACAACGGTTTGGTGTGGTTTGTGGGCCGGTGGAATCATCGGTCCATATTTCTTTAAAAATTATGCCGGTGCGAACGTAACCGTCAATGGCGACCGTTATCGTGCCATGATAACCAACTATTTGATGCCTGAAATTGAAGCTCGTGATCTCGGAGACATTTGGTTTCAGCAAGACGGCGCCACTTCCCACACATCGCATCAATCAATGGACTTATTGAGAGAACATTTCGGTGAGCACATAATTTCACGTTTTGGGCCGGTCGATTGGCCACCAAGATCGTGTGATATCACACCGTTAGACTTTTTCCTGTGGGGATATGTAAAGTCAAAAGCTTATGCCGACAAACCCGCTTCGATTCAGGCCTTGGAGGAAAACATCACGCGTGTCATTCGCCAGTTACCAGTCGAAATGCTCGAACGAGTGATCGAAAATTGGACTCAACGGATGGACCATCTGCGACGTAGCAACGGCCAACATTTATTAGACATAATCTTCAAAAAATAAATGCCAAAGAATGTTCTTTCAAGTAATAATAAACATTCACCATTAAATTTGAATTTTCTGTGTTTTTTTCTTTAAAAAAGTAGGGAACCTCGAAATGGATCACCCTTTATATCAAATGTTGAAAATGGTGCAATAAGAGCTAGAATAGAAAAACGTTTTAAACTAACTGACCATGAAACTATATTAATTGATATTTTAGGAAATGACATAACCGAAAAGAATAAAAAAATAATAAGGCGACTAAAAGACGATAAGAGAGTGTTTACTCAACATTGGATGAGTGAAACAATACCACATCTAAACATACTCGAGGAAGTGCAATATTTCAATAATAGACTTAATAATATTATTAAAAATATGACAGTTGAGTGTGCAATAAATACATTGCAAATAAATAAATGGTTTAATGATAGTCTACGGCAACTTAAGAAAATATAAATTCAACTTTATAATAAAGCGTTACATTTAAAAAATACGGAAAATTGGGACAATTATGTGCAGTGTAGAAGTAAGTATATGACAGCTCCTAAAAATTCTTAATATAAATACATTCAAAACGAACTTAGTGCTAGAGCTGGGGATCAAATTGGTCTTTGGAAAACATTGAAACGTTTCATGCTAGGCCAAGAAAAAACTACAATAAAAGAAATTGTAGTAAACGGTGACCCCATACAAAACCAAAATAAAATAGCTAATTATTTGAATAACTTCTTTACAAATATGAAGTATTAAGGACATAAACAAATCAATTCCATCTGTGATATATAATAGTCTAATAGAACCGGTTACGTGCAATTTTAAATTCCTTTTAATTGAGAACAAGGCTGAACTGTGCAATATTTTAAAAAAGATATAAACGGGGTTAATAGTGCAATATTTTTAAATAACTTAGATGTGTTTGGTGATCAGTTATTAAATCTGTTAAACAGATCGCTGTTCGAAGAAGAATTCCCTCTCTGTTTAAAACAATCTGTGATAATACCAGTGCAAAAAGTTACAAATGCCAAAACACCGGATAAGCTACGTCCAATAAACATTCTACCAACTATTGAAAAAGTATTTGAAAAATATGAGAGGCTACAATCCGCTATGCGGATCGTTGAATACCCTATCCCATCCCATCCTTTAAATTAATATCCTCAAAATATAGGCCTTATGGCGATGAAATACAGAAAATGACATTGTCACAATATATTGCTCAGACAGTTTCTCAAAATCTTGTGTGGTTCGACAAAAAACAACGTATTTCTATTGCTAATGCCTTGGGATGGGGTATACAAATGGTTTTTGTAAGAAAACGCCCCCAAAATGTGGGCGTAGGTGAAAATGATCTATGGACAAAATGTTTATATTACCATTTCGGAAGTATTTGCATCAACATTTTTTTCGAAAGTTTTAAAATTTGGACAAAAAGCGTTTTTTACTAAAAACGCCCCCAAAAAGTGGGCGTGGCAAAAAACTTTATATGAACGAAATATAGATATTAGGATTGTCTAAATATGCTACTCAGACACTTTTTTGAAATTCCTTACGGTTTGGCCAAAAAATAAGTTTTCCTAAACAGGGGGCGTGGCAGTGGGCGGATTTCAAAAATGTTTACACTTGTTCTGGTGGCACGGACGAGGATCCTATATACCAAATTTCATTATCCTAGCTCAAAATTTAAGGCCCAAAAACCGCTGACGAACAGACAGACGGACGGACGGACGGACGGACAGACAGACATGGCTAATTCGACTCAGCTAGCGATTCTGAGTCGATCCATATACTTTGAGGTATGTGTAGCAAAATTATTTCTCTATGTTACAAACTAAGTATCAAAACTAATATACCCCCCTATGGGATAGGGTATAAAAAGTGGTTTCTGAACAATTTGTTAATTACCTTAAAACAAATAATACATATATTGTGTGAACAGCAATCTGGCTTTAGATCTGGTAGATCCTGTGAATCTGCGCTCAAGTGGATGATACACGAGTGGAAAAATATAATTGACAAAAGAGAGATTTGTGCAGTGTTTCTCGATTTTCAGAGAGCATTTGAGACAGTTGATCATGACATTCTATCAAACAAAAATAAAAGACAATGAGCTTAAATGGTTTACGATATATCTTTCAAATAGACAAAAATTTGGGAAAATCGACAATGAAATATCAAGTGCGAAGTTTGTGGAGATAGGTGTTTCTCAGGGCTCAATCCTTGGAGATGTGCTGTTCCTGGTATATGTAAATAATATGTCCTAAGTCCTAAAATTTTGTAAAGTAATGCTTTTTCAAGATGATACACTTGTTTATGTCGGTGGTAATAATGTTCATGAAATTAAAAAAAACTTAAAGAAGACCTTAGTAATTTAAATGTATGGTTAAATAGTAAAAATGTCAATAAATCTAAATGTATGTTCCCAAATAGTAATGAAGATATCGAAATTAAAATTGACAATGAGACACTAGAAATAGTTAAACAAATAAAAAATTTTGGTGCAATAATAGATCATAAATTCGATTTTAAATGTCATGCCGATTTCATTTGTTCGAAAACAAGTAAAGAGATTAATTTTTTGTTTAGAATAAGAAAAAAACTTAATAGGAAATGTGCAAAAACGGTATATAATACAATTATTCTACCTCACTTTGATTACTGCGCGTCCATTCTATTTATGTTTAGTGAAACTAACAAACTTAGATTACAAAAATTACAAAATCGTGCAATGAGAGCAATCTTAAAAGTTAATGTTTACACGCCAATAAATAACATGTTAACTTCAGTAATTTTTTTAAGTGTGAAACAAAGATTAGTCGTAAGAAATTTAATATTTGTATATAAAATTAAAAACGATTTGTTATGCTACAATATGCTACAAAAATAAAACGTAATAACTTTTTTTCTGTGTGAGTAATCGGCTTATTTTTTTTTTATTTTGTAGGTTACTATTTAGATTTATAAAAATGGATGCTTGGGATACGGAGAAAAGAATTTGGATAGTGCAACGGTACCATGCTTTGCAGTCCGTCATTTCCGTCCAAAGGGAATTTAGGCGGGAGTTTGGCGGTAATCCCCCGAGTAGATGGACCATTATGAGGTTTGTAAACATGTTTGCCGAATCTGGAAGCATCGCACGAAGGCCGTACCATCGAGATGCCAATGTTCGGGTTCAGGATACAATCGCAGCAGTAGCATCTGCAATACAGGCCAATCCGAGCGTTTCGACCCGAAACTTATCGGGGCAAATTGGAGTTAGTAGACGGTCATTACAACGGATACTTCATGACGATTTAAACTTGTTTCCGTACAAAGTCCAAATTACTAGCAAGTTAAACCCTCAGGATTTGCCTGTTCGCCTGGAATTTTGCCAAAAAATGATATCAATGGCCGAAGAAGACAACACATTGATCAATTGTTTGTTCATGTCTGATGAGGCCCATTTTGATCTTAACGGCAATGTAAAGAAGCAAAATAGCCGTATATGGAAAGAGTCTAATCCAGAAATGCTCCATGAGACGGAACTGCACCCAGAACGAGTCACTGTGTGGTGCGCAGTTTCATCAAGGTGTATTGTCGGGCCGTACTTCTTTGAAGAAAACGGTGTAACCGTTACTGTCAATGGGGACCGTTATTTAAAGATGTTGAAGGAGTTTTTTTTACCCAGAACTGCGCCGAAGACGTATACCATTCAACAGCGTTTGGTTTCAGCAAGATGGAGCAACTGCACATATAGCCAGACCAGTTATGGCGGAGCTAAACAAAAAATTCGCAAAAAAATTAATTTCTAGGAACTCCACTCTTCTGGCCCCCAAGGTCACCTGACCTGACTGCACCAGACTTCTTTTTATGGGGTTATGTCAAGCAAGAGGTGTATAAAACGAAGCCCAGGAATTTAACTGAATCAAAGCAGTCCATAACGACAATAATTGAGGCGATCCCAACTTCAACTCTTCAGGCCGCAATGAATAATTTTTTGATCAGGTGCCGCATATGCGTGGGAGAGCGTGGAGGTCTTTTGCGATCTATAATCTCTAAAAACAAATAACTATTTAAAATAAAACTTAATTTTCTAACCAATAAAAAAAAATAAATGAAATACATCGATTAAAAAAAAAGTTATATGAATTTCTTATTGTAGCACAATTGGTGCGCCACCCTGTACATACTGAGGAACAGAAGAAATTTTGATGTATAAGAGTCAATCTGTTGAGAACTAACAACCAAATATTCTACAAGGGACTTCATACATATATTTAATCAGCTACCACTATTTATAAGAGGCCAAGCAAATATAAAAACATTTAAAAAGGACTTAAACGTATATGTAAGACAAAATCACATGTATATAAATTAGTATTCTAAGAGATGTTAAAAAGTTTTTCAAAAACTAATAAACTTATAAAATAAAATTCATGTTAATTTATTTGAAAAGGTTAAGCAAAAGTAAAGGCCTTTCTTCAAATTTAAACGAAATTTTAATTATTATTTTCACAGCCTCCTAATTCTCCTAATTTCACAGTCTCAATCTCTGTGTAAAGTCTTAGTGAGAGCGTGGGAAAGATGTTTATTCACACCAATGCCCATATTCCATTTCCAGGCGACAGCGGAATAACTCCCAGGATGGAGTCAACGGTAGCGGCCACAGTCGCAGTTAGGATGACAAAGTGAACAACCCAAATAAGATACTTCGAAACAGGTCATCTAAGAATCTCAAGGGTAAGTCAGGCCACTTGAACAGTGATGGTGGCGGATGAGCCCCGTGCTCTAGGGGTATCTAATGAATTAGAAATGGCCCCCCAGGTTGGCGGTTTGGCTTTGGATTAACTACCCACTCACGGAAGAAATTATTGTTACGAAGCAAATAAGAGCCGCGGAAAGGACTGATTTTTTTGTTAATACAATGCTAAATGAGAAAAGGATGATGACCTTCGTATCTGCACCTAGAATGTGAGAACATTAAACAGGAGAAGTGCAGGCGAACAACAAGCGGAAGCTCTAAGGTGCTATAAAGGAGACATTACTGCCATCCAGGAAATGTGTAGGATATGCCAGGCAGAAAGATAATGAAAACTGTGACGTCTACTACGGACCCCTTTAAAGTGAGCAGAAACAGCGACTATTCGGATGCGGATTTGATATAAGTGCCAGGCTTAGGCAAGAAGACTTATGATTTGAAGATATTAGCGAAAAAGTGATCCGCCTCAATGCCAAATTCGCCAAAATAAGCCTTATTTGCGCTCACGCTCCAAAGGAGGAAAAAGATGATTTAGCGGAAGACGGCTTCTACGAGCTGCTTGACAAAACTTATGAGCGACTAACGAAGTACGATGCGAAAATCGTGCTGGGAGATATTAACGCAAAGGTAGGAAGAAAGACATCTTTAGCAGTATTGTGGGAAAATACAGTCTGGCAACGGACTAAGGCTAATTGACTTCAACCAAACGACCACCAAACTATTATCTCATCTCGATATTCCTAAGGGGACATGGCGGTCTCGATAAAAGATTTTATGTCGAAAGGCCTTCGCAGAACGCTTTTTCCTTAACATCTTAATTAACACCATAAAAATACCATATTATGTCGAAGAACCATTATTATTAGATCTTAACATTCACAAATCGTCTGGTCCAGATGGTATCTCCCCCATCATTCTGAAGAGGTGTTCTTCCATTCCGGCAAAACCACTGCGTAAGCTTTTCTATCTATCCTATTCAACAGGACTCTTCCCGAGTAGATGGAGAACAGCATTTGCCCAGCCCGTCCCTAAAAAAGGCGAATTTTCTTCTCTCTCCAACTACCAATCAATTGCACTTACGTCCCTTCTTTCTAAGGTCATGGAAACGCTGATAATCCGTCAGTTTATGAAATATCTTGAATCACGAAAAATCCTAAATGACCGACAATACGGTTTTCGTTGCAACAGGTCCACTGGTGATTTGATGACATATCTCACCGAAAAGTGGAACCAATCTATTCCTCGGTGGCGAAAGCAAAATCGTTGCACTTGATATTTCAAAGGCATTTGACAGGGTTTGGCATCAAGCCCTTTTGTCGAAAATGCGTGCTTTTGGAATCGATGAAACTCTTCTTCTATGGATTAGAAACTATCTCTCGAAACGTTCAAGTTGTTTTGGACGGTTTCAAGTCTGCTACTCACGAAATAAATGCTGGTGTCCCTCAAGGCTCAGTTTTGTCTCCGACACTCTTTCTGATTTTTATTAATGAACTCTTGTCTGCAACTTCTAATCCAATCCATTCCTTTACCGATGACAGCACTCTCAGCTTTTCATATTCGTTCTCTATCCACGCCCTTCATCTTCGGACGTTGAACAGAAACGACTTAATAAGTTAAGCTCATTAAATTCCGATCTTGACAGCATAATTAAATGGGGTTAATCCAATAGAGTGGGATTTAATGCTTCCAAATGCTGTCTTCTGTCATCTATGCGAAATCAAAATTTACAGCCATTATCCATGAATGGCACTTGCATCGCCGAAACCGAAAAACTTTCCATGCTCGGTATGTGTGTTAGTAACGAGCTTCGTTCGAACGACCACATATTCGAAATCGCTAAAAACGCAGCGAAATGTCTAGGTTTCCTCAATCGATGCAAAAAATATTTCACCCCTTCTGATCTGGCCTCAATGTATAAAGCACATCTGGTCAGGTGTAGCAAAAATATCATTGCACATAGTGGATAGGATACAAAATCTTGCGATAAAACTGATAGGAGATCCAACCGTAGCGAACTCTATAGTCTCGCTTGAACATCGTAGGAATATCTCTTGCCTAACGATTTTTTACCGCTATTTTAACAGGAAATGCTCAATTGAACTAGCCAGCTGCATTCCGCCCCTTCAAACCTTCAACCGTTATACTCGCCATGTCATGAATGCTAATCAATTCACCCTCAAGCCTATCTTCGGACGTTCTATGAAATATAGAGATTCATTTCTAAACCGAACAACATGAATATGGAATGCTCTACCAAACTCAGTCTTTCCTCCCCATTACAATTTACAAAAATTTAAAACCAATGCACATCGGTATCTCCTCTTTTCTTCTCCCCAATTTCCTTAATGCCCGCGCTGTGCCCAAACACTATAAGGGTATTCATAAACCCTTTAGCGCGTGCTAATTATAAAAAAAAAGAACAATCAGCCGCAATATCTAAACTCAAGCTTAACAAGGCTACTGGAAATGACGGCTTTCCCACCGAGCTGTATTAAACCGGCGGAGATGATTTGGTAAGTAACATTCACCAACTCATAAGCAAAATCTGGTCGGTTGAAAGTATGCCTGAAAAATGGAACCTCAGCATCGTTTATCCGACCCACCAAAAAGGAGACCAATTGAACTGCGCCAGCTATAGGGTAAAAGTCTCCTCGAAATAGCCTACAAGATCCTAACTGCCGTAATATGTGAACGCCCAAAACTGTTAAAAAACAATCTGATCGGCCTTCATCAGTGTCGTCTTAGGGCAAGAAAATCCGTAACTAATCCAATCTTTACACTTTGGCAGATCCTGGAAAAAAACCTGTGTCGATGCCCACAACATATTCATCGATTTCAAAAACGTATAAGACAGCATTTGTAGAGACAAACTGTTCAGAACCATGTCTAGTTTTGATATACCACCCAGAGTCGTCCGCCTGTGCAGGATAACGATGGAGATTTGTCGCTGCTCCAACAGAGTCGGAAACGACCTAACCGACACATGTGATACCAAAAAAGGATTTAGGAAAGGCGATACACTGTCATGTGATTTCTTTAACATAATTCTTGAGAGGATTGCGCAAGACGCCGAGCCACCAGAGGTAGAATCTTCCATAAATCGGTGTAACTACGCCGAGGATATTGACATCATTGGTTGGATTCAACGTGATGGTCATTGGTTGGATTCAACGTGATGTCATAGCCACGTTTGCTAATATAGAGAAGAAAGCGGCAAAAATGGGTTTTTGCTGTAAATAAGGGTAAGGCCGAGTATATGCTGTCAACACGAAGATTTGGACAGAATGTCACCATTAGCAGATATAAAATTAAGGTAGTTCGGGACTACCTCAGCTCGGCTATTAAGTCTGACAACAACATCTCGTCAGAAATCAAACGAAGAACTACTCTTCCCAGCCGCTGTTTCTTCGGGCTAAGTTGGAATTTAGTACTTAACCCCTCACTCGATGTACAAAGCTGATTTTATGCAAGAATCTGATCATCCTAGTCAATTGGCGCTGAAGTATGGTAGCTATGAAAAGCGGATGAGGAAATCCTTGGTCGTTTTTAGAGAAAAATTCTTCGAAGAATCTTCGGCACCGTTTGCGTTGACTATGGGGAAGAAGATTAAACCAAGAACTATACTAGCTGTACAGCGGCATAGACCTGGTCAAAAAACTCCTTTAAGATAGCTATGACATGTAGAGCGAACAAACATCAATACTCCGGTTCGCAGAGTCTTTGATGCCCAGCCAGAAATCAGACGCAGTGGAGGAAGAACTTTCCTTAAGTGGTGCGAACAAGTAGAAACCGACCTCGACCAATTTGAAGTGCGCACTTGGAGGCAGTTATCTGTAGACCGGGCTACTTGGACAGACAGTCATGGTGGTTAAGTTTCATTTCGGACTGTAGTGCCACTTTTTTAAGCAAAAATGTGTGCAGGTGCCTCACACTGCTAAAGGAAAACACCCAAAACGTTGCTCCATACAGTGGGGATGGTTTTAAAAGTGTTATGGTCGATTCGGTCCCGTTTGCGTTACCGGGCTATGGAGACAAAGATTCAACCAAGAACTATACGAGCTGTACAGCGACATACCCGTAGTCAAAAAACTCCGCATTGGTCGTTTAAGATGGCTAGGACATGTAGAACGAATGGATACCAATACTCCGGCTCGCAGAATCTTCGATTCCCAGCCAGACGTCTCGGACGCAGTAGAGGAAGACCTCGCCTTAAGTGGCGCGCACAAGTTGAAATCGACCTCAACCAACTTGAAGTGCGCAATTTCAGGCAGTTAGCTAAGGAATGGGCTAATTGGAGAGGCATGTTGGCTGAGGCCCAGGTTCATCCTGGACTGTAGCGCCACTTAAGTAAGTAAGTATGGTTGATTCGGTTAAACCTCGCTTCACATTGGGATGACTTGTATCCATAATTGATGCATATCAACTGTACAGGGTGGTTTATTTTTAAATCATAGGTTATTTTGACACTGATAGCTGTTTCCCGCTCGAAATCTGGACAGAAATTCAGTACCATACCTCTGCGAAGCGAAATGGGTCGCATTACGTTTAAATAACGTTGGGAAATATTGAAAACTTATTTCCAAAGTGAGCGATATGTTCTGCGAAATCGAAGACATGAAGTGGGACGACCTCTTGTTCATGCAGGAAGCCGCGCCATATCACACATTCCATGCCACAATCGATCTTTTGCGCGCCAAATTTCCAAATCGTTCAAATATCAGCCATTTTGTCGATTTGGAACTGCGATTTGGATCCTTTGGACTTTTTTTTATGAAGATCCGTGAAGCACCGATGTTATGCCAATTATCCAAAAAGCATTCAAGCACTTAAGACCAATATCACCCAAGCAATCAGTGAGCTGCAGCTCAAAACCAGCAACATAGGTTAAGGAGCAATTGAGGTCGAGATCATAGACTTGATCAGAAAACTACCAATTATATGATACACATTTATGATAGTCATAGCATCTTGTGCCATTGGATACAACTACCCTGATCACCAGAGGCTTTGATTTTCAATATTATCGTCTTTATTGGCTAAAGGTCTATTTTCTTTTAATGCCGAAAAGCTCCGAATGGTAAGTTTGAGAAACTTCTCATGGCAGTTTAATAGTCTTAGATGTTTTTGTTACAACATAATAGCTAGGCCAGTCCACCCAACAATCCGTCTTCTATACGATTTTTCGCTTACTTCGAATCTCCAAACTTTAGATTAACGGATAGATGCAGGAGATCTTTATCTTTTTAGTTAAAACTATACGGCAGACGTTCAGAAAAACGAAGCGAAATCATGTCTAGGCTTCTGGTATTTGAATGAAAAACAAGACACGTAGTTGCAAATCACAGACACTCAGTCCAACAGACAACGACACCACCAAACCGATACCAAAACTCATTTTGTTGTACAAAAAAAAAGGAACTAACTTCCAGAAGACATATTTTCAGAGTCAGTAAACATCTGCTAAGCTTTATAAAGCGGGCGGTGATGACTTGGTAAGTAACATCCACCAACTCATAAGCCAAATCTGGTCGGTTGAAAGCATGCCTGAAGAATGGAACCTCACCATCGTTCCATCGATCCACAAAAAAGGAGACCCTCTGAACTCCGCCAACTACAGAGGCATAAACCGTTTACCAACAACCTGATCGGCCCATATCAGTGTGGTTTTAGGCCAGGAAAGTCCACAATCGATCAAATTTTCACACTTCGGCAGATCCTGGAAAAAAACCCAAGAAGTCCAAATCGATACCCACCACCTATTTATCGATTTCAAAGCCGCATACGACAGCATTTATAGAGACGAACTATATAGAGCCATGTCTAGTTTTGGTATACCGTCCCAACTCGTCCGTTTGTGTAGGATGACGATGGAGAACTCTCGCTGCACCATCAGGGTCGGGAACGACCTCACCGACACATTCGATACCAAAAAAGTATTTAGGCAAGGCGATGCGCTGTAATGTGACTTTTTCAATTTGATTCTTGAGAGGATTGTGCAAAACTGCCGAGCCAACACCAGAGGCACAATTCTCCAAAAATCGGTGCAACTACTAGCATACGCCGACGATATTGACATCATTGGTAGGATTCAACGTGATGTCATAGCCACGTTTGCTAGTATAGAGAAGGAAGCGGCAAAAATGGTTTTAGCAGTAAATGAGGGTAAGACTAAGTATATGCTGTCAACACGAAACGACACACAACATCGACGAATTGGACAGAACGTCACCATTGACAGATATAACTTTGAGGTAGTACAAGAATTTGTCTACCTCGGCTCCGCTATTAACTCTGACAACAACATCTCGTCAGAAATTAAACGAAGAATTACTCTTGCCAACCGCTGTTTCTTCGGGCTAAGAAGGCAATTTAGTAATAAAGCCCTCACTCGAACTACTAAGGAGATCCTATATAAGACCCTGATCATCCCAGTCCTGCTCTACGGCGCTGAAGCATGGACCGTATCAAAAGCGGATGAAGAAATCCTTGGTCGATTCGAGAGAAAAATTCTTCGAAAAATCTTCGGTCCCGTTTGCGTTGACGGGCAATGGAGACGAAGATTCAACCACGAACTATACGAGCTGTACAGCGACATACCCCTAGTCAAAAAACTCCGCATTGGACGTTTAAGATGGCTAGGACATGTAGAAAGAATGGACACCAATACTCCGGTTCGCAGAATCTTCGATTCCCAGCCAAACGTCGGACGCAGTAGAGGAAGACCTCGCCTTAAGTGGCGCGCACAAGTTCAAATCGACCTCAACCAACTTGAAGTGCGCAACTGGAGGCAGTTAGCTAAGGACCGGGCTAATTGGAGAGGCATGTTGGTTGAGGCCCAGGTTCATCCCGGACTGTAGCACCACTTAAGAAGAAGAAGTAAACATCTGCAAACTGCAAGCATGGTCTTGGAGAACTCTTCGAACGGTATCGGTTTGCCTCTATTAGAACCAAATTAGGACAATTAAGGACCAAGCTAATTTGAGTGCTATCCCAAGGCACAATTATACTCCGAAAAATTAAGAAACAAGAAAAGTTAGTTGTAGTGACCAAAAGTGTAAAATCATATCCTAGAGAATCCTTGCAATCCAAGGCATAAGGTTATCCCCCATATCTATCTAACTAAACAAAATGACTTCTTTGAAACTTCACTAAATAGACAAATATACTCACGGCCCATATAAGTGGTGGATAATATATTGTAGCTTGACGGATTCGTGATGTTATATCCAATGATATATTCATAAGTTGTTTGGTTCTTTAATGACTGCAAGTCTTCTGCATAGGTCTGATAAACCCAAGCTGTTCCATTCATAAAGCTGATGTCCATCTGAAGGCATTGCAAATTCTGTATAAAAGTGCCATAACCCTTCCTTGCTGTCTCATACCATGTACCAGAAAGCTAAAATCAGAACTCAAGTTTAATCCTTCTGTGTTTGAAACTTGAAAATTTACCGCAAGAAGATTCAGATTCGGCATTACACTGAGTGTTTCACATATTGGTAGAGCCGCTGGAACAGTGACTGCGGGGCTCGTAGATGTTGATGTAGAGGAAGTTGTCGTCGTTGTATTTGATGATGATGTTGATGTCGTCACAGTTGCTTCCGATTCCGCCGTAATAGTAACATCTGTCACTGTAGTTGAACTACTTCCAGTTGCACCAAATGTCGTGTCCAGTGCAACTAAAATTATAAAGATACAAAACTTCACGCTACGCAAACACATTTTTACGCCACAAAATCTGACAATTAAATAAAAATCTGTTTTCCAAAACACATTTTAATCGGCAAGAAATGTGCTCATAGTCTAAAAGCGTTCTCAAAGATAATGAATGTCATCGGGTAATCCATTATGATGGATGGTGGCGGAGGGGTTTTCCATTCTTTGGTAGCATTTTTTTAAACAAAAACTATATTTACCAACCGATATGCGATAAAAAAAACATAAATGCATATTTTTGAAAAGTTAGATAGGTAGATACTCGTAAACTAAAGAGAGTGAAATGTTTCAACAGAAAGTAGCATAGGAATAGAAATCCTAGATAAGGAGGTTTTCAGTGCCACAAATTATGGGTACGTTGCGCAGTTAGTCGTCGGCATTAAGGTGGATTATGTGAACCGCCGATAAAATAAATATTTCGCATACACATCAGGGTACTTGGGAGTTTTAAATTCACATGTGGTTACTTTATTCTTTAGTCGGTTGTAGTACATTTTAAAGTTTAGAAAACTTATTGAACTACTTCTACTTAACGGGCTGTCGCCATGATATGGGGCTCTGCTTGAGACAGGGATAGGTTGCGTCTAGTCATGCAGTCCAAAAACTCTGGCATCCGTGATTTGCGAGGTCTTCCTCTACTGCGTCCGACGTCTGGCTGGGAATCGAAGACTCTGCGAGCCGGAGTATTGGCCTCCATTCGTTCTACATGTCCTAGCCATCTTAAACGTCCATCTTTGACCAGGGGTATGTCGCTGTACAGCTCGTATAGTTCGTGGTTGAATCTTCGTCTCCATAGCCCGTCAACGCAAACGGCACCGAAGATTTTCCGAAGAATTTTTCTCTCGAATCGATCAAGGATTTCTTCATTCGCTTTTGATACGGTCCATGCTTCAGCGCCGTAGAGCAGGACTGGGATGATTAGGGTCTTATATAGGATCTCCATAGTAGTTCAATTGAGGGCTTTACTACTAAATTGCCTTCTTAGCTCGAAGAAACAGCGATTGGCAAGAGTAATTCTTCGTTTGATTTCTGACGAGATGTTGTTGTCAGAGTTAATAGCGGAGCCGAGGTACACAAATTCCCGTACTACCTCAAAGTTATATCTGTAATTGGTGACGTTCTGTCCAATTCGTCGATGTTGTATATCCTTTCGTGTTGACAGCATATACTTAGTTTTACCCTCATTTACTGCTAAAACCATTTTTGCAGCTTCCTTCTCTATACTAGCAAACGTGGCTATGACATCACGTTGAGTCCTACCAATGATGTCAATATCGTCGGCGTATGCTAGTAGTTGCACAGATTTTTGGAAAATTGTGCCTCGGGTGTTGGCTCGGGAGTTTTGCACAATCCTCTCAAGAATCAAATTGAAAAAGTCACATGACAGCGCATCGCCTTGCCTTAATCCTTTTTTGGTACCGAATGTGTCGGTGAGGTCGTTTCCGACCCAGATGGTGCAGCGAGAATTCTCCATCGTCATCCTACACAAACGGACGAGTTATGGCGGTATACCAAAACTAGACATGGCTCCGTATAGTTCGTCTCTATAAATGCTGTCGTATACGGCTTTGAAATCGATAAATAGATGGTTGGTATTGATTTGGACTTCTTGGGTTTTTTTTTTCCAGAATCTGCCGAAGTGTGAAAATTTGATCGATTGTGGACTTTCCTGGCCTAAAACCACACTGATAAGGGCTGATCAGGTTGTTGGTAAACGATTTCAGGCGTTCACATATTACGACAGATAGGATCTTGTAAGCGATGTTGAGCAGACTTATGCCTCTGTAGTTGGCGCAGTTCAGAGGGTCTCCTTTTTTGTGGATCGGGAAAACGATACAAATACAAATACAAATTTTTGGCGCAACAGGCTCGTTAGTACCCAGGGCCTAGCTTTCTCACAACCATTCATGTGTGCGTGTGTACTTGCACGATGGCGGGACCTCCTCTTTAATGCCGACTCCGAACGGCTAAGTTGAGATAAGCTATTCTTGACAATTGATACTACTCGGACGATTTGTCAGATCATCACGAGAGGAGGGCCAGTGAAAAATCATTTAGGTGTTGCTACGGCTGGGAATCGAACCCAGACCTTCTGCGCGGCAGTTCATCGCACTAACCATCGCGCCACTGAGGTTTTATTCTTCAGGCATGCTTTCATCCGACCAGATTTGGCTTATGAGTTAGTGGATGTTACTTACCAAGTCAACTCCGCCAGCTTTATAAAGCTCAGCGGGAAGGCCGGCAGCCTTATTAAGCTTGAGTTTAGATATTGCTATCCTCACTTCACTTAGGTCGGGTGGTTGGCAGTTTTCGCTGTCGTTGCGAATATTAAATGGTTCGTTCTGCCTGACAGCGGAATGTTGTGGGTCATCGCCGTTTAACAGTCTGCAGAAGTGGTTTTTCCATATCCTCAGCATTAACTGTGTCTCCATTAAGATATTTCCTTGTTCATCTCAACAGGATTCTGTTCGATCCTTGTTTCCCTTGCTTTGACGTCTTACATATTTCGAACGTCATTTCTGGAGTGGCACCCCCCTATATCCTCGATAGCATGCTTTTCTTGCTCTTTTTCTTCTTTTTGAAGAGTCGTGGCTCTTCCGTCCTTTTCCTTTTTCTATACCTATATAGCTGAATGGCAGCTTAGCCCTGAAGGCCTCGTTCTTGGCTGCGAGCATTTTTCGGTATTCCCCATCAAACCAAGGGTTTGTTACTGATGGGAGCGAGAAATGCAGCACACTTTGGTGACATCGTTGTCATTGATGCTGGTGGTATGGTGTTACTGGAGAGGTTAAGGAATACGCGTTCTGCGAGGGCCTTGGCGGTCTCTTGCGATTGCAGTCTTACGACATTAATTTTTCCACAGTATATCTGATTTATTTTGCCTGAGTCGTTGACAGATGCTGAGTCGTGTAGACAAAGGTTCTAATATTCCTTCCTTTCCGTTAAAATCCCCCAATACGATTTTAACATCGTAATTCGGCAGTCGCAGAAGCTGAAGCTGTCTTTAGCTATATAAGGCTAATGTTGCTGAATTTGTCCTTAATGCATTTTGTTACAATGCGTTCGCTAATGTTCTGAAAGCACAAGACTTCTTGCCTAAGTCAGGCCATTACAGAAAATCCATATTTGAATAGTCGTTGTTTCTGCCCACTATAACACGGTCCGCAATATTAAATCCTCCTTTTGCCCAATCCATCCTATTATATTTCATGGATGGCAGTAATATCTGATTTGTAGCACCTTAGAGCGTCTGCCAGTTCTTCGCCTGCACTTCTTCTATTTCGTCGTCGTCGAAAATAAAATCAGGCCTTTCCAAGGATCTTGCTTGCTTCGTAGCAATGTTTTTTGTTACGTGAGTGGGTAATTAACACGAAGCGCACCCCCAACCTGGAGGACAAGGCCCATGTGTTCACCTAAAGACAACAGGCCAAATATTTTTATAATCTTGCTATTTATCGTCTTGTTATCAGCACTCGCACTTATAAGCTTAGCAAGTCAAAATCGCTTGGATAAAACCAGTATCCGATGGTTTCTACCTACAGGTAAAATAAGCTCAATAAATCTGTAGTCAAAGTTACATAGACTGGCCCCGTTCTGCAACATCCAACTATCACGTTCACTTCAAATCAATTCAAATCTAGTACCGACCAAAATAAGAAAATAAATTGAATTCGTAGATTGCTATATCAACTGAGAATTAACTATACCTTCCCCCTAGAAACCAAGCATATCTACCACACAACTATAACTCACCCCAATCACCCCCAAACCTTCACGGTAACTTTTCCCATTCTAACGATCCTGAAGACAGAATTACCCCTCTCCTTCCACTTTTCTATTCACTCACCTATAAATTTCCCCCCCATTTGTCACAGGACTCGAATAAAAAAAATGTCAACCCTCCTACCAAAAAACATAAACAAGGCATGACGAAAAAAACCAAAAAAAAAAAACGAACTGTCTTCTGTCTTAGAAAATACATTTCATTACACCCCCACATACGAGGATACATTAAGCCCCAAGTCCTATATTCCCTCCTAACCAGAGTATCCATAGAGATCCATAGCCAGAATAACAGTTTTTCTACTCGCTTACTTCAAATTCACCGCATGATACCAAAGCTGCGCGTACATATGGTTATGATATCCATCCCTCCTCACCACTATACTCGTACTCCAGTGCATACAGATCCCTTTTTTGCCCTGCGAGGACGAGAAGGATGGTGGCTAATATTACAACTTTTAATAATAAAATAAAATCAGAGAGCATCAAAGCATGAAAAATCAGTCAGCTATGAAGCGTGTAACCTAAGGGAAAGCCAAAGGAGGCCAACGCAGGAGCAGCTAGAGCAACATTGAGGGGTTGGCTGTCCGTAGTGCATTTGTGTATCTTTAAGTACATCACAGGAAAGTATCTAATAAAAATAATAAAAAACCGTGTCCCCATCCATCTGCCCAACTCATTGTCAAACCTCACGACAACATATTGTGTATCATCGGACGTATATATGTATATGCCCGCCCCCCGTTTTGTTGTGGGGGTTTGGTTGGTGGTTCAGCTTCAGGGCATCTAACAAGGAATCCTTTGGGTGCTTGTGCTACCGGTTACCTTTTCATATTTTTCTTGACAATAAATTCGGCAATTTGTATTCAAACACCGTTGCATCGTAAAGAGTATACGTTTTGGTAGTGTGTGCAAGGAGGGGGCGAAGACCCCGCCCTGTGGTAAGTAATCCTTGTTCATGTAACCCGGTCGGCAGTTGCAGTACACAAGCAATCCCTAGCTCCGTTTGGCTTTTTATTACTCTCCCGTCAGTTGTCTTAAATGTGCACACGCAGGATACCGCCTGGGGGGCTCTGAGTGCTCCTTTGAATGAAAAAAAAAGAAAACACGCATAAGGTGATGGTTTCTTACCGCTGTTTTGTTTCTCCTGTTTCTGTGTGTAGCCTGTTTTGATGGCGGCATAGCCGCCAACAGGCACTGCGATTGTCTTGATAGGGTGTTTTGAATTGCTAGCTGGGTGACTGGTATGCATTATGAATTCTATACATACGGATATCCGGTAGCAATAAAAATGGATGTCATAAATGCTTTTGAGGATTTCAGCTTGACGGTATGGTAGACAGGTGCCTGACAGGGGGATTCATTTCAAGATGAAGCCACTGGAATTCAGGAAATCTTTATTCAATTTGCACGTGGATACATTGAGGCGATTATCTTTTTTTTTATTTGAGGCTCAGGGGGTGGACGGTTTTATTGAATGATCCACTTAGGGTTCTCTCTAAACGTCACTTGAAGACACAATGTTTGAGCAATTTACACACCGTGGGGTGTACGTAAATGTCAAAAGGATGTTCTTCTTGCATAAAGAAGACATTTGGAAATCTGTCTTGCAGATGATATATGTGGGGCTAAGGATAAGTATTACGATGGTTCTGATACGGATCCCTTTTAAAACGATGTTTGGGCGAGTCAAACATTTTTGCAAATAGACATGAAAGACCTAGATGAGCTGCTTCGACACACTCGGACAACAAATCATTAAGGAATCTGAAGGGTAAGTCAGACAGAGATGATGGCGGATAAGCACAAAAGGCCAATGCAAAGCCCAATTCCGTAGTGGATACTGATGGCCCCGTATCCAAGAGCTTTGGAAAGCACTGGTTTTATTCTTGACGACCAGCTAAACGGAAAATGGACAACGACATTCGTATCTGCACCTAGAATGTGAGAACATTAAACAGGAGAGGTGCAGGCGAAAAATTACCGGAAGCCCTTAACTGTTACAAAGCAGACATTACTGCCACCCAGGAAATATGAAGGGATGGACAGTGCAAAAAGAGGATGGAAAACTGTGACATCTACTACGGATCGTGTTATTAGGATGTGGATTTGTTATAAGAGTCAGATTTAGGCAGGCAAGAATTATTACGCTTTGAAGACATTATCGAACACATCGTAACAATTTATATCAATGACAAATTCGCCAACATTACCGTTATATGCACTCACGCTCCGACTGAGAAAAAAGAATAAAGACTGCTTCTACGTGCTACTAGACAAAACGTATGATCGACTATCAAAGTGCGGTGTTAAGATCGTGCTGCCAGCACACGATTCCCTAACCTCAATATTAATAAGGGGACATGGCGGTCTACAGATTAACGAAGGGTCTATTAAATTGATCATGTTGCGATAGACAAGAGGCACGCATCCAGACTTCCAACCAATTTAAGTCTGCGGATATCCACCACCATACAAGCACCCACTAGCAAAAACATTTTGTTTTGATGATGACATATGCTCGCAGCCAAGGCCAAAGCCTACAAGGCTAAGCTGCAGGCGAAGGGGAGAGTTGGCATTGAGCTCTACAGGCAATGAAGAATGGAAGAACACCAGCTTGTATGAAAGAAGAAAAAGGACCAAGCGCGATTTCGTTTTACAAAAGGGAAAAACGTCAATAAAATGGTTGAACGGAATCCAATCGATATAAACGAGGAAATATCGTAGTTGAGACACAGTAGATGCTGAGGATATGGAACAACTACTTTTGCAGACTCCGGTAATGATGAACAATCTCCAGCTGTCAGCCAGCAGAGAGCTCTTCAATATTGACGACTACAGCGACAACTACAAACAAACAAAGTAAAGTGAGGATAGCAATATCTAAAACAAAGCTTAACAAGGCTGCGGGTTATGAGCTTTATAAGGCCGGCGGAGATGAATTGGTAAGTTACATCCACCAACTCATAAGCCAAATCTGGTCGGATGCAGGCATGCATGAAGAACGGAACCTCAGCAATATATTCCCGATCCACAAAAAGGGGACCCTTTGAACTGCGCCAACTACAGAGGCATAAGTCCAGTCAACATCGCCTACAAGGTCCTATCTGCCGTAATATATGAACGCCTGAAACCATTTACTAACAACCTGATCGACCCTTATCAGTGTGGTTTTAGGCCAGGAATGTCGACAACTGATGTAATTACCACACTTCTGCAGACCCTTAAAAAAACTGAAGTCCAAATCGATATCAATACCTATTAATCGATTTCAAACAGCATACGACAGCATTTATAGACACAAACTATACAGAGCCATGCCTAGTTTTCGTATAGTGCCCAAACTTTGTCTATGCAGGATAACGATGGAGAATTCTCGCTGCACAATCAGGGTCGGCAACGACCTAAACGAAACATTCGATACCAAAAAGGATTTAGACAACGCGATGCACTGTCACGTGACTTCTTAAACAACATTCTTGAGAATATTGTGCAAAATCCCATAAATTGGTGTACTAGCATACTCAGACGATATTGACATCACTGTTCGGACTCAACGTGATGTCATAGCCACGATTGCTAGTATAGAGAAGGAAGAGGCAAAAAAGGGTTTAGCATTAAATGAGGGTAAGACCATACAATATTGGTCAGACCATCACCATTGATAGATATAACTTTGAGGTGTCTAGCTTGCCTTCGTTATTAACTCTGACAACAACATCTCGTCAGAAATTAAACGAAGTATTACTCTCGCAAACTGCTGTTTCTTTGGGCAAAGAAGGCAATTTAGTAGTAAAGCCTTCACTCGAACTCTATATCCTCGATCTATATCCTCGATCGCGCGCTTTTCTTGCTCTTTTTTCTTCTTGCTGAAAAGCCGATGTTCTTCCCTTCTTCTTTGCCTATAGAGCTCAATGGCAGCTCTCGTCTTCACCTGCAGCTTAGCCTTGTAGGCCTCGTTCTTGGCTGCGAGCATCTGTCGGCATTCCTCATCAAACCAGGGGTTTCTTGCTGGTGGGCGCGAGAAACCTAGCACATCAGTTGCGGCTGATCCAATGGCCTGTTGGCATCGTTGCCATTGCTCTTCGATATTCGATGCTGGTGGTATGGTGTTAATCGAGAGGTTAAGGGATACGCGTTGTGCGAAGGTCTTGGCGGTCTCTTGCGATTGCAGTCTTCCGACATTAAATTTTTTTACAGTATTTCTGGATTGTTGTGGCGTGGTGGATATCCGCATTCTTACCTTGGCTGCTACAAGGTAGTGATCCGAGTCGATGTTAGCTCCTCGGAATGTTCGGACATCCAAAATACTGGATGCGTGCCTCTTATCTATCGCAATGTGATCAATTTGGTTGACCGTTCGTTGATCTGGAGACCGCCATGTCCCCTTATGGATATATCATCTTTTTCTTCCGTCGGAGCGTGAGCGCATATAAGGCTTATGTTGGCGAATTTGGCCTTGATGCGGATTGTTACTATGCGTTCGCTAATGTCTTGGAAACATAAGACTTCTTGCCTAAGTCTGGCACTTATAACAAATCCGCATCCGAATAGTCGCTGTTTCTGCTCACTATAACACGGTCCGTAGTATATGTCACAGTTTTTCATCCTCTTTTTGCCCGGCCCATCCCATCGTATTTCCTGGATGGCAGTAATGTCTGCTTTGTAGCAGTTTAGGGCTTCCGCTAGTTGTTCGCCTGCACCTCTCCTGTTTAATGTTCTCACATTCCAGGTGCAGATACGAACACAAAGACATTAACTCATCTAAAAATTACAGAAAACACCGACCACATCACTACCCAACTCAGCTTCGATCGTAACTTCCAGTCAACAATTCCCAGACGACTTGATTGGGAACAAGACTCGGTTGGATTGGACAACTCGATTCACATCTACACAGATGGGTCTAAAACTGAAGCCGTCGACTGAAGGTGGAGGTGTCTTCTCCGAGATGCTCAACCTGGGCATATCCTTTCGCCTTCCCAATCATTGTAGCGTTTTCCAGGCGGAAATCATGGCAATCAAAGAAGCCCTGTCCTGGCTGAGGTGTAATGTAATATCCGCGAAGAATATTAGCATCTTCAGTGACAGCCAAGCAAATCCTTGAGATCTACCGCATTCACTTCAAAATCAGCCCACGAATGCCGACTGTATCTTAACGAGATGGCAGAGCTATTTACCATTTTGGGTTCCGGGGCACAGTGATATTGCAAGGAACTGTAAGGCGGACGAGCTTGCCAGAAGGAGCACCACGCTTGATATTCTACCACATGTAGAAATGTTAGGCATGACCATTGCTACTTGCAAATCAAAACACTTAAACTAGATGCGATCAAAAAAGCTAATTGTAGATGGTCAAACGGCCCAATGTGTCTAATATCCAGACAAATCTGGCCCATATATAACCAGAAACGCTATAATGCTGAACAGATCTACCACCAGCACCATCATCGGTGTCCTTACAGGACACTGCCCCATAGGCCTACATTGTAAAAGACTTGGCCTTTATAGCAATGACTTCTGCAGAAAGTATCACTCATCTTCTTTTTCATGTCCAGCGCTCTGCAACAAAAGAAGACTCCACCTAGGGGACTACTTCTTCGACAATCTAGGTGACCTGATTAACATTGACATCAGGAACCCCCGCCGTTTTATTTGTAGCTCGGATTGGTTCAACTAGGCAGATGATTCGTAGGAAAAGATGTTTGATCCATGTAGTACCACAACGGACCTTCTTGGTCTAAGTGTGCACACGTTCCTCGTGCAACCACCTAACCTAACCTAACCTTGCTGCGAAAATTCCAATGCGAGCGATCTGTCAAACAAAGATCACTCACCCGAAGATTTGCAACTTCTCGTAGGTGAACTACGAGAGGCTGAGCTAGCTCACCGTGCGGGGTGGGTTCAAACTTGGAGCGCTTTGGCTTCCAAGTGAACAAAAGATTTTGGACGCCACGTAATTTTCGGAAAAATTACGAAACCTGGAAAAAATATAAAAACTGAAACCGACGAATCTGAAAGAAAATAAAATGAAAAGCAAAACCGATAGAGTGAAATAAAACCAGAATGTTTTACCCACGTTGCAAAATGGGGGTGGTGCGCCCAATTAAATTTTATTGCGACGATATTTTTTTTTTTTCTTGATACCAACGTATCAAAATGGCGGACCACGAAGATGGCCCCCGAACGAATCTTATCCCGAAATTTTATAAAATGTTCAAAAAAAAGGTTCGCGTGTCCCGTCTTTTCTCGGAAATTTTCCGGCCGCGGAACAACCAACGAATTGTACTATTTTGCACTACTCGATTTTACAAGAAAACTCTACTTATCTTTTCTGTTCCTATTTTCCCTCCTTCCTCCGCTCTTCTGTTCTTTCTGCATTTTTGTTTGTCCTTCTCCTTTACTCCCTTCCTGATATTTTTCTCCTCTTCTATCCTTTTTCTTTTTTTTCCAAAAAAAAAATGATTTTTCTCCACAAGGATTTCCGAAAAACTCAAATCGATTTACACGAAAATTCGCTTACTCGAAAAAAACGCACGTCTAACACTTATGAAAGATATCCAAGAAGTGGATTCTCTTTGTTTTAACGATCCCGTTGTCCAGAATCGATCCCGTTTATCCATTCACACACATACATTCACACTTAGTACTCTCCACTCGTAAGCCCACTGCGACTTCTCACGCTTTCTGCCCTTTGGATGGAATGTGCGTTCGCGCTTACTAGTTTCGACATACCCGCGTTCATACGTGACTGGACTTACTGCGCATTTTAACGCATCGACGTCAGGTATTTCCCCAACGCGTGCTATCGCTGCCAGACACCTCACACTTGCTCTTTCCAATTGGATACACCAATTGGATTTTAACATTCACACCGGTTTTCCATAGGCAAATCCCGGTGTCAATCCTCGACAACTATTTTCTGTCAATCAAACATTTGCCCCGGATGCCTATGTATGATTGACCGCGACCAATACGAAACCCGAACTACCCCAACTATGGTGGAGAAGATTGAATACCAGAAGGAAGGAAGGAGGGCACCGCGCTTCCTCAGAAGCAGTGAGCTTTGAGGAAGGAGGAAAGGATGAACTGTCAAAAAAACAACATTTTCGCGAACTATGTTGGTGGTTCCGCGTGCGCAGGTTTTGGGGCCAGGGATTTCCCTTCGGGTGCCATCTTCACATTATTTTTTTTTGTTTGTTTGGCTCTAGGCCTTTGGTTTCGGTGTCGCTGGTGTTTGGACGCCTTCCGCTGTCATCTTCGACAGACGATTGCCATTTTGACAGCTGTCGGATATACTGTCCCATGTCTTTGGTGTCCGTGGTGTCGTTTTGTGTTTTGTGTTTTCGTGGAGGTGTTTTCACACGGCCGTCCGCCTAAACACCTCTGTTGCTCCTCCGTTGCTCCAGCGTTGGGGGAAAGAGATCGTCTTCTCTTAGCCATCGAACCCAACTTTTCGTGTTGCGACTTTGTTGGAGGGGTGTCTTTTGGGCCGTCCGCCCCACGCCTCTGCTGCTCCTCCGTTGCTCCCTCGTTGGGTGAAATAGGAGAACGTCTACTCCATGCCATCGTAATTTTCTGCGTTTGCGCCAATAATGCGGTGGCGCAAACGATTCGTTGGGGGTGTAGGCTCCAGGGATCGTCCTCCCCCACCCGTCATCATCGTGTTGGGGTCGACGAGGGATCGTCCTCCCTCACCCATCGAACTTTTCGGACCGCTCTGGCGTTTTACAGTGGACTCCTGTCGCACTTTTGTGGCGTTGCTCTGTCGTGAGTCTCCCTAATCTCCCTAGGGCTGCACCGAACAGAGTTGGGCTCCTCTGTCGCACTCGTTATACCTGTTTTGGGTTGCCTTAGCAGATCTGAAGGTCGTGGACCAGTGGCTGATGGAACCATGGCTGCCCGCCACTTCCTTCAAATGCCGGCTTTGCGCCCACAACGAAAAGAGGGAACGAAGTGATTTTAAGGGATAAGAGAGTGAGCCTTGTTGCGGTAATTTTTACCGTAACAACCTAACCTACCGAAGAGTTCGACCCCTTGGAATGGACCACACTTTCAGTTGGATGTTGTTTTGTAATATTCTATCTTATTAAAATTACACGATTTATTGGAATTTATTTAATACCGCTGTTAATTACAAAATTTACATGCCAACATAAAACATCCTAAAAATAATGTGTCCACTCATTAATTGTCGCTTTTCCAAACATTGTTTCACAACTAACGAGCTTCAGAGTAAATTTCGCTTTTTTTCTAAATATTAAGCTTCAAATAATTAAGGATTAGGAACCCAGTCAATTCAAAGAGTCCAAACAAGTGCATGTAATAACTTTTTATTTGTTGCATTTATTCCATGTAACTCCACTCCAACCCATTATTACGGCTATCCGGATCCAAATTAAAATTTCCAAAGGACATGACCCAACAGAAAAAAAAAACGAAACCACAAGTTTATTGCTAACAGCCAATTGAATGAGAAAGACACACACAAATACGCCAACAAAGACATCTCCGCCCATCACATTCGCCTCAACCCACAATCCATTATCTGCTCTTCAACTCACACTAACAAGCTCATCGTTGTTACCCCGCATCTATTGCATGCCAAACCACCAATGTGAACCCGAATCCTTATATAGCTATGCATGATAATTCAATTAAAATCAATTTTCTCCACTCGCACTAATGGAAGGATATGCGACTTCTGATGAGCTTCTCTTCAAGGAGAAGAGTAGTATGCTGCAGCAGTGTGTGCATCCAGCAGATATAATATATAAATTACTACTTCAAGTTGAGTAAGGACCTCAAGACTTTAGAGGATATCACTTATGTTGATGTGGCTGATATTATGTGATGTGCCTCCTGATACTGTTCTCCAGAGTTGTTGGTTATTCCATTGTGCTGGGAGTGTGAGTGCACTTCATTTCATCACAAGGATATCCAATAACAATGAACGACATCATAAGTCAAACACATGGAGCGATGATAGCATCTTCAAACGGCTACACTACCTAGAAGCAGTAGGGTTCCGTAAGATGGCCGTCGACTCGACTCGAGATGGTATAGTCTATGAACAAGGGCTTGATTACACACATGTAGGAAATATCTAAGCGCATATAGTCGGTAGGGATGGAAAAGATTGTTAGCTTTGATGAATGAACGAATGGGTTGGAGGAGGATTGAAATGAACTTAATGAACCTTTGTATGCACATGCAATTTGGCTCCCTTGAATCTGGGTGAAGATCCTTCGAACGGTAGACAGACAATGTTGACTTAAATGGTTGATGTAGCTGGCGCCTTATTTTATCGAATAGGTCGCATCATTATTCATGAATGCGGTAAGGGATCTAATTATTTGTTTAGCATTTGACGTCTTCACGTAAGCGACAGGATTCACTGGTTAATCAGGGTAATGTATTCGGATAGCCCGCATTCTATTAGCTTTGTGTGCGTGATTTATCTTCGTTGAAGTGTTGTTATACTTTTTTGAAAACATGGAAGTCATTTTGGAATTTGATGGGTTAGGAGAAAGCTGAAAACGTAATTAACTTTGATGTAAGACCTGATTAATCTAGTCTCCCTAAATGATCCTTATTTGATGGACACATTACAAATCGACGGCATCAACTTTCCGACTGGTTTCAGCACTACCAGCTCAGTTGCATTTTGGCAACCAAAGTATGAATTTACTCAAGTCACTCTAAAGTCTGGGGTGAACCAGCTCTAACACCAGCATAGCCTGGTTCTTAGCTGAATGTCTCCATTTAGCCCATCAAATTGGTAGGAAATGGGTTTATAAAGGGTCTTCCAGTAGGTACTTCTGAAGTTTTTCAGTTGATAGCGACCATATTGTTAAAGCTATATCTGTCATATGTCATATTTTAAGCAAGTTTTGCCAAATCAATATGGACGGTAATAGCCTTCAACTACACGGTCAAAAGATTGTTTTATAAAAATGGGTGATCTGTTCCAGCAACTTTCCGCACGCTTCGACCATTTGATGGTCGCCATAATCGTAGTACCGAGAAGACTATTCGCTCTGTAGTCAATAAATTTGTATAAACTGGTTCGGTAAACGATAAACCAATAACCGTACATCGACGATTTGTCGCTCACAAGAACTCGGCCTTTCGTAGACCACTACTTTGTGAATTTTACATAGTGACTTGAGCCTCCAACCGTACAAAATTCAACTGACCCAGAAGCTTGAAGGTAAACGCCCAAAGACAACGACTAGTGTTCGCTTAATGGGCTCTGGAGCAGTTGGAATCTGATTCTAATTTTCACCAAAAATCATCTTCAGCAAAGAAATCTTCTTTCTGGATAAAGCGATCAAAATTGTCGATTTTGGGACGATACCAATCCATATGAGATCCAAAATCGTCCAATGCATCCCGAAAAGTCACTGTTTGGTGTGGGTTTTTAGCTGCCGAGGTCATCGGTTCAAATATCTTTGAGAAAGACGTTGGCCAGGCCATCACCATCAACGGCGAGCACTATAGGTCGATGATTACCAACATTGGAAATTCTGCACGAGCGATTCGAGGCCATGATCATCTCATGTGGGGTTGATGTGAACTGGACACCGATTTTACCCCATTAGGCATTTTTTGTGGAATAACAAAACGGCAAACTATTCACTCCGGATAAGATCAAATGGGCGATCAACTCATTTAAACCATACAAGGCAGCAGGGACAGACGGAATTTTTCCTGCTCTTATACAAAAGGGCTTCGACTTTTTCTTACCCACTATGGTCGCCTTTTTTAGGTTTAGTTTCAATTGGGGCTACATACCACAAACCTGGAGGGAGGTAAACGTGGTATTTATCCCCAAATCAGGTAAACCAATAGAACTACCTAAATCATACCGTCCAATAAGCTTAATATCGTTTTTCCTGAAAACAATGGAAAGAATACTTGACGTACACATTAGAGAGTGCTTAAATGAAAGCAATCCTCTGTACCCCTGTCACTTCTAAGTTTAATATCATAAATAAAAAGTGCATACGAAAACAAGAAAGTAGCAATATGTGGCTTCCTTGACATTGAGGGTGCTTTTGACAACACTGGATATGAATCCATATCAAATGCTTTGACTCATAGAAGAATAGATCACCCGTCGGAAAATAACTGCTTCATCAGCACTGACCGCAGTATCAGTAACAGCCGTTAAAGGCTGCCCTCAGGGAGGAGTACTCTCACCCCTACTATAGTCTCTGGTTATCGATACGCCGATGACCTAGTCATCATAATTAGGGGCAAAGAACCAAACGAGGTTACAACACGTTTGCAAAACGCCCTTAAGATAGTAATAGACTGGTGTAGAAAAGAAAGTCTTTCTATAAACCCCAGCAAGAATGTCATCGTCCCTTTTACGAAAAGGAGAAAATTAAGTCTTACCCAAATTTTGACGTCTTCACGTCAATCAATGATACATACATTGAGTATTCCAACGAAGTAAAATATCTTGGAGTGATCCTCGACAAAAAACTAAGCTGGAACTCCCACATTAACAACAAAATTCAAAAAGCAACCAAAGCTTTTTGGGCTTGCCGAAACATGTATGGTAAAACCTGACCACACACTGGATCTACACGATCATGGTCAGGCCCATTATGCTTCAATAGTAGGTGGAACAAAGTCACCCAAAAAACAACTATAAATAAATTAAACAAGGTACAACGGCTTGCCTGCCTGGGCATTACCGGAGCTATGCGTACCTGTCCCACAGCGGCTATAGAAGCCTTAATAGGACTAACGCCCCTCCACGTATATATATAAAAAAGTGGCAATTCGCAGCTCAGCAAGTTTGACACAAGCGGAAGAGATAAACATTAGCGAACACCCAAAACTAATTGAACTACTATCCGAACTTCCAGAACTTGACATGATCTGTGCGGTTACAGACCGCTTACCAAAGACACTATGCTTCGACAAAAGATTCTCAACGGAGATCACAACCAGAGAAGCATGGTGTAGCAACAACCCAGCAAACTGCCTAAAAGGCCTAAAGTGGTATACGGATGGTTCTAAAATGGAATCAGGGGTAGGAGCTGGCATACATGGACCAAATAGAAACATCTCAATACCTATGGGAAAAAACCCTAATGTATTCCAAGCTGAGCTCCATGCCATAAAAGAATGCGCAAACCTAATACACAACTCAGGTATTAAAGGCACAAACAAACATATATTCACGGACAGTCAAGAAGCTATAAAAGCCCTTAGCTCACACATTATTGCCTCCAAATCAGTACAACACTGCTTCAATTCCCTCCAAATACTCAGTTCCAGGAACAAAACCAGACTATGGAGGGTCTCCGGACATAAGGGAATTGAAGGTAACGAAAAAGCTGATGAACTAGCCAGAAAAGGTTCGGAAACCCCCTTCATTGGACCTAAACCCTTCTGTGCAATCCCCAAATCAGCCATAAATCTGGTCATAAAAAAACTGGGAACAAAATGTTTTTCATAGTGGGGAAACATCCCAGGCCGAAGACAGGCCAAAAGAGCCATCCAGCCCTTTAAATCTTTAAATGCATCTAGTCGACTCACCGGAGTGCAGACTATGTCTAGAAGAAGGCGAAACAGCCGAGCATATCATATGTGAATGCCCGGCCCTTTACGGTATGAGAAGGGAATCTTTCTTCAGGGAATTATTAAGTCCCAAAGAATTAAGAAAATCTTCTGCTTCATTAGGAAAGTAGAAGCTCTACTAACCTAAAAAACGCTTAATGGTTAAATTTTTGTGCTCAACATTGGTGAAGAGACATTTCAGGCTTATCCCTAATCTAGGGCCAAATGCTTATTGATTTCGTTGATTTACACAGGATTGATACTTGCAGCTTGGAATGGTATACCATAACCCCAAAGAAAGTTAAATGTGATTTCATGGAGGCGAATTTACAGGTCTATTACGATGTTGAGCATACGTTTGTACATTTGGTTTTGGATGTACAAGATCCGAAAGGATATCTGATGGCCGCGTAGTTTGTGAAATTTTAGAATTTTCGATTATGGCCTGCTTTGTCTTCGACATATATAATCGGAATTTTGCTTGTTTAAATTTAACTTCTGTGAATGAATACGGTGCTTAAGGATAGTGATGCGATTACATGAGGACACAAGCGTTCTCACTCTAGCCTCTCACTATAAACTCCTACTCTCACCTCCACGCTGGTGACTGGTAGGTGCCTAGTACCTCGACTGCAGATGGGGTATTTAACCCCTGTGGAAGGTCGTTGGTGGCAGCAAACGAGAGAGGGGGAGGAGTATCCTCTCACTAAGGCACTCACTCTCAGGCGGCAGGGGAGGAATTCCCTAGATGGAGTCAACGGTGGCGCCTACAGCTCCAGTTTGATCGAACTGGTAGAGTAATCCCTATATGATCTGCTTCGACATATTTGAACACCAGGTCTATAGGGGTTTCCAATACTGAGCCGGGGTGTTGGAAAAGAGTTGGTGATCCCAAAATGGGCTGCTGACATCGGTATTTTTCCGGCCCGCTGTCCTAGGGTCAAAACAAGGGCCTGGCCCTCCAGGTTGGGGGTTGTGCTTTGGGTTAACTTTACCCATCCACGGAAAAAGCTTATGTTACGGAGGCTATTGGTCCTCGGAAAGGACTGATATTATTGTTGATGACCATGCTAAACGAAAAAAGGACAACGACGATCGTATCTATACCTGGAATGTGAGAACATTAAACAGGAGAGGTGCAGGCGAACAACTAGCGGAAGCCCTAAACTGCAACAAAGCAGACATTACTGCCATCCAGGAAATACCATGAAATGGGCCGGGCAAAAATAGGATGAAAAACTGTGACATCTACTATGGACCGTGTTATAGTGAGCAGAAATAGCGACTATTTGGATGCGGATTTGTTATAAGTGCCAGACTTAGGCAAGAAGTCTTATGTTTCCAAGACATAAGCGAACGCATTGTAACAATCCGCATCATGCTCCGAAGGAGAAAAAGATGATATAGCTAAGGATTGCTTCTACGAGCTCCTCGACAAAACCTATGAGCGACTACCAAAGTACGATCTTAAAATCGTGCTGGGAGATTTTAACGCAAAGGTAGGAAGAGAAGACATCTTTAGCAGTACTGTCGGAAAATATAGCCTACACGACAACACGTCTGGTAACGGACTTAGGCTAATTGACTTCGCTACGGAACGAAATGCCACTATAGCCAGCACACGGTTTCCTCACCTCGATATCCATAAGGCGAAATGGCGAATATGGAAGAACCCCTTCTACAGACTGTTAAACGGCGATGACGAACAACATTCCGCTGTCTGGCAGAACGAACCATTTAATATTGGCAACGACAGCGAAAACTGCCAACCACCCGACCTAAGTGAAGTGAGGATAGCAATATCTAAACCCAAGCTTAATAAGGCCGCCGGAAATGACGGCCTCCCCGTTGAGCTTTATAAAGCTGGCGGAGATGACTTGATCCACCATCTCATAAGCCAAATCTGGTCGGATGAAAGAATGCCTGATGAATGGAACCTCAGCATCGTTTGCCCGATCCACTTAAAAGGAGACCCTCTGAACTGCGCCAACTACAGAGGCATAAGTCCCGCGCATCATCGCCTACAAGATCCTATCTGCCGTCATATGTGAACGCCTGAAACTGTTTACCAACAACCTGATCGGCCCTTATCAGTGTGGTTTTAGGCCAGGAAAGTCCATAACCGATCAAATTTTCACACTTCGGCAGATCCTGGAAAAAACCCAAGAAGTCTAAATCTAAACCCACCACCTATTTATCGATATCAAAGCCGCATACGACAGCATTTATAGAGACGAACTATACAGAGCCATGTCTTGTCCGTTTGTGTAGGATGATGATAGAGAATTCTCGCTGCACCATCAGGGTCAGAAACGACCTCACCGACACATTCGATACAAAAAAGGATTAAGGCAAGGCGATGCTTTGTCATGTGGCTTCTTCAATTTGATTCTTGTGAGGATTGTGGAAAACTCCCGAGCCAACACCAGAGGCACAATTTTCCAAAAATCGGTGCAACTACTAGCATACGCCGACAATATTGACATCATTGGTAGGACTCGGCAAAAATAGGTTTAGCAGTAAATGACGGTAAGACTAAGTATATGCTGTCAACACGAAAGGACACACAACATCGACGAATTGGACAGGACGTCACCGTTGACATATATACCTTTGAGGTAGTACGGGACTTTGTCTACCTCGGCTTCGCTTTAAATCTCGTCAGAAATCAAACGAAGAATTACTCTTGCCAATCGCTGTTTCTTCGGGCTAAGAAGGCAATTTAGTAGTAAAGCCCTCACTCGAACTACTAAGGAGATCCTATATAAGACCCTAATCATCCCAGTCCTGCTCTACGGCGCTGAAACATGGACCGTATCAAAAGCGGATGAAGAAATCCTTGGTCGATTCGAGAGAAAAATTCTTCGAAGAATCTTCGGTCCCGTTTGCGTTGACGAGCTATGGAGACGAAGATTCAACCACGAACTATACGAGCTGTACAGCGACATACCCCTGATCAAAAACCCCGCATTGGACGTTTAAGATGGCTAGGACATGTAGAACGAATGGACATCAATACTCCTTGCTTAAGTAGCGCGAACAAGTAGAGTTAGCTAGGGACCGGGCTAATTGGAGAGGTATGTTGGTTGATGCCCAGGTTCATCCCGGACTGTAGCGCCACTTAAGTAAGAAAGTGGAATTTATACTATTAAATTTCGTCCGTCTTTTTTGCAACTCTTTAGCTACTTCGCAGCCGCGATAATTTGCCGGATGATTACCTTTACAGTTAATGCAGATAGCAAACGTTTTCTTATCTGACATTCAATCTACCGTCAGATGATTTCCGGAACATTTTACATACCGCGGTTCTTTTTGACATAAGCTTTGAGTACGATTGTATCCTTGGCATTGAATGTGATCATTCATCATCATCTTTGTCCAATTTGAATACCCAAATCACCGATCCTATATCTATGCGGATCAGCATTTGTCAAATGCAACCCTCCGATGGGATTATAAATAAACTTTTCCGTCCATACTTACACCGCCTACATAGACTAATAGCACACATACGAAATAGTTTCTACAACTACTGTTCAAATAATTATTCAATTCCATGAATAAAACAATAATCTCCATAATGCTAGTTTATATTTAGTGAATTTAATCAAAAAGTAATTTCATTCCATCACACCTATCCCTGAATGTCCTGCCCTACCCCCACCCCCAAGAGGATCAATCTCCTGCAAATTCCAAAATAATCCTTAATTGATTTGCATAATTTACCTAAAACTCGTTTATTTCGCAAAATTGCCAGAAATCGCTCGCTAACTACTGACGAATTTCAAAATCACAAAAAACAACAACAACAATAAATATTAGGGTACTCCAACACAAACACTCGCCACATACACAAAAGCACAAAACGAGTGAATTTGCACGTAAAAACTGAAATCAATTAAATCAAAATATTTATTAAAATCTGCGTCGCACACATTGTGCTGCCATGTTTGAGGAGTAATCCCTTGATTACATTACGATTCGATTGCGTGGAGCTGCTGCAACCCCACCAGGGGACGCGCTGTGCCTGAGAGGTTAAGTGCGCGTGTTACAGCTCCAATTTGTACCAACTTTCAAATTAAATGATATAAAATCAACGGGAGGATATAGAAGCGGTTATATTATTTGAAAATTGCAAAACAAACAAAAATAAAAGCGGAATGGTAGTGGTGGATTGAGTCCTTGGGGGACGCGGCACAGGCAACGCAAACAATTTTCGAAATCACAGGGAATCCGATTTCGATTTGCATTTGCCTGAAACATTTTTTTGCAAAGTTTTGGTTCACAATACTAATCCGATCAGTTGAGCGAATTCCAATCAAAATCCTTGTTCAATGGCACACGTACACACACACACACACACATACTATTGTTGATTAAAATTTCTATTTTATAATCACAATATTGAAAATACGAATTTGTATAGGGAAAACAATAAACCAACGAAAGGGGGATACACAGGGATATAAATCCTTGCTACTGTTGAGAGCCGAATTAAGAGGCACTTAGTTTAAGTGTTTGACTGTGGTTACCAATTGATGAAATGCAAAAATGTGCACTGATATGGATTACAGTCTTCGGTTTAATTGGATTCGAAATATATAGGCAAATATGTACTTAAGAATTGCACAAAGTGTTTACCTCAAATGTGGAATATGTATACAGTATTAGAGTATTATCATGTTTTCAGGACATTAACAGGATATGGGTTTGGTTAGGTTTGATTGAGATTCGAGCAAACCAAGAGTAGTTGAAGATGCAAAGACGTATCAGGTTCGAGATGGGTGGAGATGTTTGCTAACGCTGCAATAAAATTGCAGTAAAATGTACATTTAATGGAATGTATAATGTATACCCTGGTGTCCCTAAACCGATGGACGATATCAAGTTGACTTCTTGCGGATTCGTAGAATATTGAGTACAATCAGTTAATCGCAATTGCTTAGTCGATATCCGTGTGGATTTGCTAGTCTCCCATCGCATGCGTCCTCGAGTGGCGAATAGAGGGAATAAAAAACTACTCGCGGACGAAAACTAGCTAGGTGTTAGGTCCCTAATCAAAAAACTTCCCTAGACGACAGTGGAAATATTCCCACGATATATTCAATATTGAATTCTACAGTCCCAGTTAGGATGGACAAAGTAAACAACCTATTTGAGCAGCTTCAACGCATTCAGACCACAGGTCATCTAGAAATCACAAGGGTTAGTCCGACACCTTGAACAGAGATGGTGGTGGATGAGCCGAAATGACAACAGCACCGTTTCCAAGAGGTATTTAATGAATTTGAACTGGCGCTATAGTTTAAGGGTTGTGCTTTGCGTTAGCTACTCAATTGTTAAAAAGCAACCAAAAAACTCAGAAAGTGCAGATTATACTCTTGACGGTCATGGTTAATGTACAACGACATCTATACCTAGAATGTAAGAAACTTAACCACACAAAAATTACTCAGAACGACTAGCGGAAGCTCTAAGCTGCAACAAATTAGACATTACTGCCATCCAGGAAATACGATGGGATGGGCCGAGCAAAGTGAAGATGGAAAACTGTGAGATCTACTTAAGTTCGTGTTAAAGGTAGTAGGAACAGCGCCTAGTCGGATGCGGATTTGTTATAAGTAACACCCTTAGGCATGAAGTCTTACACTTTAATGAGATTAGCGACTTTACTTTTACTTTTTAAATTCATTTTTTATTATCTTAAAATACTAACTTAAAACTAGACAAAAATGATTAAATCTAACTTATAATTAACATTTTTTCTTATACTAACTTATCGGTCCTAAGCGGGCGCTCTAAGCTTAAATTAACTTTTTTATTTGCTTTTCAGCTTTAGTCGTTTTTATTTTATTTTGTAGATCATTTTTTTTTGTTCAAAGAAAATTTAAAAAAACTTTGATCAGTAAAATTTTTTCTTTTGTATGAAAAAGCTTAAACTAGATTAAAAACTAACTTAAGACTACTTAATACTAATTAATACTACTTAAAACTACTTACACCTAACTTAATTATAATCGGGGTGGCGAGCACTCGTTGCAAATGCCCCGAGGGGTCGCCATCCCGATCGAGACTTTTGGCCCCCAGGCTGCATGTATTCCACCATATTGTACGCCAATATGGTGCACATGCCCCGCCCCAGACCTCGTTTCTAAATTTTAGTTGTCTTACAATTAAGGAGTGGACTAAAAGTCCGCAAAGACCTGAGGAAGTGCAGGATCACTTCCCTCATGTAGCCACCAGAATTCCGTTCTCTGCCTTTCAGCATCGGTCCTATCGCGATCCGATACCGAAGTGCTAAAGCGGAGGAGCTCCGTAGCATTGTCGACATACCCGTCGCGGATTAGCCGCTTGTCACGCGCGTCACGGTAGCGGTGGTATAAAACCGGGATACCGTTCCTGTCCTGTACCAACCCTAACGAATCGATATAAATAAATGCCTCTGGCGGAATAAAGCCAGACACAAGCGTACTCTCCATGTATGTATCATTGGGGTAATAAGCCCCGAAGATCAGGCTGTTGTCGCTAGCCATCGCCCTTGCAGCGTGCCTCCGAGTCACCTTAAATTGTCGATTCTGTTCAACTGGGCCCCATTGTAAAGAACCTCGTTGCGACAATATTTTATGTACTCAGAGTCCGGCGTTCGGTACAATCCTAAGCAGGATCGGAGACAACGCCTCTCAAACAGCCGTAGGATGGTGAAATATTGAACCACACAGGACAACCGTAGGCGATGATCGGCCTTATGAGGGCCATGTAGCAAATGACTTTCACCCTTGAATCAAGTTGAATGCTTTGAAACAATCTTCTTGTCAGAGCATAAGCACCCCTAGCCCTAGCCAGACAAGCATCCACATTTTTATTAAAATACAGAAACTTGTCAAGCCAGATGCCAAGGTATTTGACTTCAGTTCTCAGCGCCAACGGCCGTCCATGCTGTCCAATGATGCACAATTTTTTCCAGTTTTTTCTGGTATCGTAAGATGCCCTCTGCACTGGGGTCCTGAACAGAATTGTTTCGGTTTTTTGGAAATTGATCCTCAATTTCCAATCGTCGCAATATCCCTTGATGTGATCGAAGTCACGTTGCAAAAGTATGTTGATGACTCCGATTTTCGGACCTGATCTGTACGCCACCAGATCATCTGCATACGCTATAGCGTGACTAAGGGAACCTACAAGATCACTTGTATAAATGTTAAACAATATCGGGGAGTTCACCGCCCCTGTTGTAAACCGTTTTTAATTTCAAAGACTTAACTCGAAGTTACGTTGCCGCATTTGACGACGAACTTCTTTCCCATAAGCATTTCATAAATCATATATAGCATGGGTTTACGCATGCCAAGTCTGGTTAGCTTGTAGAAAAGCCCTTCTAACCATACGGTGTCGAAGGCCTTCTCAAAGTCAACCAGACAGGCCCCTGTGCATTTTCCTTTGGATTTATTCCATTGGATGTCCGAGACTAGTTTCGACGCGGCATGAATAGTGTCATGCCTCGCTCGAAAACCAAACTGATTTTCCGGGATAATTTTATTTTCCTCGACCCACTCAAGCAGAGCCCTATTGACTATCTTCTCGAATATCTTGCTTACATTCGGCAGAAGGCTTATTGACCGAAGATTTGCAGGGTTTGTTCTGTCCTTGACCTTTTTGGGGATGGGATGTACCACCGCCGTTTTCCAGTGCACCGGATAATGTGCATTATTCAGTGCATTGTTAAACAGCGTGGTGAAAATATCGACTGCCTCTATTGGCAGGTGTCTCAACACGACGTTTGGGACCCCGTCCTCTCCCGCCGACTTTTTATTCTTCAGTGATACCAAGATGTCCAGGAGTTCATCTTTTTGCACGAACAGCATCAGGCTATTGGCGATTATGCCATTTGAAGGGTTTTCGTCATTGAATACGGTAAAACCGTTATTCTCAGATCGCCAAGCTTGAAGTTCGGTACGTAGATAAAAGTGATTCAGAAAGGCTCTCTCCTCAATATCGTGATTTGGGCGAACAGGATTGTTCACCGTATACACGGTCTCGAAGACAGCGCCTATCGAGTTCGCCTTCTCCTGAGGATCTTCGATCGTGAAAAAACCGTCGTTAGAGTCAACACTTTCCGGACTTATACCAACAGTCGTGAGTGTCGGTCTGTTCTCTGTCGTTTGGGAAATTCGGACACATGGAATGTCGTTATGATCCTTTCGCCTGAAAATTTTATTTATTTGCGGGAACATATACGGGCTACTGGTTTTTATAGCCCGAATTTTCTTGCTCCAGTACAAACTTACAGATTGTCTGTAATTCTCCGTGATTAACTGTTTGAGGTTTTTGATCAACGACTTCAATGTCCGAACCTCCGGGTCTTGTCTGTCAGTAAATTGCCTCCGCAGCCGTTTAAGCCTCGAGACCAGTCTGCTTTTGTGTTTATGGAGTGCATCGATTGTTGGCGTTCGATACTTCTCCGTCTGGTCGTCAGAACTAGTTACCTTGGGGATAACTCGATCCATTGACCTTTTAATGACCTCATTCATTTTTAATAAATTTTGGTCGAAATGAGATTAGCGAACGCATTGTAACAAACCGCATCAAGGCTGAATTTCCCAAAATAAGCCTTATATGCGCTCACGCTGCGATAGAGGATTACTAAGATTGTTTACAAGAGCTCCTGGTCAAAAGTAATGAGCCCTACTGAAGTACGATGTTCCAACCGAGCTGGGAGAATTAAAATCAAAGGTAGGATGAGAGAACTCTTTAGCAATATTTTCGGAAAACACAGCCTACATGATACCACATCTAGCATCGGGCTAAGATTAATTGACTTCGGTGCGGAACGATTTGCCACTTTATAGGCACTCACCTCGATATCGATAAAGGGAAATGGTAACAAAATTTTTTTTGAGGGTTTCAGGCTAAAGCAAGGTAGCCTACCATCATCTTCGACCATGGGCATGTTGCTTCTAGTCATTCATTACAGTGATCTGGAATTAGCAATCGCTTGATCCCAGAGGTTCTATCTTTCTTCTTATTTCGAATTTCGGGATTCTAAGATTCTTTTGGCTGGAGCACTATTCTTTACTCGCTCGATGTGGCCGTTTCAACGTAGACGTGTTTTTTTACTCTTTGTACAGCTCATACTTACTTGAACCCACGGTCCATAGTAGATGTCACAGTTTTTCATACCCTTTTTGCCCGGCCCATCCCATCGTATTTCCTGGATGGCAGTAATGTCTGCTTTGTAGCAGTTAAGTGCTTCCGCTAGTTGTTCACCTGCACCTCTCCTGTTTAATGTTCTCACATTCCAGGTGCAGATACGAACGTCGTTGTCCTTTTTTCGTTTAGCAGGGTCTGGTTGGTATTTGTGGGGATCCGCTTCGAAGGCTGTTGTCTCTCTCGTAACAAGCTTTTTTAATTGGTGAGTAAGTTACCTTGATGGTACAAGTAAGTTACCTTGATGGTACAATTCCAACCTGGAGTACCAGTCCCGATTTTTCATCCCCTTTTTGCCCGGCCCATCCCATCGTATTTCCTGGATGGCAGTAATGTCTGCTTTGTAGCAGTTAAGGGCTTCCGCTAGTTGTTCACCTGCACCTCTCCTGTTTAATGTTCTCACATTCCAGGTGCAGATACGAACGTCGTTGTCCTTTTTTCGTTTAGCAGGGTCTGGTTGGTATTTGTGGGGATCCGCTTCGAAGGCTGTTGTCTCTCTCGTAACAAGCTTTTTTAATTGGTGAGTAAGTTACCTTGATGGTACAAGTAAGTTACCTTGATGGTACAATTCCAACCTGGAGTACCAGTCCCGATTTATTAGATACCCCTAGGACACCGTGCCATCAGCATTCCCCACGGGATTGAGCGCTGCCGTTGGCGTTCAAACTCATCCGCCGCCATTTGTGTTCAAGGGGCCTGGCTAACCCTTGAGAATCCTAGATGACCTGTTGTCCGAATATGTCGAAGAAGCTCAAAAGAGTTGTTCACTTTGTCAATCCTTGCTGGGACTATAGACTCCACCGTTGAATCCATCTTGGGAATTATTCCACTGCCACCTTTGGAATGGAATATGTGCCTTAGGGTGCAGTTACTGAGAAAGCTAGTTACTCTAGTTCGAGCTTGTCTCTACTAATGCGCTGGTAAAAAAAACTGTGGACTGCTCACGCTAGTTCAAGGTAGTAAGCTTGAAAATCAAATGAGTTTTGATCTACAAAATTACACGCAAGGACTAACGCGTACTAGTGCGGACTTTTTTACTAAATTGAAAGCAAATTGCGCACTAGTGCGAACTGTCGCAAACCGTAACCGCCGTAACTGCGGCCTTAGTATGTGTTAACTTCTTTCCATCTGCTGCCGAAAAGACTTTACACTATTAGACTTTAGACTATTGGAAACCTATATGTGGTCAAGGTACTAGCTACTCATCGGTCACCACTAGAAGGCTGAGAGTCGGAATTAGTAGGAATCAGCTAAGTAAAAACTCAGGGTTTCATATTACCGTATTGGCCTACCATTTGACCGCGCCTACATACCTGAATTGAAAAATGGTAAAGTAATAAAATAATATTTGTCCCACCCTGAAGGTACATTAAAATGTAATTCCCATAGTTCCGTTTTAATAGTTTTTCAGAAGAAAAACTCAATTTCCACTGAAAGACCATTTATGCACATATGCGCCGTGCAATAAGTTCCTTTCTGAGATCATTACCGTAAAAGCTCTTTCGTTGCGAAATTTCGCTTCAGCAATGCGATTTTGTATTCCTTCATTAAATTCGCAGTAAATTTAATAAAAGAAAATTTCTTTAGTTTTCAATTTCCAGTACCCTGTGTTATCCTGTTCACATACTCATACACCTAAATCTAATTTACCTTACCCCTACGAAGCACTTTGCAATCCGAAATTCATAAACGAAAGGTCTACAGCGTACTGCTGCAGTTTCGTTGCTCATCGAATACGCTGCGCCCGTAAATTGCATTCCTAAAGAAGTTTCCTTGCATTCCCTTCCAGGAATTCGAAAAAAAATTTTAAAAAAAAACGAAAACCAATCCTTCGACAGTGGATACAAAATATAAACAAGAAAAAAAGTTTCATTTCGATTTTTATTAAGATTCGAACCAAAATCCCGAAAAAGAAATACCAAACTACCTAAAGTCTCAAGGACTCCGACAAAGATGAAATTGGTATTCGTCCAAGAGACTATGACAACGACATAGGGTCCGCATCTAACGGCATGACGGAGCTATCATTCTTCAGCGTACTTCCGATTCAATTTAAATTTGCATTTTATTTTATTTTTTGTCATCCGATTTTTTTTTTCGTTTCCGCACCCGCTGCCACCCCCTTATTTGTCTACAACACCTCCGATACACAAATACGATGCTTTTGTCGTTCGCTGATGTGCGATAGATGATGTGCGGGAATCAAATTACGCTGTCTGGTGCAAGGATAATTTCATTTTTTTTTCGCGTTCCTTCATTTCCTATAGAAGGCATACCTATACGATGCCAACTAACAGCAGATGGCGTTGGAAATGGATAATTTCAGTATCCCCCCCCCCAAAAAAAAAGGAGTCATCCAACATCCCTGGCATTTATTACAAAATTAATAAGTCCGCAATGTCCTGGATTGCGAAAGTTTATGCAAAATCCTCCGTCTCGGTGGAGAAGGACTTTTCGCTTTAAGCGGATTCCTTTCGCGTAAAGGAGGCGAATTATTAAATTCCTTTGTTCAATAAGACGGATTGCGTGTGAGCACATACCCGAACATACAGGTAATTCATCAAAGTCCTCATTCAAATTGAATAACCCTCCAGGGTTAAGTAATCTCAACGCGAACAGTACATACACACAGGATGCGGCGCATGCCACACACGTATCCCGAATTTGTGTGTACAAGTAGTTGGAGCCGAAGTTGGGTATATTCACCGCGGAAAGGACATGATATTTACCGCCACCGCCGCCACCAGGCAACCCATTTCGCAAACAATGTTCCTGAGCATTCATTATGCGTTGGATGTCAAGAGGAACAACGGAACGTCTTGGATCGGATGAATGAGGTACACTATGTCGATAGGTTTGCCCTGCTAGTGGGGCTTAGTAGTGTATGCTCGTGTCATCTTAAGATCTTGAGGGGCTGTGTGATGCGAGTTAATTAATAGTGCTTCGCATCACAATTAACTAAACTAATTGACGAATATGCGGCATGTTGCTCCAAGAAGCTGTCAAAGTAAAGGACTGAGAGAGGTGGAGTGACTGTTTGTTAAATTTTGAATGATAACATGGATTGTTCAAGTAGGGGGCTCGATATGATGGCACACAGAGCTAAGTGTAATTAAAATTTGACTGCATGCTTCAGATTAGCTTCATGGAAACATTTAAGGGTTGACAGGATTTCCAAGAGATCACTCTGATTTTAGGAGACATTTGTTTTCATAATTAAAAATGTCAAAACCATATATTTTGTATTAGCATGTCGTAAAGTTAAGTACTAACGAGGCTTCGTCGATTCCATAGCTCGTTATGGCAAATGGATGGAAGAATTTTTTTGTTCACTCAAAACGGCCTAGGATTTTTTTACACGCTATTCGTTTTTATATAAAAAAAAACTTAACCTAGGTTATTGGACAGACCTTGTACCTAACCGTAAAATTCTTAACACTAAGAAGTGAAAACACTTTCCTCATTTAGCCACCAAAATTCGATGCGCTGCTTTTCAGCATCAGTTTTGTCGCGATCTAATATCGCCGCGCTAAAGCGGAGGACCTCCAGAGCATAGTCGACGTACACGAGGCGTATGCACCTTCTCCTGAGGATCGTCCATTGCGAAAAAACGTCGTTCGAGTCAACCAACAGCCGAGAGTGTCTGCGTTTTTCGTTTGCTTTCTGACGAGATGTTGTTTTCAGAGTTAAGAGTTGCACTACCGTACGAAATGAACCTGGGCCTTAACCAAAATACCTCTGCAATAAGTTCGGTCCTTAGCTAACTGGCTCCATGCCTCCAGTTGCGCACTCCAACTCCAAGTTGCTTCAAGTTGGTTTCTACTTGTGCGCGCCATTTAAAGCGAGGCCTTCCTCTACCGCATCCGACATCTGGCTGAGAATCGAAGACTCTGCGAGTCGGATTATTGATACATTCGCTCTACATATTCTGGTCATCTTAAACACCCAATTTCGTGTTTTTTTTAAACTATATAACTAGTATAGTTCGTGGTTGAAACTTCGTCTTCACAGCTGGTCAACGCAAACGGGAACGAAGATTTTTCGAAGAATAATTTGAAGAATTTTTCGCTCAATACGACCATTTTCACTCGCTTTTGACACAGTCCATGCATCACCATCGTAGAGCAGGACTGGAATGATCTTAATCTGGTATAGGATCTTCTTAGTTGTTCGAGTGAGGGCTTTACTAGAAATTGGCCTTCATAGCCCAAAGAAACCGATGTTGGCATAAGCAATTCTGATGAGAAGTCATTGCCAATAACGAATCCAAGGTAGAAGAACTCCAATACAACCTCAAAGTTATAATTGTCAAGGGTGAGGTTCTGTCCAATTTGTTGATGTTGTGTGTTTTTTGGACTTGACAGTATATACTTGGTCTTGACAAATACCGTTTCGGCTTCTTCGGTCCATAGGACGGAAGTCGTCGTTTTTCTTTGTACCTTTGATTAGATTTCGAAGGACTGCTTGATTACTGAGCGTATCAGGCAAAAAACGTCGGTAAAAGTTTATCATTGACAAGAACCTCTTTAATTTTTTAGCTTTCGTTGGTTTTTGAAAGTCCTGAATAAGCATTACTTTTTCCTCTAGTGGCTTGATTCCTTCACTGGTGATTTGGTGGCCTAGAAATCGTATTTCGGTCTTCCCTAACACACATTTGGATGCGTAAATTGTAAGGCCATGAGAGCTCAAACTCTGTAAAACCTCTCGAAGATGAGACTTGTGCTCGTTGTGGTCGCTTGATGCCACACATATGTCGCCCAGATAGGGGAAAGCAAAATGCTCTAAGCCTCGAAGTACTTAAGCGTCACTGAAAGGTTTGCGCAGCTTTACGCAACCCGAACGTCATATACAGAAATTCGAATAGGCCGAAAGGTGTAATTATGGCCGTCTCCGAAATATCGGCAGGCCCAATGTGGATTTGATGATACGCCCTCTGGAGACCGATCGTCGAAAAGACTGTTTGTCCATGCAGTATGTTCGCGACGTCCTGGATGAAATGAATGGTATATCGATCAGGCGTTGTTATAAAATTAAGAGCCCTGTAGTCCCCGCATGGTCTCAAATCTCCATTCGCTTTTTGGACCAAGTGCAGATGACTCGCACAATTGCTTTTACAGGGTCGGCAAATCCCCTGCTCCATCAAATAACGAAATTCTTCTTGAGCTGCCTTGAGCTTAGCAGCATCCAATCGTCTTTGTCGAGCGTACACAGGTGGGCCGTCTGTTTATTTGTGATGAGTCGTCTGGGTGCCGGAAACCGGCTTGTTGGCGTTGAACTCAGTAAGATGTTTGTACTCTGCGAAAATTACAGCGAAAGGGTTCTTAATGTTAAACGTACTAATGCTTACTTTGTTCCCGGTTAGGGCCACTGCCTGCGCTCCAATTTGTGTACTGCTTTCAATTAACTGGTTCTTCTTTAGGTCTATCAAGAGTCCAAAATGTTTTATAAAATCCGCTCCGATGATTGGCCTAGATACATCTGCTATCATGAACATCCAAGTGAAACCACGCCGAAGTCCCAAGTCAATTGTCAAGCGTCTGTTTCCAAATATTTTTACTTCGATGCCGTTTGCAGCAAAAAGTTTTGACTTCGAGGATGAAAAACGATTGTTGTAAGTTGTAGGAAGCACAGAAATATCTGCTCCACTGTCGATTCAAAAATTATTTTTTGATGATTTGTCGTATTTCTGGTATTTCAATAGACAGTACTCCTCTTTATTATCAAATAAGAGCCATTACGGCCGATAATACACATATATCTGACCACCATGCTTTCTGTTTTTGGTTGGTAAAGCAAAAATTAATATTTTTTGGGAAATGTTGGATTAAGATTCTGCCGGGGAATGTGCCAGCTGCACGTTGATCGTTCCATTTCTCTACCCATGCATTGGGGCAAATCGATGTGAAAACCTTCTTGAAGTAATTGCATGGCTCGTAGCTATCTCCACGAATACGCTGGCACCGATGGTAGTCAATGTAGCTCTGATAGCAGTAGCGAGTTTGATTCTGGTTTTGGAACCGTGGATCGAAGGGAGCAGTCTCGAGTTTAATTTCGCCGACGGACATCTTTCTCGATTACTTGAAATTTGCGTGGAAAATTCACGAAAGAACAACTAACCTACAAATACAATGGCCAACGTGCTGTTCACTTTTGTTGGCGCCGACCAATGTACCGCAAATTAGTTTTTTGACGTAGGGAACTTGAATTTCCGGCAATTTCTTGCTTTCACTCCGAACTGCTGATGAAACCAACAATAATCCTCGCTTAAGGTCCGATCAGAATGCGTATCTGTAGCTGGTATCTGTAGCTGAGAAAAGTTAAAAACAAGGCAACGCGTAAGCGCTTACACAATGTGTATCTTCGTGAATCTGTAGCTTGAAGTTGAATAGAGGGCAACTTCATGCAAGAAATGTATCTGTCTTTTGACAGCGATGCAAGATACAAGCTACAGATATGCATTCTGAGCAGGCCTTTACTTGCGATTGGCGGCGATGCAGATGACTGCGACTACGACTGCGGCTTCGGTGAGGGATGCTATTCGTTTGTCTTTTCATCAATTCATTCAACTGACAAGAAATTTGGTGGATTTGACGTTGATGTGGCATTTCATCAGCCGCTGTAGATGATGGTTCGAATCTTCGTTGGGAGAGTTGACGGCCAATATATCTTTGAAGTCTCCAACATCCATCCATTACTTTGTCAGCCATTTTGGCAAGCGCTGTTAGCTCTTCTCTAGATGCTTGCGAAATTGAACGCACCTGGGCAGGGAGTCTTTGCAGCCACAATGATTTTAAGAAATCGCCAATGATTTGCGTTCCAGCCAAACTACGGAGCTCATTGAGCAACTGCGAGGGGCGTTTATCACCTTAATCAACTTCCGAGAGAAGTTTCTTAATTTTCCGCTAGTCGGAGTCACCAAACTGTTCGATGATGACTTTTTTCAAGTTTCCGTACTTGTCACTGGCGGGTGGTGAGAGCACTGCATCCGAAATTGGTGTAAGCACTTTTGATTCGATAGCGCTGACGACGGTATTTAATTTTGACAAATTGCGGTGAGTTGTTGAATTGAATCGAATTATGCCTCGATTTGCGCGAACCAAATTTCCGGTTTATCATGCCAAAATGGAGGAAGTTTTACTGCGATTATAGAAACCGTTCCGAGAGAGTCGACGTCTTGGCTACCCGTTAGCGTCCTCCCGTTACCTGCTGCTCCATTACCACTATCGTCGCCGGTAGAATTATAAGCAATCTCACACTTTTTGACAAAAAAAAATGTTCTGATCGGGGTTACCAATTGTGGAGATCGAGGGATCAGTGAATAACTAGTCAGTTCAATAAAGTAATTCACGTTTATTATCTATAAATGTAACCTAACAACTAACACAGTTATTTGTTTCGAACGGAGCAAAGAGTGGCGACTGGTCGGCTCTATAAAGCTTGGCGGGAAGGCCGTCATTTCCAGCAGCCTTGTTAAGCTTTCGAAATTGCTATTCTCACTATACTTAGGTGGTAATTTTCGCTTTCGTCGCTAATATTGAATAGTTCGCTCTGGCTGACAGCTGAAGTTGTTCATCATCCGGTTCAACAGTCTGCAGAAGTGGTTCTAGCAGAATTCTGTTCGCGCCTTGTCCCCTGGTACACTTTTGTAAAATTTGCGAATATTTTTCCTCGAGTGGCAACTTCTTATGTCTTCGATCGCTCGCTTTTCCTGTTTTTTATCTTCTTTCTGAAAAGCCGGTGTTCTTTCCTCCTTCGTTTCCTATAATAGAGGCTAATGGCAGCTCTTCATCTACAGCCTTGGTTTGTATGCGAGCTGATGGCATCTGTCGGAATTTAAACCAAGGGCGCGAGAAACCTAGTTTATCAGTTTCTGCTGATCTTATGACTTCGTGGCATCGTCGACATTTTTCTTCGATATTAGGTGGATACGCGTTCTTCAAAGGACCTGGTGGTCTCTTGCGGCTGCAGTCTTTCGAGATTACATTTTTTCACAGTATTTCGCATTTCTTGTAGCTTGGTAGATATCCGCATTCTAACCTTGGCTACAACTAGGTCCGAGTGATGTTAGCTTGCTTGGCTCCTGTCTATCGCAATATGATTCATTTGATTGACCTTTCGTTGACCTGGAGACCACCATGGTCCCTTATGAATATCGAGGTGAGGAAACCATGTGCTGGCTATATTGACATTCCGTTCCGCAATAAAGACAATTAGCCCTTGTCCTTGCCTCGTGGTGTCATGTAGGCAGTATTTTTCGACAATACTGCTTAAGGTGTCTTCTCTTCCTACCTCTACGTTTATATCTCCCAGCACTGTTTGAACATCGTACTTTCGTAGTCGCTCATAAGTTTTGTCCAGGAGCTCGTAGAAGCGGTCGTTCGTAATATAATCTTTTTCCTCCGTTGGAGGATGATCGCATAAAAGGCTTATGTTGGCGAACTCGATGCAGATTGTTACAATGCGTTCACTTATGTCTGATAAACAAAACGGTTCTTGATAAAGTATGGCCCTTAAAACATATCCAAATCAGAATATAACACAGACAGTAGTAGATGTCACAGTTTTTCATATTACTATGTATTATGTGCCCAGCCCATCCCATTGTATTACCTGGATGGTATTAATATCTGTCTTGCAGGAGCTAAGGGCTTCCGTTAGATCCTCTAAAAAGTCCCTGTTTCTGTTCACTATAACACGGACCGTAGTAGTTGCCACAGTTTTGCATCCTCCTTTTGGCCAGTCCATCCCAGTGTATATCTTGTATGGCAGTAATATCTGTCTTGTAGAAGATTAGAGCTTTCGCTAGTTCTTCCAAGTATTCGCTGTTTCTCATCACTATAACACGACCGTACTTGATGTCACAGTTTTTCATCCACCTTTACCCCAGCCCATCCCATTGTATTGCCTGGATGGTAGTAATGTCTGCTTTCTAGCAGCTAGTTGTTCCCCTGCACCTCTCCTGTTTAATGTTCTCACATTCCAGGTGCAGATACGAACGCCGTATTCATATTTTTTGTTAAGTATGGTCTTCAGCAATACAATCAGTCCTCTCCGAGGATGTTTTTACCGTGTGTGCCTCAAAGCACAACCTGAGGATAGCAGTGGGCGTTGCTGTTTTTCGTTTTTTTTTTTTTCAAATCCAGAAAATGGTTACAATAAGAGTACCCCTTTGGGTCTGGCTTTGGTAAGAAAACTTTCCAGGCTGGATTATTGGTATCGATTCTCTTTAAATGTCCTAGTCATGAAGAGATTTTTTTTGGCTTTTTAATTGAAATAAATTATACATTGCTGATGTGTTTATATTGCTTACAAAATTCAGAACCATATCGTATGAAACGTACACACCACTCAGTGAGTTGTAGTCCACAACTTTAAAAACTTATCCAATCCTACTATATCCTTGAACATTTGTCAAAACCGAATGGCAGTTTATAGGATTGGCTACATTTTTACTCCTTGTAAGCTATAAGTCAATTGACTAACACCACACCCTACTTATAAAGCCTATGTTGTCAAGTCCGCACAATAATTCTCATTTAAACAAATGGTGACCACAAAAAGTTGTGTAGATACTCATGACGGATTGATATTGGCAAAGACAAGGTCACAATCCACACAATGTCCTGTCAATCCATAGACGCATTTCCTCCATCTCTATAATTCACTCTGTAAATATCCAGAGCCCTACGAAGGCCAACTTTGAAGCATTGTACCACCAGTCTACTCTCACCTTGTCGTCCTTTTTCTCGGATCCAGACAAAGTTTATCTCCACTTATTGAATGTAAATCCTCAACATATAAATCCACTTCATTAGATCTATTTCATAAGGACTCCAGACGCGCCGTCGCCGCCGTCTGTTAACCAAATGAGCCCAATCGCATCAAATAATTAAAATGCCATCAATCTTCCGATTCAGCAGAACCGTACAAGGGCACCGCAGTTAGACGGCATTTCCATTCGCCCAAGCTGTGGTTAGTGTGTATTATCCTTTTAAATCCATTGGATATAAGCTCGTCGTATACAATGTCATCCTGCAAATCACCTATCCTTTCACCTTACTCACACCGTTCAACCCCCTGCCAAACACCCACATCTGTCTTCTTCATCATCGTAGTCGTCGTCGTCGTAGTCCTAGTCGTTGTCGTCTTCGTCGACTTAGATAAATTTCAATTACCTCCACAAAGATCCGAAAATCTTTCGCACAAATCACAAATTCTCGAAGAATGAGACGACCCCAAGTGATTCATTGGCTCAGCTCCTTTATCAATGTCCTACAGTTTCAATGTGCTGCTGGTCTTTTTACGATGAACGTTTCCGTTTCGTTTTTTTAGAGCTTCCCGCTTGCCCTATATGCCAGTTGTACATTGATTTCGATTGACAAAAAAAAACAGAAAACCAACGCAAGGAATCACAAATCCAGATCCAGTTCCAGACACAGTAAGGATATCAGATATCGGCCAGAGGATGGGTGGAAAGTTATTTGAAATAATCACAGATTACACAAGTTATCCATTAACCCATCAGATCAGAGCCATTAAACAATTTTCCAGACTCCAGTTGCGTGTTTTTTTTCTGTTATCTGTGTGTGTGTTTTGTTCGTCTCCGTTTTATATGGTGTCAAGAGGATATTTCTCCTGTCAAGGGTTTGTTGTCGTCCTGCACGAGAGATTCATATAACAAACAACAAAAAAAAAGTAAAATTGCTTCACACATAAATCGATCAATCAATTTCAGATGCTCCTGTGCCTGCAGGATATTTATGTGCACTGGTTGACTATTGTTATGGGGTAAGGGGGAGGTGAGCATGCACGCATATGTACGTAGGGCGGGTTATATTTTTAATATTTCCTCGCAGGAGGTGACTCAATTTCAACGATAATACGTGTTAATTTCAGTTTTTGTTGTTATCCTGTGAGCTGGTTGTACTGAAATCTCTGTCTATCCGCACTTTGCCACAGGTGACAGGGACAAATGTCAGTGCAATGATGACACAATTAGCTGTTGATAGGGTGTAATTACTTACTTACTTACTTAAGTGGCGCTACAGTCCGGAATGAACCTGGGCCTCAACCAACATGCCTCTCCAATTAGCCCGGTCCTTAGCTAACTGCCTCCAGTTGCGCACTCCAAGTTGGTTGAGGTCGGTTTCCACTTGTGCGCGCCACTTAAGGCGAGGTCTTCCTCTACTGCGTCCGACGTCTGGCTGGGAATCGAAGACTCTGCGAGCCGGAGTATTGGTGTCCATTCGTTCTACATGTCCTAGCCATCTTAAACGTCCAATGCGGAGTTTTTTGACCAGGGGCATGTCGCTGTACAGCTCGTATAGTTCTTGGTTGAATCTTCGTCTCCATAGCCCGTCAACGCAAACGGGACCGAAGATTTTTCGAAGAATTTTCCTCTCGAATCTACCAAGGATTTCTTCATCCGCTTTTGATACGGTCCATGCTTCAGCGCCGTAGAGCAGGACTGGGATGATCAGGGTCTTATATAGGGTTTCCTTAGTAGTTCGAGTGAGGGCTTTACTACTAAATTGCCTTCTTAGCCCGAAGAAACAGCGGTTGGCAAGAGTAATTCTTCGTTTAATTTCTGACGAGATGTTGTTGTCAGAGTTAATAGCGGAGCCGAGGTAGACAAAGTCCCGTACTACCTCAAAGTTATATCTGTCAATGGTGACGTTCTGTCCAATTCGTCGATGTTGTGAGTCCTTTCGTGATGACAGCATATACTTAGTCTTACCCTCATTTACTGCTAAACCCATTTTCGCCGCTTCCTTCTCTATACTAGCAAACGTGGCTATGACATCACGTTGAGTCCTGCCAATGATGTCAATATCGTCAGCGTATGCTAGTAGTTGCACCGACTTTTGGAAAATTGTGCCTCTGGTGTTGGCTTTGGAGTTTTGCACAATTCTCTCAAGAATCAGATTAAAGAAGTCACATGACAGCGCATCGCCTTGCCTAAATCCTTTTTTGGTATCGAATGTGTCGGTGAGGTCGTTTCCGACCCTGATGGAGCAGCGAGAATTCTCCATCGTCATCCTACACAAACGGACGAGTTTGGGCGGTATACCAAAACTAGACATGGCTCTATACAGTTCGTCTCTATAAATGCTGTCATATGCGGCTTTGAAATCGATGAATAGGTGGTGGGTATCGATTTGGACTTCTTGAGTTTTTTCCAGGATCTGCCGAAGTGTGAAAATTTGATCGGTTGTGGACTTTCCTGGCCTAAAACCACACTGATAAGGGCCAATCAGGTTGTTGGTAAACGGTTTCAGGCGTTCACATATTACGGCAGATAGGATCTTGTAGGCGATGTTGAGGAGACTTATGCCTCTGTAGTTGGCGCAGTTCAGAGGGTCTCCTTTTTTGTGGATCGGGCAAACGATGCTGAGGTTCCATTCTTCAGGCATATTTTCATCCGACCAGATTTGGCTTATGAGTTGGTGGATGTTACTTACCAAGTCATCTCCGCCGGCCTTATAGAGCTCAGCGGGAAGGCCGTCATTTCCGGCAGCCTTATTAAGCTTGAGTTTAGATATTGCTATCCTCACTTCACTCAGGTCGGGTGGTTGGCAGTTTTCGCTGTCGTTGCCAATATTGAATGGTTCGTTCTGCCTGACAGCGGAATGTTGTTCGTCATCGCCGTTTAACAGTCTGCAGAAGTGGTTCTTCCATATCCTCAGCATCGACTGTGTCTCAACTACAATATTTCCTTGTTCATCTCGACAGGATTCTGTTCGAGCCTTGTATCCTTGGCTTTGACGTTTTACACTTTGGTAAAACTTGCGAACATCGTTCCTGGAGTGGCACCTCTCTATATCCTCGATCGCGCGCTTTTCTTGCTCTTTTTTCTTCTTGCTGAAAAGCCGATGTTCTTCCCTTCTTCTTTGCCTATAGAGCTCAATGGCAGCTCTCGTCTTCACCTGCAGCTTAGCCTTGTAGGCCTCGTTCTTGGCTGCGAGCATCTGTCGGCATTCCTCATCAAACCAGGGGTTTCTTGCTGGTGGGCGCGAGAAACCTAGCACTTCAGTTGCGGCTGATCTAATGGCCTGTTGGCATCGTTGCCATTGCTCTTCGACATTCGATGCTGGTGGTATGGTGTTAATCGAGAGGTTAAGGGATACGCGTTGTGCGAAGGTCTTGGCGGTCTCTTGCGATTGCAGTCTTCCGACATTAAATTTTTTCACAGTATTTCTGGATTGTTGTGGCGTGGTGGATATCCGCATTCTTACCTTGGCTGCTACAAGGTAGTGATCCGAGTCGATGTTAGCTCCTCGGAATGTTCGGACATCCAAAATACTGGATGCGTGCCTCTTATCTATCGCAATGTGATCAATTTGGTTGACCGTTCGTTGATCTGGAGACCGCCATGTCCCCTTATGGATATCGAGGTGAGGAAACCGTGTGCTGGCTATAGTGGCATTTCGTTCCGTAGCGAAATCAATTAGCCTAAGTCCGTTACCAGACGTGTTGTCGTGTAGGCTATGTTTTCCGACAATACTTCTAAAGATGTCTTCTCTTCCTACCTTTGCGTTAAAATCTCCCAGCACGATTTTAACATCGTACTTCGGTAGTCGCTCATAGGTTTTGTCGAGGAGCTCGTAGAAGCAATCCTTAGCTATATCATCTTTTTCTTCCGTCGGAGCGTGAGCGCATATAAGGCTTATGTTGGCGAATTTGGCCTTGATGCGGATTGTTACTATGCGTTCGCTAATGTCTTGGAAACATAAGACTTCTTGCCTAAGTCTGGCACTTATAACAAATCCGCATCCGAATAGTCGCTGTTTCTGCTCACTATAACACGGTCCGTAGTATATGTCACAGTTTTTCATCCTCTTTTTGCCCGGCCCATCCCATCGTATTTCCTGGATGGCAGTAATGTCTGCTTTGTAGCAGTTTAGGGCTTCCGCTAGTTGTTCGCCTGCACCTCTCCTGTTTAATGTTCTCACATTCCAGGTGCAGATACGAACGTCGTTGTCCTTTTTTCGTTTAGCAGGGTCGTCAACAATAAAATCAGTCCTTTCCGAGGCTATTGGTTGCTTCGTAACAATAGTTTTTTCCGTGGATGGGTAGTTAGCCCAAAGCACAACCCCCAACCTGGAGGGCCAGTTCCAATTTATTAGATACCCCTAGGACACGGGGCCATCAGTATCCACTACGGGATTGAGCGCTGCCGTTGGCCTTTCGGTTCATCCGCCACCATCTCTGTTCAAGGGGCCTGACTAACCCTTGAAATTCCTAGACAACCTGTTGTCCGAATATGTCAGAGCAGCTCATCTAGGTTCGCCTGGGACAGCAGGCCGGGTATTCATCCGTGCCATTCTCACCAGGGTGTTTATAGTGTTGCTGTTTTTCGTCGTGTTATCAACACTCGCACTTATCGTTTAGCAAGTCAAATCCGGTTGGATGAGACCAGTATCCGATGGTTACCACTTGGAGGTAAAGATAAGCACATTTGATGTGTAGTCAAAGTTGCAACACTGGGCATTGCCAAGTTAACGCCAATCAGAGTCTACCCTCGTTCTACAACACCCAACCATGTAATTAAGGGGGACAAAAAAAAACGGTTCAGCACATTGACAATATGTGCGCGCACAATTCGTGTGGAATGTTGTTCGATGAGGCATGGAAGAAGGGGCTTAACACCTACTCACACTGCGGAAGGGATAATTGGCCACTTAACAGATTGTGCTTATAAGTAGGAAGTTTATTAATAAATGAAACACGTGAGCATAGAGTTTTTCTTTTCATTTAGGATATCCCTTACAAATTATGATTCAGCTTGAGGATGCATTTTTGGTTCGACTCTATCAGGTTTGCATCGCAGGGAGATTAATAAGGGATGTCCCATAATTCACGCAAAATTTAATTTTGATAGAAAATGCAGACTTTTTGTTATAAAGTTGGACTTTTTGATTCATAGAGTATACAGACTGGGGTTACGCATGAAATAGCAATATCAATTCAATAATTTCCGAAGAAAGGATTTCCTGGACTATTAATAGTCTCCGGGGCCTGACGGCATACTGTCAGTTATGCTACAGAGAACGCGAGGCCTAACAGTGCCATGGCTGGTGACAATTTTTAGAAGCTATCTAGTACTAAACCACGTAACTTAATCGTGAAGACGCTCTCGAGTGGGATTTATACCGAACGTAGGCAAACGCGGCCACGAGACTGCAAAGAACTTCAGACCAATCAGTCTTACCACCTTTGTACTAAAAACCCTGGAGCGCGTTCTAGACATCCATATGCGAAGTTTTCTAGAAGAATCTTCGTAATCGAAATCACAGCACGCCTACCTCAAGGGCAGATCAACGGAAACAGCTCTCCACGAGGTTGTGCGGACAATCGAAAAATCCTTACACTATAATGAATACACTCTAGTCTCCTTCTTAGATATAGAGGGAGCTTTCAACAACGTCCTCACTAGAGCTATTCTTGAATGTTTGATCAAGCTAGGTATAGAGGAATCTATTAGCCACTTAACCAAATTTGCCCATAGAGAAACGCCACAGGGTGGTGTCATCTTTCCTCTACTTTGGCTTTTTGTTATGAGCAAAATTCTAGTTAAGTTAGATGAGGAACGGGTCAAAGTTGTCGCGTATGCGGATGACGTGGTGATACTAGTGTCAGAAAAATTCCCATCCGTAATAAGGGAAATCATGGGGGCTGCACTAGACAGGGTTAGCACCTGTGATGTTAGTTGTGGACTCGACGTAAACCCGAGCAAAACGGAATTGGTGCTATTTACCACCAAAACCAAAATACCTGACTTCACCCTCCCCCGTCTTAATGGCCAGCAACGCACACTACCTTCCAGCGCTAGGTATTTGGGTATCATGCTTGACCCAAAACTTAGCTGGAAACACAACATCAAACATAGAGTAAGGAAGGCGTAGGTTGCCTTCTATGATTGTAGCAAAATTTTTGGAAAGAAGTGGGGACTTCAACCAAGGATGGCCTTGTGGATGTACACAGCAGTGCTACGTCCAATTCTGACATACGGCTCACTAGTACGGTGGCCTGCAATGAGTAAAGGCTAAAACCTTACAAACCTAAAAAGGCTACAAAGAACAGCCAGTATAGGCAATTTGGGAGCGCTGAGGACAGCGCCAACGGATACCCTCGACCTACTCTCGACCTACCCATTAAAGATACCGCTTTATGCAGCTCAGTAAGACTCAAGGAGTCAGGATGCTGGAATGCAAGGCCGTATGACCCTAGTAATATCCTGGACTCGTTACCAAACGGCGTGTTCCTTTTCCAACAGACTACGTAACACCTATACTAAGCTTCAAGAAAGGCTTTCACGTAGTATTTCCTACCAGAGCTCAGTGGAAGAGAAACGAAGTTGTAAGAGATTTTGACACGGTCGACACCGATGAATCTTATATGAACTGTGGTTTCGGTCCGGAGTTTACTCGGAATCGTCGAAAATATCAGTATTATACCGCCTACCGGACTTTGACAGCGTATTCCAGACGGAACTACTGGCTATCCGAGAGGCTTGCACGCTACTGGGGCGTGACACTACGGACAAGCAAAATATTGCTATTCTCAAATATAGCCAAGCGGCTATAAAGGCCATCAACTCAGTTACCATATCCTCCAAACTGGTAAAGGAATCCTTCAGGGTCACACTTCTGTCACACTTCTCTGGGTTCCAGGACACAGTGATATTGAAGCGTGTAGATGAGCTGACCACGCAAGGATCAGCCACTAGGTGCGGTTAAGGGCCAAATAAACTCATACTTCCTGAAAAAGGCCGACTCCAAATGGAGAAGGTTAAAAAATTGCGTCATATCGAGGACGATATGGCCCTCGTACGATAAAATCAGAACGATCTATTAAATAGAACCCGCCCAGATATCGCAAGAATTACGGCGATTGTCACGGGGCACTGGCCAATTGTAGACCATGCGGCCAAACTAGGGATCCCATACAACCCTCAATGCCTCAGCTGCGGGAACACAAATGATAGAAAAAACCTCTCAAATTTCATCTTCAAATATCCGGCACTAGCAAGAGCCAGGTTGTGTGCATTTTCGACAACCTTAGCGACATTTCGGGTTAAAGTATGCAAGATCTTATCCATTTTGTAAACCTCACAGGCTTAATCTAGAGACCTTACTTAATTACTTAAGTGGCGCTACAGTCCGGGATGAACCTGGGCCTCAACCAACATGCCTCTCCAATTAGCTCGGTCCTTAGCTAACTGCCTCCAGTTTCGCACTCCAAGTTGATTGAGGTCGGTTTCTACTTGTGCGCGCCACTTAAGGCGAGGTCTTCCTCTACTGCGTCCGACGTCTGGCTGGGAATCGAAGACTCTGCGAACCGGAGTATTGGTGTCCATTCGTTCTACATGTCCTAGCCATCTTAAACGTCCAATGCGGAGTTTTTAGACTAGGGGTATGTCGCTGTACAGCTCGTATAGTTCGTGGTTGAATCTTCGTCTCCATAGTCCGTCAACGCAAACGGGACCGAAGATTTTTCGAAGAATTTTTCTCTCGAATCGACCAAGGATTTCTTCATCCGCTTTTGATACGGTCCATGCTTCAGCTCCGTAGAGCAGGACTGGGATGATCAGGGTCTTATATAGGATCTCCATAGTAGTTCGAGTGAGGGCTTTACTACTAAATTGCCTTCTTAGCCCGAAGAAACAGCGATTGGCAAGAGTAATTCTTCGTTTGATTTCTGACGAGATGTTGTTGTCAGAGTTAATAGCGAAGCCGAGGTAGACAAAGTACCGTACTACCTCAAAGTTATATCTGTCAATGGTGACGTTCTGTCCAATTCGTCGATGCTGTGTGTTCTTTCGTGTTGACAGCATACACCTAGTCTTACCCTCATTTACTGCTAAGCCCATTTTTGCCGCTTCCTTCTCTATACTAGCAAACATCTCTAGGCTATGACATCACGTTGAGTCCTACCAATGATGTCCAGATCTTCGGGGTATGCTAGTAGTTGCACAACCCTCTCAAGAATCAAATTGAAGAAGTCATATGACAGCGCATCGCCTTGCCTAAATCCTTTTTTGGTATCGAATGTGTCGGTGGGGTCGTTTCCGACCCTGATGGTGCAGCGAGAATTCTCCATCGTCATCCTACACAAACGGACGAGTTTGGGCGCTATACCAAAACTAGACATGGCTCTGTATAGTTCGTCCCTATAAATGCTGTCGTATGCGGCTTTGAAATCGATAAATAGGTGGTGGGTATCGATTTGGATTTCTTGGGTTTTTTCCAGTATCTGCCGAAGTGTGAAAATTTGATCGATTGTGGACTTTCCTGGCCTAAATCCACACTGATAAGGGTTGATCAGGTTGTTGGTAAACGGTTTCAGGCGTTCACATATTACGGCAGATATGTAGGATCTTTTAGGCGATGTTGAGCAGACTTATGCCTCTGTAGTTGGTGCAGTTCAGAGGGTCTCCTCTTTGGTGGATCGGGCAAACTATGCTGTGGTTCCATTCTTCAGGCATGCTTTCATCCGACCAGATTTGGCTTATGGGTTGGTGGATATTACTTACCAAGTCATCTCCGCCAGTTTTATAAAGCTCAGCGGGAAGGCATCGACTTTGTCTCAACCATGATATTTCCTTGTTCATCTCGACAGGATTCTTTTCGAGCCTTGTCGTTTTACACTTTGGTAAAACTTGCGAACCGCCATGTCAACTTATGGATATCGAGGTGAGGAAACCGTGTGCTGGCTATAGTGGCATTTCGTTCCATAGCGAAGTCAACTTGCCTTAGTCCGTTACCAGACGTGTTGTCGTGTAGGCTTTATTTTCCGACAGTACTGCTAAAGATGTCTTCTCTTCCTACCTTTGCGTTAAAATCTCCCAGCACGATTTTAAGATCGTACTTTGGTAGTCGCTCATAGGTTTTGTCGAGGAGCTCGTAGAAGCAGTCCTTAGTTGTATCATCTTTTTCCTCCGTCGGAGCATGAGCGCATATAAGGCTTATGTTGGCGAATTTGGCCTTGATGCGGATTGTTACAATGCGTTCGCTAATGTCTTGGAAACATAAGACTTTTTGCCTAAGTCTGGCACTTATAACAAATCCGCATCCGAATAGTCGCTGTTTCTGCTCACTATAACACGGTCCATAGTAGATGTCACAGTTTTGCATCCTCTTTTTGCCCGGCACATCCTAACGTATTTCCTGGATGCCAGTGATGTCTGCTTTGTAGCAGTTAAGGGCTTCCGCTAGTTGTTCGCCTGCACCTCTCCTGTTTAATGTTCTCACATTCCAGGTACAGATAAGAACGTCGTTGTCTTTTTTTCGTTTAGCATGGTCGTCAACAATAATACCAGTCCTTTCCGAGGCTATTGGTTGCTTCGTAACATAAGCTTTTTTCCGTGGATGGGTAAAGTTAACCCAAAGCACAACCCCCAACCTGGAGGACCAGGCCCTTGTTTTGATCCTAGGACAGCGGGCCGGAAAACACCGATGTCAGTAGCCCATTTTTTGATATGAGCGCTGCCGTTGACCCATTGAGGGCTCCTCCGCCACCAACTCTTTTCCAATACCCTGGCTCAGTATTGGAGATCCCTTGTGTTCAAATATGTCGAATCAGCTCATATAGGGATTTCACTACCAGTTCGATCAAACTGGAGCTGTAGGCGCCACCTTGGGAATTCCTCCGCTGCCGCCCGAGAGTGAGTGCCCTAGTGAGAGGACACTCCTCCCCCCTCTCTCGTTTGCTGCCTACTACTCGGAAACAAACTCTGAGTTTCAATAGATCATCGCACTGACCACCACGCCACTACACCACTAAGCTCTCCTATCAGATAAGAAAATTTGGATTCATGTTTCCAATTAGTTGTAGTTCTGCTAAGTGAAAGCATATTTCCTTCACTGATATCAAAAGCCTGATATCAACTTGCACACCTTATATCCTACCAAGTAATACTCCTCCACTTAACCCGTTTAACATCGGAAATGACAACAACGCGCTTCAATGTTGTCGCAAGGCTTTAATACCATCAGATAGGTATATCAAATGTTACATAATCCCAGTCACCACAGCAACCAGCACTCACCTCTTACCTCTTACACTAACCGAATCCTTGGCTCAGATGACGTGTGACAAATGACTCAATTATGTTTCTCCAGGAGGCGCGAATACCCGCCGATGCCACCATCCTCAGTAACTATATAGCTTTGCACGGTTAGGGGCTACCATTCCCCTCAACTCTCAAAAAGAGGACACATTCCAGCTGCTATAGCGTCGTTCTCATCATCATCATCGTCTTCGGCGTCGTCGTCGTCGTCTTCATTGTCGGCGTCCCCGTCGACCTTACCGCCAACGTCATTCGCTGTGGCAAAAATGCCTCACATTATTGAATCTAATTTACGCGAAAGATGCGACAGATAGTAGTCGAGCGATTGGGGGGCTGGGGGTGGTTATATGGCCCAGGCATGACAAGACAAGTGGTACAGGTAATGAAGTGTCAAGCTGAATAAAGATGCACGCATTCCATGAGCAATGTTTCAGTGGCTTGCCTCACTCTCGGCTACATGTTGGCAGCGCTGGAAACGAAGAAAAAGTATGTCCTGTCTTCCTGCGAAGGAAAATTAATAGCGTCGCATTCCTTTCGGAAACTGAAGAATTTCCATGTTTGGAAATGGTATTATAATGGAAAAACGTGTAGGCGTTGCTGTGTTCGCTATCGGCTATGTTGGGCGGATTTAAACTTGTCCTTTCGACTTTCAAGTGGTAGTGGAATCGATATGCATTATCTGCATAAATGTCAGTAGCCGCCAACATGATGGAATTTTCCAATAAAGTTCAAAGTCAAGGCTTTTTGTGTATGCTAATTTCTTTGAATGTTATTGCCGACGAAATTGTGACCTTGAGAAAGGGTTCCAGACAGGGCTGGAATAATCGAGAAATGGGAGAGGGAAGTATTTTCATTTTTGCAAATCACTTACAGTACGTGATGTTGGGGGAAATATTTTAATATCTCCTATTTCGTCCACCCACACGAAGTGGTACTAGGCTGGTAGCTACCTATTACAGATATTCCATTGAATTCCAGGGTGGCGCACGAATCGTGCTACAAAAATAAAACGTAATAACTTTTTTTCTGTGTGAGTAATCGGCTTATTTTTTTTTTATTTTGTAGGTTACTATTTAGATTTATAAAAATGGATGCTTGGGATACGGAGAAAAGAATTTGGATAGTGCAACGGTACCATGCTTTGCAGTCCGTCATTTCCGTCCAAAGGGAATTTAGGCGGGAGTTTGGCGGTAATCCCCCGAGTAGATGGACCATTATGAGGTTTGTAAACATGTTTGCCGAATCTGGAAGCATCGCACGAAGGCCGTACCATCGAGATGCCAATGTTCGGGTTCAGGATACAATCGCAGCAGTAGCATCTGCAATACAGGCCAATCCGAGCGTTTCGACCCGAAACTTATCGGGGCAAATTGGAGTTAGTAGACGGTCATTACAACGGATACTTCATGACGATTTAAACTTGTTTCCGTACAAAGTCCAAATTACTAGCAAGTTAAACCCTCAGGATTTCCCTGTTCGCCTGGAATTTTGCCAAAAAATGATATCAATGGCCGAAGAAGACAACACATTGATCAATTGTTTGTTCATGTCTGATGAGGCCCATTTTGATCTTAACGGCAATGTAAACAAGCAAAATTGCCGTATATGGAAAGAGTCTAATCCAGAAATGCTCCATGAGACGGAACTGCACCCAGAACGAGTCACTGTGTGGTGCGCAGTTTCATCAAGGTGTATTGTCGGGCCGTACTTCTTTGAAGAAAACGGTGTAACCGTTACTGTCAATGGGGACCGTTATTTAAAGATGTTGAAGGAGTTTTTTTACCCAGAACTGCGCCGAAGACGTATACCATTTAACAGCGTTTGGTTTCAGCAAGATGGAGCAACTGCACATATAGCCTGACCAGTTATGGCGGAGCTAAACAAAAAATTCGCAAACAAATTAATTTCTAGGAACTGCACTCTTCGCTGGCCCCCAAGGTCACCTGACCTGACTGCACCAGACTTCTTTTTATGGGGTTATGTCAAGCAAGAGGTGTATAAAACGAAGCCCAGGAATTTAACTGAATTAAAGCAGTCCTAACGACAATAATTGAGGCGATCCCAACTTCAACTCTTCAGGCCGCAATGAATAATTTTTTGATCAGGTGCCGCATATGCGTGGGAGAGCGTGGAGGTCATTTGCGATCTATAATCTTTAAAAACAACTAACTATTTAAAATAAAATTTAATTTTCTAACCAATAAAAAAAAATGAAATACATCGATTAAAAAAAAAGTTATTTGAATTTCTTATTGTAGCACAATTGGTGCGCCACCCTGTAGATGCGTGCCTTGTAAATAAGGAATGTGAAGTTTTGTTATACATATGTTTCGGACATGCAAGAAGATTTTCAGCCAGACGTTAGACACAGTAGAGGAACTTGATGTACCATAACTTGATGGAATGAAGGCAACTGCCTCCTGTTGCGCACTTCAAGTTGGTTCAGGTCGGTTTCTACTTGTGCGCGCCACTTAAGCCAAAGTCTTCCTCTATTGAGCCCGATTCCTGTCAGTTGACTCAGTGAGCCGCTCTAAATCCTCTACATTCCCTAGGTAAAATAAATTTCTAATCCCAAGTTTTACTACCAGAGATTTAGAGATCGTAATGTTTTTTGTTGAATCATGGGCTCCATAACCCCTCCACACAGATGGTATCTTTTCATGCTTCACTGCCGTAGACCAGGACTGGGATGATAACTTTACATGAGTGGCGCTACAGTCCGGGATGAACCTGGGCCTCAACCAACATGCCTCTTCAATTATTCCGGTCCTCAGCTAAATGTCTCCAGTTGGTTGAGGTCGGTTTCTACTTGTGCGCGCCACTACTGCGTCCGACCGACGTCTGGCTAGGAATCGAAGACTCTGCGAGCCGGAGTATTGGTGTTCATTCGTTCTACATGCCCTAGCCATCTTAAACATCCAATGCGGAGTTTTTTGACCAAGTTTACGTCGCTGTAAAGTTCGTATAGTTCTTATTTGAATCTTTGTCTCCATAGAACGTCAACTCAAACGGGACCGAAGATTTTCGAAGATTTTTTCCGCTTTTGATACGGTCCATTCTTCAGCGCCGTAGAGTAGGACTGGAATGATCAGGGTCTTGTAAAGGGGCTCCTTAGTAGTTTCGAGTGAAGGCTTTACTAAGAGACAGCGGTTGTCAATTCTTCGTTTAATTTCTAACGAGATGTTGTTGTTTGAGTTAATAGTGGAGCCGAGATAGACAAAGTCACGTACTACCTCAAAGTTATCAAAGTCTGTCAATGGTGACGTTTTGTCCAATTCGTAAATAATGTGTGTCCATTCTTGTTGACTCATATTCTTGGTCGTACCCATCATCTTAATCATCCCAGTCCTATAGTAGCAACCCTGGCTTTTAAATCTCGTTGAGTCTGACAAATTATGTCAATACCGTCGGGGTAGTTGCACAGATTTATGGAAGATTGTGCCCTTTATGTTGGCCAAGAGTTTGCCATAATCCACACAAGAATGATGTCAAAAAAGTTGCATGATAATGGGTCACCTTACCTAAATTATTTTTTGGTATCAAAAGTAATGGTGAGGCAATTGCCCACCCTGATAAAGCTAGAATTCTCCATCGTAATTCTGCACAGATAGACGAGGCTCGGTATAATTCGATTCTATATATGCTGTCGTATACGGGAGGTGCCTTGACCACCAAGGGTATTCCTATAGGGACTTCTGAACTTTGAGAGTTGATAACGGCCATATGAATCTACATCTGTCAAATTGGCTGTCATTTATTCAGTCTGGTTTGCCAAATCGGCATGGATGGTCATAGCGTTCAACAACAAGTTAAAAAGATTGTTTTATCAATATGTGTGTTCTGTTCTGGAACATTCCGCGCTTAGCCCATTCTATTTCGTGTCGCTCACAAGAACGCGGCGTGTACCCGAATAAATCAGTAGCTGAAGGAATCCGACCATAGACAACGACGTGTGTTCGCTGAATGGGCTCTGGAGCAGGTGGAAACTGATCCTAATTTTCATTGAAAAATGATCTTCATCGATGAAGCCTATTTCTGGTTGAATGGATACGTCAACAGACAAAACTGTCGAATTTGGGACGATACCAATCCACATGATATCCAAGAGCACCCAATGCATCCCGCAAAAGTCAATGTTTGGTGTGGATTCTGGTCTGGCGCCGTCATCGGTCCATATTTCATTAAGAACGACGTTGGTCAGGCCATCAATGTCAACGGCGAGTGCTATTTGACGAAGATTTCCAGCTTCTTTTGACATGAATTGGATGATATGGATACCAACGACATGTGGTTTCAACAGGACCACACAGCAAACGCCACATTAGAAATCCTGCACTAGTGATTCGAGAACAGGGTCTCTCACGTGGAGGTGATATTAACTGGCCACGTATAGACTTTCTCTTGTGAGGTTTTCTGAAGTAGCAGATCAAATAAGCCACAAACCACAGCGACCCTCAAAGCCAACATAATCTATACCATCGGTCAGATTCAGCCTGATTTATGCGCCATAGTCATGGAAAATTGGACATTTCGGATGCGCGTCACCAAGAGAAGCCACGGAAGACATTTGTTATATTCCATACTTAATGGCATTGATAGGCCCTTCAAACAAATAAAACAAAATCGACTATATCTCACACATACTTTATTTTATTTAAATTTAAAGGTAGGAAACGTTTAATGAAAAACCATTTATATATAGAAATCTGTAATTAAGTGTTCTTTGTAAAGGATTTTCGTGGCGATGTTTTAATTGCCACTTAAGGTACTTATACAAAAAAAAATAGCACCAAGCCAAGTCCATTTAAGGACATTATATAGTAATTTGTAAATCGATTAAAATGTGAATCCCTGTACGAAGAATGACGGTCATTTCTCAATCAAACTCTTGTCTCCAAGGACTTGAGTCTTGAAATATTTTATAAGAATATTTTAAGCAGACAGAATGCACTAAATCAGCCTATGTTTCCGTTAATGCAACAATTTATTGGAACAATTATTGCGTTTCCACTTAACAATGCAACTACTGAAAGAAAGAAGCGAGTCTTTCTTCTGACAGGAACTGTTAACGCTATTTTGACTTCAAAAGAGTTGTTGAACGGCAACTTCGTTGAAAAATGGTGACCAGCAAATAATTTGATCCCAAATACAACAAAAAAACTACCCTCCCTACAAATATTTTATCCCTGAAATGGCTCTCAAAAATCTTCTGTTTTTGCTGGGGTTGTCGTTTCCCAAATTTTAATTTAAAGAGGAGCCAATCTCTTAAAATTTAAATTTGGGAAACGATAGCACCAGCAAGAACACCAGGTCTATAGGGATTTCCAGGGTGTTTGAAAAGACTTGGTGGCGGAGGAGCACTCAATGTGTCAACGGCTGTACTCATGTCCCTAAATGGGCTACTGACATCGGTATTTTTTCCGCCCCGCTGTCCTGGGGTCAAAACAAGGGCCTGGCCCTTCAGGTTGGGGGTTAATCTTTGGGTTAACTACCCATCCACGGAAAAAAGCTTATGTTACGAAGCAACCAATAGCCTCGGACCATGCTAAACGAAAAAAGGACAACGACGTTCATATCTGCACCTGGAATGTGAGAACATTAAACAGGAGAGGTGCATGCGAACAACTAGCGGAAGCCCTAAATTGCTACAAAGTAGACATTACTGCCATCCAGGAAATACGATGGAATGGGCCGGGCAAAAAGAGGATGAAAAACTGTGACATCTACTATGGACCGTGTTTGGATGCGGATTTGTTATAAGTGTCAGACTTAGGCAAGAAGTCTTATGTTTCCAAGACATTGGCGAACGCATTATAAATCCGCATCAAGGCCAAATTCGCCAATATAAGCCTTATTGCGCTCATGCTCAGACGGAGGAAAAAGATGATATAACTAAGGACTCCATCTACGAGCTCCTCGACAAAACCTATGACTACCAAAGTACGATGTCAAAATCGTGCTGGGAGATTTGAACGCAAAGGTAGGAAGATAAGACATCTTTAGCAGTACTGTCGGAAAATATAGCCTACACGACAACACGTCTGGTAAAGGACTTAGGCTAATTGACTTCGCTACGGAACGAAATGCCACTATCGACAGCACACGGTCGATATCCATAAGGGGACATGGCGGTCTCCAGATCAATGAACAGTCAACCAAATTGATCACATTGCGATAGACAAGAGGCACGCATCCAGTATTTTGGATGTCCGAACATTCCGAGGGGCTAACATCGACTCGGACCACTACCTTGTTGCAGCCAAGGTAAGGATGCGGATATCCACCACGCCACAAAAAAACAGAAATACTGTGAAAAAATTTTATGTCGAAAGACTGCAATCGCCAGAGACCGCCAAGACCTTCGCGCAACACGTATCCCTTAACCTCTCGACTCGCAACACACCACCAGCATCTAATGTCGACGAACAAAGGCACCGATGCCAACAAGCCATTAGATCAGCCGCAACTGATGTCCTAGGATTCTCGCGGCCACCAGCAAGAAACCCCTGGTTTGACGAGGAATGCCGACAAATGCTCGCAGCCAAGAACGAGCCCTACAAAGCTAAGCTGCAGGTGAACACGAGAGCTGGCATTGACCTCTATAGGCAAAGAAGAGGGGAAGAACACCGGCTTTTCAGAAAGAAGAAAAAGGAGTAAGAAAAGCGCGCGATCGAGGATATAGAGAGGTGCCACTCCAGGAATGATGTTCGCAAGTTTTACCAAAGTGTAAAACGTCAAAGCCAAGGAAACAAGGCTCGAACAGAATCCTGTCGAGATGAAAAAGGAAATATTGTAGTTGAGACACAGTCGATGCTGAGGATATGGAAGAACCACTTCTGCAGACTGTTAAACGGCGATGACGAACAACATTCCGCTGTCAGGCTGAACGAACCATTTAATATTGGCAACGACAGCGAAAACTGCCAACCACCCGACCTAAGTGAAGTGAGGAGAGCTATATCTAAACTCAAGCTTAATAATGCCGCCGGAAATGACGGCCTTCCCGCTGAGCTTTATAAAGCTGGCGGAGATGACTTGGTAAGCAACATCCACCAACTCATAAGCCAAATCTGGTCGGTCGAAAACATGCCTAAAGAATAGAACCTCAGCATCGTTTGCCCGATCCCGATAAAAGGAGACCCTCTGAACTGCGCCAACTACAGAGGCATAAGTCTACTGAACATCGCCTACAAGATCCTATCTGCTGTGATATGTAAACGCCTGAAACCGTTTACCAACAATCTGATCGGCCCTCATCAGTGTGGTTTTAGTCCTGGAAAGTCCACAATCGATCAAATTTTCACATTTCGGCAGATCCTGGAAAAAACCCAAGAAGTCCAAATCGATACCCACCAACTATTTATCGATTTCATAACCGCATACGACAGCATTTATAGAGACGAACTATACAGAGCCATGTCTAGTTTTGGTATACCGCCCAAACTCGTCCGTTTGTGTAGGATGACGATGGAGAATTCTCGCTGCACCATCAGGGTCGGAAACGACCTCACCGACACATTCGATACCAAAAAAGGATTTAGGCAAGGCGATGCGCTGTCGTGTGACTTTTTCAATTTGATTCTTGAGAGAGAGGATTGTGCAAAACTCTCGAGCAAACACCAGAGGCACAATTTTCCAAAAATCGGTGCAGCTACTAGCATACGCCGAAGATATTGGTAGGACTCAACGTGATGTCATAGCCACGTTTGCTGTATATAGAGAAGGAAGCGGCAAAAAAGGGGTTTTTAGAAACCGACCTCAACCAACTTAGAGTACGCAACTGGAGGCGTCCTTAGCTAACTAAGGAACGGGCTTATTTAAGAGGCACGTTGGTTGAGGCCCAGGTTCATCCCGGACTGTAGCACCACTTAAGTAAATAAGTATGTAAACGACAACACTGGAGGTGGCTTTCGATTGGATTTCCCAGGTTTTTTATCAGGAGCTATCGTACCGTGAAAAAAATCCCAACGTGCTTTAATTTGGAGACTGTATGTCCTTCCCAGGGTGCAGATTTTCACCGTGTAATACATCTATAGGCGGTAACCAATAGAGTAGACCAAAATTACTAACACTTAAGTCAAACTATTAACCATCTCTTCGGCTGATCTTTCGAGGGTGGAACGCAGCCTTACTTATATTAAACGTCTTAGGACACTTGCAAATGATTTTAGTCTGGTTTAGCCTTAAAAAGTATACTTTTTAACCAAAAGCATCCACTTAGGTATTACCATTAACCCTTTCAGCTGTATAGCACAAATTTGAAACTAGCAGCACTTTCAAGCGTTCAGCTTCCTACGAACACCACTCTTAAGCCCTGTAGCACGTTTCTTCATTCAAATGCTAAGCAAATCCGCACCAACGTCAAAAGTCCATTGGTCGCATCTAAAATCCATGAAATTTCGCCCCATGAATGGATCCACATAATACCCATGCTCAAATGTCCATAATAGAAAATGGCTCAGCACCATTCTGACGTTCCTGGATTCTGTCTGCATCCAGATAAAGTCACCAACCATCCTCTCAAAAAAACACCACCATGCATTGCCAAATGCAGTTCAAAAGTCCGAAAGTGATCAAATCCGTGCGCACTTGCCATATGCATTATCCTTTCACACCGTACGCGTTTAAATGCAAATCGATTTCCGCTAAGTACTTGGTGTGGTAGGTAGTATCTACGAACGTTCGTTTGGTATAAGCTGACTTTTGAAAAACTTTCAGTTTCCAGCAGCTTTTGTTACACATCCGACTATTGGAAACATAAGGGCGACGCATTAAATATTCAAAGGGATGCTCACCCGATGACAGGCACAATATCCACATAGCCTCGCAGTCCTTGCCGTCCCTAAAGGTATCCCTATTTTTTTTTTAATTCTCATATCACAATTGATCGCTTGCTACTTCTGTTAGGTGCCACCCACTTTACAGCAAAAGGATAACAAACAGAAAAAAACCAGTAGATACAAAGCACACATATAACGGATTGGAATCTAATCTCCGAGCGTTTGTTGTTCCATTTACTGAACCACCCGAAGGATTTTCTCTGTTTTTCATGGGTATTCTGTTCCATTTTGCTCAACATTGACATTGTCGGTCGGGTGGTTAAAGGATTCCCGAAAATCCCAAGCTCCCAACTCCCACTTTGTCGACTGCCTTGGCTGTGGCACTTCACTTGTTTGCAGGAGTGTAGCGCACAAGGTATACGTTTACATTGGTCGCGTTCTGTTTTTCTGCTGGATTCTTCGAAGAGGGAAGAGTCATATATGGTCCTTCAAAGGACATGGTGAATGTATGTTTTTTTTTGAGAGAGATACACCCGAGTACGAGACACAAATCGAAATCGAAACAACTCAGAGCATCAAAGATGAACAAGGATGTGGGGGGAACAGCTACACCGGCAACAACAACAGCAATAAGGGGAGAAAGGATGTGAAATAGTTGGAAAAATTCGATTCGAAGAGAAGTACCCACTGAAAGGATAATCGAATTTTTTCAGTGGTTCGCAACTTTGTTAACCATCATCGTCATCATGGTTGTATCAACCATATCACAGCGGGGATATAGTTCCCTCATCCCGCCCGTCTCTCTACCAGCCGACACACACATGTCCTTTTGTTATTTTCAATTGCAAACTTAAGATTCATTTTTGATGATGGGGTGGCCAGGATGAGGATGAGTGCGGATGTGGATCTGGGTGCTTGTGTCTGAAACGTTCAATGCGTCAGTGTTGCTTTTCTTTGTTAAACGCTGTTGAGCGTACGACTATACGCCGGAAAATGGAAGAAGAAGGCTGGCTTGGAGGACGAACAGGAGGTAAATGTGTGTTTATTCCGGGTATTTTAAAGGCGGACGCAGACATGAAAGTGAATGTTTAGGGAATGTGTGGGTTGATTTTTGTTGGATGTTGTAAAATGTTTTTTTTTTAAAGGTTTCGTTAAAAGTTAACTTATGAGGGTTTGGGCGGGGGCGAATTTGATTTGTCTGAGGGTGTTCTTCTGAAGGACACGATTACATGGCCAGCGGTGGATGAAAAAATAAAGGATCTGTTTGAAGGACTTTTACATTTAATTGATTGTTTACTTTTGGGGAAATTGTTTGTTTTAGTTATTTGGTGAGATTTTCGTTTTACCGTTTACTTTTAGTTGCGGCAGAGAGCGTGTATAAGTGGAAATTAAATGGGATATCGTGTGTTGCTGGTGTGGCTCTACAAACATTAGGGCTAGAGGCATGTGGATGAGAGCTATTGACGGACATTCTTGAAATTGTGTTGTTATTAGAAATTGCTTAGTGGTAGCCATGCATAGCAAACAGTAGTTGTAGGTAGACAGGGTTCTCTGTAACTGGAGAAAAGCCTCGAGGTGTGTTGGTTTACTTTAGTCTAATGCCTTAATCCATTCGAGGGTATGGTGTAATGTGGATTTTTCGAGACGTGTTTACGTATCGTCTCACAGATTGGTACAAAGTTTTATATTTATCTTTACTTGTCTACGTGAATGTTGAGGTTGGTCGGCATCATTTTCTCGATCCACAAAAAAAGATACCCCCTGAAATGCGCACAGAGGCAAAAGTCTCCACAAGAAGGCCTAATAGATCCTATCTGCTATAATACATATGTAACATGTGAACCAACGACCCGTATCGGCGTGGCTTTAGGACAGGCAGGTCAACAACTGATAAAATCTTCACATTTCGGCAGATTAGAAAATTTTGAAACCGAACTTCGGTAGTCCCTGATAGGTTTTGTTTGGGAACTCTTACAAGCAATCCAATTACAGAATTACAGTCTTCTCTATTTTACCTACAAATTCCGTGGTTAATAGAAACTCCTTAGTAATTTAAGTTCCAAACTTCCTCGACGAATACTGCGGGGCTGAAGTTGTACATATAGTCGTTGTTCTGATAAACGATGCTCATAATTACCTGTCGACAATGTGGCCCCAAGACTTAGCTAGAAGTTTTATATTTGCATAACATTAGCGAAGCATTATAACAATCCGCATCAAGGCCGTATTCACCAACATCAGCCTTATAGGCGCTCACGCTCTAATACGACGGAGTAATAATATGATAAAACGCCGAACCCAGGGATACAAGGCCTGAACAGAATCCTGTCGAGATGAACAAGTAAATATTGTAGTGCAGACACAGTCAATGCTGAGGATATGGGAGAACCACTTCTGCAGACTAATATTCCACTGTCAGGCAGAACGAACCATTTAATATTGGCGAGGACAGGAAAACTACCAAGCACCTGATTTAGGTGAAAAGAGGGTAGCAATATCTAAACTTAAGCCTAACAATGCTGCCGGAAATGACGGCTTTCTCGCCGAGCTGTATAACGCTGGTAAGCAACATTCACCAACTCATAGCCAAAATTTGGTCGGGTAAAAGTCTGCGTGAAAATTGGAACATCAGCATTGTTAACCCGCGCCAACTACAGAGGCAAAAGTCTCATCAACACCGCCTACTAGATCCTATATGGAATGTGTGAACGCCTGAAACCATTTACCAACAACCCGATCGGCCCTTATCAATGTGGTTTTAGGCCAGGAAAGTCCACAACTAATGTAATCTTCACACTTCGGCAGATCTCACCGTCACATTCGATACCAGAAAATATTTAGGCGATGCACTGTCATGTGAATTCTTCAATCTTATTCTTGAGAGGGTTGTGAAAAACTCCCCAGCCCACACCAGGAGCAAAATCTTCCATAAATCGGTGCAACAACTAGCATACGCCGACGTAATTGACTTCATTGGTTGGACTCAACGTTATGTCATAGCCAAGTTTGCTATTATAGAGAAGGAAGCGGCAAAAATGGGTTTAGCAGTAAATAAGGGTTAGTTTGGGAATATGCTGTCAACACTAGTGGACACACAACATCGACGAATTGGATAGAACGTCACCATTGACAGATAAAACTTCGAGGTAGTGGAGGACTTTGTCTCCCTCGGCTCCGCTATTAACTCTGACAACAACATCTCATCAGAAAACAAACGAAGAATTATTCTTGCCAATCGTTGTTTCTTCGGGCTAAGAAGGCAATTTAGTAGTAAAACCCTCACTCGAACTACTAAGGAGATCCTATATAAGACCCTGATCATCCCAGTCCTTCTCTACGAAGCTGAGGAATGGACCACATCAAAAGTGGATGAAGCAATCCTTGGTCGATTTGAGAGGAAAAATCGACTGTTCCGTTTGCTTTGACGGGATATGGAGATTAAAATTCAACCAAGAACTATACGAGCTGTACAAGGACATGCCCTTAGTGAAAAAACGCATTGGACGTTAAAGATGACTAGGACATGTAGAACGAATGGACACCAATACCTACTTTCCCAGACTCTTCGATTCCCAGCCAAACGTCAGACTCAGTAGAGGAAGATCACCTTAAGTTGCACTCACAAGTATAATTCGACCTCAACGAACTAAAATAGCTCACCTGGAGGCAGATAGCTAATTACCGGGCTAATTGGAGAGGCATGTTGGTGGAATCCCAAGTATTCGTTTCTGTCCATTGCTTCAGCCCTGACTGGTGGTACGTAGAATAAAGCTGAGCTTATTACTCGAGAAAAACGTAATCTGCGACTGGTTCTGGGTCCACTAATGTTTGCCAAAATTCTTGCAAGCGATGATTGGAGCATCGCTGCTTTCTTTCCAACAAAGTCTAGGTGCACCCTAAAGTTAAGGCTGTTGTCGATCATTGCACTCAGGTAACGACTTCATGGTTTCGATAGAATTGTATGATCTCCCAAGCGTACTTGCATGTATTCCACTACTATTTAGCTTGTTAATAGAACGTCTTCGGTTTTCTGTTCTGCTTGGTCAAGACCAGCAAACTCAAACCAGGCATTAATTATATAAATCGCTTCGTTTGTTCTCTGCCAGATCTCGTTCTCTGCTATGCTTTGCAACGGTAGCTATGGCGATATCTTCCATAAAGCTTAAAACCTTCACTTTTCATGGCATTGGCACCCTCAAAGCACCATCGGGCATTCCTTAGAAGAGGGCCAAGAAGAGTTCCTTGTGCAACCCCTGATGAAAAGTTGTATTATTCTGTCCCTATGTCCCTTTGTCTGTTCTTGAAGTAGCTAGAAAGGATCCTGCTTGCACTTTCATTTCGATTAAAGGGTTCAAGCTGCAGGACCAGTTTGCGGAATTAAAGTCATTTTTGGGTTCTATGGTTACAACTGAGCAAATACTCCTTTGTTCCAAATCGCCATCGTTTTCCCTTGATGGCTGTTGCAGCTGTATTGAGAGCCTGTTTAATGGCGTTTTAGGGTTAGGTTAGGTTTGATGGGCTATTGATGTTCAGGTGAGCCGTCAAACTCGCATAAGCCTAGGTGGACCCATAGCGATACCCTTTATTGTACCTTAAAAGAATGGTGTTTACTGCGGAGTGAGCTTTTCGGAATCCAAACTGGTAGTCTGCTAGTGTGCCCCTTCAGTTATTGCTATTAGTCGGTTATAGTGAACTTTTCTGTAAGAGCCATTTCACACATCCCCTGATCCTATCGCCCAATTTGCCCAATTTCGGACACAATTAGAGCCATTTCACACATACCCAGCAGCTGTCTAACATGTATCTACCGAATAGCCGGTCGTTGGGAATACATTCTTATGGGCGCGTTCACACCTGCAAACCGAAACCGTCTCTGGTTAACCATAAGAATGTATACCCAACGACCGGCTAGCCGGTACCGGTTAGATGGCTGCCGGGGCAGCAAATTGGGCGATAGGATCAGGGGACTCCTTGAGGTTTATTTCCCTCTGGAAGAAACACTAATCGCTCCAGTGGTCTGGTTATGTCTCTTTCTTTAGACAGCTCTGTATTACTTTCATGAAAATGTCAGGTCTGGCGTTAATTGCCGTTTTCAGTGCCCAATTTGGGGTTCCATCTGGGTCTGGTGACTTCTTGTTTCCAATTTTTTTGCACGGCGATAGTAGTTCCGCTTGTGTAACTGGTGGGATATCTTTGTTGAAAGTTTACTTAACATCTGGGAAGTATTTCGATGCCCGTTGCGGAAAGAGGGTGGTGACGATGTTCTTTGGTAATTCTATGTAGTTGTGTAGGTACTATTGCCATTTCTCTATCTGTATTCAACACTTTCACTTATAAGTTCACTAAGTCAAATCTGGCTGGTTGATCCAGTATCCAAGGGTTACAACTGGGAGACGAAATAAGTTGAAATGTAGAAATTTCCAATTTAGCGCCGTTCACATTCTACCGCGTTTTAGAATACCCAACAACACCCAACGGGCGCATTAATCAGTTATTGTACAACAGCCTTTTGAAATCTCCATACGGCCAAAAGACTTACCAGAATTGTCAGAGTTTTTATCTTTTCCTTGTAAAAGGCTGCATCGGTTGATTTCCTTTCATAAAAAGTGAACTTCAACTACACTACAGTGAGATGGACTCAGAACTTTACCAGCTCATTCCATCCTCAAGGTGCTTAAAAACTCGAAATATTTACGCCTGAGAGAGCAGATCCCAAAAGGGGACGCTGCAAAATGATCATGCAATGCAGAACCCTCTATAAATAGACCAAAAAAAACATCTCAACAGTAAGCAGAAAGTCAAAAGCCCAAATGATGTATGGATACGAAAAAAAAAAAACATTTACATACAACTCTGGTTATATATAAAATTTCCTTTGTAAGCTTGTGTCCTTCCACTTGAATACAAAACATTTCCGATTGAATGAACACAAACATTCTAGCCGCCCAACTATATACACTCTGTCAGAGCAGACAACAATGTGTATCTCTCCCGAAAAGCATTTTCCCTGGTTAAGGATTTCCTTCAACTTTTACACATGCACACACACACACATAGCGACATACAGAATTTCCTTTTATTTATTCTTTTCCTTTAGAGCACGCTCTACATATCCTGTTTATCCTGCCATTTATAATCCTAGCATTTTGTGAATATGCAACTGATGGGGATCAGGTGTATTGTTGTACTCGCCTACTTACCACACTGTGTTCCCATTCTTCCCTAAGCCGCACTACCGTACAATGTGCATCCGTTCTTACCACCTCCATGAGAGAAGGAGAAGAGTCCTTTGTGAGGCCTTGTGAATTCTTTGTAAAGAATATTTTCTATCCACACACACACACATACAACACAACAGTTAGAAAAGTAGGATGTAGGAGATGGTGGGTGGATGGTTGCATCCACGAATGACAAGCATAGTTTCAGATTAAAATTGTTTTAAAGTTTTCTCAAGGAGTTTCGTCTCTGGTGCGGTTATGTCCTATAGTCGAAGTCTCGGTTGGAGTGGAGTGGAGTTGAATTTTTGTGGTATTTCACTTGGCTGGGCTTGATTGTTGGAGAAGGAGTGTGGTGGCTATGTGTGGTAAACAGTCGTAGATACATATAGCACACCAGCTGTTGCACGAAAGTCATTTGTGTTGGTGTGGTATCTCTGCTGATGGTGATGATGATTACAATAGATGCACTATAGGAAATTCCAAAACCTCTATAAAGGGGAGCCAGCCATCTTCTCTAAGTCCTTCCAATTGTTTTTTAATGAGCCTAGTTCTTTGGTAAGTGAGAGAGGCCTGCTCGAATGGTGGCTCTGGGAAATGATGGAGGATACACTATCAGGGATATTAATTTCGAGGGAGTTTGCCAGCCTTCTTCATCTTCTTTCAAGTGGAATTCAACTAATTGGATAGTTAAGTGAAGTGGAAAAGTTACGTTTTTCCAGCGTCGAGGGGTGTGTTCAATTTGTCAGTGGAGCGGGTGCACGCACTTAAGTGGGCTTGTGAAGGAGGAAAACTTTTAACAACTGCAAGAGGCTGTTTTTCCACTAGGGCTTGATGAAGGGAATGAATTTGAATGCTAATAGGCAATTAGTTTTTTTTTGTGTTGTTGGCATGATGGGGGATTCGTGAAAATGTTCCTCTTCGTGGTTAGTTTGGGTTTGTTTCAATGAAGAATGCGGTGGAAGATATATGGAGTAGCTGGAGGTGGAAGGTAGAATTTGTTTTATGAATTCGAAATTCGGGCCATTTAACATTTTGAATGGGGAACATCTTCATATATTTAGTAGGACTTATGGCTTGAGTTTATGAATCACTTTGACAAAATATTGGAATTGTGGAGGAGTAAACAATTTGAGAAAACAAACATTTGCGGAGCAACCGAAAGATTGCCAGTTAATTATAAATAAGTTGATTCAAGGCCAAGACTGTTCTTACAATCCATTAGACAAAGCCTTTCTATTTAAATGTGTTAAATTATTTGATAGGCGTTACCAAATGGTGGACAATGCGGCTATATGATACCACTTCAGTTTTCACCTAGCTGATGCCTACCAACTCCGACATTCAGCCTTCCCGCCGAGTGCCTAGTACCTTGACCAAAGATAGGGTTTCAATACTTGTGTAAAGTCTTGGCGGCATCAGATGAAAGAGTGTGGGAAGATGTGTCTTACACAAAGCAAAAAGTCTTTTTCAAATACGGCATCGAAAGAATTCCCAAGATGGAATCAGTGGTGGTCAAAAACCTAAACGAGCTGCTTTGACATATTCGGACAACAGGTTATTTAGGAATCTCAAGGGTAAATCAGGCCCCTTGAACAGAGATTGTGGTGGATCCGTGTTGCAGTGAACAGAAACAGCGATTATTCGGATGATTTGTTTTGCGATATACAAGAGGCACGCATCCAGTATTTTAGATATTCAAACATTCTTGTTGCAGCCACGGTAAGAATGCGGATATCCACCACGTCACAACAAATTGGAAATGCTGTTAGAAAATTAAAGTCGAAAGACTGCAATCGCAAGAGACGCCCAGAGCCTTCGCAGGATGCGCATCCCTTAACCTCTCGATTAATGCCAAAGAACAATGGCAACAACGATGATAGATTTCTCAAGCCCAACTGCAAGAAACCCTTGGCTTGATGAAGAATGCCGACAGATGCTCGCAGCCAAGAACGACGCCTACAAGAATAAGCTGCAGGTGAAGACTATAGCTGCCATTGAGCTCTATAGGCAAAGAAGGGCAGTAGAACACTGGCTTTTCAGAAAAAAAAGACCAAGCGAAGTGCTCTATCGAGGATATAGAAAGGTGTCTCTCCAGGCAAAATGTAAGAAGTCAAAGCAAAGGGACACAAGGCGCGAACAGAATATTGAAAATAAAACATCGTATTTGATACACAGACGATGCTAAGGATATAGAAGAGTACATCTGCAGACTGTTAAACCAACAATATCCCGCTTTCAGGCAGAACGAACCATTCAATACTGGCGAAGACATCGAAAACTACCAGCCACCCGACCTTAGTGAAGTGAGGAGCGCAATACCTAAACTTAGGCTTAACAAGGATGCTGAAAATGACGGACTTCCCGCCGAGCTTTTTTAAGCCGGCGGAGATGACTTGGTAAGCAACATTTACCAACTAATAAGTCAAATTTTGTCGGATGAAAGTATGCCTGAAGAATGGAACATCAGCATAGTTTGCCCATACCACAAAAAGAAGACCGTATTAACTAAGTCAAATACAGTCCATTGTTGTTAGCCCCTTTCCAGCCATCCAGATGTTGTTGTAAACCTGAAAAGATTAGGGAGAGGGATTTTAGATAGATCCGTGAGGTCATGGAAAAAGTATTTTCCTAAGGTTCTCTTTCTTAATTGGCTGAGGCCTGGGCAGTGGCACAGAAAGTGGAGGGTATCCTCGTGTATTTCTTCATCACCGCCAGCCTCTACAGAGGTCATCATCTATGAGATGCATTTTCAGTTTGTGGCTTTTTAGTAAGTTGTGTCCAGTAAGAATCCCAACGAAAGTCGAGACAGATTTCCTGTTTCTTCGAAGTAGTTTATGGGTTCTGGCTTTTCCATAATCAGGCCACATCCTTTTGGAAGTTCCCCAGGTGGGAAGGGAGTTCCACCTGTTTTTTGGAGTAATCAGTGTTTTCTGTCCCAACCGATATTTGAGATCACATAGTGGTGGTTTGACAGACTGGTCTGCTTGGTCAATGCTGGAGGCAGATCCTTTTCTCGCCATTTCGTCAGTAGTTTCATTGCCCTGTATGCCTCAGTATCCGGGGACCCAGCAGAGCTAAACATTATGTTGGACGCCAAGAACCTTTAGCTCTTCACGACAACGCTTCACAAGCTTAGATTTTATTTCGACAGCAGAGATAGCTTTTATTGCAGCCTGACTGTCAAGAAAGATGGTGATATCATCTGGTGGTATCGCCAGCATTGATGTCGCTTGGCTGCCTCTGCTACTACCAATATCTCGGACTGGAAGCCACTGCTGTGCTGTTTAGCTTTAGTGTTTCTGAAAACAATCCAGCTCCAACGCCTACATCCAATTTTGAACCATCAGTGTAGATGGATATGGCATCGGTGCTATATTCGAACCTCTGGAAAGATAAAGGAGAATGGTCTTTGAAAGTCATGGTGAGGCAGCATGTAGTCAGAGGATACAGCTGAGCCCAGATATCTGTGTAGAATTTGGACATATCCTCCTGAGTTCGATTTCCAGCAGTTGAGCTGGCTGATTCTTAGAGCACTTTTGGCTGCAGATTCTTGCATGTAAAGGTCTAGCGGTAGCAGGTTAAGGATGGTTTCCATACAGTTCCAGTTGAGTATTCTATCAAGAATGACACCCACTATCGGCTAGTTTGAGGGTAGTCCCATCGATAGCCGGTAGGTCGAATATTGGTATCGTCCTCTTATTCGTAAAGAGAACGAGTTCCGTAATCCGTTTTCTGAGGGTTGATGCCAAGCCTACATTGTTTTGTCCACTCGTTGAGAGTCTTCAATGCCTGCTCGAGTAGCTCGCTAATAGTGGGTAGGAATTTCTATTTCCCTTTAACTAGTATCGCTACATCGTCTGCGTAGGCTATGACTTTTACCCCATTTCGCTGTAGCTTGATGAGTATCTCATTTATGACTATGTTCCACAACAGAGGTGAGATAACGCCTCCTTGTGGTGTGCCTCTTGATGCTATTACATTGAGATGGGTGTCTCCCAGATTCGCATTTATATTTCTGTGGTTGAGCATACTTCCAATAATATGTATTAGAGGTTGGTTCACGTTGTTCTTCACGAGGTTTCATTCGACTGCATTTGTGTTCACATTATTGAAGGGTCCTTCAATGTCGAGAAATGCAGCGAGTGTATATTCCTTCTCGTGAAGTGGTTTTTCTATTGTACTAACGATATCATGTAGAACAGTTTCGACTCCCTTACCTTTCGTGTAGGCATGCTGTGCCGAGGATATGTATTGGGGTCGAGTTTGTCACCAATGTAGATATCCATTAGTTTTTCATAGATTTTTAGTATGAAGGATGTAAGACTTATTGGCCTAAAGTCCTTCGCGGTAGTGTGGCTGGGCTTGCCGGCTTTTGGGATAAAGACTACCTTTATTTCCCGCCAGCACCTTGGGATGTCACCGCATTTTAGGCTACCAACAAACGATTTGTGTAGGAATGCTGTTACGAGGTGTTCCGATTTTTGTAGCATGATCGGGATATTAACATCGACCCCTGGGGATTTGTAGGGCGTGAAAGGAGTCAATCGCCCGATTGATTTTTTCTACACTAACCATACCCTATTGCTGCTGTTATGGGGTTGTCAATATAAACGGTTATGTCTGGAGTCCTACTGGAATATGAATCACATCCTGGAAAGTAGGTTTCCAGTAGATGTGTTAAAGATTCATGGATGGACTGGGTCCAGTCCCCATTGGGGAGCTTGAGGTAACCTGGCACAGCCGGTTCTTTGGCGATTACTTTTCTAAGCCTGGCTGATTTCGTAGTGTTTTCTACACTGCAACAGAAGTTACGCCAGGAGGTGCGTTGGGAAGTATTGAAAACTTATTTCCAAAGTTATTGCTGTATAGCCCAAACAGTACGTCATTTGAAAACAGGTTTTTGCCCAAATAAAGCACCCACGTACGCAGATTTGTGCAAAAAGTTCATGAGACTAGTATGCTAGTGGTCCCCGTCGTCGAACGAACGAGAACATGGCTGCTGTAGCCGAGAGTGTGAGACTCAATTCACGAATATCAACTCGCCATCGATCTCAGCAGCTCATCATTTCACGCACTAGCCTGAGGAGAATCTGCACAAAGATCTCGGACTATTCGCTAAGAAGGTCCAATTGACTCAGCAATTGAAGGCGCACGACCATCCGCTTCACAGTTTGGGTCGTAGAGCTGCTTGTGCGATTTTGGACGAAAAAACATATCACATCGGCGGCTACTTTAACAAGCAAAATTGCCGCATCTGTAGTGGGGCCCGGAAAACCCTCACGTTATTATGGAGAAGCCCTTATGCATCCACAGAGAGTGAACATTTGGTGCGGATTGTGGAGTGGTGGCATCATTGGACCGTTCAAAAATGAAGTTGGGAACGGTTGGCGTTACAGAGCCATGTTAACCTTTTTTTTTACTGAAATTGAAGACATGAATTTGGACGATGCAGGGTGTCATGCCATCCCATACAGCCCATGCCACAATCAATCTTTTGCGCATCAAATTCGCAAATCGTGTATCAGCCGTCTTGGCGATGTCAATTGGCCCCTCGGCTGCAATTTGACACCCCTTTGGACTTATTTATGGGACACCGTGAAGGACCGATGTTATGGGAAAAATCTGGAAACGATTAAGGTCAATATCATCCAAGCAATCCGTGAGCTACAGCCCGAAACCATCAACAAGGTCTTGGAAAATTGGAGTGACAGAATGCACTACTGCGAAGCCAGGCACTTAAACGACGTTATGTTTCATAATTAATGGGAATGCTTGATCTTACTAATAAAGCCATAATACATGTACAAAATTTAATTTTGTTCATTTTATTGCATTTTTAAAAAGTTGTATTTGGCCGTTACTTACCCAGAGTACTGATCCACACCGCATTAAAGGGACAACCGTTCATGTCACTGCAATTTAACTTCAAACTAAACCGCACATGTTACGAACGCAAAACTAAAAAATAATTGAACCACTTTCCTTTTTTTAATAAAATTCTTTAATATATTTTCTAAATTCTTCACTTTTTTTAGTTTTATTTACTCATAATCCCTATAATTAAGATTGCTTATGTCTCTAAAAATAAATTAATTTTTATTTTGTAAACAAAAACTAAATTGAAAATTATAAAATAGATTTGATTTAATCAGAAATTTTATAAATATATCTAAACTATATGGAAAAGAATTTTTAAAATAAAATCTGCTTAATTGATATGGCTTTCATTTTTATTTTAGTTTCGGTATAAGTTTTGCTCTTTTTATGTCATGCACAGGAATGAAACATCTGGAACGAAGGCTGAGAAAATAGTTTACATTCATTTTTCTTTATTTTTATATTTCTACTATTTCATTTTAATAATAATAGACACTTAAATATTTGCTTTTCCTGTTTGTTTACTTTAATAATTATATAATATAGTTTTGTATTTTGTTTTTTATTATTATTTTGTTTATTTATTTATATCTGCACTCTTATGATTGTTCTGCTGTCGGACAATTTATTAGAATATTTTGTTTAAGTATGTACTTTTAATTTTTTGTTAGTTATTAACTGCAAATGGACATATATTTGTTTAAATACTTATTAGTGGGTAAAACCAAATAGTTGTGTTTTTTAGGAAAAAGTTTTAAATTAATAAAAAAACAAATAAATTAAATTAGGTTTCTCTTTTTTAATATTAAACTCAACAAATCGAACTTCTATTCGCTCTGATAGAGAGTAGGATACATTTTTGTGCTCATTTTTTATATATCAATTTTTTTCTTATTTTATAAAATGTTTTTGTTTTTTCTTTTTTTAATTTTTATTTTACAGCTTGTTTTTGGTTTCGGTTTTTTTTTTTACTAATTTTATTTACATAGTACACAACCTAAAAGTGGTCAGAATTCCGCATTGGGCATTGAATTGCATTCGAATTTTGTTTACACATTACATGGAACCAATATTGAAATTTATTTTGCTTTGTTAAAGCATTAATATTTTTTTTAAGGAAATATCTAATTTTTGTTTATAATTTAATTCTACAATTTCTAAATGGTAGCTATGGGGTTAATTTAATTGTTTACTTTTTTTTTTGGTTTGGTTTTGTATTCAATATCTAAACTATAAAAACAGTCTTAGTCAAGCCTTCAACAATTAATTTTTTTTTGTATGTACAATAATTTTTGTAATCAATTTTTTTTTTAATTAGGAAATGAATGAATAGAGCAAGGTGAAGGAACAAAGATGGAATCTTATTTGAATGATATGTTAAATATTGATATATATTTTATAAACAAAATTAGAATGCTTATAATAAATTATATAAATTTAAAATCGACAAGTTGGTAAAAATATATTGAGAAAATATGCTTATAAATAAAACCAAAAATTTATTGCAACGATGAAAGATGAGTAATAGTTAAAAATTTGTCAATTCTAAGAGTGGCTTAACGTGTTTAGATGTTAGGGAAGCATGAAATTTTAATGCATTTGCAAAAACAATAATTAAAAAAAAAATTTAACAATAAAAAATATTTTTTTATGCTTTTAGCATATTAACAAAATAATAAAGGTGCATCTCATAAAGATTTTCATCGACTGACAGACGCAACGAGCATTTTAAGAGGTCTTCCGATAGAGCCTTCCGAACTTTGACAGTTGATAGCGACAATATTGTTGAAAGCTACTGCTGTCAAATTGGCTGTTTTGAAAAATTACCGTGGACAGTCATGGCGTGGGTTTTCTCTACGGGCAACGTTCCGCGCGCTTCGCCCATTTTCCTGACGCCATCATCGTCCTACCGAGAGGACTATATGCAGTGTGGTGGATAAATTTTAGTCAACTTGGTTTAGAAACCATAAATAAACACCGGTACGTCGACGAAACGGAGATAATAGCTGCTGTCCGTGAGAGTCCAAAGCAGTCGATTTCGCGTCACTCACAAGAACTCGGTCTTTCGCAAACCCCAACATGGCGAATTTTGCGTCGTGACTTGAGCACACGTACAAAATTCAATTGACCCAGGAGCTGAGAGTAAACAACCATAGACAACGCCGTGTGTTGGCTGAATATGCTCTGAAGCAGTTGGAAACTGACCCCAAATGTTTATCGAAAAATCACCTTCAGCAATGAGGACCATTTCTGGATGAATGTGTAGGGTAGGTAGGTAGAAGTGGCGGTTCGGCATGAACCCAAATAGCACTTATGTGCCTTTTTGTTACCACGACTCATGTGACCTTTATTATGATTGTTGTTGTGGATGTGATATAGGCGGTCTCTAGATCCAGCATGTGAGGTTAGAAAATGGATAAGATCTTGGATGGATGGGTACGTCGTCAAACAAAATTGCCGAATTTGGGATATCAATCCACATGAGATCCAAGAGCGTCCAATACATCCCGAAAAAATCACTGTTTGGTGTGGATTTTGGGCTGGCAGTGTTACGGTCAATATTTCTTTTAGAACGACGTCGAACAGGCCATCACCATCAATGCGAGCGCTATTGGCCGATGATTACCAACTTCTTTTGGCTGGAATTGGATTATATCGACACCAACGACATGTGGTCTCAACAGGATGGCGCTATATGTCACACAGCTCACGCCATATTGGAAATTCTGCACGAGCGATTGGAGGGTATGATCATCTCAAGTCAAGGTGATATGAATTTAATTTAACGATTTAACCCGTTTAGACTTTTCTTGAGGGGTTTCCTGAAGTCTCAGTTCTATGCGAATAAGTCACAAACCAAATAGACCCTCAAAGCCAAACATAATCCATGCAACCGGTCGAATTCAGCCTGATTTATGCGTCAGAGTCATGCAAACTTGGACAGTTCGGATGCGTGCCACCCAGAAAATCCACGGCGGATATTTAAACGATGTTACATTCCATACATAATGGCATCGATAGGTCTTTCAAACGAATAAAAAAATTAAATGATATCTCAAACACATTTTGTTTTATTTAAATATAAAGATAGGAGGTTAAGAGCTTCCTTTATACGTAAACGCATGTAGAAATTCGTTATTAAAAATTTCTATAAATGATTAGAATATAAGCCTACTTTTCAAAAAACTCATTATCAGTCCTATCTGCCATTTTAAAGCTAACTCCTGTATTTCGCGAAATTGTGATCTTTAGTAGCAGCAGATTTTGAAATCCCACTTTTCAAAAAAAAATTATCTGTCCTACCTGCCGCTTTGCGTTCGATCGACCATTTTGACTAATGAGAACAGAGCTTCATCTAACATAGGCCGTGTGCCAATTGCGTTAAAAAAGGGGTTAAATTTTATCTACCGGCCAATTTTTTACATTTCTGCTGGGGTAAAAAAATTTGGCTTTTTTCTGTGCCAGTTGGATTAAATGGGATATTATTTTAGTACTATTTTCAATAATTTCCCAAAAGAATTGGAACAAAATTCTTTTCTATATATTTTCTTGTAATACTAAAATACCTGATAGAATTCAGAGAAATCATACAAAAAACCTTAATAATTTATTATTGACATTAAAACATAATTGTTGTACAATTTGTGTGCATGATTAAAGATATCTATTTTACTTTCTTCAATTTTAACATATTTTCGCATACAAAATATACCGAAATAAATGTAGTCATACCATTTTAGTAACCATCCATTTACAAAAACTCAATTTTAATTTATGTTACAATTTTGTTTATATTTTCTGATATGAGAAACGTATTCTTTGCCTTTTTATTTAAATCTGAATGATGTGCTATTTCCCCACACATGTGAACACTGGTGTGCTTTCCTAAGTAGGTATACCAAATGTCAAAAAGTAGCCACTGGATAAATTTTAGCGAGCTGTTGAGCAGGTTAAAATTTTGAAGTCTCTATTCACCACACTAATGTCAAAAATTATCTACTGGCCAATATTTTAACGCAATTGGCACACGGCCGAAATCAGAAATCCGAAACTAGGCCACTTTTATTGACTTTCGTCTTGTCTCCCTCCTAATCATTAAATACGTTTAGCAGAGCAGTTGCGACCATGAATGTTTCAATTTTAGATATAAATGGAAAACTCAATGAAATCTCATTCGCTTTTTGCCGATAATTAGGTAAGTTACCCTTCAACCAATGCTTATCTTTTAAAAAATTAAATTTTCCTACCTCAACATTGGTTGCAAAAACAAACTTCAGAAAAACAAACCGTATTTCGTCTTAATTTCATATTGAAGGACGTTTATTGCCTGCAATCACGAAGCATAGATTTCCAATGGATACATTTTTATTTTAAAGCTTTTTCCATTTTCATAAGCTTCTAAAATTAAAATTGAAATTTAAAGTTATGCAGTTATAAAGTTTATATGTCAATTCGACTCAGATAAATATTAATAAATTTCAAAACTAATTGCACCTGTCATGAAATTAGAGTACTCGAAATCAAACGCAGGTAATGTTTGCAAAATGCAATTATAATCGAATTCCCGATTACATATTATATCCGTGTGTTAAATGGGACATGACTATGTATTAACTTTTGCACGAATTCATTATCTCGTTTAACACTACCTTATCGATGAATTATCGATAATTGGTTTTATATTTTCTGGTAGCGCCAATAAGTATGCACTTGAAATGGCACTCCCAAACATAAGTTTACACAAACGTTCAAAAATTATTCGAGGTAAAATGGGTGCCCCAAGTTTGAAATTTGTAATCAAAATTTTAGTGTTTAGTTTTTCCGAAAATAAGAGTAGAACAAGTTTAAAAAAAAATTATGAATGATAGTTAAGTTCAATATAAAAAATGTGTTTATTCGATATCTAACATACGACGTGTTTTTTTGGGATTGTCAATCAACAAGCGAAAGTCATCATAAATGCCAAGCCAATTACCAGCGAATCCACACACCACACATTCCAGCAAGTGTAGTAATCGTCATCATCAAGGAGGAAGCCGAAACCACTGTAGGGTACCAGCCACCCCCGAGAAAGAGCCCATGGTATGATGATGAATGCGTGTACAAGAAAAAGGAGACAGAATATGCACACAAGAAGGCGCTGCAGCGCAAAACAAGGGCAGCGATAGAAGAGATTCTAGCCAGGAGAAGGGAGGAAAAGAAGACCCTTCGTAGAAAGAAGAGAGCCTACGCAGCCTCTCAGCTCAAGCAGATCGAAGAGTCGCGCGATCATAACAACATCCAGAGGTTGTATAAAAAAAGCCAAGCAACTGGCTGCTGGCTACAAAGCCGGAGCGCAGGCTTTTCGAGACAGCGAAGGAAACCTAGTCACCGAAACGCAGGGAATAGTAGATGTGTTAAAGCTGCATTTAGGGCAAGTTGAGAACCCACGTCCAGTCAATTAAGAACTAGTTCCACCACCCAGTATAGAAGAAGTTGGCCTAGCTATAAAAAAGCTTAAGAACAACAAGGCCGCGGGTTCTAAAGACGGTGGTGATGTTTTGGTAGGGAGCATGCACCGAATCATCAATCAAGGATGGGTGGAAGAAAACATGCCCGATGATTGGACTATCAGCTCCATATGCCCCATCTACAAAAGGCGATCCTAAGTCTTGCAAGAACTATCAAGGCATATCCCTGCTTAATGTCGCATACAAGATCATATCCAACGTACTGTGTGAACGTCTAAAACCGTTCTGCAACACACTTATCGGCACGTACCAGTGTGGCTTCCGGCCCGGCAGATCGACTAAAGACCAAATTTTCACACTGAGGCAAATCCTGGAAAAGACCAACGAATTTCAAGTCGAAACTCACCACCTATTCATCGTATGATAGCATACATCGTCAGGAACTCTATATGGCGATGGCCAAATTCGAAATCCCATCAAAAATGATTCAACTTGCGTGATGCTGGAAAACACGCGCTGCAACGTCCATTTTGGAGGTAGCTCCTCCGAACTATTCCAATTATGCACCGGATTTCGGCAAGGAGACGCGCTATCATGTGACTTTTTCCATCTCGTACTGGAGCAGATAGTCCACAGGGCAGCTGTCAACTATTTTCAACAGGTCCGTCCAGCTGCTGGGCTATGCGGACGATATTGACATCATCGGTCGCTCCCAACATGCCGTGATAAAAGCGTTCACGGCGATTGAAGAACAGGCTAAATCCGTTGGCCTTGAAGTAAATGAGGACAAGACTAAGTACATGCTATCAACAAACAAGCAAGCATCTGTCTAATGCTGGACGATAAGCAAGAAGGGGAGAGATACTGATACTGGGCTCCTTCGAAAGAAAAATACTTCGGCGGATTTTTAGTCCTGTGCACGAGGAGGGCGAATGGAGGAGAAGATACAACCGCGAACTCTATGAGCTGTACCAAAATGTGGATGTGGTCCAAAAAGCCAAAACACGTCGACTACATTGGCTCGGCCACATCGAGCGAATGGACAATAATGCTCCAGCTAAGAGGATCTTCGAATTCCAGCCCCCAGTTCCGAGAAGGCAAGGAAGACCGAACCTCCGTTTCAAAGACCAAGCCATCGCGGATGCCAGAACGCTTGGTTTAGACAACTGAAAGCAGCGAGCCAAGGATCGTAGAGGAAGGAAGGCTGCAGAGTCTCATTCGTGAAAAGTCTCTCCACGGGTCGGGAGCTCAATAAGAGCATGTGGTACAAGCGATTTCATTTTTTTTTTTAAATATTTTCTTGTTGCGGCATGGATGAGTTATTAGCGTGTTTGCAAAATAGCGCAATACGACAGTCGGAGAATGCATGTTTACTTTTATAATAATGGCCCGAGTCACACAGCAATAAACACGAGGATTAATACTGTGGAGTTTACATTGATAGCGTGTAAACAAAGCTTGTACATATTAGAATGCGTGGTTATGGACTCTATAAGAGATGAACTATTCTGCAATTAGAAGCTATAAGCTAAATATTAATAAACTATGCACTGAGATTTTTCATTTTTCTGTAATTTTTATAAATTGGCATTCTTATAGTATATTATCAGCATGTATCATATTAAACACAATCCACTTTGTGAAGTCATTTTGCATCACGTCTTTCGTTTACAGAACCTCAAAAATCAAAGGTGGATTACATTTTTCTTTTGACGAAATTTGAGATTAGGAACCTAATCTTGCTCTCGAATTTCGTCAAAAGAAAAATGTAATCCACCTTTGCTTTTTGAGGTTCTTTAAACTAAACATAAAAGGTTGTGTTTCTTTTTTTTCTCAGATACTTAAGAGCTTGAAGTGTGAGATTGTTTCTTTCTCTCAGTGCATGCTCAAGATTAATTGCCTGATTCTGATTATTTTGAGCAAAAACTGAACGATGGAAAAGGAATACAAAAAACTAATTGTGAGTTTGAAACAAAAACAGGAAAATATTTCAAAATCAACGAAATGTTAAACGCGACTTTTTTTTGACGTATATATATTTATTTGATACTATTTGCATGTTTCCAGAAGCTATTCCCTTTTAGTGGGGTTGATGACTATGATAAGAAAATGTGTCTTTATTTTATCCAGTGGCTTATGGACACCATGAACTTTTTTAATACACAAAATGTATTTTAAATTTTTATTGGACCAAAAACATGATGAAAGCTACAAACGGTTAGAGAATGGTGTGTAAATGGCAGCTTACCACGCGCCATTAGGTTAGTATCGATCTGTCTAAGGCTGCGGTTATAGCTTTCATTACAAACCATCATTTGAATTTTACTTTTGCTCATTGGGGCTTCTTTATAAATTCAACCCTTGGCAAGTCGGTGTCGAAACAAAGCTTATGAATTTCTGAACATGATTTTTTAAAAATATTTTAATTTTTATTCTAGTTTTGGCAGAAATTCCCTTTTTATTTTTTACTGATCAAGTTTTATTTTTGTGGGAATTCAGTTTGGATTCTCCGGGTGATTTTCGATGTAATCGTACTTTCTCGTTGGAGATGACTTTCATTCCAATAAACGTGTGGCCACTGGCCAGGCACTTAAGAAGTTTTTGAAGTGCCTCAAGAACAAAGTTAATGAGTATAACCAACCTACAAGGAACTCGTACTACGATTGATTTTAACAAAGATATTCTCTTTAGATTACCAGAGCTTAATCCTTCTGCCATTTTCTTATCTGTTTCTATTTTTGCAACATTGAAAATATTGTTCAATTCACAGTGTTATATCTCAGTTTACTACTTTTTCAAGAGAAGCAGGGGTGCCAGCACGTAACTTGATACAATCGAGTTTTATCGAAACAATCGTCGGTTGACAGTACATATTTTGGTTCAATCGAATATCCTCGATTTTACCGTCAGATTTGGCAACACACAATCTTGAACATGACGTTTGAAACAAAAAAATTGAAATTTTGACCATTTTTATGAGTGATAATTAAGATTTAGCTAAAGGGATACTTAAAACTGCGCAGCACTTGAGGGAGTTCCAACATTAAAGTCTTTAAAAATTGTTGTCTGTGCCATACTTGGCATTACATTAGTACCCACATTACTTTCGTGACCCCACTGGCTAGGAACTGATGTGTTTCTTATGTTTCTTGGAAAACCTAATGAGTAAAGTATCATCAGGAAACATTCTTTGATGACCCTAAACTGCTGCGTTGCTTTTATCCCTAAAACACATCCTTCGAATTTTAGTATTAGATCCTTCTTCATCCTCACTTTCCGACTCAATGAATATCATTTTTTTATTTGAACTTGGAAAATGATATACGAATTAAAAATTCAAAAACACTCATTTAACACTTCACATTACAATTACTTCATATTCAATGACAGTTTTAAGTACAAATCGTCGCCTGAGAATTGGTTTGACGTATACGCCATTTCCACTTTTTTGGGAAATCGCAATTGAAAGTTTACGGTTCAAATAAAATTAAGCGGGTCGAAATAAGTTTCTCATTTTTTCATCAAGTATCTACTTTCTAATCATAATAACATAAAAGCTCAGTCTCTTCTAGTTTATTATTTATTAAACCATTTCCTAAGAATCCTTTTATAAATTCATATGCACATACGTCAAACCAACACTAAACTTTTTTTATTTGTGTTGACGCGTACGTGTGTACGATTAATGACATGTTTTTACCTAATAACATGCACGTACGTCAAACCAATTCTGAATATACCTTTTATTTTTCTTGTCGTATGACGGAAGTCTGTGGGCATGCGGCAAAACAATACTAAACAAAAAAAAAAGTGGGAATTGCATAGAAAATTTGACGTATATCCAAAAAAATGGCGTTTACGTCAAACCAATAATCGATCTTATTTATTTGGGTGGATATACGTCAAAATAATACTAGATAACTCAGGATTGGCTAGAGATAGGACCAAATAGATAAAATATTTGGAAAGAACATACTCGGAAACATAAGACTGCATTCAAAGTCCAAAAAGTGCATTTTGGCGTATACGTCAAACAATTCTCAGCCGAAAAAATCACAATTAAACTTATTACTTCACATTCAATTACATTTTTAAGTACAAATTACAATCAAACTCGTTTCACAAGTTACTTGCTGCCAAGGCACATTTGTTTCGAGTTGCAGGTCGATCAACAATCCTCGATTGTATCACTTTACGTGCTGACACCCCTGGTTTGTTCATAAATTATAAAAAGCGCCTTAATTAGCTGAAATTCAACATTTATGTTTTGAAAGCTCTGATCATGTTCACTTCAAAGTGTGTTATATGGTCTCAACCTAGGATCAGTTAAAAAAATGCCTAATAAGATCTACGTTAGCATCTGCCAATTTTATTATAATCTGCTATAAAAAAAAATTTAAGAAAATTCTGAAAATGAATAGAAGGAACTTTGTTTTTGGATTTTATTTACAAAAAGGTAGGACGCTTATTATTTTAAATAACTTCTTCGGACATTTCTGTTTATCAATTACACGTTAATAGCTGTAAATTGGTTTTCTTGGACTGCAATTCTCAAATACTTGATGGTCACACTGGAAATTATAACTAGAAATTATTGAAATTGAATTCACTGCATATTTTCTGGCGTAGTTCTATAATTTCATAATTCTATCCGATTTTAATCCAGAAAACATTGCATAGTCATAGGCATTTTTAATATGACAAAAAATGTGACTTCGTACATTAAAAATTTTCTCCTAGAACTAGATTTTAATTTATGGTTAGATCATGTTTGATAAATCGAGGATACAGGGTGGGCCATAATGTATGATTATATGAGAAAGTGCAGTCGATATATCATTCGGTTCTAACACTTGGGAAGCAAACAAATGTAAATGTGCAATGGAACGCTAAACTTCTGAAGAATGCGAAATAATCTGAAATAATCGTCGCTATTCATTTAAATAACAATTCGTCAGTATTTATGGAAACAATTGCCAACTCTTCTTCATTGCATAACCAAGCCATAGTTTATGATTGGAAACGAATTAACGAATTTTCATGACAAGTGGATATATTTGAAATCGACAAACAAAATGTCATTCTGTCTTCAACTGACTGCGAAAATTGATTCGCATTGCTTTAAAAGTTTGGCCAATTGAAAGATATGAAGGAATCAAAACATAATAAAAAATCCAAAAAAAAAAAGTGGCATATCAGACACAGCAGCGTTCAGGTATCGCTGAACCCCTAAAAAGGCGTGTTTTGGTGAGACTTTGCTACCAAATGAAGTAAAAGTTTTCACACGGACTACAAATACAACAAATCAGTTGAAATTACTTAAGCCTTGAATCGAAACTAAGATTGAGTTGGATAAACGGTACATCCTACTCAACATCAGGGAGCGCTGAAAACAAAAAATTTGATTTTTACAGTTTGGTACACCTTCCATAGTTTGACATTTTTTGTGTTTCGTTGCAGGAAAATGGACAACCACAGTGGGGCAACTATTTAATATGCGTTGCAAAAATTATATTTCCGTTGTGCTCAAAATCCAAAACTAATTTATTTAGTGGATTAAGAAATATTGTATGCTCTATAAGCCGAAAGAAATATTAAAATCAGTCGAAAGATTCGGCTGATGCTGGTAGAAAAATATGTGTATACCCTATCCAATAGGGGAATATTAGTTTTGATACATATTTCGTAACAAAGAGAAATAATTTAGCTTTAGCTAACTGAGTCTAACATGGCTGTCTGTCCGTCATTTCTCCTTATAATGGAAAAACTTAAAATAACAAAATGAAAATATCTTACATTTTTCTCAAAAAAAAATGCATCCACTCGACACTACAAACCCATCCTCAAACTGAAGATCCTAAAAAGTGGTCGGCATCGTCACAATGTAACGGGTGATCCAAGTAGAGATACTTTTTTCAATAGTGTCATGTTATTTTTGTTTAGTATTCTTTGGCATTACATAATGGAAAGACTTACGCGTGAACAACGTTTACAAATTGTTCAACTTTATTATGAAAATTCACGTTCTGTGAATTCGCTCAACTTATGGTCAACATAATCGTCCTACTGAGCGTACTATTCGCAACACCATCACCCATTTTGAGACCCAGCATTCATTATTGGATAATATTCGACCGAATAGACCACGTCCAGCACGCTGTCAAGAAAATATAGCGGCCGTAGCTGAGAGTGTACACGAAGAACGTAGAGAGTCGATTCGGCGCCGTTCGCAGCAACTCGGACTGACGTATGGAACGACTTGGCGCATTTAACGTCAAGATCTTAAATTGAAAGCGTACAAAATACAGCTTGTGCAACAACTGAAGCCGCTCGAACTTCCCAAGCGACATCGCTTCGCTCTATGGGCTCTTGAAAAGTTCCAAGAAGATCCGACGTTTTCGAGGCAAATTTTGTTTAGCGATGAGGCCCATTTCTGGCTCAATGGGTATGTAAACAAACAAAATTGCCGCATTTGGGACGAAGAGCAACCTGAAGAGATTGAAGAACTGCCACTTCATCCAGAAAAAACAACGGTTTGGTGTGGTTTGTGGGCCGGTGGAATCAGCGGTCCATATTTCTTTAAAAATTATGCCGGTGCGAACGTAACCGTCAATGGTGACCGTTATCGTGCCATGATAACCGACTATTTGATGCCTGAAATTGAAGCTCGTGATCTCGGCGACATTTGGTTTCAGCAAGACGGCGCCACTTCCCACACATCGCATCAATCAATGGACTTATTGAGAGAACATTTCGGTGAGCACATAATTTCACGTTTTGGGCCGGTCGATTGGCCACCAAGATCGTGTGATATCACTTTACATTCCTGTGGGGATATGTAAAGTCAAAAGCTTATGCCGACAAACCCGCTTCAATTCAGGCCTTGGAGGAAAACATCACGCGTGTCATTCGCCAGTTACCAGTCGAAATGCTCGAACGAGTGATCGAAAATTGGACTCAACGGATGGACCATCTGCGACGTAGCAACGGCCAACATTTGATAGACATAATCTTCAAAAAATAAATGCCAAAGACTGTTCTTTCAAATGATAATAAACATTCTCCATTAAATTTGAATTTTCTGTGTTTTTTTCTTTAAAAAAGTAGGGAACCTCGAAATGGATCACCCTTTATATAGCTAAATTGTAATTTCATCGTTTACTGATTTTGTTAGTGATGTCAAACTTAATAACTTCTAACAGCTCCGCCATCTAACGTTTTTTTTTCAACTAGTACTTATTTCGTGAATGGTAACACTTAGCCCATGTCTGATTTGACAGATAACTAGTTTTATCCTTCCGCTGAACGAATATGGATGTGTATACGCTTGAACAACGCTGGGAAATATTGCGACATTACTTTGAAAATCATGGTAATGTTGCGGAATGTGTGTGAAAATTGCGTACGAATTTTGGAAGAAGAGAAGCACCGTCAGCTCCGTATGTTCGTTATCTTATGAAAAAAACTGGCATCCTCATCGATAAACCAAAGCGTGAAAACCCAAAAACAGTGCGTACACCCGAGAATATTGCTGCTGTGGCAGAAAGTGTGCGTGAAGCGCCATTAACATCAATTCACCGTCGTTCTCAACAATTGAACATTTCGGAGACATCATTGAGACGAATTTTGCATAAAGACCTTGGTAAGACGCCATACAAAGTCCAATTGGTTCAGGAGTTGAAGCCAACTGACCATCCAATGCGTTTTCGCTTCGCTAAGTGGGCTGCCTTAGAGAAGATGCCGATTTTGCCAAAAAATCATCTTTTCTGATGAAGCTCATTTTGATCTCATTTTAAACAAACAAAATTGTCGCATTTGGGGCACAGAAAACCCGCACGCATACCAAATACACCCAAAACGAGTCACTGTTTGGTGCGGATTTTGGTCCAGAGGTATAATTGGGCCATTTTTCTTCGAAAATGAGCAAGGAGTGGCCGTTACTGTCAATGGCGATCGTTATCGGGCCATGTTCAACGAAATTTTGTTCACAAAAATTGAAGAGGAGGATATTGGCAACATTTGCTTTCAACAGGACGGCGCTACGTGCCACACAGCCGAAGCTACACTCGATGTTTTGCGCCCTGTTTTTGAAGATCGCATTATCAGCCACAGAGCTGATGTCGTTTGGCCAGCTTGGAGCTGCGATTTGACACCGTTGGACTATTATTTGTGGGGTGCCGTAAAAGATAAGTGTTACGCCGACAAGCCAGAGACAATTGACGCTTTAAAGGACAATATTCGTGAAGCCATTGGTGAAATACAGCTGCACACAATCGATAATGTGCTTAAAATTTGATCGATCGTGTAGGCTACTGCATGGCCAGCCGAGGCAGCCATTTGAATGAAATTATTTTCCATTATTAACCGGAAGGATTTTAGTTACTTTCAAATATAAAATTTGAGAATATATTAAGTAGTTATTTTTTTAGTATGTATTTTCAAAAAAAAAAGTTATTTGGCGGACCCTTTATGTTCTATTATGTCCCACTAACAAATGCACTAAATGATGAGCCTGTGAATGCATATTATATGCTGCGGCAAATCTCTGCTCGTAGATGCTGCTTGTATTAAGCTCGCTACGACACAGATCTGATAGTGTTTAAATAGTATTGATACCACCAGTTTGTCAAAGGTATCACCCCCATTAGTCACACCTGATCACACTATCATCTCCATTGGTAAGCTTCAAAAAATATTATTTTTTAGCAAAATGCATCTGTCTTCGGCGCCGGAAAAAAAAAACAACAACCCTTTTCGTCACTAGATCCACAAATAAGTTAACTACAGCTCTGAATTGCTACCCAAACTAAACCAAAACCGAAAACCAAAAACCCAAAAACCAACGAAAATCCAAACCAAAATCTTAATCAAAATTAAAAACAAAGAAATAATTAATTTTTGATGAAATGTAATTCTTTTTATTTTCCATTGGATTGTATTTTTTTTTAAATTTTGTATTTTGTGTGTTTTCTTAAAAACTAAATTAACAAATGAAATAATAAAATAATAATTCCATAATTTTATATCATACTTAAAAGTCGAACTTAAACTCAAAAACATCTAACTAAAAAGTCTTTTCTTTTTTTTTCGTAATTTATAATTGCAAAATAAAAAAATAATAATAATAGTTAATCCTTAATTTTAATACATCACATGTTTTTACAACTAAAGAGAAAATTATACACATTTTTTTGTACAACAAAAATAAACAAAATAAATAATACTCTTAAATGAAAAAAAAATTATGAATAAATTATATATTAATATTTTTTATAATTTTTTTTTTTTGGAAATTCCACGTTTTTAAGAATGCTAATTAAGCTCTCACATTAATCAATATGTACAGTGGAGGAATAGGTTTTTTTTTTGCTTTGTAGGGACAGAAGGAAGAAAAGGATATTTACAAAATCTCGCAGTTATTTAGTTTTTTTTTTGGAAGAATATAAATTCGAAGAAGGAACTGACTGCGGCTAAATGCTATGCTTACTACGCCTTTATATATTTACAGGATCAACTCGTTCTATTTACATGTCCTTTTTTTGCCCCAACAATTTCTTCCTTAGTCTCTATGTTTTCACGTATGCGTCTCTATGTGCGTTTTGTATTTACAATAAGGATCGGCTATCTCACGCCTTGGCCGTTGTATTACAATTGACTACATCCGTACTGCTGCAGCCAGTTGTTGTCGGTGTCATCGACGACGACGACGATGTTGTTGTTGTTGCTGCTGATGCGGATGATGGCTGTGAGTTTGTAGCTGCAGAGTTATTATTCGAACTGCGATCAACATCCATGTCCTTTGACTGTGGGGCTGGTTGTTGTTGCTGCTTTGTTGGACGACGATTCCAGCCAAAATTTAACGCGGCTGTTAGTTTGTTTTGACTACTGCCCCCATTACTGGCACTGCCAACGCCCACTCCTCGTCCAATTGATGATGCTGGTGTGCTACTATGATGATGACTATATCCGGAGTCTGAGCCAAAACTTGAATCACCACCACCAGCACTGCCCCTGGAGTACAATTGATGGTTGTGATGATGATGATGTGCTTGTGCAGGATGATGATGATGATGGTGGTGGCCGCTTCTATAGGAGCCCATTAGCCCGGCACTGGTGTAGTCTGGAGCAATGTATTCTGGATAGGATAGTGGACCACCACTGACTGGCGTCGCATTGCGGCCAACTGTGGTCGTTTGCTGTTGCTGCTGTCGGGCACAGGTGTCATAGAGGTATCCTTCATGGAAGATGGGCTCCGCATAGCCGTAGGTCGGTTCAATGGGATCCATTGGAGGAACTATTCGTCTACGGTCAATGCTGCGTGGATTCGTTCTCGAACGCATCGAGTTCAATAAGTTACTAGCGGCATAGTATGGCTGTGGATAGCGATTCGGATGGTTGACAATGTTTCGTTCGCGAAAGATTGTCGCCACCGCTGAGGCTGGATGATGCAGTTGATTATTGATGCGATTACGTCGCTCGACTTCGTTTTCCAGCGTATTGTAGTACTGGACACGATTATTGTTGTTGTTGTTGCTTATATTATTGGCGAGGCTCTGATGATGGAAGTTGTTGTTGTTGTAGGTCAACGACATAAGATTGTGACTTCTATTGTCATAGAGGTGATTCTGTGTCATTGGTACCATCATATCACCGACCAATTGTTCGGAGCCCGCCGATGTATTGAACTCATCCATGCTGGAACTGGGCGCTGGTGTCTTGTGACGATTTTTTCGGTTGTTATTCTGTCGACCGGTTGTATGTCGCAGGACTCCTGATAGGATACCACCCGTCCGACTGCTAGGCGCATTATTGTTAGCCGATGATGTTGAAGTCGAGGTGGTCGCTGATGTTACAGTTGTGCCATCGTTATGCGTATTCGATGAAGACGACGAGGAAAGCAGGGAGTTGCGTTCCTGACCATTGCTGGGCTGTGACGCGTTGATTCGTTCGTGATAGATCGTCGAAACGGGAATCGTTGATGCTGTGTCTGAGATCGATTTGTTGAAGGATCTCTCTCCGGGCAGGGAGAGTTCATCTTCCGCAAAGTCATCGTCCGAGTGTAGTGGCGGCTCTGATTCCCCGTCAGAGTCGCGACCAGGTCCGAGTTCTTCGTAAACGTTATCATTGGAACGATACGGATCGGGGCCGGGTGAGGATGAGACCAGGAATGGTGGTGATCTTGTCATTGGGTAACCGCTGGGATAGTGAATTCCTTTTGAATGGTGCAACATCTATAAGTAAAGAGAAGAAGTAAATTATTAGTATCATGTGGATCTTTGGTTGTTAGTTATTCAGTAGAACTTGTAAATCTGGAGAGGTAGTAATACGACGATTTTATCGCTTTGTCCCATATAAAACCCATAAAAGTAAAGAAATTGCTATAGGAATTCCTTTTTTATTGGCCATTCCGTAAAGAAAACCAATTAACACCTTCTCCACCAACGTCTTCGGTCATAATCCACTCAAATGGCCTATAAACTGAGATAAGATACCACCATGCACAATGGGAATACCTTCAAAGAGCACATTTCATCCTCAATTACTGTCACTTTCCCAACCATCTCCACGCATATCAAAGGATATTCATTTTTTCCACTCCCTAATATCCCACTACATAAATGGATGCGTCCCTTTGTTTACTCCCTGCACGTGCAAAATAAAGGGGATAGATAAACCGTGCCATTTCTAACCGGTTGTTTCCCTATGTAAATTAACGGTTCTATGAAGACTGTTCTTAATCCTATTTTTTCGGGTGTATAAGTGCACACAGGACCGACTATCTGCATGAGTGAATATGAATTATAAACCCATATAAACTTTGAAAAGTTGATAAGCTTTTGTGTCCTTTTTTTTGTGAAAAGTGGCAAATTAAAATGGACACCGTAATTCTTTTTCAAAGGGCTAACTATATATACAAATGTCCTTTGAAGATAACAATAAAAGAAACAAGAAATGGAATATTATGCCAACTCACTTCATTTGCATTGTAATGTCCTTTTTTGAAATGGAAAATATGTTTGCTTGTGTTTGGTTATTTTTTTCATTTTGCAAATGGAATAGTCTTTTGAATATTAATGAGGTATTCCCGCAAAAGAGAACAAAAAAAAAAAAACAAAATGGAGCAGCAATTGGAGGGATTTTAATAAATTTACTTTTTGTATATCTTTGGTCACTGCGCGTTTGTCATCAGTGATGTAATTAATGTTGAGCAGAAAGGATATTTGTGCAACAACAAAGAGACGTTTGTTGTGAATTTTCAATTTTATTTTCCTGTTAAGGATGTACAACTTGGTATTATCCCTGTTTTTTCTCAATTTAACTGTTGACGACATCTGTTGTAAATTTATTGAAATCACGGTTCTAACATTGGCTAGGTATGGGATCATCGGTTGGAAAATTGGCTTTTAAGTGGGAATTTCAAGTATCTGTCAGGACTAATCTTCAATATAATTGACAGTTCAAGCATTCAAATTGAGCCGTATGTCATCTATTAAAACACCACCCTACGTAGATACAGATTGCAGTTCAACTCTAACCCCCAAGACAATGTTAGATCAATAAACGGGTTGCCAGAAATAATGTGATAAATATTGACAGTACTTTGATATATGTTGACATATTTGCTTTCCTTTATGTGTATTTGATATACAAAGGCAAAAGGCACGCCATCAGAAAACAATACACAGGATCATGCAACCCAATCACCTTTGCTAAAGGTTTCAGGAAAATGCAAAAAAAAATAGGGTTGACATTTATTTCTTTTTTTTTTTCTTCAACCCCTTACACATTATATCCTGTTTACTTTCCCCTTTCATGAAAATAAAAAAAAACAGACAAAAAATGTAAATCCACCGATTGCATTAATCGACAGCGTTTCCTCGATACTATGAATAGCGCACACGACGCTGGTGATTAAGGATGATTAACGAGCTCGCTCTTATCCTTTCTGCATGTACACTATGTCAATATGTTTTTTTCTTTTTTTGCTGTCAGGACTTGTTTTTTTTTATTAATTCAATCGGATTTCTCTTTGCAGGAGTAAATGTCAGCGACCCTCAACATCCACCATACATTTAAATTCAATCAACAAATCCTATGGATGTTGTCAAATTCAATTTAATTGAATACCCTGAGATTTCGCTCCTTTTTTTTTTGTAATTTTAATCCAATTTTACTTTACACGTTGCGCTGTCACACAGTGATTCTGCAATCTGCTGTTGTGAGTGCAATACTGTCGACAACTTGAAAATATGTAGACGAAGATGTAGGATGAAAAAAAAAAATAATTGCATAAAGGATATATTTGACAGTTATTACATCGTCTATGTGTTAAGCTTCAATTGACATGACAAGTGGTTCTTATCCTTTTTTTCAACTCGCTTTTTCTATATTTTTTTATCGCCACTTACATGAGATTCATGAACGAGAAAGAAATTCCAACACTGCAAGGATCAAGTGCGAAAAAAATTGTTTCAACGAAAAATAAAAAATGAAAGAAAGAATGTTCCTGCAATCTGAAGGATGTTGAAAAAATGTGTGAGAAAATTGGATAAGAAAAGCTCTAAGGAGGTGTGAAATAAAAAAAATAGATTTTGTAGACAGACAAAGCGATAATCTATAAGGGCGGTAGGAACATTCAATTTCGCTGAGCTTTGAGTTTATTTTTCTTGATTCTGCGGAATACCTTTGTTCAATTGATTGCACCAAAATGTGTCACAATTTAAGGATACTCTGATGGAAGGATGCTATACCTGCATTGTTAGAAAGACAAACGAAATGCATGCTCGCAAGTGTGTTGCAGCATTCGAAGAGGTGATTAGGAGTTGAAATAAAAGACAAGCCATCTTGCAAAAAAAAAAAAAACTTAATCCTGACAAACATTTCCCGCCCTCAAAATTGAATGACAATTCAATTTCACATTCTAATATCTCAGTTTATTTATCCTGTTCCCACCTACATTTGTGTAATGCGATACCTCTTTTATTTTTTTGATGAAATCCTTCGCGTAAAAAGTCACAGAACAAACACAAATACAATAAATATAAATATCCTTCAAAACAAAAAAAAATCATAAAAGGGAAATGTGATTCGTATGAATCCACAAAACATTCCTAGATACCATTACAATACGTCTGGATAGTAGAAGAAAGAGATGAGAAAAATTAAATTAAAAGAAACGAACCAGGACGAGAATAATAAAAATAATCATCAAATAATACTCTCGTCGTAGATATCTCTTTCCTTTTATACTCGTCCTGAATGATTTCATTTCTCAGCAAAAAAAAAGGAATACCCAACTGAATGGAAGAAGATATCATATTTCTCTCACAGAGGAGGAAGGAGTTTTTGTATTTTCGTCTGAGAAATTTCCAAGGTGGACTGTCGCAGTGACATATGTTGTGACAGGTCCTGTCTAAATGTTTTGATTTTCATTACATCTCATATATCCTTTACCCATTCCAAGTACACATTCGATTAAACAATTAAGTAATAGCTACACAGGAAATGTGTCCTCATATTCCCACAACATACACGCACTCCTTGCCGGGAGTGAAAATATACGATACCACAAGAGCAGCAATCCTTTAACGAACCCAAAATACATTAGATCCATCAGAAATGTTTCTCCTTCTCTCTCTTTCTCTTGGCTCTTTGTCTTTTATAAATAACCACACTTCCTTTCGATTATCCTCCCAGCTACTATCAAACAATCACAGATAACCCATTTATTCAGTTATCCTTTCATTTCGGTATAGGACATCCTGGCATGACTCCACACACCCTCCACACCCGTTTGGTATTTCCATACTGCAAAACTACACACTCGATTAATAATTACAGTTGCAATTAAATTCATGTGGTCATCATTGTGTGCGGTATGCAATATTCCTGGCTAAACGAATGTGTGTGCCTTGTATGGGTGGGATATTGTTTTGTACTGTTTTTCAATGCCGAAACAAAACATGGATACATTGTTGTGTATATCAAAAAGGAGGATTACAAGCTTTAAACCACATTTTGTCCATCCCCTCCTGTAACCTACCACACAAACCCAAGCCGATGACGAGTGAAAAACTATGGACAGATGGGGGCGGTGTACATGTTTGTCTTACTTCTGGCCATCATTGACCATATCGGAAGTGCATCTATCTGTGTGTGTTATATTCTGTTGTTATATTGAGTCCTGTTCTGGTTGACGTCTTTTGGTAAGATGGTTTGTGTGTTGGTTATATGCTAACAAAGGGATAACATTGTTTTTGATGGGAGTTTTCATTGGTTTTCATTGTTTTCATATAGATTCTATGGTAGGACGAGGGTGCTAGTTAGGGAATCTGACCATATAGGGTGTCTACGATCTCCTGCTATACTGTGATGATCTTGAATGGAATCAGCAGAAGAAGAATGTCGCAATGTAGTGTTACAAAGAGGTTTCAGCTTCAAATCGCGAAGATTTTCATAAAACAATATCAATGATCAGTATGGATCTGTTACTGATCAGTTACCATCATCATGTAATGCTAGTCACCGGAAATGTTGAGTGGCAAGTCAATGATCTGATCAATGTTCAGCAATAAAAAAATGGCTTGTCGTTGCTAAAAAAGTCCTGAAATGATGTTGAAGCTTCTACTTTGATGTTTAAGATCATCAGTGACTAGATAGATACATCATTCATGTGATCACCGATGACCGTTCGTAGCAAATCAATGATATCTTTAAATAAATAATGTTGCATTGTGCAATCACTGATTTTAGAGTGAATGTAGTGATCGGTTATGATCTTGCGGTGTTTGGAAAAATAAACACGATAGATCAGCGATATTACAATATCGAGATCACTAATATGATGTCAGAAAAATGGTACTAATTTAAAGTAGTGACCTTATTGATCTTTGGTGATCTCTGGTACCAAATCACCGCTCATTTTAAGTGATCATGAGGGACCATGTCAAAAAAAAATTTTTCGATCCTCCGGTGAGTAGAGAAAAATGCGAGAGATCAGCAATATTACAATTTCCGGAGCACAGATATGATGATACAAGAAAGATACTAATTTAAAGTAGTAATCTTACTGATCTCTGGTACCAAATCACCGAAATAGTTATGATTCCCATCGGAAGTGATCACAGCTAAAAATAATTGGTTGATCATGGTGATCTTCATCAACATCTGCAATTTGCATGCTGATCCTCACACCATTATAGATCCTCTTCATCATCGTCGATACCTCTCCAAAAAAAATCCAAATACCATCACTGAAATCTCGTTTTGAACTTACCTCAACATTATGATGATGTCTCATGACCAACGGCCGATGTCCCAAATGTGCATCTGGATCTTCATATGTCACTGAATGTCCACCCGGTAGACCTCCGTTCATATGTGGGCCACGTGTTGGAGTTTTGCAGGGTAAAAAGTTTTGAACTTTTCTCTTATTTCTGAAAAAAAAAAATTATAAATTAATATCATATCTTCATCTGGTGACTAAAAATTTATTTTTCTTTATTAAGTGTGACTCTTGTGTTCTAAATAACGAAGGCAAAGATAAATTTTCTAAACTTTTTGAATGAAATTCAATTTCAACTCTCTCAACTCTCTGATTTATGTCATTCGCAGGAGCACATGAATCCTTATACACAACGGAATAAAATTTTTGGTTGCGCGTAATTTTCATTTGCATGTCATTGTTCGCATCTAGAATAAGAAATTATTACCCTAAATATTGGCTGCATGAGCACAAAATTCAATCCCTAAATGTGAATAAATATTTAAATTAGCGATGCCACTGACAGATACCATATATCTGAAGTACACATTTCTCGCAAACTCAGACGGCAAAGTGTAGACGAGGGAAAATATTTTAATTAATTTTATTAAATTCGCAGAGTGAAAAAAAAATTGTAAGAATTCAGACAGCGTACTTGTATAACGCGGAACTCGATTGAGATTCATTTAATTATATGCAGACTGTTGGAGAAGCTTTATTTCCGTATTTGAGGATTTAAAGGAGGAAGGGGATATAATAATAGATGAGGAAATTAAATGAGAGGGCGGCAAGAGTATTGCGTATCTTTTGGCTGGTAAGACATTTAATTGTTTGAGTTATACTAAAACTTCATCTTCTCCATAAAGTCACCCCCTAATGAATCAATTTCAAAAGCCTGTCTCTGTAATGCAATCTCCAGAATACGAAAGTATCAATTCCATCGCAAACTTATTCAGATTTATGGCAATTTTTTACAAAAAAAAAAAAAAAAACTCCACTCGCATTCTCTACAACAGTAAAACTCATTTGTTGTAATAAATCAAAGACCAGTGGACTATAGCTACTCTAATATTTGGAAATGGACAGGTCTGTGAAGTCTGAAAATCTCTATCGAACATTAAGGAAGATAAATCGACATCGAATGGCGTAACTAAACACAACTTCTTATACAGAGGTATACCGAAGGTACATCATCTCCCACGTCATGGGCTATACACTCGCTCTTGCTGGGCTCTTCAAAAGCGAATATCTAAGAGATTTATATGCAAAGAAAGTCTTAGAACATTTTAATTCCTTGTTTGGTCATAAATCACCGCGAGTAAAAGCAAACAAGTGCCATTCTTAATTTTCAATTTAAGGATAGAATTTCCAGAGCAGCCCCCAAACCCGAACCCAAATCTCCACCTTCCCTTGCCTGCTGAGTATAAAGTGGAGGGAAATTAAATAATAATAGACGATGGAATATGAAATTAACTCGTAAGTGAAATTGTTCGCTACGTTCATGTTCTACATGCGATTTATTATCCTTTTTTGGTGGTGGGGATGGTGTGGGTATGAAGGTATGACATGGCGTATTCTTCTTCTTCAGTAGACGAGGGCAATTTTAAATTATATTAAGTTATAACAAGTATGTTACAGAACGTTCTATCTTCTGTGACTCCTTGTTTTTAGATATATAGATCTTTTTTTTTTTTGTATAAGAAGAAGAAGAACATACCTTTTCATATATTGAGAGCAAGCATACATGCAATCCTGGAAGAATTTTCTTAAAAGGACCATGTTACCGGAACGAAAATATGTCGGAGAATATTAAACACAGAGTATGTGCATGTCGTCTTTTATGAATACCACCAAAAAGATGGCGTGCCGTTTGCTTCTTTCTATCCCTGATGAGATCGGAGTAGGAAGTGGGTTCCTTACGGTATGGAAGAGAGACACATTTTGAATTTGATTTAATTAAAAATGCTTGAAATACTTTTTCTTCCTGGGTAAAAGTGAATTTTGAACACATTGCATTCATGTATGATAAGTTATTAAATTATACAAGTCTAAGGTGAACGATAAAATGTGTAATTAAAAATGTTTTAGGTATCTTTTGCATGAGAAAATACTTCTAGATACAAAGAAATTAATATTTCAGAATGTCCGTAGTTGTGTGTATATAAAATACATTCAAAGATACACATATTATTGCAACTTGACAACAATTCATGAATCAAATGAAAACCACTTCTATATCAACATTTTCATAAACTCTTTCCACTACAAAATTCATCGTTTAATCATAACTCAGCGCATTACACTTCAAAACATTACACAACACTTACAATGTAAGCCGTCAAGTGAATTCAGTCAGTGTACCACCACCACCCAAGTATAAGGGCATATGTTGAGGGTTTTCTTTGCTTTCTTTTTTATTCATCTGAATGAAGAGGCGAACTTATAACACACACACATTTCATCCTCCCATTCATGGCACACCATTTAAACCATACACCCAAGTGCTTCGTGCAGATTTTTCATTACCAGCTTCAGTCAAACCGCCATTCAACATCATCATACCGGCCTCGTCTAAGTCTTTTATTTCAGGAAGGAAACTTCCTCTTCATACATTCGCTACGTTATAAAATATTAAGATACAAAGACAATAATTGAAGGTTACTTATACCGAAGACTGTAGACAGTGTAAAGCCCTCATATATGAGCGCCGCCTTTTGTGTCAGCCCGGAGAAGATGAAAATATGAAAAATTATGACAACATATTCATAAATTGCTTAAGACAATGACTATGTGTGTATCTGATGGGAAGAGAAAATGAAGCGAGTCCTAAAGGCAATGCCAGCATCCTTCCTGTGGTCGTACTTTGTCTCCCACTTTTCACTCCTCTGCTGAGCCGAAAAGCTATTCTGCGGCAAACCATGTTAGTCGGCGCGGTGGTTTTTAAAAGGCATGCAACCAACCAAGCACACTTCAAATGGGATTTAAGCATTCATAAGACGTCTCACAAGGAGTACTTCCGGCTGTATGTGTGATAAAATTCGTAACAATAAACGGGTTAAGAATGTCAGCTTAGTACAAGTCAAACACAACATCAATTTAGATGCTTAGATACACTGAATCTTTGATAGAAAAAAAAAAACACAACCAGCTCCATAAAAATGTGCGCCTTCGATTTGAAACGTGACAAATGTTCTTTTAGCACATCTGCGAAATGGAAGATATAAAAAAAAGCTCAACTCGTTTTTTTTATGGATTCCCGTCAGGATTTTCTCGAGGACATTTTTGTCATCCGAAATGGGAATTTTCTTTTATGTCCGCAAGTTTTTAATCTTTGCCCTTCGGCCTTTTACGGAATATAAGCCGTCAAAAGGTAGCATTTTTACGACTCGTCCTCGTCAGCGGAATGCAGTAAAAAGAAATCGAATTAAGCAGACCCACAGCCCCAAAAGTGGAGAATCCAAAGAAATAAATCCGATTTTCGCCTTTTGGAATAATACATTTTGAAAAATTAATGATCGACAAATCCCATCATTTTATCAAATATTTAAAAGGATTTCCCCGTCATCACTTGTGTTCCACTTCAGCAGAGAAAAAAAAATCAAGGATAATCGATTTTCATTTGAGGAATCAACTGAATTTTGATGTTGCTTCTGTTCTCTTTGATATATTTTGCGTATCTTTGTAGAGTTTAATCCTTTCAAAAATCTTTGCCCTGTAGGGTTCGTTTTTTTTTTTTGTTCCCAGAGCCTCTATAGTGAGAATGTCCTTAATTCGATAAAGGCAACAAAGAAGAATGTGTGTTTGGGGGAGGTAGGCTGCCTACATATAACAACATGAAAAGTAGCTGCAAGTTGAACAGAAAAAAAAAACAAATTCAAAGGGATAAAAGATCCCGTTTCCATTCTTTTTTCGAAGCAGGAAGGATATTCCCTTAAGGGTGTATGACGAAGAATAAGAGAAGGCATCAAAAAGGAGCGTTTACTTATTTATATAGTAGTTTCTTAAGAACTTTCTTCTTGTTCTTGTTATTCATCTTTTAGTCAGGTTTTCTTTTTGCGTGCGATGGTGTATGTAAAGTTTTTTGTTTTTTTTCGTGCTATGTTCTTTTTTGTATCCTTAGGGTGTTACATTGTAGTAACACTCGAACACATTATTGATATGTAAAGTGATGTTATCACTTGTGATTGATGTTTGATGAAGGGGAATTGATTTTGTTTATTCTTTTGTTGTTGGAGTGATAGAAAGCTAGTGTGGGTATTTGGGACTTGTATCCTTGCGTTTGATAGATCAAAGTAGGTATGCAAGTTGGTTTAGGGAATTATGAAGCGATTTAGTGAATATTTTTCGGGTGTAAATTATTGAGGAATAGGTTTAGATATGAAAGCTAGTGAACTTCATCCTTTAGCATTTAAAAGGGATAAATGGAAATGTTGGGGTTGCCTTCCTGATTTGCAGATACTCATGCATTGGGTATTAAATGTGAATCGTCGAATAATGGTCATAGATACGAGGGTAATTGCAAGTCATTTTGCATTTCACTTACCACCATCCACGTGACCTCCATTAATACACGACAAATATTATTTTTTAAATTTAAAAATAAAAAAAATCATTAAATTAAAAATTACCTCTTGTTAAATTTTAACTTTATTTACGACTACACAAACAGCAATTAAATTCGGTATTACGCATAAAAAAAAACACACATCCATATAAGTTGCGTGAAAACCAAAAACCGGTTAAAGGATTTCACTCCAGATACTTAACAAAAAAATATATACACAACCATCTGCCTATATAGCGTACAAATTTAAATAAATAAAATATTTAAATAAAGTTGGCATTTAAAAATTCATTGAATATATACAAACAAATAACTGTTGCTGTGTTTTTTTAGTCCGTCTGGTGTTTTTTTTTTATTGTCAATTCCAATACGACAGTGATTACCTTGCTCATTGTTGGCGGTTGGTAGTATTATTATTAATTAAAGAGTAATGCTAAAAATTATACAGGAAACATGTATCATGTGTAAGCAATATAAAAAAAAAACTGTATATACAACAGTACAAGGACTCTCTTTAATTGAGGCAATCATAATTAAATTAAAACAGAAAATGAGCGAAAGGATTTACGCTGTTTTTTTATTTAAAATTACCACATATGTGGGAGTAGGTATAGTGCTAATTGAGTTACAAAGTGGTTGACACAATGTGGGTAAATGTATCTTAACCAATTGTAATTGTTGAACAGCTCAACAAATTAAATTGTCGTGTGATAATCACATAATATGTGAAGAGAAGAGATTGGAAATGTCATGTGGATTCCGCCACAATGGTCATATATCTAAATCGATAATTTTTTTTTGTTTTTATTAAATTCAAGGCAAGTTTTAAGTCTTAAAAACCTACACCAACCATACAGCTTGACCAATTTGTCTTTTGTTGACATGAATGTTGAAAAATTTAAATTTTTATCAATTTTTAATGCAAAAAAAAACATCATCGTTGATAGAAAGCATATCTATCAACTGAAAGGCCATGTTTATCGGTGTCTTACAACAGCAATTCATCAATTCGATACATGAATCAATTCTAAAGAGGCAATTTATAAGCTTGTACTTTCGCTTTCCCTCCAAAAAAAAAAAACTTTGTCATTTGATTAACACAAAACTATCTCTAAGCCAGTCTTAGGTAAAGACAAATGGCTGGAAAAATAAAATATACGGCGTAAAATCATGAGGGCCATGTCATGTGTTCTGTTTTACAAAATTGTATCGGATATCTTGTACGCTGAAGACTAACCAAAAGTATGTCTTCTTTAAGCTCTGGTTTGTAAAATTGTAAACGATCAAACGAGGCGGTTTATTTTAATTCAATTTAAATGTATCTCATATTGTGTTGTATTTTAAGATAGTAGATTTATTGTTGTCGTGGTGATAATGTGTGTTATGTATGTTGTACATCCGTTCTCTTGAGAGCGGGGGGGTTATATTAAAAACCAATAAAAGATACACCTAGTCTTGTAAGATATGTTAGATACGAGAGTAGATGCCCACACTTAACGTATACCATCATCAGCATCATGATGATGATGATGATGACTAAAACTATCATGGGAAGTTGTGAAACATTTTTTTTGTATTCTTTCATTCTTAAGAAGATTATGGAAACTAGATAGCATAAGAGTATGCTATCGAATTAGAATATTAGTTTTACATTTTGCCATAGATACACACCAAGATAGTTCGGGGGATATGTTTTAATAATTTTCTCTACTTAAAAAAGTATTTTTGAGGGATTTGCTGTGTGCTTTTGAAATAGTTTTCTTTTCAAATAGGATTTATCTGCTTGGTTTTTCATTGTATCGTCGCTTTATTAGGTGCAACATGAGATGGGGCAAATTAACATGATATCCATAAAATGAGGGATTTCCATCGAATCGATAATTGATATTCATTATGTCGATTGTTATAGCGATTATCTGCGGTACTATTGATTGGATAGATGAGTGTGTATTATTTTTTTTTTATGTGGTATTATTTTTATATTCCACTGAAACCATTGAAGAGGGAAAATATTTTAATTAATTTATAATTAAGCAGTTAAAGTTGATTTTTTGATCAAGTATTTGTTATGTTTTGTGAATCGCGAATGGATGAAGTTGATTAATTAATTATTCAAGTGGAAGTACTTCACGAGCATTTCAATTCAATATAAACCTCAATATCTAAGTATGTAAGTGAACCTTAAAAAAATAAATTCTGCAGTTATCCAACCATAAAAAAGTCGTTCTTTTCCTTAAATTCCAAGGAACTTAATAAAATTCAATCAAATAAAAATGCACACAGGCCAAAATAACACAAGCGAATACTCAAAATCTCGAAACAAAAAAAAGAAGAAGAATGATGAAAAAAAAATGTAGGGATTGTCGACCCAAAGGGAATTGAAGTGGAATTCTTTACTTAACTGTCCATCTCTCAACACGCCCGCCATCAGCATCCAATTCTCATCTCGCTAACAACAACAATCTGTAAAAAGGACTTAAATTTACTTCGTTCTTATTTATTGTTTAACATAAGGAACGACATAGAAAAAAAAATATCCCAAGTCTAGGGGGAGAGTCTAACAAAAAGAAAAATGTAAGGGATAACGAGCGAAAGCCAATGACACAATAAATATTACTTTCGAATTTCATCAACCCAGTCAAATACATTCACAGTTCACAAATTCGCAGTTACAAAAATATATGTATGTGTATTCACTATTCAGAGATATTTTTCCTTTTTTTGTTTCGCAGCTATACATCTACTACTCTCGTGTTGTATTGGTTTCTGTGTTTTGTTTCACCAGTGGAGTTATTTCATTATTGCTTTGCGGACATCCGCAAAAAAAAACTTTTTTTTCGTGAAGTCCTTTATCGGTACCAAATGGTGGGTGCGGCGACGAAGCATTTCCATGATGGTAGGGAAAAGTTTATTCCTCGTGACATGGTGTTTAAAAAAAAAAAAAGTTTTGCTGATTTTAACGCTGAATATGAATGGATATCTTTTTTGATGATAATCTATTATTTTTTGTGGATTTTAAGATAATTTCAATAAATATAAATATTGGAGTAGTTTTAACATTTTTGAATATGAATATTGATTTCATTTTGTTGTATCTGAAACTATTTTTTAATCGAATTATGAATAGATATTCTATTGAAATTAATTTTTGAGTTTTTAGAAACAAATTGTCCCAGTTTAGAAAAAATCGGTTCAGTAGTTTTTGTAAAAAAAAAATATTTTACATCGACTGATACAATATTTTTATATTTGAAGGTATTATTAGGCTCTGGGAAATAACCCCTCAAAATTTGTATAAATGTAGCTTTTTTTCATATGAAATAAACCCCAAAATTGAGGGCCTTTTCATTATGAAATAAGTCCCCAAATTTAACTATGAAACAAGTACTCAAATTTGGGGACTTATTACCTCTTATATTTTTGTGAGAAATTCAATTCATTGATTCTTATCAGTGATTTTAACGGCTGTTATTGAAATGAACCTATTCGGGGCTTTTTTTCTCTTCGAAATGAAAATAAGACCCATGGATGTTAATGCCTTTTGCTTGTGGGGCTTATTTCCTTTGCATACACGCAATTTCGCATGCAACCCAAATCCAACAGTGAACCCAAGCAGGGGGGTTGCACACATATTCAGAATTTGCATACACCCAAACTAGCACTCGGATGTAGGCAACGTATGAACCCCCTGCTTGGACTCATTGTTGGACTTGGGATGGGTGCGAAATTAGATCTATGCAAAGTATGAATATGACCCCCCCTGCTTGGGCTCACTGCACTCATACATTGTGGAATCCATATCATTTTAATTGCTATCTACTGCATAATCTGCACAATTCCAATTAAAACAATTTAAATTCCAAAATGCACGAAAATCCTTCGTAAATACACTCGAAACCACTCATTGCCTCAATGTAAAATATGTAAAGATACCCATAAGGCTTCTTAAAATAATTGAACCATTAAGTTTATTATTTTTAAACTCATCGAATTACCTATAGAACACGTAAGCTTAGCGAATATTTTATTGTATTAATAACGCCAGGATACGAATACCGACTGTAAAATAAGTTATATGTTTGCATATAAATTAAAGGATTCCACATGGATTCGAGTTTGTTTCTCCACTGGTTGGCAAGTCGGGTGGTATCTCAATTTTAGCCTACTTATGTATTTATGAAAAAAATATAAACACAAAATTTGATTATTATTTCCTTTTTTTTGCACTCCCATCTATATTTCTAGATCTACATGTATAATACTCAGTGAGTGTGTATTTGTAAGTGGTAGGCGGATATATATATACTGTATGCCCTGTCTGGGAATAATGTACCATTTTTAGCTCGCTAATAAAACATAAATGTTGTGGCTTTTCGGGAACGATGTTCATTCATTAAATATTTAATTTAATAATCTTTTTTGTTTTGCGGTTCACTTTTGCAGTTTACCATTTATGCACGGATATACACATATACACGCAACCAAAATAAATTAAATTTTCAAGATGTAATGAAATAATCCAATTTTCCCAAGCAACACCAAAAAAAAATCTCAAAGATGAATAATATCAAATTTAAAGAGGTGCGTTGGTGAGGTATTGTGTTGGATGATGAAAATATCCTTGACACACTTGTTACACAAAAGGAAACGTGTGTAAAACCTTTTTTTTTTGTTTTATTTGGGTCTTTTGTTTTTCCTTTTCGGTGGAGGGATTGGGAAACAAATGTATCTGTACGATGGCATGTGGAAATTGAAATATACAGATATCCTTTGAAGTGTTATTTTACATTATTGATTGGTAAAGCTATTTTTTTTGTTTGTCGGTCTCTTTGTATTGGAGTGGAAATAATTTCTTTTAACACTGATTGTGCTTTTTATAGGAATTTATATTTTCAATTGATTTTTTTTTCGTTCCATTGTAAGAGGAATTATTTTAAATTGGAAATTTTCATCTTTAACTGAGATATACAAAACTACATTATTGTTACTGAAAAAAAAAAACATTGACCCACATTGTCATTTTCCAATGTGTAAACACAAAAACCACCTCTAACCAAACGTTTTCATAATGAAAACTCTCAACGAATTTGCCGAAAAAAAAAACATTTTTCCTTCAACAACTTTCAATTTCTGTAATCGAAAAACTCCTCTAACTAACAACAGGGTTTGTGCTAAAAAGAAGAGTAGAGAAAACCCATTCAAAAACCACACACCAGTACAAACAATACCGCCCACCTCTAACCCTCTGGAGTATTTCTCATTTCGAGTAGAAAATCCTCTTTACCGGGTTCGATTGGTTTTTGCGCTTCTTTTTTTTTTGTCAGCATTTTCCCCAAAAGGATGAGGAAGGGAAAACTTTTCAATTTTCCATTGTAAAATGAAATTTCTAAACGCAATTGTTGGTACACATTAAACGTATGTATACACTTAAGACAGAGAAGGACAAAGTTTGTTGTAAATCCTTGTGTAAAGTATTTAACCGATATGTAGATACTCATATTGAGTGGGTAGAAGAATGTAAACCACAGCTTGACTGAATTTACAGATAGGGCATTTTTTTTAAATCTCTGTCTAGACTAGAATCATCATAACAATTGTCCACAACTCACCTGTCTCCGCATATATATCGCAAAAGCAAACGTTCCAAATTAAATGTAATTTCTCAGAAAAAAAAAAGTCCCAAAAAAATACCGCCACCCATTTCCACAAACAATTTTCATCAAGATCGCCCCATGCAGATGCTGGGGAGAAAAAAAATTGAAATCCCCCTTTTCATTGTAAAAAAAAAAATGGAACTATGTCCTGTGTCATTCCTGCATATAGTTGGATCAATATTCCTACACACACCCACAGATATGAATGGAATACAGTAGGTACTCCAATGTTTTCTTTGCATGCAAGCACAGGAGCAGCAGCATCACAGTGAGAAAGGATACCGAACAAGGAGTCACACACTCGAGTGTGACCCACATTTTGTGTATCCAAAGGATGAATCCCTAGGAAATATGTACATAGAACCGAAACGTTAAGGCATAATATAATTTATTCATATTTTTCTGTCTCGACTGTGGATATTAAATTTTCGTTTAAAACTAAAATCCCTTAATAAAAATTGTGTGTGTCCTAGAGACCTACTTGGACCAGGGATTCTGTGTGATTATGATGACTGAATGGGGTTTTGTTTTGTGTTGGATAACAAACACGTTCGTGTAGAGTATCTGTCATTATTATATTTGTCTTCTTTTTGGATAAGGTATTTTTTTTTGGCATAAAAATCCCATTTTACGCTTATCCCATTGCATTGGATGCAATGGTGTTTATCTTTTTGTTTTTTTTTTATGTTGGTGATGAAAAAACAAAACATTTGCAAATATGAATATCATTAGGAATGGGAAAAAGTTTATCCATTTGGTGTATGAATGTGGAGAACAAGGCAGATAGAGAAACTTGAATGTTGTATTTTTTTTATTGTTATGAATGTGAATTAAGGATAATTTTATTCATTTTGTGGATACTTTCGAGGATGTGTGCTAAAAAAAAGTCGAAAATGGAACAAATACGAGGTGAGATATTTTGGTGTTGGTTTAAGAGATTTCTAAACATTTGTATTAAGCATAATGGAGTATTTGTAGTATCAAAGGAGCCAAAACTTCAACCAATGGCTTAGTCATGTATCTATTGTATAGAAATTTCTAAATTCGCAAAAAATAATTTGCTCGCGAATGATAATGGAGTACCACAGGAGTCTATAACAGTAGCAGTACTCTTCATCGTATATTTGGTACGTATATCGTATTAAAAAAGTATCAAAATAAACAAAAAGTAACCCTTTTATACAATGGATGTATATAGGGAGTCACAAGAGTGTCAAATAAACGTAGTAATCACGGAGTACCACAGGAGTCCACAGTAGCATCAGGGCTCTTCATCATGTATATTTGGCACTCAAAACAAATGATGTTCATACAGAAAGCAACGATTTCTTACAACGGTTGTGTATGAGGTGTCACAAGAGTCCACCTATGATTTTATTCTCGAATAAAATAAAGCTAACACGAGCCATATCTCCACAGAGTAAAAGTTGTTTACAAAAAAGAAAGTACCCATGGCATTAAAACCATATCACTGTCAAAATGTGTATCTTTAACATTCCTATCGATTTGTATGAACATCTATTTATAGTTTATGGCAAAACTTCGATGATATCTTCCATCTGCCTAGTCACAATATCCCCTGTATACAAATTACAATAATTTGATAAGTAATATCAATCTATCCGGTTGTCCCAGGACGACTAGACTTCATAACAACAGATCCGCAATAATAATAATAATAATAATCATAATAATGTGTTTTTACTCCTCTTCTTCTCTCTTTTTTTTTTTTTTTGGTTGGGAAATTGTCTCCTTCCTACGATTCATGTATTTATTTTCCCCTCTGCTTTTATTATACCTACCACTAAGAGCTTGCTCCTATCTCGTCCTTTGCATCATTCAATTGGGAATCAACATTTCTATCCTCCTGCCATTTTTTGCGCCCACTTTCACCCATCTCAAACTATTCAAGATCCATCATGCGAATTATGTGAATTGTATCCCTACCCAACTCTCGAGTCGAGTCGAGGCAAAATAAAGGGAATACGCAAAAGGATGTAGTTTATGTATATACCTCGTCCCGAAGACCATGAACACGAGAATAGTTAAGTCAGCTTTAATAAAAATCAATATTAAAAAAAGGACTAAAAGATATATGGCTTCCATCCTGATGATATGGATGGTAGATGCGAATAAATAGGTGTATAGTGTGTCTGCGTTGTTTGATGATGATGCAAAAGGATGTAGTAACCCATCCTTGAAGTGGATGCGTGCGTAACGTGTATAGAGGGTAAGTATAAGGTCGAGATAAAAATACTTAAAATGGATGAGGGGGTTGTGGAGATTCTTGTTTTGCTGGATAACGACAACAGTGACGATTACCATGATGATGAAGATGGGCGTTTGCAGAGATTGGCGTTAAATGAATGAACAACTTTTGCAAGGATGCGTGTTGACCTAGTTTGTTTCCTTGTCTATTTTTTTTAGTGTGTATGTGTGTGTCTTTACTGGCAAGTTGGGGCGCTGCATATAATTATCCGGTTAAGTGCAGATTGTTGTTTACGTAATGGGACAGAATACAAAGATGTAATCAACAAAAAAAAAACAAGTTGTTGCGCTTTTGCAACCGTTTTTAATCAGTGTAAGTGGGTGTCCTTTGTTGCATGGGATTTCATCTGGATGGTGGTGTTAGGTATGGCTTTTCAGGTCAATGGGTGGGAAATGAAATTAGAAATTAGAAATGCCCCAGTTAGTGATGGAAATTTCTTCCGAAAATACTTGCAAAATTTCCATCAAATTCACGCTTACAAACTGTGTAAGATTCATGAAAATCTAATCAATCTATCACTTAGCAGATACGCATTTTCTATACTTTTACCATTTTTTTTCATAAATCTACATCTCAACACAAGATCATTGATGATGCAATAACTATAAGGATCTTATGATCTTCAACCAAAGACAATAATCTGTCGAGCATGTAGTGGGGGCGTTTCCAATTACCCCCTCGACAAATGTTAGCTCCATATGCTAAAGCGTCCCGTTCCCCAAATGCATAAATCTATTTAATTCGATTGCGGTATTTCCTCTCTTGCTTTGTATACTCTATTCCACTTCCCGAATGTAATAAATCTCTTATGATGAAAACCAGTGAGGATCGTGTCGTGTGTGGATAAAAATGCTCCCAGGGTAAACGTATAGTACGGCTAAGATGGGAAACAAAAACTGCGCAAAATAAAACACCACACACACTCTAAGCACGCCTTTGGATATAATTTTGTTTACCCCGGCCGCGTACATAGGCTCCTTGTGTGTGCGTTGTAAAGTTCATACAAGCGATCGTGTGCCACGCCTCCTCTTCATCCAACCACACACAAAAATCTTGATATAAGGTTTTATTTTCTTTGTAGTATTTTTGAAACGCCCTCCGCGCACAATTATTACCAGTCGAGCGAGCAAAGTGAGTGCAACGTAAAATTCAATGAGTATCTATAGATAGAGATACTACACTTGGCGGTATCTAATTGAGTCATTTCGCGAACGCGAAGATGATGAAGTTATCTGCGTGTGCGGATCAAGAGGGGCGCACTAAATAATTGCTATTTTCAACCAACACAAAAAAAAAACACGATGCCTCTTCGCCATGTTGATGGAGCACAGGAAAGAATAGCCTGATGGTCTCTTCACACATGTTTAACATACTCAATGTGTGGAGCTGCAATTCATTATGTTTACGCGAATAGGCCTGGATTCCGTTTTTTTTTTGTGTCGATGGTGTTGTTGTTCTCTTTAGTTGGTTGATATCTTTTGGTCTTGTGATTTTAATTGCATCTTTGCGCAAAAATTGTGACACTTGATGGCATCGGGCAATTTGTCTTATTTGACAGACATTGCGGCGCAGCAGAGGATAGTATTTAAGATTAGCACCGAGATGGAGCAACGTGATAAATGGATATTGGATGGTGTTTTGGAAGCGAATTTGCTAAATGGAGAAAACGTAAAGTCATCAATCTTTAAGTGAGAGTTTATGTTGGAGTGGCAGTAGGAGTTTTTTTTTTTTTTTGTTGTGGAGTGTTGTAACATTTATATAGTTGTAAAGAGTAAAATTGCATCAGATGGTTGCAAACCGTTTTTTTTTTGTCAACCAAAAACGTTTAATTTACGTTTTAAATGTGGACGACCACAGGAGCCCCAGCATATACCAGAACTTGTTATTTTTAATTCATAATATGTAACCTAAAAGCCGAGTGCCGCTTGTTTATAAATACAAAATGGAATGCCACAAGAGTCCTACTTCAGATCACTTCTATTTTTTTTAAATTGTATATGAGATAAAAAAAAATCCAATTTTGTACTTACTTCCACACAAACAGCGATGATATAAGTACGACTAGAACCAATAGTAACGAGAACACAGCAATTATCGCCGATGTCTGCAATGACTGACTGCTATATAAACTGGCATCCAGAATCTGAAATAAAATAGAAGAAAACAACATTAGTTAATTAAAAATTCAATCGTTTCAAATTATCAATGTTCAATAGAGATACATTTTTCCACTTCTAAAACACTATCTCGACATGTAGATACTCGTGTAATATATAGCTCACTGTCGTTATTGTTGGCATTTTGCATGCCCTAATGCATGTATAGTGGGTGGCGTTATTATCTTATGCCTAGTAGCTATATCTCAGTGTACAACCAGTTCCAATAGATACACCATGTATGAACTCTGGATATCCAAAAACAAGCAGAAGGTGGTATTTTCCCGGATGCCTTGGTGAATGGAAGACCCCGAAACAAGTCCATGGTATGCTGCCATGTATTTTGTTTTTTGTTTCCGTGTGTATAACTTCAGGATTAAAGCTCACAATATCTCGTCGGATCGATAGTATGATGATGAGTTGTAACAGTTGGTAGGTAGGTTGGTATACAACAAGTGCAGGACAAAAAAAAAACGGATATTTAATACATGATTTCCACATAAAATGTATGTATGTGTAATGTTTAACAGTGTGACGCTGAATGTCGTTTTGTTGAGTTTTGGCCTGGCTTGATGTGGAATATATTCAAGCAAACAAATAATATACAATTTCCAATGAAAAACTTCACAAATATTTGTGTAATTAAATGGTTTTTTTTTTTGCAAATACAACAAAAACAAAAAAAATCCCGAAAATGAAGAATAAAATTAATTACTTTTTTTTACAGTCAAAGAACTTTAATATTCATGTATGAGTAGGTGATGAGTTGTAATGAATTAAATTTAAATTTAATAAATTCGAAATTCCAATTCCGATGCTGGAAATAATTGGTATTTTTGTTTATTTGTTATACTTTTCCTCACGGGGGAAAATAAATTGACTTTCAATTTCTGCACGCCGTTCCATGACGAAAGGAAACGACTTGGATTGAATAACGTTTGTGTTCCTTCAGCGTCATTTCACCTTATCCATTGAGCTTTTCTTCTGTATGCCTACCTATTACCTATCTTTACAGATCTACCCTCTGAATATCTTCAGACCAGAGTAGATTCCTCCCATACACCATTGTTACACACATGTGTGTTTGGATACCATGTGAACTTTAATATGTCCTTTGAACTTTTTTTTTCCTATTCCTTTTTCTAGAGAAAAATCCTTCTAGTAACCATAGATTGAGGGGAGATACGGAATGGGGGAAAAAAACTCAATGAAAAGTGTTTCCAAACAATTTCACCGAAAAGTGGTTACAATTTTTTCCCTCGGTTAGATTTGTTAGATCATGGTCTATGGATGATGATAATGATGGTGATGGTGGTGATGATACCTACTCGAGAGATATGTTACTGTGTGTGGGTTTACTGGTTTTCGTTTTTCTCTTTTTCACGTGTTGGAGACGGGGGATGCCAGAATACATGTGGATCAACATCTAAACTTTGGCCTACTTCGTAAATAGTAGTTATTGGTATTTTGTTGTTTTGTGTCCTTTTTTGTTGCGAAATTTTCATCATATACATACACTTGGATGATATGTTTGTCCATGCACAGGATTGTGTGTCTTTGCCATTAATAATTTGTACATGGTATACGATTTCGGTGGAAAAAAAGTTAAGAAGATACTTTTATACGTTTCAGGTTGTGTAATATTTAAGTACTTCTTTAAGTAGGCGATAGCAGTCAGATTGAATTGTTTATCTTGTTCTCATACATTCATTTTTTCATGGGATAGGTGATAGAAAAATGCCGCGTTGGGTGAAACACACATAATAGATACATGCATCTAAGAGTCATAATAGAAAAAATTACTCCAATTTCAAGTTGAAAATACAAATGTCACAAATCGGCGTGTACATTTCCCTTGTGTAGATATCATATAACTAACCAAAACGAATGCAATTTTCATTAAATCACTGACAACGAAATTCCGCGCTTTAAATTTCCTCCCCTTAATCAAATAACATCGACAAAAGATGAAAGCCCACACAAATTAATATTTGCATTTTTCATACTCGAGGAAAATGAAGAAAAAAATGATTTTTTTCTCTTTTGAGGAAGTCCAACATCCATCATAAAAAAAAAGAAAAAAAAACTTCCACAAGAATCCGATAAAAGTCAAGTGGCATAAGGAAAAGGAAATCTTAGCCAGCGCCACCCTTCACATTGAAACACTCAATTGTATTACAATGAAAGTAACCAAGTCATTTCATTCATCCTCTCTATACGTATATAACTTTGAACATTTCTAACCCAATTACTTGTACATTCTCTTTTTGGTGTCTGTGTACATTAAATGCATGCCATGCCAAGTACAAAAAGGACCTTTGTACACACAAAATGAGAAAAAAAAAATAAATATTACTTTTCTCAACACCACCCACTTACTTGTAGTGGAGTGTGTCACCTACTCTGGCTGGGGTCATTACATGCATTCTTTCACCACAAAATGAAGAAGAAAAATATAACAAGAACAAAGAAAACAATAGTACCCAAGCTTAAAAGAGAGAAAATACCACGGGAAGACTTATTAAAAAATCCACAATAAGTTGTGTAAAGAAAAATAATATCCTTTAGGGTAATACTGTGGGTAAAAGTACAAAAACTCCATCGTCTTCTCTATTGCAATCTTCACTTCATAAATGTACCGGAGAAACATGATTCGCAAGAATATCTAACGTTTTATATTTTCATGTTCATCATGGTGCAAAAGAAAGTGGAAATTGTAACGGATTCATTTTTTTTTTATTTTACCTTGTGCACTTGGTGACCTACAAAGTGAAATTTTTCTTTAAGGAGTTAACAATTGAGTTGTGGGATTAAGAAAATTGAAGTACCATTGGAGTGACTAATAGGTCCTTTATTTGTTTTACTAATGGAAATTGTATTTTTGAAATTAAATGTATTTTATGAGAAATTCAGAGTACCACAGGAGCTTAAACTAATCTTAATGAGAAAATGCAATCCAAAAGACGGCTTAGATATATCTACGGCTTTAAAATCAGATATTTATGTCAACATAATGATAATTTAATGTGAACTTTTCGTTGACATACCACAGGAGTAACTTCTTGGTCCTAAACTAGTCTTAAAGAGAAAAAGTAATCAAACAAAATGACCTTCGTCATTAAAATCATATCTTGACATCAAAATAAACATAAATATAATAAAAAAAAAGGAATTCCTTACAACAAAAGTATGGCCCCAACACATCAACCTTATGGCACCCCATTCCATTTTTTTTTAAATACCAATAACTCACTATCACCTGACGAAATAAAAAACCAAACGTTTATCAATTCCTCAATAGCTAAACAAATAACTTCTGTTTCTTATTATTTTATCATTGCTGCGCTTCAAATATACACACACGCACTCGTGAGTTGCCTCTCCAAAAGAAAAAAAAAAAACCAAATACCCATAAATCTATCAAATACGATTTTTCGTTGATCACTTGTTTATCTTATTATTGCCCACCTTTTCCTCTCCAGCTCACCCTGAGGCATTGTTTAAATTATGATAATTCGCCCCACCATACACCCAAACACACACACACTTTGTATAATATCTTTTCGTATTTAGATCATGTGTACGCAGTACTCCTGTCTAGTAGTCTCATCGGGGATATAATATTTATTCAAAGTGGATATATATTCCAGAAAGGGACATAACAGCCCATCCATCAAAGCAGGTAACATTATGTTGGTACGCACGTTGTATATCTCTATCCCAACAGTATGGATATCTGGCGATCTATCCACAAAATGAAATTTATTTAAGTGGCATATTTCAATTGCATTCTTCAAATAGATTTGTAGATACAATTTGTGCGGGTGTCATCGATCCCATTAACACTGGCGACACAACATTGGATTGTATAATCCCAGAGCTATTTTTTTTTCATAATTTTTTATATTAAAAAAAAAATCGATGGGCGATAAAAAGTATCTATGGGGGCAAAGCCAAATGAATATCTTTCATTTTGTACATATGACGAGATAAGTGGACTCGAGGAAAAACTGTGTCACATCGAGTGCATGGAAAATAGAAAAAAAAAAAAAAAAAAAACATTAATCATTCGTTAAATTTATTTTTTTTTTCTATTTCACTTTATTTATTTTGAAATCAAACCGCGTCGCTTGTTGTCGTTCATTTTTGGTGGGGTATACGCATGCATATGCTTATGATCTATGTGACTTGTGTTAGTCTGTGACCCTAATCTTAATTAAACATAAGGATCAAGTAGATTAGAAGTGAAAGACTTATGATAGATACGAGTTAGGTACACGCGGTATGAATATGCTGCACTTTGGGTGGCTTTGTGGTTATTTATGAAAATTTTTATTGATTTGGTAGTCATTTGTTGTGAGGAGAGGGAGTGTCATGAAACCCTTTTTATTTATTTTAGCCCCGAATGACCGATGGGATTAAAAACCCCCCGTTATCGGTAGTCCGTTATTCGGTAGTACTTGTTTGCTGATGATCGAAACGTGCGTTCTAATTTATGACGACTGATTTGTTGGGACATGTTATTTATTTGTTTTCCATTCCATGAATTTGGGTTGAGTTATTGATATGGCATTACACGTGGAAATCCCGCTGATAAGGATGAAGGGGAAATTTGTATCTATACATGATTGAATGAGTGTTATCACTTCGATTGAAGTTTCCTGTAAATCATCATCTCAATATCTTCATATTATGCCAACATCCTTTCGCATAAGTGTATGAATTTACTCAACAATCGCAATTTCAAATCAGCATAACTCAACCAACCGAATACAAATGTTTTTCATTCTCATACCTACCTAGTCTATTATTATTATTTTTTTTTTAAAGCACACATTCTCCATCCGTCTATCTTCTACTGGTTATTTACACGGAAAATCGATGGTATACAAAAGGATGAACAAAAAACAATCCCTAGTCTCTCATATATTCATTTTATACGTTACAATATCTCAAAAGAGATTTTCCCCATTTTCCTTTCCCAAATACAGCGAAACGGCACAAGAGCAGACACTTCTCAAGGGAGTCGTATATATAAATTTCTTGACTTGACTACACACATTTTTACTTTTTTTGTTGATAGGATGGCATATCTTCTTATAACAGAAAAATTCGTATGCAGAAAGTCAATGTCGATTTCATTTCTCAACAAAAAAAAAAGGAGAAGATCCTCAGTGAGTTAGTTCTCATTTTTTTTTGTTTTAGTCCTGAAATATGTGCACACACTTTCATCATAATAAACTCATCTAACAGATAGTGAGAGAGATCCTTTTATCCATCCAAAAAAACAACAACAACAAATACTGAATAACTTATTCAAATATGATGCCAGAGAAGACAAATAAAGAAGTGTGTTTCGTTTCTTCATTTTTTTTTAGCTGAAGGAAATATCCTTTTTCTGTTATTTCGATGGAATTTCCTTTCTTTTTCCTGGAGACTATTTTTTTAGTTTATGCCGTTGGATTGCATTTTGGGTTCTTTTAGTGGTTACCTACGTATTTTTTTCGAGTACAAGAAGTTTTCTTGCTATCCTCTCGAGTTTGGTTGGATATTTAAAGTTGTTGACATATTGCCAAGTGACTGAGTGTGGAGATGAATTGAATATCCTGTTTGAGATTTCTGTTGTTGTTTACTTCCTTTAGTTAGAGAGAAATATTTAAAATAGAAATGAGTAACGAGTATGTTGGCACTTGAAATGTGGTCAAGATGTTTACATTTTGTACATTTTGTCATGTGGTTGTATTGGGATACTACAAAAATTGTGTATTTGTGTGATCCAGGATATTCGTGGAATTAGAATATACATTTATAAAGGACATGGAGGGTGTTGAAATGTATATAGATATCTCTATTTTACTTTAAAACAAGAACAAATTACTCGGAAATGAATTGCAACCAGTTAAGGCCCAACAATTCAACCCTAAGGTACCCCAACATTGTGTTTGTGTGATCCAGGGTTAGAATATAAATTTATAAAGGTCATGGAGGGTGTTCATATTCATTTAGATATCTCTATTTTACTTTAAAACAAGAACAAATTAGACAGAAACTGATTGCAACCAATTTAGGCCCATCAACTCAACCCTAAGACACTCCAACAAAATTTAAAACTCATGAACAGAAATCCACCACATTTCTCCACCCATAATCAATAAGAATAATCATCCATATTACTTGTTAAAACTTTTTCAATAGTCCAACTAAAATTCACTTCTTGCAAAAAGAAATATAAAATGGAGAAAAAAAAACTGGATTATCTTTCTTCCTTTCTTTGGTTAAACTTCATCCATGATGACATATAAAGATAACGAATAAACCATTCGCTCTTATTGGCAGTCATTTTGCCCAAGGATACAATTTTTATCGATATCCCCCGCACACCATATTTTTCAAAAAAAAAAAATGAAAGAAAAATTCAATGAACCCCCCTTCGCTCTAGTAAATCTTCCCCATCGCGTGTGCAGCTAAAGATGGTTTCTCGATGTCCTCAAAGTCATCCGTTGCGGTGTATGAAATACGATAGATACACGTACCTACATACCGAAAATTGTCCAGCATTTAGGTTAAGTTATCTGTATATAGATATTTTTGATTGGTTATTTGTAGCAAAGAAGGATATCTTTCGTCGATGTAATCCGTTCAATTGAATTTTTGATTTTTATTGATTTATTTCTTAAATGATAGGGATTTCGGATTTTAAAGAAAAATCTCTAATAATCCAAAACCATGTCATGATGGATTTATTTTCCCATTTTATACTCTTTCTAGGGTATATGCTAAATCTTACTGACCCAAAAAAAAAAAAAAGAAATACCTAAGCTTGACAGTAATCAAGAGAAAATCGATTGGAAATAGATACAAAATAGACGATGCCACAAAAATGAGATGGAAAGCTTCTTTCGTTCGACTAGGTATAGAAAATGTATTCAAACAAAGATTTATCACCTATACATGTGTTGGAGAAACTCCACAATGAACCAAACCATTTCCATGGTTTACCTGAATGTCAGACAATTGCAAACACCTTTTGTGTTACGTTTGAGGGCGGTAAATTGAATTTGAATCTTGAATTAGCGCTTATACCGATGCTGAATCAACCGTATCTTTTGCTTTGTGAAATATGCAAACAAAAAAAATCTCCTTTTCATAGATATAAAGGAAGTAAGTTGTCCATTGTGTTCTTAAAGTTCGTAGACAGAAGCTTCTTATCCTTTTTTGGTCTATAAATATCTAAGAGTGTGCTATGGAGATATTTTATTCTTTTTGTCTGTTCAATTTATTTGCAAGGTGATCCGGCTTGAAGTTAGAAAGAAGTTTCTTATCCTTTTTTGGTCTATAAATATCTTACAGTGTGCTATGGAGAAATTTTATTTTTTTTTCTGTTCAATTTATTTGCAAGGTGATCCGACTTGAAGGGGATGACTATACCAATCTGTTTGTTGGCATTATTGTACATCTCCTCGAATGGCAGTATTTTCTTTTATCCAAATAGGTAATTTTGAAACAAAATCATTTTATGATAGGAAAAATTAAAGAACCATCCAAATATTTGAAGTACACCTCTTATGAGCGACCACCAACCTCAATCCACCTCTTCATCGAAACTCTCACTTAATAGAAACGCAAAACGAAAAAGAGTTATTCGATAAATTAGATACAACCTGGATTAGATACAATTTCTATCTTCATCAACTGCATCTTTAAAGTTTTTTTTGTTTTTGTTTCGAGTGTTCTTTTTGTATTCCTTTCCCTCACTCAAGAGCTCTTCAGTGACCATGAATAAATTTCCATCATCTTCATGGGATAAGTCTTGAGAGTCTTAGATTTTTTTTGTATATCCAATACCACCATGAAAGTAGAAACTATTCATCACTAGCCAAACTTGAGTAGCAGAAGTAGTATAACGAAAAAAAAATCAAATATGTAATAATTTTTACTTTGCACAGATTGCAATCTCATTAAAAGTTATAAAACATCCTGCCGAGGAGGGTGTGTGTGTGTAACTGTGTATATCTAGATACTAGTGGCTGTAAGAGGAAAACAACAATATTAGATCATCACTCATCATCAGTCATTTGGGTGTTTCCTTGATATTGTTGTCTACCACTTCATCCCTAAGAGATTTATATATTTTTTTAAAGACTAATAGGGGATGAAGGGATGATGTAAAAAAAAAATCATGAAATATTAAGGAATCGTAGAAAACATTTTTAACACGAACGGCCATATGTTGCGGAACTTCTTGCCCGCTGTTGCGTTTGCTTAACATTTCTTTATGTGGCATCTGTTGATGAAACGATGACTTTCGACATGATTTGGTTGTCCTTTTTTTGTTGTTACTGGGAAGGGTTGTCAAAGGGGTTCTATGATGTTTGGGGCAATTTTGGGGGATTGAACTTTGAAAAACTTTACAACTTGGATGATAAATTGACAGTTGAAGTGGGAAAGATTGTTGTTTTTTTTGGAGGAGTATCTTTTACAGCTTAAATAATGCAATTTGAAGGAATTTGGTGGTGTACCAGAAGGTTACCTTGTATGACCTTCATTAGTCTAGACATGAATTTTCACTTCTTACTCTAAATGAAACTAAAAACAACCACGTGACACTCAATGCATATAGATACGCGAAACAAATGGTCGGATTTTCGAACAATCAACATCAATTAAACGAATGTCCTTGTATGGAAAAAAATATTTCCTTTGTAGATACATATGCGTTTAACAATTGCTCTCCATATACGGGTACACCTCCTCATTTACATCGACTTTTGCATAACAAACATTATTCTAGGGGTGTGAAAAATCTCACCATGTGCAATAGTCATAATGATTTGGGTTGTGCCTTCGGTAACACCCCTAAACTGGGATATGACATTTAAAAAAAGAAAAATAGATTCCTGACACTTGGTAATGAATAATGCAACCGAAAGTGATTACGCGGCCTTTGTGAATGCGTTTGGTACGTAATTGAGTTTGTCAGTGACTGTGGATAGTTATGAAAAATTATATTCATGTCGAGAGGATGTTGACAGTTGGGTTGGTATTGCTTTTATATATGTATATGGAAATATTTTTTTTTACTTACCGGTATTGCTTCACACATATCACTATCCCAAGCTTGGGCGGCTTTTAGTGCCATTTCCTCTTCATTGCAATTCGTGTTGACAAGGCCATAATCCAACATAGATGGTGGTCTCGGAGGTGGTGGTATCATAAATTTTGGTGGGGGTCCCGGACCACCGCACTCATCACATTCAATATTATCTTCATACATCTCCCACATTTAAATTTCTTTTTTATTATTTATATGAAAATTCTTGTAAGAATTTTTTTTTTAATTGGTTGGTTAACACGTCTTTTTTTTAAATGAAAATCGTGTGAAATTAAAAAGTTAAAAGAAACGAAAAGAGAAATAAAAAAAAACTTAAAAAAATGTTATAATTCGTGTCAAATTCGAGACATCTTTTTGAAAGTGATTTTTAGCACGAAGGGAAATCTGAAATGAGAGAAAAATTTATTAGAATTTGAACTTGACTTTTATTGAATAGAAAAACGTAAAAAAAATATTTATAGATGAAGTAGTTTTCAATTTAACTGGTGTCCCACACGAAACTATCGTTAGGCCCATATTTTTCATACAGTTTTTTGTATTCTTTGGGACATGTTAGGTGACAGATACAATTGTAAAAACGACTTATTTCCAACCTACATCGGATTTGCAATATGATCTGCGAAAATCCTCACCAGCTGATGTATAATTCCTTTCAAAAATATTCCTTTTCATCAGATGAACAAAAAAAAACCTCCACACCACTTAACCATAGATATTCTCCTCCATGCACCATATGCCGACAGAGAGAAAAATCTCTGCCCAAAGTGTGGCCAACGTAATTATCTCGAAATTTAAATTCCTGTCACGTTTCCTTCCACTCTCCATGGGCCACTATTTTTCAACAAAAGGACATTAGTGATTATCAACGGATGACATAGAATAAATAGACGATAGGAGAAACACAAAAAAAAAATCTGGCGCATGCTTATTTCTCAGGTGATGAGGATGAGGGACACCACACACATATATCTCTTCCTCCTGTCCGAGACACAATAGCAATTTCCTTTTCACTCAAGCGAAAGAATTATCGAAATGAAATTTTCATTCCAAGGATCCGAATATACAATACAACCAACAAAAACGAAACAATCGCACGGTTTGGAAATTCGAATATTCATGGTACAACATGGTGAAACTGTACACAAAAAGAAGTCCATATGCATCCAGGTCTGGTAGCACTATTCACCCCCCCTCGAGGAATTAACGTTTTATACGCCATCTAGCTGGGATGTGTTCACCCTCGTGTTATTGTCATTTTCGTGATTGCGTTTTTCGGATATAAAAATGCATAACATACGGCTGGGGTAATTGTTAATGCGTTGTATCCCTTTTTGACTTTTGCCATAAAATAACAAATTTTCTGACCTCTTCCGATGGCTAACATGTGTATGAATGTGTGTCCAGCTGGATGGGACATCACATGGAATATTCATAGCATTAGATTGGATTAAAACAATGCTCGCAGATACATTTTTGCTGCTCGCATCTAAATTACATAGTGCTGCTGATTGATTTTTTTTTGTTCGCTTTTGTTGGGAGTATAATTTCATCTCAATTCAAGCATTTAATTGCCAATGTTGGTAATTAAAATCATTTTACCTTTACCCTGTGCTTCCTCTTAAATTAGTATCTCGCATCTCGATGTACGAGTTGATATCCTATCCCCCCCATTGGATGTGTCATGTTCAATGTGATTTGTTTGAGTTGTCGTTTTTTGCCTTCTCCTGTTCGCTTTTCAATTTAATGAATCCTAATCGTATCTATTCAATCTATAGAATTTATCTGTAGATGCTGCTACCTTTTCTTTTTTTTTAATCGGATTGGGAGGCAAGGTGGAGACTATGTGTGTCTTGTATGGAGACGACAGTGCGCGACGTGATGTCGATGTTTTGGTATCTAAATCTCAATGAATCGAAGTTAATTGACTCTTTCTCTTGAACACAAACGATAATTCAATTGATGACAATTCATTTTCGTTGTGATTTTCTAACATTTCCCTCTTGTTACCCATGACAGAGGGAAGCTGACATGGAAATACCGACAGATAGATACTCTTGTAATGGTAATTTGGTTTGGTATTTTGTGATGAAAATATTTGCACTACGTCCTAGGTAACTTTTGAGATACTGCCTGAAAAACAAATCAATACACTCTCATGGGCTTATCTATATTCAAATTGCAAACTTATCTGACAAGTTGAACACGAACAATTTTCTACATGGTTACCCACTGTGAATGATAATCAAATCACATCCATCTACAAAAACAACAACTCAAAACAAACATCATGGACCAACAACCAAAAGCAAGGCAAAAAAAAAAAAGAGAAAAAAACTGTTTATCAGAAAAAATATCTTGGATATATCTAGTAGTCGTCAAATTCAAAATGTGTCCTTATAAAGATTATTATTGTACTATAGTCACTTTTACCTTCATCCTTGAAGTCCTCTATAGTATCTACAAGTGCGTGTATGTGTTCGAATGAGCGCGTGTTTAAGGAGGATGGATTTGAATAGATAGATTGTATCATCTGGATTCTTAGGAGAGGGAATTCTACAAGCAAAAATCTCAAGGGATTTTCCGTTTATTTCTTTCTTCTTCTGTATCCGTATTTTGTATCTTTTTGGCGTTTGTTTCTATTTCTATTATTCTTCAGAGAGGTGAGATGATTTTTTTTCTTTTATCAGATCACTGGGTTTGTTGTTAGTTAATGGCATCACAGAGCAGACTGAAGTGGATAAACACATTTCTAAAAAGTCACGAAGTATCTAATTCAATTGACAATTTGCGGGAACGTTATTGAATGGAAACAAAACATGACAAATTTCATTGCTTGAGTGGATTACCATGTCTAGTGATTAATCAGCACAGTTAGGTAATTGCCAGACATAGTGTGTGGGCACACTTCGAATAGGTAATTATCTTTTGGAGAGCACCTGTTTTGTGGGAATGTCAATCACCAGATAGTGACAGTGAAATATGCGTATCTATCGTTTTTTGGGATAACAAATGCTTCTTAATAGACAGGAAACGTCGTAACCCTGGATTTCTCTAAAAAGTGAAAACCCAAACAAATGATAAATGCCTTTAGAAATGTTCATAGATGTGCCTTCTATTTGACTTAAGAAGGTTAACACCAGCAGCGCTATAAATTCAATTCTCATCCCATTCTCATCTTTTGCGCGTATATATTTCGCTAAATTTTCAACATAAACTCCATCGTTTATCCTATGAGCTGGGGTACTTTTTCTGTGTGAAAAAGGATTCCTTTATGAGTTATTACATGACCATTTATCCCGTCAACATATGAAGATGAAGTTGATAGGAATATCCATCATAGTCGCTTTTGATTAAAGTGAAACAGGAGTTTTGTTTGTCAATGTGGATACCTATAATATTTCGCTTTTCTATTAAGTTATCCTTCTCAAGTTGACCTCCAATATATATACAGGAGATACATATTTTATGTTTACTTTTAATTTATTTCAAAGAGAGTGTATTTGTTTAGTTCATAAATGAAAGCCAAACATTGAATTAATTAACTTAGCATGAAGGAAGGACACATTAACTAACAGGAATACCAGCAGGATATTTCTAATAAGTAACTGCTGGGTAGGGCTGGCTATCTATAAACGACTATAAGGGAGAGTCTTGATTTTCCAGTGGACTTGCTTAGTCATGTGAAGGAGGAAAATTGTTCTGTTGTGATGAGATTTCAGACGTATATTGCGTTTTCTTTTTGTGAATAATTTGGAGCTAGAAAATTGGCTTCATAATGAAGAGGGTATTGCGTAGTTAGTTTAAGAGGAACTTAAAGAATTTGATAAGAATTTTGCTGTTTAAATGAGTCTTTAAATTGGTCAATCGTTAGCAATTTAATCATGAGATTCCATCTTACAGGGAGGTAGTTTCATGGGGTGCTACAGGGTTGAGTTGTTAGTGGGATACTTTTTTTTATAATTGAATTTTGTATGTTCTACTCTAATGGAAAGTCTTGGATAATGAAATGAAATAACAATTTTTTTTAAGTTTTTATTGACGAATTCGAAGCACATAATACAACCTCAGAAATGAATGTACTCCTCTGTCGCCCATCTAAAACTTTAAAGCCTCCCCTTTATGGTGAAGATATCTACGTATATTTTATGAATAACTCCCATGTATCCGTTCGACTCACTTTTTGGCTCACATCCAACTAGGTGAATATTCCCTTGTTGTTGTAACCTATTTTGGTTATACTCCCTTCACAAAGTTGCAACAGAGAAAATACGTCAGAATGCTCCCTAAAAGTGAGGATATTGGGAAATTCGAGACACACACTTACTTCAATAAGAGAGTGTGTGAAAAAATTGTCATTTTAGACAAGTGTGGTTGTCAAGTAAATAAATCTGATTGAATGCATGTCATGCTGAGACAATTGGATTGGTAAAAATAAAACCACAGCATTGCCACACGCAATCACCAAAAGAATCTCCATGTCAAAAGTGAAATTAAATTATATTCCCGAAAATCTTCCAACAACTAGATTTTCCTTTTATCTCACTTCGAAGATACAGATAATAGCAAAAATGTCATACATTTCTTTCACTCGCCCCCTACAACAGGGATACCTTTCGTCAATGTCATGTTGTGACATTTTATTTATTTTTTCTTGCTTTTTTTTTGTCTTTCATGATATATTTACATTTTGTACATCATCTATCCGAAAAGTTGGAGAGCAAATTACCATTCAGCATTCCATCAAGTTCTACTTGGTCCTTTTGTTTGCGCACCGGTGTAAGTTGATGAGATTGCGTATACACTTTGTGGCGGACAAAAAATAAAAGACTTCCTCTTAAAGGACATAACTTTTGCTTTAAGAAGTATACCCAGACAGTATTTTCCTTCAGGTAAAAGTTGTACTTTTCGAAATATCTAAGTTTTTTTTTTTCAACTATGTATCTATATATACTTTTGCTTGGTACAAAATTAGTTGCAAGAAAACTTTTCTATATTTCTCTTCCCACCAACATCCCTTTCAAGAATAGTCGGACTTAACTGTAAATTATGACAGAAAATACGTAAACGAAGTGGAGAAAAAGAAAATATGCATAATCCTTAAGTAATCATCATACAAAAGTCACAGTTGGATTTAGTTCTTTCTTCTCCGTCAACCATGAGAAAAAAAGTATCTGATTAAGAAAAAAAAGTGAAGAAAGTGTAACAAAACATCAATTTGTCACCATCTTTCATAACGCTCGGATAAAGCCCGAGTTGTGTAAAAATCACTGATAAGCAAAAAGGAAGAGGATACTCGTCGTACTGTGTGTATCTTTTTGTTTTTATTACCTACTACAACGAAGTTGACAATTTTTTTTTGCTCGCACGTTTTTCATCACTTTCTCCGTTTAAATAAAAAAAATATAAAGAGGGAATATTCTAACTATAAAGAAAAACACTGAAAAAATGTACGAAATTTTTTTTTAGGGTAAACTTTAAAATATCCTTATCCCGGATAATCTTGATAGATACACGAAAAACTTTCAGGAAAACTTTCAAACTCAGAAAAAAAAATCTTATTCATCCTAAAAAATTATTCAAAAGTTAAATGCAAAAGTCTTTCTCTCGCCCATCAAAAACACGATGAAGAACAAAAATTAAAAGGATGAAAAGAAATTATGAAACGGACGGAGGTGGTGTAGATACAACACAAAAAAAATAACGAACCCCAAGAATAGTGGCTGAAACTAATTTTCGCGCTGGAACAATGTTCAGGATAACTCGTTCATTTAAGGCATAAACATTTTTTTTCTCCCCGTTTTTATTTTGCACGATTTTTAACGAGGTGCACCACAAAATACAGGCACTGGGTGAGACCGAGGGGCGGTGAAAAGGAAAGAAAGGATAAATGCATTAAATTGAAGTGGTAGAGTGTAAAAGAATGTGTTAGAGATCTAACCACCTCGTTTCTTACAGTCTTTACTTTTGGGATTTTTTTTGTTCGCTTTTTATTTTTTGTGCACTTTTTCACTTTTAATTTGTTCTTCTTTGCATTTGAATTGCACCCGCACCGCAGAGCACCAGTGCAAGGAGGGGTTAGCTTGGGTAATTAGTTCGAGAGGAACTTTAAGGATTTAACAAAAGTCTTTTGGTAGGTTTTAAATTCAGTTTGAATGAGTTTTTAAATGGGTCAAGGTATGGCAATTGAATGATGAGATTCGCACTTACAAGGACGTAGTTTGATGGGGTGCCACAGGGTTGAGGTGTTAGTGGGAAACTTGTTTTATTCTTCTTAATTGAATTTAAATTCAATGAATAACCTTGATGATCTAATTGGAATTTAAATACATTTTTTCACTAAGGAGACTGACATTCAGTAAGTATCTATTGATTTATTTGGTGTGTAGATAGTTTTGAAAAACTCACTTTCCACTTCAGAAACCCCCATTCAACAGCTCCGCATAATATTTGTGTGTAAAAATGCACCTCAAATTGGATGCACTCACAATTTCTTCGATTATTTAAAATTCATAATTTAATGAACTTCCTTTCACGTAGCATCAAAGAGTTATTTTTTTTTATATGTACACGCACAAATATGAATGATTGGTTTTCAATAAACATCTCACTTTAAATTCATACAACATTCTGCTATGGTAGTTACAGCTGCCGATAGGAATCCCCTCGTATGATGATATCTTTATATGTCAGTTTTGACTTAAGTGTTGTGTCAATTAAAAATGTATGCAACGTTACAATAGGGAAACCGAATTTAAAAGAAAAAGATAAATATCCCGGGGATATCAATTTAATGTGTTTAAATTGAAGGAAACGAAGGATGAATGCCCAAGGAGGGATATGTAGATATAATGTCTCCATCAGGTAAGAACGGAAGTTGGTGAAAGTAATAGGGAACATGGTTAGATGTCAATTGTCATCTGTGGGAATGCTTTCATTGTTTTTTTTTTTGTCATTTGTTTTGTTCACTTCAATGGGAATTTTGTAGAAGAGAATTTTTTTTTGGATTTCTTAATCTTTGAAGTGGTCATGAATTAATAGAGTGGTCATGGGAGATATATAAGAATAGTAAAGGGATTCTGAGGTTTCGAGCGCCTTTTGATTTATAACAAATGCAGTGGTTGTCATAAATTACACATGAATTAGCTATGCCTTATGAACGAATGTACTGAGTTAATGAAAAAATGTAGCAAATGGCAGAAAGATACAATTTTTAAATATTTTCCTTAGTTCATAGAATAGACACATATGTAGGTAAGAGTATGACCCCAGCCACTAATATGACCGAGTCCGGTGGTCTAATAGACTTACACAACATATGGCCGTCATTTAAACTATCATTTCACACCTTAAATCATCATCAAGACTGTCATAATGATAGCAATTTGAAAATAGTGTAACACACATCTTCTCATAGATACATTTAACCTATCCATACGAAAATCCTACATCTGTCAGCACACTATCTCCTATCAATTAGCATCCAAAAAAAAATACTTTTATCACAGGCAGACAAATGTCCTACAACTGCTTAAGTTAATGACCACCATCGCATATGATAAGAAACAAAAAACAAACATCTAGATACACACTGAACTATTGAACATGAACATTATAAATCATTTTAATTTCGAACAAAATTCTGACCGATTTTTCATCTTCACTCGAAAAGATAAAGGAGGCTCCTTTGCGCTTATACAGCATCTTATCTTCCTTTCGTTTAACATCTCATGCAGTCGTCATCGGTGCGGAACACTTTTGTATCTCGTCGAATGTTCGTGGTGTCTTATTTGTTTTTTGTTAACTACAAAAAAAGACATTCGTACATGCATATTCATAACCATCAATTTACAAGTAAAAACGCGGTTAAAAGATACGTTTTTGTTTAACCATTGTGTTGTATACACACACAAGATACGAAACGCGTATTCGTAAAGTTTATGGATAATTATGAACTTAAAAAGATAATAAAACCCAGAAGATGATCATGATGATGATGATGATGATGAATGGCGGTACGGTTTTACCCCTTTTTGTGCGCTTTTAATATGTTAAGTAAATTTACAAATAACACAAGTGCACACAAGATAGATAGTGCGTTCGAGGAGCGCGAGACGCGAACGACAATCCGGGCCAGATCGCAGTCTTTAATTTGTTTTTATCTCCCGCTTTCTGTGCGTGTCAGAGAGCTAAAAAGACACTCATCAAGTGTATACTCATAATTATGAGTTTAGTGTACTTTTTAGGTTAAGCACACATAAACAGTGTGTGCAAGTATGTTTGCACATTGTTTTAAGCCTTAATGATGAAAGTTTAATGAATGATTGTGCCTAGTGGATGCGGCATGGGATGATGATGGTGGGGTGTTTTAAAGGTGTCATTTAAATATTCATTGTATTTTGAAGAAGATGCCGTGTATTCAAGTGAATATCTTATGCTGGTTTAGCTCGGAGTAAACATGAAGGGTACTCACATAAATTATCCATGGACCGGTACAAGTTGCGGAATGTGTTTTAATCCATAATGTATTTTGCTTTTAATCTTTTTTTATATTTTATTAACTTTTATTTTCACTTCACAGCACTGCGTATTCACTTGTGGGCACTTTGTAGGAGGTGAGGATATTTCCTTGTATCCTTTTATATTTCTAAGGTGATTTTTTTTTATTTCACTTCACTCACAATTACCATAGATACTTTCAATGCACTTTGTATGAAATTTTTTTTCTGCACTTGATTATAATCCAATTTTTTGCGATTCCGAAATGATAGAAAAAAAAATTAAAATTCTCGTCACTTGATATATTTTTACGATTCAATCCAAAGAGAGTGAAATATTTTTGGGTAACTAGGTATTTTTTTTAATTTTAAACCGACGTCAAGTATGCACATCCACGCATCTTACTTCGGCGACTTTCAGTCAGATACTGTTCGTTGTATAGCCAGGGAGAAGGTATCTCTGGAAAATCGACAGACCAGATCCAGCTTGTCAGTGTGTACGTGAAGAAGGGTGTATCTATGAGAATGCAAATGGGAATGTGTGCGTGTGCGCTTTGCAACATTTATCATATTTGTTTTCCTTCGTTTCAAGTTCGAAATAGGGTCTTGTTTTGTATTTGCAAAACGCAGGTAGATTTTTTTAGATGTGTCCTTTGAGCATGAGTTCTCTATTAATAGAAAGGGAGGATGGTATTTTTTTTTGTATGTTGGTTGCGAATAAGGTTGGTTTTTAGGTGCATATGTTGCAAGAGGATTTCTTGTGGCAACATATTGAGCGTACTTGCGCTGTAGATGGTTGAAATCGAAAATGCCGGTTTTTTCTTGTGAGTTGTGAATAAGAAATTGAGAGGTATAGCGGAGGGAAGAGAGAAATGAGCGAAATGTAATTATTGGATTTTATGAAAGAATTTTAAAAGTTTTTTTTGATGGGTTTTAGAGGACCAATTAGTAGGAATAATGCTGGATTGAGGAAGGATTTTTGTTGGTATGCAGGTTGAAGCTGGTAATTTGCGTACCTACTTACTGGCTGGGTTTTGAAGTCTTAAATTTCAGATCAATCCTAATTAGTTGGTTGGCCAATATTGAGAGAGGATTAGTGGTGCAATTATGAAACTTATCGTTGTTGGAGAGGTAGGTATCTTGTTGGGAAAAATTGGCAATTATGTGATCAAGTTATTGTAGGTCAGTCATTGTGAAATCACAAAATAATTGAGGTATAGTCATGGAATGTAAGGACTCAAGTTACACGGGAATGGTAGTTGTGTGCAAGTATTTTTAGAATCAGCCAATAATTTTTGTAGGATAGCTAATAGACTAGGCTATTACATCGATATGAAGACGCATTGGTAGATACTTTTACTATTTGTGGTTAGTGCGCTGGACTACTAAGAGCGGGATTCCTGGTTCAAATTCCGAAAATGGCACCACCTCTTGTAAAATAGATAGAAACGAATTGAAAACTGCCTTGTTTCACCCAGAGTCCCCCAACTGGGAGGAAGCCCGTAACGTAACGCAAACAACATAAGCAACCCTCACCGCCACCTCTTGAGAAAGTCTGACAAACATCCAAGAGTAACACTGTCATGGGAAGGTTCTTAAATTTGGCGTTCGGATTAGGCGTTAAGCAGGAGGTCCATTTTTTGTGGCAGAAATAATAACTTCGTATTTCAAAAGTTAGGTTTGAGGTCTGAACAGGATTAGGAGGAGGTTTGAAAGGGAAGGGATATGGAGGGAACAAGGAATTGAAGATGCCATTTTAAGAGACCTGCGATGCAAGTAAAAAGGTCAAGGTAGGCAGGAACATTTTCTAGCAGGCGAACATTCATTTGCCATAAGACTGGTATGATTTTTGTGAAGTGTCGGAAACAAGGGCCTACGATCTCCGACGGGCAAAAAGCCGTAATCAGCATGACAGCAACATCTCTTGAAGCAGCAAGCAACAAAAGGCCGTTAATGCCAAATATTTAATTTTCTAAGTCAAAACCACGTTTAGTGTATCAACACGTAAGCGCAATCGTATTGTGGTAACAATTCAACTACATTGAGCCCCTACTACAAAATTTTAGCTATTTTACTATTGTTTTACATGTTGATACGCTAAATTTGGTTTTGACTTACAACAGCATGTTCCAGACAAGAGATTTTTTTGTATCGCACCCTTCAGGGTCGAGACGATAAGGAAGACCGAATTATCAATAAAAGGATCAAGTGATAGCGTGTGCCATAGCGTTTGAAAATGTAGTTTTGACTTAGAATAGCATGCTCCAGACAAGAGAATTTTTAACCCCACCCCTCAGGTACGAAACGAGAAGGAAGACCGGAGCATCGGTTTAAGGATCAAGTGATCGCGTGTATCAGGGCGCTCGTAAATATATTTTTGACTTCCAAATACATGCTTCAGCCAAGAGAATTTTTGAATCCCAGCCTTCAGGGTCGAGACGATATGGTAGGAATCATCGGTTTAAGGATCGAGTGATCACGTGTGCCAGAGTGCTTGTAAAATAGAACGAATTGAAAACTGCCTTGTTTCACCCAGAGTCCCCCAACTGTTAGGAACCGGTAAACTAACGTAAACAACATAAGCAACCATCAATGGATACACCATTCCATTGAAAAGCCTTAAAAATAAAAATACTAGAATGGGAACAGCTAGTACATATATGAATACAGTTTTTGACATACCACGTACTTCGCAAAAGTATCTTTCAGTCACAAAACCCTGCAACAGATAATATCAATTGCAGTTTTCTGTGTAAATGTAATCATTAATGTTGCACGTCGTTGCACAAGCAACATCTGAACCCCGATATCGGATTCTTCTTGTCTAGATTCATGTATCAAAAAATGCATTCCACAGCTACAATGTTTTTAGGTTCCACATGTCCATGTATACACGGCACTGGAAACATCCATTGTGTCAGATACATTGCTATAGTTCGGGAATTTTTGTTTACACAATTTCTGAGAGGATTTCGATTGCTAGCATAATGAGATTTGGATTGAAATTTATTTAGATACACAAGTAACACCGTGGAATAAGTGAAGTTGTAGTTAGTAGAGCATTGGTCATCGTATTTATATTGAACGGGATAAGTAGATTTAAGTTAAGGCTTGATTACGAATTTTTCGTGTAAACATGGTGGTATGGTAATCACCTCGGAACTTATAATAACGCAAAACGCCTTAGGTACGACACCTCAGGGTTTGCATAAAAAAATGATCGTATAAGGGTGACTCTAACATACATATTAGGCGTGTTCCACTAAAACAATTCTCAGAGATTTTCGTCTACTGCCTGAACTGAACATATTTGAGTCTTCGTTGAGCTTTGTAGAAGGGAAGAACACTGCCATTTCAGAATGAACAAAAAATAGAATGAAAGAGGTGCCACTCCAAGAATGATGTTCGAAGATGTGACCAGTCTTTAATGTCAAAGTCAGATAAGGCAACAGATCAAATCAAATCAAATCCAAGCAGTCTAAAGTCCAATTTTTACTGGTACCCACCACCTGTTTATCGGTTTCCAAATTGCATACGACGACATTTACAGAGACGAACTGGAGCCATTCTGGTATACCACCTAAACTCGGCCGTTTGTTCAGGATGGCGATGGAGAATTCTGGCTGCTAAATCAGTATTGTCAACGATCTCACCCAAAAGATCCAATACCAAAAAAGGATTCAAGACAAGATGACACATTGTCATGTAATTTCTTGAGATGGTGGAAAACTCCTGAGCCAACACCAGTGGTACTGGCATACATCGACGATATTGACATTATTTGTCGGACTAAACGAATTACAGCCGCGTTAGCTAGTATAGAGAAGGAAGCGGCAACAATGCGTTTAACACTTAATGAGGGCAAGTCCAACCATACGCTTTAAACGAGAAATGACACACATCATTGACGGATTGGTTTAAGATACTTTGTCTACATCGGCTCCGTTATTAACTCTGACGATGATTCTCGGTAGAAATTTAACGAGGAATTACTCTTGCCAACTGCTGTTTCTTTGGGATAAGAAGGCAATTTGGTAATAAATCCTTCAATAGACCTAATAAAAAGAGATGCGATATAAGTCCCTCATCATTCCAGTCCTGCTCTACGGTGCTGAAGCATTGATCGTTTCAAAAGCGGATTTTGAGTGAAGAATTCTTCGGAAAATCTTCGATCCTGTTTGTGTTGATGGGCTATGGATACTAGGATTCATCGAAGAACTTCGAACTATACAGGGACATAGAAATGAGAAATGAAAAAAATATTTTTATCTCGCATTTACGGCCAATACCAGGCCTTAAACCAAGCTTCTCCCTTCATTTGTTTCTGCGGAGGTATTATTTCTGTTCCCCACCGGGACATAAAAAACCCAGAATTGGTCGTTAAAGATGGCTAGGTTATGTATCGTGAATAGACTCCAATACCCCGGCTTCGATTTTTTGCCAGACGTCATACGCAGTAGAGGAAGACCTCGCCTTAAGTGGGGCGGACAAGTAGAAACCAACCAACTTGAAGTGCGCAACTGGAGGCAATTATCTAGGAAACTCGCAAAGTGAAGAGGCATGTATGCCAGGTCCTAGCAGGATTGTAGCCTCACATAAAGAATAGAGAGGCTAGATATGCCCCCCATATAGACGCTCAGTATGCACCAATTGCATAAATACTAAAATATTAAATCAAGTAGGTATTTGTACCGAACTGTCTGCTCTTCCAAGGAATCTAAAGACCATAGGTTGGCTTATGTAAGACAATTCATTACCTATCATCATCTCTTTCTTATAATTCATGAAGTTCCTCAACCCCTTCTTACACAGTGTCAAATATTCCCTATTCTAAATGAGATTCAATTCATTCCTCATTAATGTATCTTTAAACAGATCCTTCTCGTTTTTGGAGTTTTAATCCAACTTAATCACCCCTTTCGCCGGCCATTACAATTTCTCTAGAACTACACCGAAATCAGAGTTATCCCCAATTAAAGTCCATACTTTCTCGTGCACTTGTCCGAGTTAATCAATACTAATTTTCTCTCTGCGGAGGATCAAATCAAGGTCAATGTCTTTTCGCCCTGTGTTGTATCTCGCACGTGAATCTAAACATCTGCGATGCATTTTATGCATTTCACACAAACACTCTCCCTCTCTATTAATTTCTCATCTCGGTGGGAGAGAATTTTTTTTGTATTTGAAATTCTCAGAATCTTAAAAATGTATATAAAGAGAGTCGGATACATGTCATCAGTCAAAGCACAATTCACCATATAACTGCAATTCGATGTGTAGATACATATTTACCATGCTGCTGCGTTTCTGCATCAAGATTGTCGATTGTTGTTTCTGCATTGAGATTTTCTTTGTAAAGATTGTCATTTTCCGAACCACTGAAGTTCTCTTGCAACATTCACAAACACTGACGCAAGTTATTCTCCGAATAACAAAAATTCCGTAGAAAAGAGCGACAGAGAGCGAGAGCGTATATCCAAAACTAATCTCCATTCTCCAGCTACATGTTTATTCTTTATTTCTTTCAACACCATCCGATAGATACAAACGGCAAACGCGCGTCGTGTGTGTGGGTTTGTTTATTTTCATTTCACTGTGCAGCGCAACTTTGTTTACGTTCAGGTTTATTATTAAAGATTTTCGAATGTGTACGTCGGTCGGTCGTATGGAATCGTTCAGTAAAAAATAAACCTGGGAATACAAAAAATTTAAATTGAAAGACAAAAAAAAAAAAAAAACACAACCCAAACAAGTCTTTGATAGCCTCTATACTGGTGTACCATATGCAACCGCAACCGGGAGTTTCCGCATTGCGTGCGCCTTTTTGCCTTTGTGTGGGCGCTGCTCAACTCAATTGATGTGATAATTGAGAAACAATGTCATCGATGTCATTAAGCGCATTCTTTGTATATTGCACGTGCATTTGGAGGATGGAAATTGTACTCGGAATCTAATTATAAAGTCATTATGTGCGAATGAAAATGAATTTCATTTTTACTTGTATAAATTTGTATCTGGTTTTGGTAAACAAGGTTTAATGAGGGTATTTGCATTTAAGATAGTTTTGTGGTTTGTTCGAATTAGGGGAAATCATGAGTCATGATCAGGGTATTAAACTACGTGCAGTGTTTTTCAATAGGGCCATCATAATTTATCAGAATAATTAAGATATCGGGCTGACAGTTATTCCAGGTGAAGTACACATGTTAGAAAGGGAGTCCAAACATTTACTAAGGATTGAGTTATGTATGGCATTGTACAACGGGCAAATGGCAACCAAGGCTTCGCTGGCACACATACACTCTTTTGAAGGTTTTTATATAAAGGTATGTGGATAGAGCTTCCGCTTTATTTCATAATTTTCTAAATGTAGAATTCAAGGTCCTGTGCTTCATGAAAGTAACCGACCGCAATGCTCTTGGCTGGATGATACGCAAGCTAAGATATGGCCAGAGATGAAATGATCTTCAAAAGCCTCCAAGGACTTCTTATGAAACGGTCGCTGCGCATCTTGTTGAGAACGGCATTCTCATCGCCCTTCTGTGCGTGTTAGGGATCACGTTTGCCTTCCAAAGACTTAAAGTGGGATTCCTACTATTGTCTGAAGAGTGGAATCAATGATGATGATGGCGTTCGTTACCAAAGTAGTATGGTACGCAACTACTATTAAAGGCATTGTACACGAAATCGATGATATGTGTCTTGCGAGAAAGACCCTCAGGGCCCCAGGAAAAATTGCTGATGTCCAAACCATGAGCACGGTATTTGACGTTTCCACCACGAGTGCCGACTTGGTGAATGCAAGCACCACCGAGTGTAGTGTTTGGAGGCGTTGTACACGACATCGATGATACGTGTCCTTCGGGAAAGACCTTCAGAGTCCCAGGCAAAATTGCTGTTTTCCAAACGGTGAGCACGGTATTTGACGTTCCCACCACGAGTGCCGACTTGGTGAATGCGAGCACCACCGAGTGTAGTGTTTGCGGCTGGATGTTCTAACTCGAGCTTCCTCTTCTTACGGAGAGACTTGCGTTTGCCACCAGAGGCCCGCCGCTAATGGGCGCTATAATTACTAATAACTATCTTGAAGTAAAAACTGAAAAGCAAAAAGGATTTTCAAGACCATTTTGGATATAAATGCCTGAATTTCGTTGATGAAGCATGCACTCTCCCCTTATAATGTTGTTTGTTGTAGGCTTGTTACCGCAGATCTTTGACTTGAAATAACCCAATAGAAAGAAATCCAGTGATGTTAAATTATATGACCTAGGGTGCCGATTCTGATCACCAATACAAGACAGTTTTTTTTTTTTTTTAAATTCATTTTTATTTTTCTTCAACTTAGAACTAACTTACATGCTAGACAAAAATTACTGAAAAACTAGCCTACTTATCTACTAACTTAACTAACTTACTTGTCCTCTGCGGATACCCTAAATTAAATAATAACAACTTAAAAACTAATGCCTTTCGGCCTAAAATCTAATTTGATTATTTTATTATATATTTGTCTTTTTTCTTCACGAAGAGAGTACACGATTGAAAATGTCTCATGCAGTAGATGAAATGCTTCCCGGCTTGCAGCACCACCTTGTTCAAATGTACATTAAAACGTGGATAATGCTCGGCAATATCATGCAATGTAGGCAAAAAGAACTCGGTTATCACGTCGCGATATCCTGCACTAGTAGCAATCCCTACTTGAAAAGACTTATTTTTAAAGATAAGCATATGTTCCAATGATATCTGAAGTCCAAAATCCGCACGAAACAATTGGATTTGAATAATCACCGTCGGCTGGATGCTATCTTGTTCAAAAGCCCATTTTTTACGAAATTGAGTTAAGTATGTAGTCTTCATAATTTTTGGACGCTCTTTCGTTTGGCGCAAATCATTTTGTTCTATCTCTTTTAGTTTTCAAGATACAGAGAACTGTTTTGTTCAATAGGACACTTTTTTAACGATTTGTCATATCTATTTTGTTCAATAAACCACTTTTCATCTTTTTTGTATCATATCGAACAATTGTTAGTATATTTTTAAAAATACTATTTCATAATTTATATCTTGTCCAATATCCACAATTTTGGATGTTTTGTTCAATATGTGCTGTGCTGTGCATTGTGATAAAGATCGATTCTAAAGACACGTAAGTTTTTAGCTTCTATGTTAATATTTGATTTGCTTTTATTTTACAGTGATTGAATTTTATTTTTTATTATTTTGCAGTGTGTAATGGAGGGATTCGAATATTTATCTTCACCCGAACCTGAATTGCCGGATGAGGTTTCAATGTAATTAAGGAACTAATGCCAATTTTTCCTTTTTCTAAGTTGTTTTCTCTTTTTTCAGCATTTTAAATGATATTGATTTATCTATCCCAGATAACAGGGCTACAATCGATCCCTTAATGTAAGCCTGGGAAAATATTTTTAAGAATTGATTTTAATAAAATTTTATATTTCAGTGTTAACAATAATGAAGTCCTAAAAAAATGACTGGTGAAATTGAATCAGAAACTCCTGAAATGGCAGAATTGGTGCAGTATCCCAAAACACTTTTAAGGTATTATTTCGAGCAAACATTTTTATGATAAATGCAGCCAATACAGATTCTATAATATCAGAATTGTATGCTTCAGAAGCAGCTCCATCTGAACAAGAAATCGCTGCGCCGTCATTGAACAATGAGATACGAGAATCTGAGCAAGAGTCGGAATTTTCACCGAAGGAAACTTTACGTGGATCGGGTAAGAAAAAAGTTAGAACTCCCTCGTTATGGAAAAGAAACGTAAAAAAGAAATTGCGCCAGAGTGGAAAGGAATATCATAATGCAAAAGGTCACAAGTGTAGAAAACGTAAAATTCAAGTTTCGTCCAGTTGTAATATTACTTGAAGATCGCGAAGGAATATTTAATTCCTTTTGGATATTGAACGACACCGAAAAAGCGCAGTTTTATTCTAAATTTGTAAAAAGGCTGCAACCAAAACTAAAAAGATTTTACGTTTAAGTATTTCTTTGAAAAAGAAAACCATTTGTTTGATCTCTGTAAAAAATTCTTTTTGTCGACTCTCGATATTTCGCAACAACGGATATACTACTTTTTCGACAAAATATAATGAAACAGGTACTCATTCCCCTCCTAAACATGGAAATTTTATTAAAAAAGTTACACCAGAAGAAGATTTGAAAATAGTAAAGAACATATAAAAAGTTTCCCAGTAATGAATTCTCACTACTGCCAAACAAACACAAAAAACAATATCTCGAAGCTGGACTTTCATTGACGAAAATGCACAAAATGTATGTTGAGAAAGTTAAAAAGCCTGTCGGGTATTTTATTTACCGAAAAGTTTTTAATGAGTCATTCAACTTGTCTTTTTTCAAGCCTAAAAAAGACATTTGCGATAAATGTGCTAAGTTTAAAGCTACGAAAAATTCAAATGCTACTGAAACACGAGATTACAATACACATCGGAGCTATCATAATGAAGCGAAGGTTGAGCGCGATATCGATCGAAAGAACAATCGTGAAGATACGGATGTTATTGTGTATGACCTTCAAAACTTTTCTCTCCCTAAGGCAAACGTTTCAAGCTACTTTTATAGGCGTAAGTATGCTGTCTATAGCTTGACCGGATTTTGTCAAAATAACAAAATAACTTATTGTGGAATATGGCATGAAACGCTAAGTGGGCGTTCAGAAAATGACATAACATCTTGTCTCACCGTTATTTTAAAAAATGTTTTAAAGGATCTTCCAAAAACCAAAAAGATAATTTTGTGGTCCGATGCTTGCATTCCGCAAAATAAAAATAGAATGGTGTCGTAAGCAATTCTTAAATTCATGGAAGCTAATAAAAACATAGAAACAATAACACACAAATACTCTGAACCTGGACATTCTCAAGTGCAAGAAGTTGATGCTGTTCACAGTGGAATAGAGAAATACATCAAGGACTTAGAAGTGTATAGCCCCGTTTCCCTGATTACTGTTTTGTCTTTCTTTTCTAAAACAGAATGTATTTTTCATTTATTTTTTTTATAAAATAAAGATTTGAATTGAGAAACAAAAAAGTCTTTATACTTAAACCCACATGATTTTGATTCTCTCCAAAAAAACATGGCAACATTTATATGTTTTCTTGTTTCTTTCAAAATTTGTTATTATCAGCTTTAAGCAATAAAACTTTTTTTGTTCTATATAACATAATCAACATTATGTTTCTTCTATGTTTGTGTTTTTTTCTTTGTTGTCCAATATTGAGTTTTTTTGTTCAACATCCGAAAATTTCGCCAACTTTTTGTAACTCCATTTAACTTTGTTCAATATCCAAAATGACTTCCTTGTCGATTTTAATTTATAACTAATTCAACATAAAAGGAAAATAATGTCTGTGACTTGTTTTATAAACAAAATTGTCAAGGCTTTCAGAAAAAAAATCAATATTAATCAAAAAATGTCTGATATAAACAAAAATTTTCAATCTGAACTTTAAAAATCGTTTTCCCATCATTATGAAAAATGGACATTGAACAAGACAGCATCCAGCCGACGACATGTTTAAATGAGTCAGACTGCAATGGGCACATTAAGTGTGCAAAATTCTCCCAAGACCAATAGTTAAGGCAAACAATTATTTTATGTCCCAAACGTTTGGTCATTTGTAAGTATTCAACGCTCATTTACAATGATATTTCTCTCTAGACAAAGTCAACCAGGTTGCTCCTCATTTTGCAGACAATTCCACGTTGCCAGATTGTGCCTAGTCTCCTCCTGTACTTTAGAACGTAGAACATTCTATGGGTCCAATCCACTTTCGCACTCGTATAATCGCGGGAATATCAATCGATTATAACTTATACAAATCGGCTGTTCCGATAATTACAAAGAGATGTTCTTTCACGCAGGGACAACCACTGCGTAAGATTTCTATCTATTCTATTCATCAAGACTCTTACCGAATCGATGAAAAACAACATTTGTCCGGCACGTCCCTAAAAAAGGTAAACTATCTCCTCTCTGCAACTATCGACCAGTTGCACTTACCTCCCTTCTTTTTAAGGTGATGGAAACGTTGATTAACAGCTTATGAAATACCTTGAACCACGAAAAGCACCTCAATAACCGACAATACGGTTTTGGAACTTATCGTACTGAAAAGTTGAACCAATCCATCTACCTCGGTAGCGAAAACAAAATCTTTGCACTTGAAATTTCAAAGGCATTTAACTGGGTTTGGCATCAGCCGTTTTGTTGCACTTACCTCCCTTATTTTCACTTTGACGGCCATATTTAGGTCTACGTCGCTCTATTTGTGAATTTTACGTTGAGGTTCTCTAAATGAGATAAGGCACGTAGCTTGTGGTCAGACATTTAGTCCATGCTCCCTGGCATTCATTATCAGATTCAACCCCTGAACACATGATTCGGTCTTCCTTGTTGTCTCAAACGCTCGATGTGGTAGAGTCAATGTAAAACTTGAATATCTGGCATTATGGGCTTTGCAGGACCTTAACCTAACCATTTTTTTTACCATTTGTACTTCATCTAAATCATGGTATAGCTCAAAAAAGTTCACGTCTAGAGGCCAACAATGTTGATATCCCCAGTATCTGAATAGATTTGATAAAAATGCAATCACCGACTTAGACTGTGAGTAATCATTTTTAATAATTTCCAAACTATGCGATGCTCGTTAGACAACTTGATTATGATAAGAACGAAAGCCTTCACTGAAGACCTACAAGCAGTCTTAGCCTGCGTTTGTGTTAAAATACAACGAATGCTGCTATCGAAAACCTCAATATCTACGTGTTCAAAAAATGTCTCATATAATCTAGTTTAATGCTCAGTCTGTTCACTCTAAGTTAACTATAACCTGTAGTTACTCCACCTTCAAGTCCACGGAGAGTAAACAAACTGGGCCTTAGTCTTGCTTACTTAAGATATGTTTTTGAAAGGATAGGAAACGGGTTAGCGCAAAGTCTCTCAAACAATTCCATTTTCGGATAGATACATATTGACTTGGGCGTGTATGCGTGATAACGTCATTGTTTCGATCTTAGATTCTGCATCCATATGTTTTCCGTTATGATAATTTCCCATCACCATGGCGTCTAACCAATACCACACATCTCTTTAAAAAGAATTGAATTCACTGTATCGATGTTCTATCCTTGGGCGTTTTAATCTTTTATTTTGGTTTACATCCCTTGCATTTTTTTTGCCATTGTTCATCAATCTGGATACCATTTGGCATTCTCGTTAATTATTTATAGTCTGTGACCTGAGGACCATATGTTTGGGTGAATATAAACAGCAATTTAATCATTAATCCTTCTGCAACATGGGATGTATGCCCAGTCCTGCTACTTATTTTTACTTAAAGGGTCATATAAAGGGTACGAATGTGTGTAACCTTGGTAGTGACAAGCACCTGTAACGAATGATTTCGTTTTTTGTATACCGAATCCTATCCATCGTATATTCTGAGTAGCGTTTCCATGTTTCCTGTACCGCAAGAGATAGATTCAAGCAAAGAGTATACAACTGCATAGAGTGCGCATCTCATACAGCGAAAATTTACTATGTGGGGTACTGATATTGATACTCCAGTGTTCACAATGCCATGCCAGCATCAAGTATCAGCATAGCCGATGAATACGAACGACGAAAATTCCCCTTCGCACTTACCGCCCGCGTCTGAAACGGCTACAGCATTTTTGGCTGTGATGCGTACTCTATGTAGTTCTATAGCTCTTTGATACAAGTTGTTGATTAGCATGTACAGCGTACTTACGTTCCAAATGCATACTCGTAAATCGTTGTCCGTGGTGGTTTTGGATCAGGTTGGTATCTGAGAATAACCATTATCCGAGAAAATTAGTGTGTTTAGGAAGTTACCCTCTCGATACATCTTCAATTTGAAGGGGTAGTTCTACATAATAAGGGTGCCCTATAATTCACGCAAAATGCAATATTAATAGAAAATACGAATTTTTAATAAGAACGCTTACATTTTTTATTGATTCATAGCTACTTACTTACTTATTTAAGTGGCACTACAGTCCGGGATGAACCTGGGCCTCAACCAACATGCCTCTCCAATTAGCCCGGTCCTTAGCTAACTGCCTCCAGTTGCGCACTCCAAGTTGGTTGAGGTCGGTTTCTACTTGTGCGCGCCACTTAAGGCGAGGTCTTCCTCTACTGCGTCCGACGTCTGGCTGGGAATCGAGGACTCTGCGAGCCGGAGTATTGGTGTCCATACGTTCTACATGTCCTAGCCATCTTAGACGTCCAATGCGGAGTTTTTTGACTAGGGGTATGTCGCTGTACAGCTCGTATAGTTCGTGGTTGAATCTTCGTCTCCATAGCCCGTCGACGCAAACGGGACCGAAGATTTTTCGAAGAATTTTTCTCTCGAATCGATAAAGGATTTCTTCATCCGCTTTTGATGCGGTCCATGCTTCAGCGCCGTAGAGCAGGACTGGGATGATCAGGGTCTTATATAGGATCTCCTTAGTAGTTCGAGTGAGAGCTTTACTACTAAATTGCCTTCTTAGCCCGAAGAAACAGCGGTTGGCAAGAGTAATTCTTCGTTTAATTTCTGACGAGATGTTGTTGTCAGAGTTAATAGCGGAGCCGAGGTAGACAAAGTCCCGTACTACCTCAAAGTTATATCTGTCAATGGTGATGTTCTGTCCAATTCGTCGATGTTGTGTGTCCTTCCGCGTTGACAGCATATACTTAGTCTTACCCTCATTTACTGCTAAACCCATTTTTGCCGCTTCCTTCTCTATACTAGAAAACGTGGCTATGACATTACGTTGAGTCCTACCAATGATGTCAATATCGTCGGCGTATGCTAGTTGTTGCACCGATTTTTGAAAAATTCTGCCTCTGGTGTTGGCTCGGGAGTTTTGCACAATCCTCTCAAGAATCAAATTGAAGAAGTCACATGACAGCGCATCGCCTTGGCTAAATCCTTTTTTGGTATCGAATGTGTTGGTGAGGTCGTTTCCGACCCTGATGGTGCAGCGAGAATTCTCCATCGTCATCCTACACAAACGGACGAGTTTGGGCGGTATACCAAAAGTAGACATGGCTCTGTATGGTTCGTCTCTATAAATGCTGTCGTATGCGGCTTTGAAATCGATAAATAGGTGGTGGGTATCGATTTTGACTTCTTGGGTTTTTTTAGGATCTGCCGAAGTGTGAAAATTTGTTCGATTATGGACTTTCCTGGCCTAAAACCACAATGATAAGGGCCGATCAGGTTGTTGCTAAACAGTTTCAGGCGTTCACATATTACGGCCAATAGGATAGGCGATGTTGAGCAGACTTATGCCTCTGTAGTTGGCGCAGTTCAGAGGGTCTCCTTTTTTGATCGCGCGCTTTTCTTGCTATTTTTTCTTCTTTCTGAAAAGCCGATGTTCTTCCCTTCTTCTTTGCCTATAGAGCTCAATGGCAGCTCTCGTCTTCACCTGCAGCTTAGCCTTGTAGGCCTCGTTCTTGGCTGCGAGCACCTGTCGACATTCCTCAACAAACTAGGGGTTTCTTGCTGGTGGCCGCGAGAAACCTAGCACAACAGTTGCGGCTGATATATTGGCTTGTTGGCATCGTTGCCATTGTTCTTCGACATTAGAGGCTGGTGGTGTGTTGTGAGTCGAGAGGTTAAGGGATACGCGTTGCGCGAAGGTCTTGGTGGTCTCTGGCGATTGCATTCTTTCAACATTAAATTTGTTCACAGTATTTCTGTTTTTTTGTGGCGTGGTGGACATCCGCATCCTTACATTGGCTACAACAAGGTAGTGGTCCGAGTCGATGTTAGCCCCTCGGAATGTTCGGACATCCAAAATACTGGATGGGTGCCTCTTGTCTATCGCAATGTGATCAATTTGGTTGACCGTTCGTTGATCTGGAGACCGCCATGTCCCCTTGTGGATATCGAGGTGAGGAAACCGTGTGCTGGCTATAGTGGCATTTCGTTCCGTAGCGAAGTCAATTAGCCTAAGTCCGTTACCAAACGTGTTGTCGTGTAGGCTATATTTTCCGACTGCAAAAGATGTCTTCTCTTCCTACCTTTGCGTTAAAATCTCCCAGCACGATTTTAACATCGTACATTGGTAGTCGCTCATAGGTTTTGTCGAGGAGCTCCTAGAAGCAGTCCTTAGTTGTATCATCTTTTTCCTCCGTCGGAGCGTGAGCGCATATAAGGCTTATGTTGGCGAATTTGGACTTGATCCGGATTGTTACAATGCGTTCGCTAATATCTTGGAAACATAAGACTTCTTGCCTAAGTGTGGCACTTATAACAAATCCGCATCCGAATAGTCGCTGTGTCTGCTCACTATAACTCGGTCCATAGTAGATGTCACAGTTTTCCATCCTCTTTTTGTCCGGCCCATCCCATTGTATTTCCTTGATGGCAGTAATATCTGCTTTGTAGCAGTTTAGGGCTTCCGCTAGTTGTTCGCCTGCACCTCTCCTTTTTAATGTTCTCACATTCCAGGTGGTCGTCAACAATAATATCAGTCCTTTTCGAGGCTATTGGTTGCTTCATAACATAAGCTTTTTTCCATGGATGGGTAGTGAACCCAAAGCACAACCCCCAACCTGGAGGGCCAGGCACTTGTTTTGACCCTTGGACAGCGGGCCGGAAAAATACCGATGTCAGTTTCCCATTTTGGGATATGAGCGCTGCCGTTGACCCATTGAGGGCTCCTCCGCCACCAACTCTTTTCCAACACCCTGGCTCAGTATAGGAAATCCCTATAGACCTAGTGTTCAAATATGTCGAAGCAGCTCATATAAGGATTACACTGCCAGTTCGATCAAATTGGAGCTGCAGGCGCCTCCGTTGACTCCATCTAGGGAATTCCTCCGCTGCCGCCTGAAAGTGAGTGCCTTAGTGAGAGGACACTCCTCGCCCCTCTCTCGTTTGCTGCCACCACAGTGTATGGTTTTAAATCACGATGTCGAAAATTGCGGACTTTAGCTGACAAATCTTCATTATTTTTTAAATATTTCTCAACAATTCAAATGCATTGTTATTTTGTATAGTGCTCCATTTTTACTAACCCCGAACTGTCAGCTGTCACATTGTTATAATTTTTTCCCTTGGCAACCAGTATTATTAAATGGCGCTGATTTCAAATTTTGCGTGAATTACGGGACACCCTTTATATTGGCACTTGAAATCATTACATAACACGGTCATATTTTTGATGGTACCAGGTAGCCTATGGTGTGAAATGTGCCATGAAGGACAACTTCAATATCCCGTAACTTCAACCTTTAAGTCGGTTTTTGTTCAAATAACGAATGTGCCATAATGAATGACCTATGCCATAATTAAATCCGCCGACCATGGCGTATGAGCCTCTTTCTTAGGCTTTACCTAGAAATCGAATATTTTAAAGATCTTTTTAAATGGCACTTACCGATCATGCATTCTGGCCCACCTGCTATTTAAATTTTAATTTCAAATTGCCTGATTTATAGAAAGATGCATATTTACCGTTGAAATAAATAAACTTCCTCGTTCTCATTAACTGCATTCGCAAATTACTTGATCCTATCAATCTCAATTCGGTTGCAACTTTTCCTGAATATCCTCAACTTTTCACTTAACATCTCTCCCAAAAAAAAAATAAACACCCTTTCCACTCCCAAAAACTCTTCAAATCACATTAATTAAATTTGCCCGCAATACACTTAACCTATTAAAAAGTTTTCTTCCACCCACAAAACCCCAAAATCTGAAGGATTTAGAACGACAACATACGGCGATATACTCTCACTTTCCATCTGCTACACGACGCTGCTTGCGAGGACTAACATGTAATTTTCATGTACACACTCAATCTAGCTGTAGCGTCACACACGCCAAAATCACCCCCCTCCCGCACATAGTCACTCAGTCGTGTGCGCTGCTAGCTCAAAAAGCCCCCCCTAGGCATTATCCTGATTGTAATCCAGCGCGCCGAATAAACTTTGAAAATGCATGCAAATCTACCATATCCACACACACACCCAAGCGCGCGCGTTATTCTTCCTGTACAACGAAATATGCAAATAGTTCGAGGAGGTTTGCTGTGCAATATTGATGGAGTTGGGGTAGCAGCACTCACAATTGCACTCATCCCACGTACATACAAACGAAACACGATTATTCGATGGAAATGAAATGCAAGCACGACAATAGTATGCATGTGTGTGTGTGTGCAATAATAATTATTATATCCTTATCACCATTCATGTGCACACAAATTATTATGCCGAACAATGATAAAAATAAAAATAGAAACAACTAAAAATAAATGCGAACATATCCTTGCAACATGATGGTGTATCCTTTCGCGATTGTTTGTTATGCGCCTACACTCGTACCTTCAACAAACACGAGTGCATGCACTTTTTCCTTATTTATCTACACTTCGTGCAGATTTAAATGCAAATATTATGCAGAATAAACAATGCCGCGGCAAAAAGGATTTTAATATAATCAAGCACACACAGGATGCGAGTTTGCCGTGCCGCAGGAGAAACCTCGAATATGACGGCAATAATAATAACGATTACAAGAAAATGTTTGAAACCGCTCCACAAAGGTCGCCCAGTATAATATGAGCAAACACATACAAATAGGGTATCCTTATGACTATGCTTAGGATGCAATTTGCATAAGGATGAGGGCGCACAATAGCAGGTTACACCACAATAATTATCACAACATTAACACCTACAATTAGAGAGTGTACAGTAGGGGATTACGAAAAGGATACACAAATACAAGCACGAAAATAAGCCAGCGCGCGAGAACGGATTCGAGGAAAAAAGGATTATTTTTATTTTTTTATGACTGAGCATTGGGATTAGCTGGTAAAGAGTAGAGTTAGTTCAGGTAGTACTACAGACTGTATTCGACTGACCTACTTTCGAGGATGTAATACGGTAAAAAGGGATTTGGAGATTGTTGTTGTTGTTGGTGATCTTTTTTTTTCTGTTATTTTAGTGTGCGGTTTTGGTTCGAATGCAAATGCGGACTGTGGCAGATATACGAAGGAGGCAAGGACCTTCAAAAATGGCAAAAACTATCTTTCCAGTGGGTGGGATAATTAAATTGGAAAACATTTTTTGTGCGGCTTTAGTATGTACAGGAATGTTTGTGGGGTAATCTGTGGTAGTAAAATTTAGTTTTAGTTTTAATTTTAGTTTTGTGGGGAGACAGGATAGTTGGGAATGTGTGCTCTCTCGTATATGGAACTGAGATCCTTGTGGTTCGATAAGTTTTGTATAGGTGGTGCAGTTTTTTTTTGCTCGTTTTTCTTGTAAGAGAAAATGTTCTTGTGTTGATTTTAGGTATTTGAGAAGACCGTTCGTCATTAGGTTTTAATTGGAAACCTTTTTGGGTTTATGTGGGTTGGACGTATAATTAAACCGAACCGCAGATAAAGTGACACGTACACGGGTAAGATATGTGAAAATGTTGGGAATTATTGTTGAAGAACAGCAGTTTGTCGAGATTACAAAGAGGAGTTATAGGTGGCCATCTTAATGGGAAGAACGTGCGTAGGTAGGTACTAATTGTTTCTGGCAAACCAACGTTAAAATATGTACTTTGTAGGCGGAAACTCAAGATGGGGTTAGGCAAAGTTATAGCAACAGTTTACTTGGGTAAGGCATCTAAAGAACGTGGCAGCAGTGAAGGGATGGGCTTTTTAATTGAGAGAAGCTTGTCTAAATAAATAAAAAAACAAACCAACAATATTTTTCGGGATCTTTTTCCTCAATTAGCTGCCTAGCTCCCATTACTATACACAATGCCCCGATTTTAATTTCAGTGTAAGTATTCGCATAGTATTACCAAGGACCTCAGACTAAAATAGAGCTAATGGTATTTTGATATCAACGAGTGAACCGAAGCCATGAGTAAAGGTTACAATACACTAGCAGCCCATCTAGACATAGAAGGAGCCTTCAACAATGTAAAACGGAAGCAATCGAGTAGGTACTTGGAAAAGCAGGAATAGATATAAATATTAGTGACTGGAGCATAACCATGCTTAAAAAACGCATCATATCATCCTCACTGGGTGATTGTACCAAAAGAATAATAACGACGAGAGGTACTCCTCAGGGGGGTGTTCTTTCTCCACTTCTCTGACTACTGGTAGTCAACGAAGCATTGAGGAGATTAGAAACCACAGCAATAAAAAAAGTTGCTTATGCAGACGATGTGGTTCTCATGGCATGTGGGAAATTCCCATCGACTCTAAGTGCAATCATACAAACAGGCCTAAACATACTCAACAGTTGGTCAGAACCATGCGGCCTGTGTGTAAATCCAAAGAATTAGTCCTCTTCACTAACAAGAGATCAATCACAGAGTTTGCGACACCGACTCTGGGGGGGTCCACTCTTCCACTGTCAGGTAGTGCCAAATACCTTGGGGTGATACTTGATAGCAAGTTAAACTGGAACCTTAACATCAACGAAAGGGTAAAGAAAGCTAATATTGCACTATATAGCTGCACTCGAATCTGTGGTAAGAAATGGGGTCCCTCCCTGAAGGTCACGAAATGGCTACACACAGCTGTCGTTAGACCTATTCTCACCTATGGTTGCTTAGTCTTTTGGGACTCAGTGAAAACAAAACGAAACACATGACTGCACTGACAAAGGTTCAAAGAATAGCATGTGTATTCATAACAGGAGCTATGCGCACCAGCCCCACAGCAGGTTTGAAAAAAATTCTAAATCTCCTCCCAATCGACCTGCAGTTCATTGACATAGTAGCGAAAAGCGCAGCAAGCCTCAAAGAAACGGGCAACCTTTGTATCAAAACATTTGGCCACAGCACAATACTGAAGTTGGTAGAATATGAGAATGGGACATCTGACTACACCATCCCATATCACGACTTTGATACTAAATACTCAATCAGAATACCTAGTAGAGACGAATGGTCATCTAACAATGTGGTATCCAATAACGAAATAGCTATCTACACTGATGGATCTCAAATGGAAATAGGAGTGGGCTCGGGGTCTACTCCGATAGAATTGGATTAAACATATCCATTCGATTGGCAAACTCGTGCAGTGTTTTCCAAGCAGAGATCCTAGCCATACTCGTAGCTGCCAATTCGGCTAGAGTTTTGGACATATCACAAGAGGATATCTCCATTTACGTAGATAGCCAAGCGGCCATAAAAGCTCTGGCATCCAACATCCAAGTAGTTGGACGCTGCCGCTCAGAGCTAAAGGCTCTTTGTAACCAGAACAAAGTCCAAATGATTTGGGTGACAGGACATAGTAACACCCCAGGAAACGAAAAAGCAGACGAGCTAGTCAGACTAGGATCGTCCACCTGTATCTCCTAATGTGACAACAGGGTTAGACCGCCATTTGTTTTCAAAAAAGAGAAAATAACCAGATTCACGCAAATTGAATCAAAATCTAGGTGGCAAAACATTAACACCTGCAGACTACTAAAGACCTTTGGCCGGAACTGAGCGATAGCAAATCAAACAAGCCTATAGCTCTGAACAGAGCTTCTGTTGCCATAGCGGTGAGAGTCATAATCCGCTGGGTAAGCATTCCAACAGGATTAACCTAACTGACTCACACCAACTTTTCATGAAGTGCGGAGACCCGGACGTCGAGGAGGACATCGTCCACCTATTATGTCACTGCCCCGCGATCAGCAACAGCCGTAACAAACTAATCGGTAGGTTCCACTACGAGGACTTGACGGAGCTAGCTACAACACCTACAGCACGGATCGTCAGCTTCTGCTGCAAGTCGGGTTGGAGCATATATCTCTTTGAAGCTAATGGAGCAGCACAAATCACCTAAGTATAACTCCCTTCACTAACGCAGCTTTCTTTTCAGGTACAATAAAGGGTATCGCTATGGGTCCACGCAGGCCTATGCGAGTTTGACGACTCAATTGGACGTCAACAACCCATCAAACCTAACCTTTTTTACAATTCTAAGGCAGACCTAAAAAAGCTTGGGGACACATAGGAAGGTAAAACGCTGCAAAGAAAAAAATATATATAATTAACAGCCTATTCTCCATTTGTTTATGTGTGCAAAGTTAAATTTTTGTTACTAGATACGATGATTCCGAATTGCAAATATCGGGTATCCCATAACTCATGCAAAATTTAAATTTTGCATTTTTAAAACTACTGTTTTGCCAACGGAAAAAAATATAACAATGTGACAGCTGACAGTTCAGGGTTGTTAAAAATGGAGAGCTGTATAAAAGAACAACGAATTTGCATTGTTGAGCAATATTTAAAAAATATTGAGGGTTTGTCCGCAATTTTCGTACAAAATATGGTCGTCATAGGAATTAAAACCATCAACTGTGAACAGAATAATTGAAAAATTCAGGGACACTGGATCAATTAATGATCTTAGACACTCTGGGTGTCCCGTTAGAAGTCGTTCAACAGAAAACATCAAAACAGTTCGCTAGAGTATTTCTGACAGTCCAGGAACAACAATTTGGTACCGTAGTTAAAAATTTCGCATTTCGAGATGCTCTCTACAGCGAATTCTTAAAAAAGACTTGAAAGTTCAACTGACTTAGGAACTGAAGACTACTGACCATGCAGGGCAAAGAGAGTTCGATGTGTGGATTTTTTAACAACAACAAGTGGATGCTTATTTTTCGAACAAACTCACCATCAGTGATGAAGATCATTTTTATCTTGATGGCTTCGTTAATGGTCAAAATTGTTACATTTGAGGTCCAGAAAACCCACGAGTAATTGTTGATAAACAAATGCAAATGGTGCGGATTTTTGGCTGAGGACAATTCGGACCATTCTTCTTCAAAAATGCGGCTGGTCAGGCAGTAATATTTAATGGTGTTCGTTGTCTTGACATGATAACCCAGTTTTTAGTGCCAAAATGAAAAGATGTGGATAGGACCAACATGTGGTTTCAATAAGACGGTGCCACATGCCATACAGCCAGAGAAACGAGAAACAATTCTATTACTACTGCATGAGTCATTTTCTAATCGGATAATCATCCGTTTTTGTGATCAGAATTGGCCATCCAGATCTTGCGATTCAACGCTGTTGGACTTTTTCTTTGTGAGTTTGTGAGTCAAAGGTCTATGCAAACAAGCCCACGACTACCCATGCCTCGAAAGAGCAAATTGGGTTGTGAATTAATGAAATTCAGCCACATTTATACAAAACGGTCGTAGGGAATTTGAATAACAGAGTACCTACGTAAGTTCCAACACAGCCTTGTTGGCCATTTATGCGATGTGCTATTCCATACATAACCCCAATCTATATACCCAATTAATCAATAAATAATTTTAGCTTTCTAACTAAAAATATTTATTTTCTGTCAAAATTACATTACCTTGGGACAACCTTTATGTTAGTTAGGATAGGAGGCACATGTCTCGGCCTACAATGGAAAATAATAAAACGCAGTCTCGCTTAGGAAAATCGAACACTGTTATGCCAAGAAATGCCTCCGGCAAGAGTCTTCAAGAAAATCAAGAAACTGGGAGCCGACTTTAGTGCTGAAACTCAGGATCTACGAAGTAGCGATGGCAACCCAATCACCAACGCGCTGAAAATTTTAGATTTTTTGAAGCAGCTAAAGGGTCTTTCATTAAGCGCTTCCTACCTATAAATTTAAATAGAGCGTGTATGAGATATCATCGAACATTCTTATCCGTTTGAAAGGCCTATGGATGACATTATATATGGAGTGTAACATCGGTCAAATGCCTGCCGCGGCTTGTCTGGGTAGCACGCTTGGCGCATAAATCAGGCTGACTTTGACCGATGGCATGGATTATGTTGGTTTGAGGGCCACTATAGTTTTGGCTATTTCGCATAGACCTGCGACTTCAGAAAATCGTAGACGACCAACTCTAACGGGGTAAAATCGCACGATATCGGTTACCAGTTCACCTCCACGTGAGATGACCAAGCCCTCGAATCCCTCGTGCAGAATTTCCACTTTGGCGTGATCTGTGTGCCACGTAGCGCACATGTCGTTGGTGTCCATATCATCCAATTCAGAGCAAAATAATTTGGTAATCACTGACCTATAGCGCTCGCCGTTGATGGTAATTGGCTGGCCAACGTCGTTCTCCAAGAAATATGAACTGATGACACAGCCGCGCCAGCTCAAAATCCACACCAAACAGTAACTTTTTCGGGATGAGTTGGACGCTCTTGGATCTCATGTAGATTGGTACTGTCGCAAATTTCACCATTTTGTTTGTTGACGTACCCATTCATTCAGAGAATCAGGAGAATCCGAGGCAGTTGAATTCCCGTCACTCACAAGAACTCGGCATTTAGCAGACCACAACTTTGTGAATTTTACGCCTTGACTTAAGCCTGTCCCCGTACAAAATTCAACTGACTCATGGCTGAAGATGATTTTTCTATGAAAATTAGGGTCAGTTTCCAACTGCTCCAACTCATGGCTGAAGACGATTTTTTTATGAAAATTAAGGGTCAGTTCCCAACTGCTCCGGAGCCCATTCAGTGAACACGCGTCGTTGTCCGTTCAGCTCCTGGGTGAGTTGAATTTTTTCATTTTTCAGACTCAAGTCAAGAATCAAAATTCGCCAAGTTGTGGTCTGCGAAACGCCGAGTTCTTGTGAGCGAAGCGAAATCGACTGCATTGGATTGTCCTGCACACCCTCATGGATAGTGGCGATGTTTTCAACAGATCTTGCATTTTTCGATATACGGGTGTTGGTTTATCGTTTACCGAACAAGTGGACTCAAAGTTACCCACCACACTGCTCGGTAGGACGATTATGGCGACAGTAACATGAAGCCCGGAACGTTGGCCGTACAGAACACCCATTTTGTTAAGAAAATTTCATCATTTGCAAGTGTTTTTGAACGCTATATCCGTTCATAGTGATTTTGCAAAACAGAGTAAATAAATGATGATCAATTGACAAATGTAGGCCATGCTTTCGTCTCCTTCTGCGACTGACAGTGGCTCAAGCTTACTTTCTTCAAACTTCAAATAAGATTTTAAATTCAGTTTTAGTCAACACAACCTTATCGAATGCCTTTGATTTTGTCAGCATCCTACAAAAACCCTAATTAAGTTGATTGCACATAGAAATCAGCTTCTTTGCATGTTTCGCAGCTAAAAATCGAGACGACAATTCACAGCATTAGCTCCATCTTATCAACGTTTCTCCCCATCCAACACAAAAACCAAGCCGCCCAACAAATGGCCTGTGTTTCCTATTTATCACTACAAAACTTCCACCATACAAGTGCGATGCTTTACCACACACATTCACCGCCACCCCATCATGCTGGATGGTCCTGCACCAGTGTGCTGCAATAAATTTCAATCCAACCTCAAATAATTACACAAATGGCTTTTCGTAGTTATCACTTGGTCCATAGGTAGAACACAAACTACTACCACACATAGATCGTTGTAAAAATGTTTTCCTATAGACTCTATGTGTATGGTTTGTCCTTCGTTTAGTCCATTCCCAGGAAGCGAAACAACACTTGCGCCCCCCATACACGACATACCAACCACCCACCCACCTACCACCACAAAAAAAAAAAGTGAAAAATAGTAGTCCTCCATTGATTGCATACAAAACATCCATTAAATTAACCATCCTCCTTGGCAATTACACAAACACTATTATCGCGCGTCCTGTGTGTTGCAAGGACTCTTGCAGAAAATTCTCCTGGCTTTATCCCCCAGGATTAAGCCGGAGAAAAGCCATTGAAACAACAGCAACAACACGAAAAAAAATCGAATCCGACAGAACAACACTCATTTGAAAGTTTTGCATCTGAATGCTTCCACAATTCCACACGGTGGCGATATGGAGGGGGTGAGCGTGCAATGAATGTGTGAAAGGCCATAAGGATATATTGAATTGTTTCTATTTTTCGAAACCACAAGAGGCGTCATCGCGTATATGGAAAGCAAAACAAAAATTCCATCCACCCTATACATCAGCGCAATTGGGATGCAGGACTTTTATTTTTTTTTGAAACAGAAAAGAGTGTCCTCAGGGCGCACAGAGAATTTCATGAACGAATACATGTCGAGTCGGTTGGTCCCCTCACCCTGTATTGGTCGGTGGTGTTTGGCCGGATATGGAAAAAGGCCAAATGCTTTCTAATATGAACAAATTCATCCCCCGACGTTTGTTAGACGAATGTTTGTAGACATGTGAGGGTGGATGGGGGAGAGGGGAAACCAAATTCGAGTTATATGGCCATTTTCATTAATTTCTAGGATTTGACTTTTCTTGACACCCTAATCAATTTTACTTTGCGCGCAGAAAATGCTTGCCCGGGGGCTAATTTAAGCGTGATGGTTGGGGACTTTGGTAGCACTGCAGACGCAGAGGCGTACATGACTTCGAGGGTTTTTTTTCTGAAATTGGAGTCTTTATGGGAAAAGGGTGGGTGATTGTGTCCATGGGAATGGGCAGCGAATGTATTGTTCTTCATTAGGGAAGGTGGGTGTCAAACTAGGGCTATCGATTGTATTCGATTTGAATGGTCCACATGGTAGCAGATGTTGGGGTCATGTGATTCTTTTGTTTGATGATTCATTGCGGTTAAGTATTGTTTGCAGAGGCATAAGTGTCCTTAACGCAGTCTTTTAGACTTCGAGTTTATTCGAACTACTAAGGAGATTTTATAAGTCACTAGCTAACCGAGGCATTGGCCACTCAGAGCGAAAATCTTAATTTCCACTGGTGGGCTCTAAGCCACGCAATTATCTTTGATACAGGGGGATGGCTTAGCAAGCTCGCGGTTGCTCGGCTCAGGTCGTCGCACGTGGGTTGTTCGTGTCTACATCCTTTCTCTACTAACATAAACCTTGTCAAACAAAACTACTCACTTATGTTTAAAAGGACTTTAGCGCATGTAGATCGATTCAACACCAAACAAAGTCATCGATTCCCAGGTACATGGTAGACGCTGTATAGGAAGTTCTCGTCATAAGTATCCCACCCAAAGAAAATCAGAAACTACGTTTGGGATAAGGATTTATTTAGTGATGGCGACTTTTGACCATTGCACTCGGAAAATGAGTTTATTTCGGAATGTGAGAACTGTTCTCAGAGTCTAAGGCGAAGGTCCTCAAAATGTCAGATTCCTTCAAATAGAACTCAAACTCAGACGGTACGAAATGGACGCATCTATGATTGTCCGATGTAAAAGAGTACCAGTCAAAGATGGCGACTTACTTTACTTCGAAAAGCTCACCAGCTTTCGTCTTTTTGTAGATCGGGCAAATGATGCTAAAGTTCTATTCGTCAGGCATACTTTCATCTGACCAGATTTGGCTTATGAGTTGGTGGATTTTACTTACCAAGTCATCTCCGCCGGCTTTATAAAGCACGGCAGCTAAAGCTTAGATATTGCTATCCTCACTTCACCTTGGTCGGCTAGTTGGTAGTTTTCACTGACGTCGCCAACATTGAATGGTTCGTTCTACCTGACAGCGGGATATTATTCGTCATCGCCGTTTAACAGTCTGCGAAAGTGGCTCTTCCATATCCTCAGCATCGACTGTGCCTCACCTATGACATTTCCTTGTTCATTTGGACAGGATTCAGTTTGGTAAAACTTGCGAACATCGTTTCTGGAGTGGCACCTCTCCCTATCCTTGATCGCGCGCTTTTCTTGCTCTGTTTTCTTCTTTCTGAAAGCCGGTGTTCTTCCCTCCTTCCTTGCCTATAGAGCTCAATGGTAGCTCTCGTCTTCAACTGCAGCTTATCCTTGTAGGGCTCTTTCTTAGCTGCGAGCATCTGTCGGAATTCCACATCAAACCAAGGGTTTCTAGCACATCAGTTGTGGTGGATCTAGCTTGCTTGTTGACTACGTTTCCATTGTTCTTCGACAGTAGATTTTGGCGGTATGGTGTTAATAAAGAGGTTAAGGGATACCTGTTCTGCGAAGGCCTTGGAGGTCTCTTGCGATTGCAGTTTTACATCATTAAATTTTTTCAAAGTATTTCTGGTTTGTTGTGGCATGGTGGATATCCGCATTCTTACTTGGGCTGCAACAAAGTAGTGGTCCAAGTCGATGTTAGCCTCTCGGAATGTTCGGGCATCAAAAATACTGGATGTGTAACTCTTACCTATCGCAATGTGTCCAATTCTACCTTCCTACCTTTGCGTTAAAATCTCCCAGCACGATTTTAACATCGTACTTCGATAGTCGCTCAGATATAACCGCTTTATCATCTTTTTACTCCGTTTGAATGTGAGCGCCTATGAGGCTTATGTTGTCGATAATGTCATGGAAACATAAGACTTCTTGCCCAAGTCTGGCACATATAACAAATCCGCATTAGAATTATTCGCTGTTTCTGCTCATTACAACACGTACCTAAGCAGAAGCCACAGTTTTTCATCCTCTTTTTTCCCGGACCATCCCATCGTATTTCTTGGACGGCAGTAATGTCTGCTTTGTAGCAGTTTAGGGCTTCCGCTAGTTGTTCGCCTGCACCTCTCCTGTTTAATGTTCTCACATTCTAGGTGCAGATACGAAAGACGATATCCGTTTTTTGTTTAGTAAGGTTTTCAACAGGAAAATCAGTCCATGCCGGGGCTCTTGGTTGCTTCGTAACAAGAGTTGTTTTTTCCGTGAGTGGGTAGTTAACCCACAACACAACCCATAAGCTTGAGGACCAGTTCCAGTTTATTGGATATCCCTAGAACACGGGGCCATCAGAATTCACGGGATTGAGCACTACCGTTCATCCGCCACCATCTCTGTTCTAGGGGTCTCACTTACCCTTTAGATTCCTAAATCACCTGTTGTCCGAATATGTTGAAGCAGCTTATCTAGGCTCGCCTGAATTTTCTGAGGCCGGATATTTCGTGTCAAGCATGCTGACCAGGTTGTTTATAGTGTTGCTGTGTTTCATCTTGTTACTCGCACTTATTAGTTAAGCAAGTCAAATTTGGATGGATAAGACCAGTATCTGATGATTACCACTTGTAGGTAGAATAAGCACGATTGATATGTAATCAAAGTTAGAACAACTGAGTTTTACCATAAGTTATAGCCAGTCAGAGTTTGCCCTCGTTTTACAACATCAACCATCCAACTGTGCTGTGGTTAGCTGCCTGAAATTCATCAAAAAATTGACTGAATATTTGAAAAAATAAGTTAGTGCTAATCATCAATAGGGAAATTCGTTAGCTGTAGTCTTGAAAATGAGGTCCCCCTCTCCCATCTGCTATCATAAAAATGTTTAAAAGGATTTCAAATCCAAGGTATCTACTAGGCAACAAACCGCCGTCCCATGGAGGCTGAAATTCGGGTTGGAATCAGTTAGCTTCATCTACTTGCTTCTTTATGTAATATCATTGCCTACCAATTGAGCAGCATTTAGATAAACTAACATAAGAATGGTTCATTAAAAAAAATGAAAAATGAAGCTCAATCTAGCTTAGAAGAAACGATTCGTCACATCCCTGACGCCAACGCTAACTGATTAACTTATTTGAACATCTCCATTTCGACGGAACTTCTGATTTAATCCCATCAAGCTCGACTTGTAACCCTATTACCAGAACCAACAATACTTTACCAGTACATTAGTGAGTTTTAACCATTTCCACCGACTGATATCTCTGGGGATAGGTATTTACAAACCCAGCAACCATGGCGAATTGCATTTCCATTGTTGACATTCCCACATCAAAAAAATCAAACAAAGCCACCAAACACTCTTCTCCCAGCTAATCTGAAAATCAAGACGAATTTCACACCCAATTCCCTGAGTCACTGTCATAAATTGTCTCCATCGGTTGCTGGCCGCTTTGCGGTACCGCCGCAATCAATTGATTGACAAAAAAAAATCGAAAACGATCAAAGTCGGTGTCACTCAATGGGGCCATAGCCGCATAGAGCCAATTCAGGTGTCCAGCCATCATAGAATTCCCAGTGACAGGTATATCATCGGCTTAGTGATCCTTTTGCTTTTATTCTCAGCCTCTCCCTGATTCCATTATTGTAATTATTACAATGACATTGAGAAAATGTAACAAAGTATGAAAGGCACCGGGGATACATTGTAATCCTTGGAGAAAACCTAGATCAAAGCCGAAGGATTTTCTCCTTCGTTCGGCTTTCTTTTTGCAACAATTAGGTGACATTACATTGTTGTCCTGTTTCTTTCCCATAGTCAGTCCAGTCGGTATCTTTGGATGAGGTGAGGTTTCTTTACAGTCCGCGCATGTGTTTGATCTTTCGATGACAACAAGTTTTTGCGGTACAATTTCGGTGTTTGCAAAAAGGATACAAACAATGTAATCATATTAATAACAACATTATCCCTGAATTGAGCTCATTGAGTTTTATTGTGTTGACAAAATCTTGCGCCTTCTTTGACTTTTCTACCGCCGCCACGCCGACTGAAGGGTGAGACTATGTGAATTCAAGTTTAACCCAAATATACATGTGAATGTATGTCCTTTGTTGTGAGAAGAGCATCCTGTGGGATTTATTTGACTTGAAATTTTATTAAATTTTTCAATTGTCGGCAATGGAGTACAATTAATGCAAAAGGAAAGTGATGCGTGTGGTGGTGGTGTGAAAAAGGGCTACTCAATGAAGTAAATTGCAACCGACTGGTTGAAGGGGGAGGGATGCACAGGATTTTATTTTCTTCCTGAATGTTTGAATATGTGCTATGTAACCATGGAAATCGAGTTGAAATTTAATTAAACCAACAGAAAGCGTAGCAAATTGCCCTCTGTGCGGATATAATTAAATTTTCTTCTTAATTTCGAGTCCTTTCTTTGGGCAGCACTTTAAGTGGAGTGTATTTTTTTTTTGGGTGTGGAATTATTCCTTCGGGGTGTGCCCTCACCGCGTATGAAGAAATAATAAATAAATTTCAAGATAAAGGAAGAGTTTGCCGTTTTGGTAAATTTGGGAATTTCTTGTGTTCGCTGTGCAGGATGTGTTAAGGGTTGAACGGGAAATTTATGAGGATGGCCATTTTGGATTTACGCCAGGAGTAAAGTGGCGTAAGTTCCGTTTTTATAACAGCTGTTTTGGCTGTACTCTTCGGGTGGAACATAAAACTTTAGAGTTGGATGATTTTAGGGGGACCAAATGCGTATGAGTTTGTGGATAACAGATGGCCACTTAGTTGTGAGGTGTTAGGTTACAGTCGCTCGTTGTTTGTGGGTAATACAAGTTCTAGAGCTTTTTAAAGGGCTGAAAAGAAATAGGAGGTTGTTTATATGAGTTTGTTTCGAATTATGTAATGGCTCTAGATCCTGTAAAGTGCAGTGGTTGCGCTGAAGTGATCATGTCAAACTGATCAATGAAATGCGTGTTAACTTACAACTTACTTACTAACTTAAGTGGGGTTGCAGTCCGGAATGACCCTGGGCTTCAACCAACATGCCTCTGCCTACAGTTGCGCACTCCAAGTTGGTTGAGGTCAGTTTCTACTTGTGCGCCACTTAAGACGAGGGTTTCCTCTACTGCGTCCGACGTCTGGATTGAGATCGATCACTCTGCAAGCCGGAGTATTTGTGTCCGTTCGTTCAACATGTCCTTGCTAGACATCTACAACAACATTTGATAAAGATCTTCTGTAACGAACATAAGAAGAAAAAAATGTTTACTCCTTTCGAAACTTACTCATGGAGTTTCTATAGCTTCATGATATATCCCATCTTTATGTTTACCAAGCCTTCCTATTTCAAAAAAGTCTTATTAAACGAAGTTCCGACTTCTTGAGGGTCGGTGCTATCCTCTTTGATTATAAGCACCTCTCTTTCAGTCATTCAGTACAAGTGCCCTATCACTTGATTTTTAAGCCGGAGGATCGATCTTCCTTGTCGCCATGAACCTGAAGGCTGGGATTCAAAGATTATCTTGGCTGGAGCATTCATTTTCATTCTCTCGATGTGGTCGAGCCAATGTAGTATACGTGTTTTAACTTTTTGTACTACACTGCGGTTGGGGTACGGCTCATAAAGCTCGCGGTTGTATCCTCCATTCTCCTTCGTTCCTCTCATACAGGAATACCAATTGCCCAATATTCGCTCCGCATTCATGCATATTGTGGTTGGCGTCGTAAATTAGGCCTGGTAGGATTAGGCCTGATAGAACAAATATTTGGACTTTCGGGTTAAAAGTTTTGATCCCATTTGTTTTGGTAAATCGACATAGCATCGGTTTAATATGATGAGTCTTCGTCGTATCGTCACTAAGGTGTTACGGGGTTGACTTTAACTCCTAGGTAGATGAACTTTTTAACTACCTCAAAATTATTGGTATTAATTGGACATTTTATCCAATGTCATGTTCTCGTTAACTACAATTAACCTCTCGCTTTTCCTCAATTACACGATGAGAGCTACCAATAATGTCGATATCGTCTGTGTATCCCAATAGCTGTAGCTGAACTTTTTGAAGATAGTGCCTTCCTGCCTATCTATCTGCTCCAGCACGAGATTAAAGAAATCGCATTATAGCGCGTATCCTGGTCAGAATCCAGTACATGTTTGGAAAACTTCAGATGGGCTGTTTCAAAACTGATCCTTGCATCGCGTGTCCAAGTGTTAGGCGGCACAACTGTATCAGTTTTGATGCAATCGCGAATTCCGCCATCGCATTTGAAAGCTTTCGGCCTTGAAATCGATGAAAAGTGGGTGTGTTTCAATTTGAAATTCTCTGGTCTTTTCCAGGATTTGCATAAGTGTGAAAATTTGGTCTATGATCGATCTACAGGATGCGACACTAATACGTGCCGATAAAAGTGTTGTAGAAAGGCTTAAGAATGTTTTTTTTTTATAGATTGGACATATGGATATTCCAGTCATCGGGCATGCTCCCATTCATCCAGCCTTTGTTGATGGTTTGGTGCATGCATACTTCTATGACAACACCTCCTTATTCAAAAAGTTATGCTGGTAATCCATCAGAACCGGCTGCCGTGTTGTTCTTCAGTTTTTTTATGTCACTCCACTTCTTCAATATTGGGATGGAGCGTTACCTCGGCGTCTTCGTGGGATTGTTTTTTTGCCTTATCACTCTCTTGATATTGTCCCCATTGAACAGCTGCTGGAAATGCTGTCTACACCTACAATTCCCTGCGCCTCAGTGACTAGGTTGCCATTGTGATTTCGTAGAGTCTGCGTTCCTACTTTCCGCTACCTTTTTTTGGCTTTCTTGTAGAATTGAAGGATGTTCTTCTTGTCGCGATAATGTTTTATTCTACGCAGGATTTCCTTTTCATGGTTCGGTACTCTTCCAGTGCGGTGCGTGGTTTTCATTGCAGCTCCTTGATATGTTCTTCGTTTGCATCTCTTTTTGGTTCTTGCAATCACAACCACCATATTTTCGGAGTTGGGTGGTGGCCTATGGTTGTTTCGGCGTCCAACGTGAAGGCTCTTTTTTATACCATTCGCAGCTTCTTTTCTTTGCAAAGTCCGGCTCTGAATTTGGCCGCGATGAGAAAATGGTCAGAGTCGACACGTTGAATTTGTGTAGATCCAGGATGTTGGTTGGGTGCCCCGCATATGGTCGTTTTGGTTAGCAGTTCGACCATCTGGCTATGCCGGTTTGCTTTGTGGATTCGAAGTCAGTGCTGCTGATAACCGTATAACATGCTGTCGCTAAGTCTGTTATTCGAAAGCCATTGTCTATTTCGGGGAGGCTGACTAACCCGCCGAAGATATTTTCCTTACCGATTTTCGCATTGAAGTCAACTAGAACGATTTTAATATCGTTTTCCGGACAGACTCCATAGTCTTCATCCAGGAGGTCGTAAAATCCTTCCTAGACAGGATCTTCAGTCCAATTGGTAGGAGCGTGTGCACATATAGGTCTGATGTTTCAAAACGTTGCTCTGATGCGGATCACAGCCAGAAGTTCTTAACGTCTATTATTCTTGACCTAAGTCGGCTCCCCAAAACGAATCCGCATCCTCATATGTGCAGTCTTGGGTGGTAGCTGTCATAAATCCCGCATGTTGTTCGTTAATGTATTTTTGATCCTGATCAGAGGACATAGGACAGATTCAAGTTTACGATTAGTAGCATCGTGCATACGTTCCATGTGCATACTCGTAAGTCACTGTCCGTTGACGTTCCGGGTCTGGTTGATATTTGAGTGGATCTGTTATACGAGGCTGTCCTCTCTCTCATAAGCATAACTAGCTATTTTTCACGTGGTAAGGAAGTTACCCTGACGGTACAACCACCAACCTAGAGGGTCAGTTCCAATTTATTACATATCCCTTGGACACGGGGCCATCAGTATCCACTACAGGATTGAGAGTTGCCGTTGGCCTTTCGGTTCGCCCCAATCTCAGTTTAAAGGGTCTGACTTACCCATGAGATTCCTAAATGACCTGTTGTCCGAATATATCGAAGCAGCTCAACTCGGTTATTCATTTTATCCATCCTAACTGAGACCGTTGCTTGTAATTCTAAGTCGATCCATAGATATATTTTAAGGTTTGTCTGTCGAAATTATCTATCTATGTTAGAAACTCTGTATCAAAACTAATACAGCCCTATGAAATAAAGTATAAAAACTCAGAGACCAAGATAGATGGTAATGAAATATCTTTAAACATAGAAAAGCGTATGACGTCTACGTTTACCCATCTTTCACAGAAATTTTTTTTTAAGTAAAATTTAATCTTCGTGTTTAATGTTTTTTCCATTACCTTTCAAAGTATTGATAGTTAAGCAATGGGTCTGTAGTGTTCAGGTCTTCAATTTCTTACTTTTTTGAGAATCGGTTGGATTCGAATTTGGAAAAAAATTGCCAACCATCCGACCTAAGTGTAGTGATGATAGCAACATCTAAACTCAAGCTTAATAAGGCCGTCGGAAATGACGGCCTTCTCGCTGAGCTTTATAAAGCTGGCGGAGATAACTTGGTAAGTAACATCCACCAACTCATAAGCCAAATCTGGTCGGATGAAAGTATGCCTGAAGAATGGAACCTCAGCATCGTTTGCCCGATCCACAAAAGAGGAGACCCTCTGAACTGCGCCAACTATAGAGGCATAAGTCTGCTCAACATCGCCTACAAGATCCAATCGGCCGTAAGATGTGAACGCCTGAAACTGTTTACCAAAAACCTGATCGGCCCTTATCAGTGTGGTTTTAGGCCAGGAAAGTCAAATTTTCACACTTTGGCAGATCCTGGAAAAAAACCCAAGAAGTCCAAATCGATACCCACCACCTATTTATCGATTTCAAAGCCGCATACGACAGCATTTATAGAGACGAACTGTATACAGAGCCATATGTATAGTTTTGGTATACCGCCCAAACTCGTCCGCTTGTGTAGGATGACGATGGAGAATTCTCGCTGCACCGTCAGGGTCGGAAACGACCTCACCGACACATTCGATACCAAAAAAGATTTAGGCAAGGCGATGCGCTGTCATGTGACCTTTTCAACTTGATTCTTGAGAGGATTGTGCAGAACTCCCGATCCAACACCAGAGGCACAATTTTCCAAAAATCGGGGCAACTACTTGCATACGCCGACGATATTGACATCATTGGTAGGACTCAACGTGATGTCATGGACACGTTTGCTAGTGTAGAGAAGGAGGCGGCAAAAATGGGTTTAGCAGTAAATGAGGGTAAGACTAAGTATATGTTGTCAACACGAAAGGACACACAACATCGACGAATTGGACAGAACATCACCATTGGCAGATATAACTTTGAGGTAGTACGGGACTTTGTCTACCTCGGCTCCTCGACTCTGACAACAACATCTCGTCAGAAATCAAACGAAGAATTACTCTTGCCAATCGCTGTTTCTTCGGGCTAAGAAGGCAAGTTAGTAGTAAAGCCCTCACTCGAACTACTAAGGAGATTCTATATAAGACCTTGATCATCCCAGTCCTGCTTTACGGCGCTGAAGCACGGACCGTATCAAAAGCGGATGAAGAGAAAAATTCTTCGAAAAATCTTCGGTCCCGTTTGCGTTGACGGGCTATGGAGACGAAAATTCAACCACGAACTATACGAGCTGTACAGCGACATGCCCCTGGTCAAAAAACTTCGCATTTGACGTTTAAGATGGCTAGGACATGTAGAACGAATGGACACCATTACTCCGGCTCGCAGAGTCTTCGATTCCCAGCCAGACGTCGGACGCAGTAGAGGAAGACCTCGCGCGGAAGTGGCGCGCACAAGTAAAACCGACCTCAACCAACATGGAGTACGCAACTGGAGGCAGTTAGCTAAGGACCGTGCTAATTGGAGAGGCATGTTGTTTGAGGCCCAGGTTCATCCCGGACTGTAGCGCCGCTTAAGTAAGTAAGTAAGGTTGGAATCGAGCAATTTTCCAGCAACTGATCATATGACATAGAAAATAATCCGCAAAGAAAGGATTCAAGTTCGGTTGCGACTTATTTAAGTACAGTAGGTGGAATTCCGTCAGTTCCCAGGTCCTATTTTATAAGGTTGAAGTTTTACTCAACCATCCTTCAGGGTTCGTGCTCTATCGTTGGTGGCATAGCTTCTTCCGAGTGTGACACAAAGACAACTGAGTACAGATAGGGATTAAAACGAATGCCGGTTTACTCAAGTATAAGATACAATATTTAAGTAATACACGGTTTACTAGATAATGAGATATTTTGTATCTTTAACCATGTTGCTGTCTACTAAATTAACACAAACTAACATCCAAACATTAATAAAAACAAATAAAAAAATTTGCATTCAAAGGAGATAAGCTATTCAGCGTAATATAATCACAAAACTAGCTTCGAGAGGTCCGAATCGAAAACAACTGATAAAATGCAAGATAAGCCCTTTTAAAATCGATGATTGATTTACTATCGACCTCTGGCTCTGATGCAAGCGATTACTATTCAGTTTTTCTCATCGTTGCGGCAACATCCACAAAGAAGGCAGTCTTCCAATTGATTGATGTAAGGTTTCACCTATTGTTAACATTATTGATGATGTATACATGCTTTTAAGCATAATCTTTTATTAGCATAATAAATACATATAGCTTTTGTCTTTTAACCTAAATGAGTTTTTTTGGATGTGATTGGTATGTATCTACACAAATTAGTCGATTAAAATAAGTCTTTTAGTCGCTGAGGTTATTTGAAGATGGATTAGGTACGTTTTATGGTTGTGAGTTGTAATATTTTTTTTTATTAGTTAGGTATTTCATTAAACGTAAATAATTTACGTGACGCGTTTAGGTTTTGAGCTTCCACTAAAAAGCTATTTGAGAAGCTAAAATACTACGGTCTTCGAAAACACTTGCCAGTGAAAGTTATATAACATTCGCACCATGTGTATCAAGAGGATTAAGGATAACCCCTTATGTCCAACATATAATAGAGTAATACAGTGCCCTCAACACCAAATCTTCTTGTAAGCCAATCGTCTACGATGCAACTTTCTGTAAAACCAAACATAATAATAAGACTTCCCGCAGGGATCTAAGTAGTTAATTCAAACAAAAAACTCCGACAGACAAATCCATTAGCACGCATAACAGCAGAGGACCTTTAAAAAGTCCAGAAATTACTGCAAAAACAACTAAACACTTTCAAAAAATAAAAAAAACAAAGAATCCTTCCAAACCATATCCTTAATGCACTCACTGCAGGCATTGTCATCATCTTGCCATAGTACTCTAGCTCTCGCTCTCACTCTATATCTCGTTGCTTGGCACCCTGTGGCACATAATGCACCCAATGCGGATAGCCATAAATAATACGTCTCCAGAGAGATACCAAACGAGAGAGAGCACAAAAAAAAAGGACATCCCTACACACAAAAACTCGCCGCGTTAATAATTACTGCACTAAGGACAACCATCACCACGAGTACACCACATCGTTTCACCTCCCCATTTGGCCATAATCCTGTTAAATTTTCTATGACACTATCCGCAAAACGCAGCAGCAAATTCCACACACACAAACATACAAAAAAATGGTGCGAACAATTCCTTTTCATCTATTTGTTGATTTATGAACCTCGACGGGACATCCATGGACACCTACGTATGTGCGAATTTGTTCAAAACTACTGAGAACCCATTTCGGATGGTAATTTGTACAAAGATACCAAGGATAGCAACACCGAGATCCTTTACCATAACAAGTGACCGACTCGGCAGGAGGTGATGTGTATAGTTGGATTTTTCTTTTTCAAAAAAAAAAAAAAAATAGAAAACCGATGATAATGCGTTATCTGCGCCTCTTTGTTCCACCATTTGGTCGTGCCAAGGACATGCATATGCACTGTCAGTTGGTTGTCAATCGGAATGCAATCCATCAAATGTTACAGAGGACACCAAATCGAATATTTACGACCACATTGTGTCCTAGAGGAAGGCAGCGATTTTATGACAGGACATTATAGCATGACATTTATGCTCTAATGTCCTCGCATTAACCGTCAATAATCACACATTTAACGAAAATACCAAAACATACAAAAGAGATCCTCTCCTCCGAGAAGCCCACCAAAGGACACCAAACAGCAATAAATTTGTTACGGTCATCCGAGTTTTTGGTTTACAATCAACCCGTCATATAACTGCACTCTTGCACGGACAATACCACGCATTAGTGATGCAGTTAATCTGTGTGTGTGTGTGTATACTAAATGCATTTCTATAGAAATTTGATTGACATATGACGCGAGGAGTCGATTGAAAAAGGATGCACAGGCATTGCTTATACGTGGGGAGGGTTACGCTCGTATAATATGTTGGCGGACAAAATTTCCATTTTTAACGAGCTAAAGTCGAAAACCGCCATTAAACGCATGTTTAGGAATGGTTTGTTATTTTTTTATTGCCACTGTCATATGATGATAGAGGAGTGTTGTATGACATGTATGTACTTGGAGAGGGGTCCATGCACCCGGGCGCCACTTGATATGAGAGCGGGCACTCAAATGTGATTGTTGTAGCAATCCTTTAACATGTTGTAAAACATTCGTCTCACTCTTGGGGATGTAAACAAGGAGATTCGGTTTTTTTTTCGTGCATTCTTGAGTTTTAATTTCAATTCGGAGTAATGAATTTTTTTTTTCGTGTTAAGTTCGGGGGACAAATGTTTATTACCGTTGTTAAGAGATAAATGATGATGGTGGTCGAGAGATGGGGGCGAGATACATAGATGACGGAGTACGGGATGCTGATAGACGTTTTTTTTTCGAGGAAATTGATAAGATTGACGTTTACAACCGAGGCGTGGTAAAGTGTTTGTCAATTACATGGGAGTACACACGTTTTTTTATACTTAAAAATAAATAAAAAATGGATACCATTTCGTGGTACTACAATGGCACCTACGATAGTCATTTGAGTACGTCGTTCCTTCCTTTTAATGAGAAAAACAAAATACGGAATCATGTTGAAATGTGCTGCTTCAGTTCGGGCAGGATCGATGTATCAGGATATATAGATCTACAGCCGCAAGATGATATAACTGGTAGTTCAGTATGGAGCACCGAGTTGTGTACTTTTAGTTTGCCTGTTGATAGCGTTCAATATACCTACTGAAAAATTCCGTTATAGGATGGTGTTTTTTACATGTGTCCGGTCTGAGATCATCAATTTATATGACTTGCAGCTCCTCATCACTGTAGCGGTTTTCTAGGTAGAAATCATAGCATAAGCCATAGATTAGGTTGACAAGTGTAACGTGACATAATTGAAGAATATCTGTGCTTTCTGCGACAGACAAGGGGCAATAAAATCATCGTTGCATCGATCTAACACACATCAAAAACAACCCACGAATGTCGAAATGGCAGTGCACTTTGACATCCACCTCACCTGGCTCCTGGTGTTATGCTAGGCAACGAGTAAATGACAAGACGATGGTCACAGCGTCAACAACATAGACAACAATCGAAGAAACTGGAGTAACTGTCAACAATTAAAAGGAGGTCCTTACTCATGAATGTAAATATATCCGCAGCGACTATTTCCCAAGGAAGTGAAGGCACAGTTTTTATTATCAGCGGTTCCTTTGTATTTGATTTTTGTGTTGACAAACAGCGCACGATTTTATAAAATTAAATCCTCGGTCATTCCAAGCCAAAACAAATAATCTCTAGCACGGCTAAATGACCTCTGGATACCAGGATGTCCCTCGTGAATTCTTGCAAGAATGGTTTTCTTTAGACTAGCTGGTATTACTACTTTTTCTCCTTTCATAAGGACTTCTTCATCAAGACCGAGTTCATCCCTGAAATTCCAGTATTTTTTAGCTCTTTCAGAAATTTCGGAGGCATCACTAGGCCAACCATCTCGGACGTACTTTATAATTTCTTGAAGCTCAGGGGTGGAATCGGCTAAGGTGATAGTTGATTGTCGCTTTGTTGATTGTCGTTTTTGATTATCAACTCTTCTTTGCTCTGCGTAAAGCGATCACAAAAAAATGATTCATTATTGGCAGCATTTAGGATTTGGAACGTCACTTCCTTGCCGACGCTGTCATTCGGAGCAGCTGATAGGTACAATTTTATTCGGTGTTTATATTGTGAAAAATGTAAGTGAACTTAGAATACTAAAATGTTAACAAAATACAATAAATTTGTTTGTTTTTTAAGGTCTCAAGCAAATAAAGAGCAAATACGAATCCTTTCCACATACATGCAACAAAATCCGGATTTGGCAAGATCGTATAATGCTCTTTCAAGCACTGCCCGGACAGCCCAGAGACAGCAATGGGAAAAACTTGTCAGGACATTGAACACAAATGAGCCGCCAACAAAAACTGTTGCTGAGTGGAAAAGAGTAAGTAATGAACATACACACCAATCGTTAAGATTATACATTTATAAAATCCTAATATAGATTTGGACGCTACGCAAATATAGCGCAAAAAAAAAAAGTTCACGCACAATAAAAATTCCTTAAAAAATAACTGGTGGCGGTCCTTTTGATTTGAAGTCATTAGACGAGACAGATGAGGCAATAGTTGCGGCCTGTGGCATAGAAGCATCCGTAAGCGGAATTAAGAACTCATTGAGTTTTGGCAACATTGAAGAAGGTACCTAAATAATTGTAAATACATATTTATACATATCTACCATTTTCATTTCCTCAGAAACACTAACCAAAGAAAACGCCTATGATGTCGACGATGACATTGAGGAGCTCCTTGAGGACCTTAATGGAACGCTGGAGCAGAATATATTGCAAGACTCCAAAAATACACCCATCCCTTCAATACCAAAGAGACGACAAACAAATGTGAAAGAAAAGCAAGATATTCTGCAACAGCAAATAGAACTCCAAAAAAAGTTCTTTGCCAATCAAATTAAGAATTCGAACAAAGCCAACAACACCTTACTTGAGATCCGGGATTCCTTAAGAGAGTTGTGTAATGCCAAAAATAGACAAACGGACTCACACAATTCTTTTAAAAAAAAAGAAGAGCTTGAAGTGAGGCGGATGGAATTAGAGGTGGCTAAGCTTGCCAATGATATCAAGTTAATGGAGCTCAACAAATATTATTTTCTCGTTCCGGATAGGGTACGTTGTAGGCGAGGCAAATGTTGTGCAATGCAGCACAGACATTTACGATTTCGACAACTCTCAACGGACTATATCTATATATCAGACAAAGCTGTCGTGAGCACTTCCCCCATATCTAGCATTTATAGCTAAAATGTGTGTGTTTTCATCGCAAATCTGGAATATTTAATATGCGTATGTATTATCTATCTAAGTTAAACTTACAACCATAAATGCCATGCCTTCATTTCCGATTAAAGAACATGTTCTCATTTTCCATTGGCCTTAAAATCATGACATGAGTTCCATCAACGCACCCTATAACTGCAAAATGTAAAGAACAATCAACGGATTAATATATGTAGTATAATATGTATGGCAAAAGAATTAACCTCCAGGAATTTTATGTTTCTCTAAAAAAATGCTTTTGTTGAATCCTTGGGCACAAACTTAATCATAAGTGTGCAAAGTATTGACTGCAGCAGTAATTTCAGCCACCGTCCTTTGACCCATTGGTGCAGCCCAATCAGCCCCAACTTGTCTTTGATAGCCACCATCGCCAAGAAGATTTAGCGTTGCAGCCAATTGCAGGATGGGTGGAACATGAGTTGACCTTATTCCAGTTGGTAAATCAAGCAGTCCCAAAACAAACACAAACGCTTATTTTGATAAGCGAAAGTTTTTCAAAAATCTAAAAGACACAATAAATAATGCTACTTCAACAATGAATATTTATAAAGTTTGTCAAGAAACGCTTTACACACTGAAAATAAATATAGTTTTTAGACTTTAGATATGAAAATAATAGCCTTTTATTCAAAATTATCCAATTTTTTTAATGCATAACAATTAAGTGATTAATTATTAAGTAATTTGGAAAAAAAAAATAACAAAACTATAAATATGTAACATAAAAAACAACAAAAACAAAGATTACTCATTTTTGACACTGTCAAGAAACTCTTTACACAAAATGCTTTCATAGTTATAAATTCAACATTTTTTGCTGTTATAAAATATCTTAAACTAATTTTAATATTTAGTATGCCCTCCCTTTGCATTGACAACATGTTGGAGCCGTTTTTTCATCGAATGGATCAACTTTGGTAGGTCATACTCAAGGGGGATCTTTTGCCATTCTTCCAGTATAATTGCTTTCAGTTGAATGAGGTTTTTGGGCTCCCTTTTTCCCACTTTTTTCTTCAAGTGGGCCCACAAATTTTCAATGGGGTTAAGATCGGGACTCTGGGGTGGAGTATCGATGACCTTGCCACAGTTATAAAGCAGCCAAGTCCGCACATTTAACTCCTTATGTTTGGGATCATTGTCCTGATAAAATTTAAATTTTGGTTCATTGTCCGTAATGAGCCCAAATTTTGCCGCACTGCTTTTTAAATTTGTTTTTAAAATTTGGAGGTATTGCTGCGCATTCATCGTGTTCTTTATAAATGCAAGATTTCCGACTCCTCGGCTTGAGATACACCCCCAAATCATAACCGAAAGTTTCCCAAACTTTACAGTCGGAATGACGTTTCGGTTTTCTAAAGCAGTTAATGGCTTGCGCCATACTCTGGGTGGACCGTCATTGTAGTATAGCATCATTTTTGTCTCGTCGCAAAATATGACGTCATCCCAATATTCTGCCGGCTGACTGATCATGTTTACAGCAAAAGTGAAGCGCTTGTCCACATTGACCGGCGAAAGCATTGGTTTCTTTCTCGCAACTCTTGAAGAGTACTTATGCGTAGAATGGCCTGGCGTACTGTTTCATATGACACAACCAAGTCACATTCTTCTTCAAGCTCCTTGGCAAGAGTCCTAACCGATATTTGCGGATTTTGGGTAATTTTCCGCATGATTAGGCGGTCCGCCCGTTTGCCAATCTTCCTTTTACGGCCACCTCCACTTTTTGTTTCAAGTGTCCCTTCGTTTTTAGCGCGACTTAGGACATTGTAAATTGTTTTCCTTGATACGGAAAACATGTCTACCAAGTCCGCAACAGATTTGCCCAACTGGTGATTATAGTAAATCAATTGCACGACGTCAAAGCTTAACCTTTTGCCAGGCATTTTAAAAATTGAACTAAATTACTCTTAGGATGTACACAGGTCAAAATTTCACAACCAAATTAAAAGCAATGCAAAAAAAACGCAGCATTAAGCTACGCAAAAGGCATAGTTAACGGTAAAACACCGTTTTTTCTAAGAACGAGATCAAAACAGAATTTGAAATCGAAATGTGTAAAGAGTTTCTTGACAGTGTCAAAAATGAGTAATCTTTGTTTTTGTTGTTTTTTATGTTACATATTTATAGTTTTGTTATTTTTTTTTCCAAATTACTTAATAATTAATCACTTAATTGTTATGCATTAAAAAAATTGGATAATTTTGAATAAAAGGCTATTATTTTCATATCTAAAGTCAAAAAACTATATTTATTTTCAGTGTGTAAAGTGTTTCTTGACAAACTGTATATGCATTCTTACATCGGGTTTGGAAGTTCCAAGATATTTGCTTTATTCCTCAGGTTTCTTCTTATTAGTTGGACATTTTTGTAATTTTTGTCTTCATATTCCTCTCTGTTTGAGTAGAAAAGTTCCAATGAAGTAAACATTGCACTTCACGAATTTTCACTTTCACTTAAAGTTTTTTTATTTTAATTTATTCAATATTTTCTTTTATCACTAAAGTATTTAATTTATTTGGTGTAGAAGATTTCCCTGCAGCTTCTACCTATGAAAATGACACAAATAGATGTCACATGAAATTGATCGCAAAAAAGCGATTGTCAATTTGACAATCACCTTACGTGGAGGTAAAGCGATGATTTTGATTGTCAACTATCAACTATCACCTTAGCCGATACCACCCCTGAAGTAGCTTACTTACATCCTAAGCGGGCTGTCGAAAAAAAAAACAGTCTTCCATATCATTGACCCTGAGTAGTCTACATCCAATTATTCAGTGAAAGTGCTCTGTTGACTATGATCGCTTTATACTAAAACTAAAGCTTTGATCTTCCTTGTCCTGTTTAACTTGGGGTTTGGGTTTTGAATTGAAGTTCTCTTGGCTGGAGTCAAGATAATTTAGTCGAGGTGGTTTTTGCCTTAAAGGCTTTATTCTCATATTGGTATAAAAAAAACAAATTTTTGGAGCAACAGGCTTGATAGTACCCAGGGCCTAGCTTTTTCTCACAACCATTCTTGTGTGCGTGGACCTTCTGTTTTATGACAAATTCAAAGGATTGAGTTTAATAAGCTTTTCTTGAAATTGATACTACTCGGATGATTTGTCAGATTACTGCTAGAGGAGGACCTGTGAATAATCATTTAGGTGTCGATACGGCTGGGAATCATAACCAGGCTTTCCACATATATGAATAATCCACAAAAAAAGATCCACTTATAAAGTGCTTTGCATCTTTCTCAATAACAAGCAATCATACAAAATGTCAAAAATAAGCCACTAGCATTGCTGATAAAAAATTGTTACAGTATTGGCACGGTTTATAATTGTATGTGGAGTATATCTTACCGCTGTTTCGGACTCAATTAAAATATAGATACTTTTTCTTATGGACATTGACCAAGTAATTTTTTTTATTTTTGATTTATCCGATTACTAGCTCGATCGTAGTTTCCTCTTGATGTATAAGAGGATTGGAGGATTAAAAATGTGATATCCTGTACGATGGATTTCCCACCAATTTGTGCCTGCATTTCCACGAATCCTTAAGTATCGGAAGTCACGTTTTGTGTCTAGCTATCGACAGATTATCTAACATATTTTGTAAACATGTAATTTCTTCAGGTTATAGCGCTATCTGTTCGAACGCTTGATGGAAGATAACACATGAGACTGGCGACGAGACACATGATGACACTTCTTGTGGTAATCCACTTCATGTGTGAAGATACTTTTTTTGTTGGATTTTTTATTTACTTATGCACAGTGTTAAGATATGCACGTATACAGAGTAGTATGGGTTTTACCAGAGTATAATATCTGTGAATGATCGTGCAACATTGTCTAGACGATGTCTTGTGTGTAAATTATAAGTACAAGGAAACCCAATTTGACAAATTTTGATCACATTCTAGAAATAAAATATTTGAGAAGGCTACAATCCGCTGTGTCTCATCAAATCCTCAAAATCAATGTAGGTACGCAAAAAGTGCGCGGGGCTAAAAACTAAATGGGGATGAGATGAAGCGCTTAGGTGAAGAAGGACTTAAACGAGGTTTTCAGGAAATTAAACTTTTTTTCAGCAATGAAGAGGTTATATGTATCTTAAATTTTAGTGTAATCCACGTACCTCTAAGTGCTATAGTTTTCTATTTAGCTCTATAGAAATCTTGTATGAAGGTGGTAAACGTCATCCAATTTTGAAACTGTAAGCTCAAGCATCTCGAAACTATGCAAATGTCACTTAATTCCTTCCTTATCTAAGGGCTTCAAATATAGAAAATGACATTGTCACCACATCTTGTTCAGACAGGTTATCTAAATCTTTTATGGTTCGAAAAAAAAACGAGTGGTGGGTGCACGACTGGGTCGTACGCAACTTTCTCTTTCACAGCGAGTTGGGTGTTAGATCAAATAGAACGCATTTTGATAATTAATGCTTAAAATGATATGAATAATGTCGAAATGTGATTATACGAACGTTTACTACGAAATTTGAAGGAATCGGTGTCTATGGGAATAATAATGATTTTTCGTTATTGGCCAAAACTGAAAAATCCGTTTAGTGATAGTTGGGCTAAAACTAATTATGTGGAATTGCTTCAAGCAGTAATAGTAGTATATATATTAAATTTCATTCAATTTGACATAATAGTTTGCGAGAAATTATCAATTTTCCTTATATGGCCTAAATGACAAAATCCGTTATATGGAGTATGCAGTTTTGTTGAAGCTAATATGGTTATAGTATATATAAAGTTTAATCAAAATCGTTAGAACCGTTTTCGAGAAAATTGAGGTTATGTGTAATTTTTATATGGCAGGTACCGTTATTAACATGGCTAAAAGCAAACAAAAAAAATGGCCTAGAATTATGACTAAAATAAGCTTGGATACGAAGTTTGAAGAAAATCGGTCTAGCCGTTTAGGCTGGGGAGACCATTACGGACAGACGGACCGACGGACCGACGGACCGACGATACGAAATTTAAGGCCCAGAAATTGGTGACCTACAGACGATGGACAGACAGGCAGACAAGGCTAGATCGATTCAGCTAGCGATTCTGAGTCGATCCGTTCATACGTTCGTCTGTCCTTCCGTCTGTATATCACCGATTTTTGGGTATTCAATTTTGAGCTAGAGTGTTTAAATTTGGTATATTGACTCTCTGGCTGACTAAGCAGAACAAGTGTAAAAAATTTCAAAATCCGCCACTACTACGACTTTTCAGCAAAACGTTATTTTGGGCCAAAAGGCTATGAATTTAGAAAAAGTGGCGAAATAACATATTGACCCAACTCTTCTTTTTAAGGGCGTTTTCCGTAAAAAAACGAGTGGTGGGTGCACGACTGGGTCGTACGCAACTTTCTCTTTCACAGCGAGTTGGGCGTTAGATCAAATAGTGCGCATTTTGATTATTAATGCTAAAAATTATATAAAATGTCGAAATGTGATTATACGAACGTTTACTCCGAAATTTGAAGGAATCGGCCAAAACTGAAAATTCCGTTAAGTGATAGTTGGGCTAAAACTAATTATGTGGAATTGTTTAAAACTATAATAGTAGTATATACATTAAATTTTATTCAATTTGGCATAGTAGTTTGCGAGAAATTAACAATTTTCGTTATATGGCCTGAATGACAAAATCCGTTATATGGATTTTCTCGAAAAAACTGGGTATGCAGTTTTGTTGGAACTAATATGCTAATAGTATATATAAAGTTTAATCAAAATCGTTAGAGCCGTTTTCGAGAAAATTGAGTTTATGTGTAATTTTTATATAACAGGTACCGTTATTAACATGGCTAAAAGCAAACAAAAAAAATTGCCTAGAATTATGACCAAAACAAGCTTGGATACGAAGTTTGAAGAAAATCGGCCAAGCCGTTTAGGCTGGGGAGACCATTACGGACAGACGGACCAACGGACCGACGGACGGAATTCCAAAAACCACTTTTTTAGGCTCCGCTATCATCGTAATGTTAGAATCAATCAAAATCTCGAGGTCGAAAATTTTCACGAAAACAATATCTTTCTCTTTGTAAGAGAAAGTTAAAAAAGATTTGATTTACATGTAGCGGGGAGTATGCCTAACATTTCTCCTATCTGTAGAATGTCAAGAGCAGTGGCCAGTCTGGCAAGGTCGTCCACCGAACAGTTCCCTGGGATTTTTCTATTGCCCAACACCCAGAAGAGGTGAGTTATAATGTGCTCTGCCATCTCGTTAGGAGAAAGTCGGCTTTCTTGGCGGATTTCAATGTGAACAAGATGGATCCCAATGATTTGATTGCAGCTTGGCTGTAACTGAAGATTCGTCTTGGGTATCACATTACACCTCACTCGGGACAAGACTTGTTTAATTTTGCTTAATAATCGAAAGGATATGCTTAAGTATCTCGGAGAAAACACCTCTACTCCAGAATCTGTTTTAGACCCATCAATGTAGATGCGATCGAGTTAATGTCTCCAATCTTATCCGACTCCAATTCGAGGCGACTTGGAATGGTCGACTTGAATTTATGCTCAAAACGGGACTCTAGGTAATAAAGGTGTGTCGGACAACAAACAAGCTGATAAACTAGCTTGAGTTTAATCTTTGAACTTTCTGATAATACTGTAAGAACCACACCTTGTGAAGAGTACAGCAAATATTAGCTGTAGCGGATTTAGACCTATGTTATAACCAGAATTCCATATCCACATTCCTTCTAGCTTAAAAGAAGCTAAATTACAATGAACTAAGTTATTCCTAAAGACTTTTGTAGGTATATTCAAGGGCTAATAGTGTTTGTCACTGCGACACTGTTATATAAAATTTAACATCTTCAGAAATTACTTCTTCAAGGATTATCAAGAACTAACAAAAAATATGGCATTAACAGCGTACAAAGGCCTTCAAACCTATCTTCACAATTAATTTATGTGTGCGAAGTTATTATTTTTGCCATAAAGAAAAGGACGTCCTGTCTAACGCCGAACCCGAACGGCAACAATATTTGTCAGACTTTCGCAAGAGGTGGAGCAGTGAATTGTCACTTTTGGAATTTGAACCAGAGACCCCGCAGTCCAACGCACTACCCTCTATGTCACTGCAATCACTTCCCACGAATTTGATGAATCATGTGATTTCATTAAAGATATTGGAAAGATCCCTGAACTACAGATCATGAATAGGAGATTTGAAGGCACAGCTTAATGACAGCAAGAGATTGATCAAAGTGCGATTGTAAACCCATAAATCTAACCTAACCCAACCTTTTAGGTGCCACGAGCTTCTCTTATTGTCATCTGAGTTTGTGAAATCAAGCATGATTTTGAATCACCAATGGAACTATTATGACTGGACACCTGCAACCAAGGTTCGGTTCAGACCACTGACATTCTTAACCATTTGACAACATGCAGTTAGATTGATAAAAATGATCCTAACTGAAAGCAGTAAAGTGTTAGTCAGGTGACCTTATGTTGACAAGTTCAAGAGACAGGCGATGATCACCTAAGGTCAAAGAAGAACCATTGCAACGATCATAGGGGCTACTAGTCATTGGCCGAAAAAGCAATTTTCTAAAGTTCCTAATAGACTGAGAAGTGACAAAAAAGCCCATCGTCTATAAGATCGATTTTTAATTTAAGGATCTTGATTACATTGTCTGCCTACCTTTAAAGGAACTGATTTCCTGGAAATAATTTAAAGTTCTGGCTTTTTTTATATAATGGCCTCATTTTATTGGAGGTTTCAGAAGTTCGAATCGAAATTCATCAGTTTTTGTGGATGTCTAGTGTTTTTGGTGGGCTTGTTTCTTTTAGACACATAATGGTTTCATTGGAGGTCTAGTCTGCCTGTTCAATGCTTGTGGAAAATATTTTTGGGGTTCTGGCTCTGCCTTTCTCTGGTACCTTTTTTTTGGATCTTGATTGGGAATTCCATCTGTTTTTATCGATTTCCAATCTAAATGTCCTACTTGTGTTTACAGTTCCCATTATGACGTTTGTGTTGAACTCAAAACGGTTTCATAAAATCCTATTGCAAGCAAGTGATTTCAAACTTTCTCAGGAGTTTGATAGCCTGCTCTTTGAATACTGTCACTCGGTTTAAATCCGAGTATCAAAATATTTATTTTCCAATGACAAATTCCTAAATATTACATTTGACAATCAAAAATAAAAAAAATCTAATCTTTTACAAAAAGTCAGACCTAAGCAAGCAATCACAATCAACGTGTCCCGTTGGGGTTTCCAAAAATATCCAGTTCATGTTCAAGTGTCTAGCTGAAAGATTGTTTATTTATTTTTTATTTTTCAGAATTTTCCAACTGTGAAAATTTGAAAATTATGAATAGCCACAAAAAGGATACCAAGGATACCAGAACAAAAACAAATTCTCCTGCGATAACATGTGGTTGCATTTCGGGAAGGATCTTTCCACTTGAGAAATATTTATTTCTAATGAGAAAATCCCAACAGAACTTGATCCTTTATGTGTTTTTAATATATTTGTGAACATCCTTCACAGAAGCGCCCATATGCTGTGTCGTCAGCACTTGAAAGAGATATCAAGGATAAAATCTCTAGAGGAATCATTGCATTCATGCTGAAATACCGGTACAAATCTGTTGCAACCTTAGAAAAATAAATTAAATATGACAATGCAACGAAAACCCATACCTTCTGGCCAAGAATAATAATTATCCTTGAAGAAGATACAAATTTTTGACAGGTACTCAAGAGATTGAGAGATCACTCATCAACCAGACTACCTGTTGTTACATTTCCAAGGATTGCGGTGGCGATGGTTGCGGATGATCGATGACCTTGTTGAGGGAAATCGCAACAGATCAGCAGGACGAATGGTTTTTTTTTTTTTGGGAAAATTGCATTCGAATGGTTGACCGTTAACCATGACTGATCGCCAACTCTTGGGATTTCACTGAGTAGCACCAATGGACACATAGGGAGTCGCCTTCCAACGAGGACAAGTGTGGAGAATCTAACGTGGAAATTAATTTGATTCGGATTTGCTTTTAGTTCCTTGGAACTGGAGTGGTTCGGGGGAAATACCAACAGCGCGAGGATGTGTTTGTTGACGTTTTGGTTACGCTTTGCGCAGGATGGCAGTATGTGCGTGTGTAATTGGAGGAGGAAATTGATTTTGTGCGGTTTTTTTTTCCTTTTCAGTGTCCTGTCTGCTGTGCGCGACAAATGTGAGTAAACAAGAAATGTTTGGTTACAAATGCATTTGGGATTTGTTGTGCATGTTGATGATGGCTGGCAGATTGATGGATGTCAACTTGGATTTGGAAGTGAAAAAGGGTGACCGACAGTCCATCGCGCCATATGTGTGGGGGTGTTCGATTTCCTATGGGATCCGAAACACATGCTGGTGTACAGCGCTAAATGGATGAGTTAGATTCGAGTGGTTTACATTTTGATTGTCAACTGTAGGAGATTTTTCCATGTTGACTTTAAGGGAAAGTGTCAGTTAGCTGATGTCTAGTCTTGGATGTAGTTGTAGTCAGTGAGTCATGGCTAATGACAATGTGATGTTGTTTATTATTTTGATTGACATTGGTGTGAGTGCCATTAGCAGCTTTTGTATGAAATTGGCGATTGGTTAGTTGGGGGAAAGTGAAGATTACAATTCGGAATACTTTGCAGCTGTGGAAGTTTGCAATGGGGTATCCTTAGAGTGTTTACTTGTTTCGTGCATGAATATTTTCGAAACGACACCCTCTACTTTTGTTTTCTTTTCTTTGAAAAGCTTTGCGTCTTTCGCAGAAAATTTATCCATGAGTCGCTCCTTTGTTGACGAAGACCCCAATGAAGTTTCCAATGATTGGTTGCGTTTCGAGACTAGGGATCAGTACGCACGGGATCAGGGATCGCCATAAAAACAGCCGTATTTCTGATCGTGTCCGGCGAACCTGCCGGGTAGGTTTTGAGTTGCCCTAATGCGTCTTAGGGTTTTTTAGCATATTTTCACACTAGATATGGGGTACTTATCTAACTCAATAATTATGCATACTAAGTATTATTTGACAGTACAGTTGAAATCATTAGAAGGCGCTTAATTACGCTACAAAATCAGTTGTTCCTGATGAGATACCCTCGGAGTCTTGAATAGGATGGGTCATGACTCTTATCTCTAAACTAATGAGAGGCGATTCATTGGAGGAATTCTTATCATTGTCTGATACACTCATTAAAGGACGACACGAGAAACTGGGATAATGCATGTTTCCTATCAATGTGGTGTCATATGCTAGGAAGATCGATAAGCGTGTGTTAGGCTAGTCTTTCTGATGACTCGTTTGGGTCGTTTGATTACATATTCAGGACTGAAAATTCAGGCCGGTGATAAGTATTATCATCTTCAGTAACGAAATACAAATGACCATTGAAAACCATTCTTTAAGCATATATATGCCGTGTTGGTTGATTGACTGGAGGGTTCCTAAAACGTATGAAACAATGAACAAAAAAGATGCCCCACAGAATTGCCAATAAATTTCTGTATTCCTCAAGGAAACGTCTTGAGTCCATTGCTTTTTATTACATACCTTGGTTCTCTCCTTGAAGTCACTCCAATGTGCATAATTTATTCTTTGTTGACGATGAACAAAATGGTGTTTCTCATGATAGGGAAGGTTGCGTTTTGACATTAGATATAAGCGGGCTAACTTTCGCAATAAAAACAGTCGTGTTTCGTATTTCTGAAATCGATGAACATGCCTACTATTTATTATGTGGATAGAGGAGCGATATAAAGTCGTATGCTATATAGATAGAAAAAATGTTTAACAAATATACTAATGGCAGAACTTAGCCTTTGTGTCTTGAATCAGAAAATCAGATTACTTATGTGCAGCGCTTCTCCCTTACACCAGCAAGAAGTCCCTGGTTCAACAGAGTCTACTGACCGTTGCAACCAGCCAAGAATGTGATGCAAGGGAAGACAAGAGCACCTGAAAAAGTTTCCGTTTTTCCTTTTAGGCACAGGGGAAAGAATAACACAGACTATTCCGAAAAAAATTAATGGAAGCATTCGACATCATTGCCACTACAGCAATGATGTACGCAAGTTTTACCAACATGTACAACATCAAAGTCTGAGATACAAGACTCGAACAGAATCTTGTCGAAATGAATGAGGAAAATCCTAGTTAAGTCACAGTCGATGCTGAGGATATGGGTGATCCACTTCTGCAGACTGATAAACGCCGATAAAAAATAATCTCGTGCTGTCAATGGGAACGAAACATTCAATATTGGCTAAAATAGAAAAAGCTACCAACCACACGACCTAAGTGAAGTGAGGATAACAATACCTAAACATAACCTTAACAAGTCTTTCCGACGATTTTTCTCGGTAGGAACATTTACCAACGCAGACGCAAAATTCTGTCGGTTGAAGGCATGCCTGAAGAAACGAACCTAAGCATACCATACGGATCCACAAAGAAGGAGATCTTCTGAACAGCGTCTTCTCAAGAACACCTAATATATGAACGCCTGAAACCGTTTACCAACAACCTGATCGACCTTTATCAGTGTGGTTTTAGGCCAGGAAAGTTCACAACCGATCAAATTTTCATACTTCGGCAGATCCTGGAAAAAACCCAAGAAGTCCAAATCGATACCCACCACCTATTTATCGATTTCAAAGCCGCATACGACAGCATGCATAGAGACGAACTATACAGAGCCATGTCTAGTTTTGGTATACCGCCCAAACTCGACCGTTTGTGTAGGATGACGATGGAGAATTCTCGCTGCACCATCAGGGTCGGAAAAGACCTCACCGACACATTCGATACCAAAAAAGGATTTAGGCAAGGCGATGCGCAGTCATGTGACTTTTTCAATTTGATTCTTGAGAGGATTGTACAAAACTCCCGAGCCAACACTAGAGGCACAATTCTCCAAAAATTATGCAACTACTAGCATACGCTGACGATATTGACATCATTGGTCGGACTAAACGTGATGTCACTGTTACGTTTGCCAGTATAGAGAATAAAGCGGCAAAAATGGGTTTAACAGTATATGAGGGTAAGACTAAGTATATGCTGTCAACATGAGACACAACATCGAGGAATTGTACAGAACGCCACCATTGACAGATTTAACTTTGAGGTAGTACGGGACTTTGTCTACCTCTGCTCCGTAATGAACTCTGACAATAATATCTCGTCTGAAATAAAACTACTGCTAAGGGGCTAATTTAGTAGTAAAGCCTTAGTCGAACTGCTAAAGAGATCCTGTACAAGACCCTGAACATCCGAGTCCTGCTCTACGGCGCTGAGGCATGGACCGTATCAAAATTGGATGAAGAGTGAACAATTCTTCGAATAGTCTTAAGTCCCGAAGATCTTTAGGAGGAAAGGTCATAACGACCATCCGTGTATAAAGCTCCAACGAACAACTGACTATACAAACATACTTTTGACAGCAGGAATCGATCCAGGGGAAGCCGTCTTCAACGACGATTTCTATGTTATTGAAGATCCTCAGGAGAAAGTGGAGGCATTGGGGGCTGGGAAGTGTATAAGGTGAATGATAGCATTCGCCCGAACCGCGTCCTGGAAAACAATGCCGCGCTCCATCACTTCTACCTCCGAAATGACATACCGCAATTGCGATGAAAACTTGGCAAACGCTATAGTTGCCGAGCGAAGTGGGTCTAGTCCCGTGTTAAGTTCGATGGTGGAACTCCAGACCATCTTCGATTCCAAAAATTAAAAGAAGTCAGCGGGAGCCGATGGTATATCCAACATTGTACTGCGACACTTACTCCTTGAAGCTGTGCACATTTACGCCACGCTGTTCAACAACGGGCTGAATAATGCATATTATACAGTGCGTTGGAAGACGGCGGTGATTCATCCTCTCCCGAAAAAGGGAAAGGACATCTAGAATCCGGCAAATTTCCGGTCGATAAGTCTCCTTCCGAGTATCAGCAAGGTATTCGAAAAGATTCTCAATCGGGCTCTGTTCAAGTGGTCTGAGGACAACAATATTATACCAGAGAACCAGTTTGGTTTCAAGGCGGGACATGACTGTATTCATGCCGCCTCCAAACTTGTCTCTGACATACAATGGAACAAAGCCAAAAAACAGTGCACGGGTGCATGTCTCGTTGATTTGGAGAAGGCTTTCGACACCGTATGGTTAGAGGGCCACTGGGTAAACCACTGCTCATGATATGTTGACTGGTAGAACGTTTGTTGTCAAAAGTGGCAATGTAACTACTACCACCGAATTTTTCATTAAAAATGGTCTGCAACAGGGAGCGGTGATAGGTAGTCTTGCTCAGGCAATTGCTTATGCGGACGATCTTATCGCGTACAGAAAAGCACCTACTGTCGAGGTCATCCGATCACTTTTGCAGCGGGACTTCGACAAGATCGAGAGATATTGTGATGACTGGAAGTAGAAAATCAACTTTCAGAAATCGGAAACTATCCTGTTTAGGACACTATTGTCTAGGGCCTCTAGGTATATGAGAAAGAACTGGCGCAAGCTATTGACCGTTGGACCAAACGGACATCCACTGGCGAGTAAAAGTGTAGTTAAGTACCTTGGCATCTGGCTGGATCAGTATCTATATTTCGGAAGACATGTAGATGCTGCTCTGGCGAGAGCTACGGGAGCGTTTGCCCTCTTCTTTTATAGCAGCCGTCTTGATAGCAGGTTGATGGAGATTTGCTACATGTCCCTTATCAGGCCGATGATTGCCTTTGGGTGCCCGGTGTGGTTAAACGTTGCCCCATCTCAAATGGAAAAGACATAGCCGCAGTTAAAAAACTTCGAATCGGGCGATTATGATGGCTCGGACGTCTAGAGCGAATGGACACCAAGACATTTGCAAGGTTTTTGATTCCCAGCCAGAAGTCGGACGCAGAAGAGGAAGACCTCTCCTTAAGTGGCTTGCCAAAGTAGAAACAGACCCTAACCAACTTGGAGTGTGCAACTGGAGGCAGTTAGCTTAGGCCCGAAATAATATGTTGAGGCCCAGGTTCATTCCGGACTTTAGCTTCACTTTAGAAATTGAAAAGGTTCACCCAGCTTCAATCTGGACTTCAACCCCACTTCAGTATGTTACTAGTAAGGCCGTATGATGAAATTCGGTAGCACATAATCTAAAAACAAACGGTGTAGGCAGAAAAAGCTTCTTAAAAGTATCTTTCTTTCCACTTAATTATCCCTCAAATGTATCTACATCTACGACCAAAGTACCATCTACCATTACTAATGACCTGCACTGCTCCATGCATCATTAAAATCAATTCAAAGTAAATTCCGCCAAACGGAAGCTGTCAAAAGTCATTTGTCAATGTCCTGTGACATCGCCAGCGAGTATATGCCTCATTTGATTTAGCTTGCCAACTCGCGTCATCGCTGTGTGTATATCAAACGCATATGTCCCAGCAAATCCGACTGTTCTTGTCGACGGCATTCATCTCAAAAACGTCGCGCAAATTAAGCAAATGTCTCAATTAACTTTAATTTGCACTTCTCTGTGTATCCACCAGACCACGCGGCGTTTATTCTCCTCCTACTCCTCTTTCATTCATTCTGTCATCAATTAACGTGTGATACGAACCAAAAAGAAGAAGAACCACTCAATCTAATTGGCAGTTTGATAACCCGTGGTTGATTCCACGGAACTCCGAACACACAAAAAAAATAAAGGTCGCTCTTCCATCGAACATGACATAAGATGTGGGTCATTGTGATGCGTATCTATTGTGATGCACAAATGTCAAACTATCCATAAATTACCATCGTCGGGCAATAAATTGCCTTCCCCTTGCTGGACACACTCGTCCCGATGAAGATATATTCAAAATTCGTTGCCCGTCTGGATGTCGAAAATGTCAATAATGTGTTCCACGAAAAATGCCAGCAAACACAATGTCGAACCCGACTGTCAATTCGCGTCAAATACTATCAAACCGTTGACTCCATCTAGATACGAAAAGGACATTTGTATTGCTGCTGACTCCAGGCTAAGATGGAGACGAACGGACACACAGACCAAGAGAGCGAGAGTAATCAACTTCCCCAGCAGCCAAAACGAATCCAATTAAATCGATTCCAACGAAAAGACGAACAAAAAAAAATGTCGAGAAACAGTGCCACAATCAAGATTACTGATCAGGATCAGAGAGCCAGAGGATCATAAATTTTATTCAGGTTCCTGTTACTCTGTTCACCATCTTCATCCTATATGTCCCACTAGCCTGGGTTTGATGATTGTTTTATGGTTCCTTCAGTTTTATCGCTTTATAGGAGCCAAGTGGAAGATTGCGATCGTTGATCTGATCCTCTGATGCAATTGGATATGTGTCCCGGCCAAACCTGTGTGTATGTCAAGTGCACAATTGTTTCAGAATATCCTGACAAAATGTGTGACAAACAGAACAGAGTTGTAGACGGCAGGCAATGAAAGTAGGTCCCCAAGTACGAGTATTGAATTGTGAAAATGTTTTGAAAACATAAAACGCGATCGATTCGAGATAAGGCGTCAGAGAGCGCAACCAGGATAAACGAACGGGAAAAGGCATCCGCAAGGGGTGTAGAGGTACGTTCAATGATGAAATTTATGAGTAGTGTCACTTTGGCACAGACAATCCGTAACTCAGTGGAGCGACTTCAATTGTCTTTGGCCTAAGGAGGAACCATCGATAAGGAAAGCAGGCCAGAATGCTTGCGCAATAGGGTGCACACACACACAAGGATAAAGACTCGACTTGATGATGGTTCAATTAGTCTTCGTTTGCGCAGGGAGATAAAAATGCGTGTGCTTGAGCCTTTCAATTGAAAAGGGCCGTGCAGTACAGGGAGAACGATCTCATAATTAGTGCAGCGCATGGAAATGCACGCACACGCAGACTGTTCATATGAGTGTGCGCAGTGACGTTGATCAATATTTTGACTTTAGGCGACGCTTTGTCGTGCCATCACAGATGGGGCATATAGAGAGTGCAGGTGTGGGTTGAAGTGTTTTGGGATAGGCAATTGGTATTTTTGGGCTACATACCATGAGTCTGATATTTTTAAAAGGATGACACTTGATAAATAGGGGTATGCAGCGTAACCCTTTAATTAAAAATGTGCTTGACTTCAGTATGCGGACTAATTATGACATAATTGCCTTATGCAATTAGAATAATGGGAAGTTACCGTCAGAGGTTTATCGCAGCCTGAGTAGGGAAGGAAGAGTGTTTTTTTTATAAGGGCGCACAGATTGCCATAAGTGTAACATCTACCGATCTATAGTCTTTCGAATGGGAGTGTTTGTATTGATTAAGAAAGCGATGTTATGGTAAAGTTTTCAGATGAGTGTTTTAGAATAGGCTACATCACTCGACTCACCACGAGTTTTATGCAGATTTAAGTCGATTCAATCCTTTCGACTGTCAACACAGCTATTGATTAATTTCTCTTCGGATGGCAACAGCCTTCGTATGGATATGGATCACTCGAACTTTGTTACCGTCACCACTAGTTGTCGATATTACACGACGAATGGGACAAGAATGAACCCACAAAAAGGAAATCGATATTCATCTTCATAGCTGGATCAAAGATGGACTGTGGAACAGGTGCTGGCATATTCTCAGAGGAATTCTTAATACACGAATCAATCAGGCTTCCTGATCATAGTAGTGTGTTCCAGGCTGAGGTGCTAGCAATCGCTGAAGCGGCTCATTTGGTGTCAATAATGGAAATACCACACAGTGATATCACCATATCACGGCTATAAAAGCCGCTGTCGCGAAGAGCTCAAGGTTCTCTGCTCACAGCATAATGCTGATCTCTGCTTGGTTTCTGGTCACAGGGGCATAGACGGCAACGAGATGGCTGACGAACTGGCTAGAAATGGATCTGCTACAGATCATGACCAGGCACTACAAACGGTCGAACCACCACTCTGTAACCTCAGAGAAAGAGTGGAATACAAGACCCGAATGAAAGCCAATACCAGGTGGAATTCATTGACTACCTGCGAAATATCTCGGAAACTCTGGCCAGAATACAACGGAAACCGGACCAAAAAACTTTTGCAGTACGACAGAAGCTCCTTATCTAAACTGGTAGGGGCTCTCACTGGTCACAACTTTCTCAGAACCCATACAATGAAACAAAATCTCAAGGATGACGATATCTGTAGAGGCTGTGGCGATGAGGAAACACACGAGGATACACCTCATTTCCTCTGTCACTGCCCGAGTCTCTGTCACCTGAGGAACAGAACACTTGGAAGCTACTACTTCCAAGGCATCCAAGAGCTTTCCGATATTCCATTACCCTATCTTTACAGGTTCCTACGAACATCAGGATGGCTGGATAGAGTGGAGTAAACCATAGTAACGATAAGGAAGGACGAAATCCCACCAAGGGTATCACAATGGGTCCACATGGACCTAAGTGTGGCGGAATAGAGGATCCTCTACTCCACCAACCCGTAAACCTAACCTAACCTTACACGACCCATAAGTCATTGGTTGGATGGAGTTTTGTCGTCTTGTATCAGACCTACTGTGTTTATCTTAGTATGCTTCGTAGTACGCTTCCCTCCACTTGGCCTTGGATTGCATGTTTAGCAACTAATCTTTCTGCCAACGAGTCCAAAAATGTTGCCGCAAGAAGAAATCGCGCTTCCTTCCTTCTATCGCACTGATTGACTTCGGCTCCTCAAAGAGTGGTTCCGAACTCCCCACTTCAAAGCCATTTGGATCGGTTGACATGGATGAAATAGGTCTGGAATTGAGCACAGATTTGATTTCTGCCATGAAAGTGGTTAGTTATTCGAAATTAAAAATATTTTTAGACTAAATACGAAGAAAATGAAATTTGAACGACTTGACTGTGACTTCCCATAACCCTTCAAAATGCGGAGCTGGTGGTGGGATATGTTTCAAATCTATCTTTTCTGCGGAGCACCATGACTGGATATTCTCAGTTGTTTCCTGCTAAAGGAACATAGCTTTTAGCTCAGCCAAATCACGTCTGGCTCCTACGAAATGTATGGCATTGCCGTGAAATACCCCTTCGTGCTACAAATTTTTTAAAAACTGCTATGAACCATATAAAAGTCAGATCGCCCGCAACTTCTAGATGAACTACCTTGCATCCAAAATACACGATACAGTGACGTACACCTTCCTCGGTAGTCGCCTTCTGTGATGAACAATGGTCCACAAAATTTCACACCTGAGATGAGAAAAGGCCTCGTTAGTTCGATCTGTTTTGAGGAAGATTCCCCATGATCTCAGCAACCAAACATGGCCGATACTTGAAGCACATAAGGCACTGGTTCACTATGCTAGGTGCCAATACTCTGCAATTGATGATCCACGCCTTTTGTCAAGCTAAAGCCATCAGCGTCTTTGGACCAGCATGACGATTTTTAACGTAAAGATGTTTAGCCGCACAAACACATTATTTACGGTAACAGCAATCGATGTTTGGTTTCGAATGGAAGAGCAATCTGCAATCTGCAACCTGAATCCTACTCTTAATAACCTCAGCTATCCTCGTTGCTCCAAGAATGGCGCCACAGTGATTTTAAAGCGCTCTGCTTCGTTAACTCCTTCTGTTTTGAAGGAGACGTATTTCGTCTGCAAAGGCTGACTGTTAAACATTCCATACCAGAATTAGGAAAGTGTCCTCTAATTCCATACTGGTAAAGCGTCCAGTCACTGGATCTCAACGTTGGCGATACGCAATAATGTACCAACGCACGCACAAAGGAAAGAATTCTGAACGTCGTCTGAATATTCAAAACCTTATAAACCTCAGATGTAATTCAGGTGTTTTTATGCTCAATAACGATGTTTCTCCTTTTTTTTGTTTGGTGCTTCCGCAATTTTAGTTAATTCCAATTTTGGCCAATGCTCAGGTGTCTTATTATGATAGTGTGGTCCATTTAACCAAAATGAGGATAGAAGTCACTCCACATGATACAATATCGGCTGGATTCATCTTGGGTTCCACGTATCTCCAAGTAGCTTAGTGAGATGCTTGTTAAATCCGTGCAGCGCGATTTGCCACAAATGTTTCCCACGTCGATGGATGCTTTCCCATGCAATGACACACGATCTCGGATGCACGGAATCACTAAAACCGTAACCATAATCTAAAATAAAAACTACACTGGAAGACCTGAGTCAAACCTAATAATTCTGCAACTCCATATGTAATCAATAGTGACAGAACGTTGGAGTGATCTCTTTTTGAGCTGACCCACCCCCAGCTGAACCAATAGCCAACAACCATGGTCATCGTGACCATGCTCCATTTACGGTGACTCCTAATTTGATCAATGAAAAGTCTCAGGCCTTTCAAATCCATTGAATTTGAAACATTCCGAATGCCTTATTGAATATTGAAGACAACAACCCATATTTGATCCATATTTGATGGATATCAGGTTTGTTTTCTAAGGTCACCTCCTAATTTGAAATGAGCAGTGAGATATTGATCTAAGTTTCAGGAGCGATCATTAAGGCGCTAACATGTCTGCAAGTTGATCACTCACTTTGAATGGATTATTAACACAAAGCTGGGTGGTGCTTCGGCCAGAAGACGTGTCAGTAAAGGGGCCTCCCCTCTTCTTTTTTGCCAACGTTACTATAGCAGCGTCAGAAAAACACTTGAATATACTCAAGGACCTTCGCCCGAACGCACTACACAAACTTTCCAAATGGGCAGTCTGTTGTGGTCTGAGTATCAACCCCCATAAAACTAAATCGATCCGGTTTACTAGGAAATATAGAATTCCTCACATTGTCCCCCGTCACTATAAGGAATCGAACAAGCCTTCTCAGACGAAGCTAGATACCTGTGACTTAATTTGGAATGGAAGCTTAGCTGGAAGCCGAACATAACAGAAAGAGTAAAGAAAGCGAAAGTCGCGGTCTACTCCTGTAAGAAACCCTTAGGCATGAAGTATCACTCATTGGCTCTGTATCTCGGTTATAAGACTTATACTTCTCTACAGAGTAGTAGTACGGTTAACAGCGCTAGAGATAGCTATAAACAGCAAAAGAGCCAAGGTGTAAAGAACTGTATGCCTGTGTATCGGTGGTGCACATCTACTCCTCGATTTTTTGGCAATCAAATGACAGCTAACTCAGCCATCCGACGTAAAGCCAACCATCAGTGGTCAAATATACAAACTGGCTTCTCAACAATTCTAAAGGAATCCACAAATATTCCGATTACACCCTTACCAGGATAAACTTCGATTAGAGTTTCCAGGTCAGAATCCCAGACAAATCATAATTTTCTACACCGATAGCTCCAAAAGAAATGATGATGACAGAGTGGGTGCTAGTGTCTTCAACGACAGACTAAACCTCAGTCATTCTTCCCGTCTTCTTGATAATTGCAGCATGTTCCTGGCGGAACTCATGGTAATATCTGCCAAGGAGATTAGCATTTTCTTAGACAACCAAGCGGCCATCAAATCCCTATAGTAAGTCTCAACAAACTCAAAGACAACCCCATGTTGTCTTTGCAACTTTGCTGGATGCCTACGCATAGTGACATTCAAGGACTGGTGAACTCGACAGATATGGAACTAAATTACCAGTCATACCCGACACTTTTGCACTTGGTCTTCCTATCGCTACATTCAAAAGCGTACTAGCGCAGCATGCTAACAGAAAATCAAAGCTCAGATGGAGTCTTGGTCTTGGCATGACGCGACGTGTCTAAAAACAATCAATTTTGGTAAAAGGTGGATCTGAAGGACTGATCTCTCGCGCTAGACCATACATTAGCGCCACCATAGGTATCATCACTGGACACTGTCTAATAGGTAGACATGCAGAAAGGACAGGACTTCTTTCGAAAAAGAAGAAGAAGAAACCATACTTCATCTTCTTGGTAACTGCCCGGCCCTATCAAGAAAAAGGGAGCTTCATCTTGGAGCTTACTTCTTTCAAAATCTCTGCGATTAGTGCGATTTGACAAATATTGTACCGGTGCTACAGTATCTGTAGCACCACACTAAGCTGTATAGACTTACTGAAAGCTACCTTAAGCTTGGGCCTACTCTACGGGACTATTGCAGACAGATATGCAAGATATTCAAGCATTCTCATGCCCCATTTCATAAAACTTTAGACATAGGATATGAATAATTCCTGTTTGACTAATTTTTCAGCTTTTGGTAACGGAATTCACTTCCTGACTGACTCTTAACTGTTATCTGTTCCACGTCCGTTTACGGCGGGAGGCTCGACTGTCTTAAAAGATATCGATACCTACAGAGTAGGAAGGGATGATAGTTAGTCAAACGTACGTTTACTGATAGCATGTATCCACTACAATACGTAGCCAATGCAAAATGTGGTGTCAAAATTTTAAGTTTTCTTCGTCAATCTAGTCCCTTAACAGCTCCCTCTTACGCAATCCTCTCAGTACATGAAAACCTCTGTTGATATCAGGAAAAAAACTCTACGCCACAGAGTTCGCATACTCTGGCGCAACCCATGCAATTCTAATCGAAATCGTAGTAACTTTGTATCTTTGAAATTTATCTGTATCACACGATGATCTACACATTCCCTTCCTATTTCCAAGCTTACAAATCCAAATACAATCGCACTAAAGTACATTCACCCCCTCTCAAGGGCGGGCGCCACTTCAGACGAAAGTATAAACTAATAAACTTCCAAGGAACCGTCACTCGACAAAGGGAATATCTTCTCCAATAAACAATCCGACATCAACAATATGCATCCACAAGGCATCTTCTATAAACAAACCCTTCTATCATCACGACTCGCTCTCACCGCAAACATCACCCGCACACGCAGGCGATAAAAATCGCCTTTCATTGCCTTAATTTGACATCGATGAGTCGAAACTAAACGCAGATCTTTAATCCCGTTCCCGTGGATGTTCTGCATTCCCTCAATCTTGCGTTATTCATCGCCATCATCATCACTGACATGGATCACCGTGCGATTGAATCGTTCGTCGCCTTGGCAATTCGCAAATGCACTCGGTAGCTTGTTCTTCTGGCAGAGCATCAAAGAGGGACTTGCACCTCCCTATAGTCGTCATCAACACAACACCAACGTCATCAGCTAGAGCCAACCTGTAGTTGACCGAGCGAGCGGGGGTGGAATCCACTGCCAAGTACAGAATTATTGAAGTTGTTTAGATGAAGGCCGCTCTGCACACATCCCAAGTGGTCCTGCTGATAGATGCAACACACTGCTGACGATAGATGCCATGGCCAGAGCTATATAGCCACCCTCCAACATCTGGAGAATATTATCAGACCAAGGAGTAGTATACAACACCCAGAGAGCACTGAGCAGTGCTGCACTCTGTTGCTGACGCTGATGGATGTCAGCCGTTTGTCAAGATCCCGAAGGCGGCGCGCAAACACACATGTGGGACGATGAGCACACACGCAGGACCAGGGGATTCAAGTTTAATTGCTCCGCCGGCAATTAAGTGATCGGAATCGAGAGTTTGCCCTTGATATGTAGTGCAACATTCGCCGTACATATATCACCCTCTTGGGCGCTGATGGATGGTGCGTTGATGAGACTACGTCCCAGAAGGAGGCGGAGGATGATTCTTTTGTTTTAGATTAACGTTAACGTTCTACTGGTATAGCTGGACTACTCTCCGGGGTTCGCATTGTGTGAGAAGCTCAAATAATTCATCAGAATTGAAAAAACATACTCACATGGGTGTAAGCGATGAACTTGGGCCCTGCTGGGCATGTCAAGATTATGAGGGATGTTTTCAATTAGAGGCTAGGAATTAGGATAACTAGATAGTAAACAAAATTTTATTTAGTCTTTTGGTTGAGATGCGAGTGCGTGGAACTCGGGGAAGATGATTTCCATTATGCTGGCCAATTTTTTCTAATCAATGACACAAATTGTGATGGATTCGTGTTGGTGGGGTGCTATCATGTATGTAAGCTGTCACAATGTACAAGCACTCTATTGAGGCTGCAGGTTGAAGAGATTTTATTAACACCATTGCGAGATGCCTTGCCTTCAATTGGTACAAGTTGAGCGATGATGCCATCAAATTTGTTTTCTGGTTCAGGGCATCATTTGACAATCCATCAAGATCTATCAAAATTGCTTGAGACTTACTTACTTACTTACTTAAGTGGCGCTACAGTCCGGAATGAACCTGGGCCTCAACCAACATGCCTCTCCAATTAGCCCGGTCCTTAGCTAACTGCCTCCAGTTGCGCACCCCAAGTTGGTTGAGGTCGGTTTCCACTTGTGCGCGCCACTTAAGGCGAGGTCTTCCTCTACTGCGTCCGACGTCTGGCTGGGAATCGAAGACTCTGCGAGCCGGAGTATTGGTGTCCATTCGTTCTACATGTCCTAGCCATCTTAAACGTCCAATGCGGAGTTTTTTGACCAGGGGCATGTCGCTGTACAGCTCGTATAGTTCTTGGTTGAATCTTCGTCTCCATAGCCCGTCAACGCAAACGGGACCGAAGATTTTTCGAAGAATTTTCCTCTCGAATCTACCAAGGATTTCTTCATCCGCTTTTGATACGGTCCATGCTTCAGCGCCGTAGAGCAGGACTGGGATGATCAGGGTCTTATATAGGATCTCCTTAGTAGTTCGAGTGAGGGCTTTACTACTAAATTGCCTTCTTAGCCCGAAGAAACAGCGGTTGGCAAGAGTAATTCTTCGTTTAATTTCTGACGAGATGTTGTTGTCAGAGTTAATAGCGGAGCCGAGGTAGACAAAGTCCCGTACTACCTCAAAGTTATATCTGTCAATGGTGACGTTCTGTCCAATTCGTCGATGTTGTGTGTCCTTTCGTGTTGACAGCATATACTTAGTCTTACCCTCATTTACTGCTAAACCCATTTTCGCCGCTTCCTTCTCTATACTAGCGAACGTGGCTATGACATCACGTTGAGTCCTACCAATGATGTCAATGTCGTCAGCGTATGCTAGTAGTTGCACCGACTTTTGGAAAATTGTGCCTCTGGTGTTGGCTTTGGAGTTTTGCACAATCCTCTCAAGAATCAGATTAAAGAAGTCACATGACAGCGCATCGCCTTGCCTAAATCCTTTTTTGGTATCGAATGTGTCGGTGAGGTCGTTTCCGACCCTGATGGAGCAGCGAGAATTCTCCATCGTCATCCTACACAAACGGACGAGTTTGGGCGGTATACCAAAACTAGACATGGCTCTGTACAGTTCGTCTCTATAAATGCTGTCATATGCGGCTTTGAAATCGATGAATAGGTGGTGGGTATCGATTTGGACTTCTTGAGTTTTTTCCAGGATCTGCCGAAGTGTGAAAATTTGATCGGTTGTGGACTTTCCTGGCCTAAAACCACACTGATAAGGGCCAATCAGGTTGTTGGTAAACGGTTTCAGGCGTTCACATATTACGGCAGATAGGATCTTGTAGGCGATGTTGAGGAGACTTATGCCTCTGTAGTTGGCGCAGTTCAGAGGGTCTCCTTTTTTGTGGATCGGGCAAACGATGCTTGAGACTTGATGAACAAAAACGCCAACGTAGCCCTATAATGGTGTCCTAACAAATTTTTGTAGGTCGTTGCAATTTGAGAACTAGAGCATACCGTTGTGCAATTGTGCACCTGAGCTAGCATCTGTTCTTTGCTGTGTATGATCAACTTAGATCCAAGAAAAATAAGGATTACAGATATCAATTAGATTATCAATTACCTGGGAATGTAATTTATTTTATTTTGTGAGCACCCCACTTAATGAGGGTCTTCTTGGATCCCTGGCAAGTTGGTTTCAGTCATTTAGTCCAAGTTCCCTGGCAAACGTGATCGCATGATAAACAAATCAGGGATTTGGTCTTCCTCAGATGGTTTGGAAACGGATTCTCTATTTAGGAACATTTCTGTCCACGTCGATCAGTGTGGCAGAGCCAATGTAGTCTACGTGTAGCATATGATTTTGGAAAATGTGCGGGCAACGGTCGCTTACCTTGGTTGGTAGTTGTACTGAGGAAATAACAGCTGCAAGACCTCAGATTGTAAGATTTCGATTTGTAAGTGATATTAGTGGGCTAAGTGGAGGCTATATTTTTGTACCACGGGAGATAGGAGCCCCTGAGATATTACTGGTCTGAGGATTACGTGGCTAAGCTTTTTAGGGGATAGAACCCGAGGCGGGCCTCTTTTGTGACGGTGGTTATCCAAAATCGTGATTATCGTTCTAATGAATGGTTGACCTTAGAGTACAAGAGTCGTTAGATAGACGTTGGTCCATAACAGGGATGACGGTCATTCATTGTCATTATCATGATCAGTAATAACACCGGGGCCACAATGTTGACCAATACTGGTTGGTGATTCTGATATTGTAGATAGGTCCACCATGAAATTTGAACTTTAGTGGGCAGATGTTCCAAGATGTTGGAGAAAAATTGGTACTTCTCCATTCGCTCTTTTCCTCATAAAGGACCAAATACCTATTCGTCGAAAATATTTTCGTTTGATGGTTGCTAATATATGCTTCACTTTCCTAATCATTTTCTAGGTTTCGGAACTGTAAAGTAGGACTGGTAGAATTAGGGTCCGATTTAGAAAGCATATTGACTTTCGAATAAAAGGTTTTGGTCCCATTTATTTCAAAGTAGAATCGGTTTCCTAGAACGAAGAATGACGTGAATATATCGTCTGTATATCTCAGTACTTTTAACATCTGCCCTATGAATTATATGATCCAACACGAACTTGAAAAAATTACACAATAATCTGCAAGTTTGCCAGAACCCGGTTCAAGATTAAAAAAGTTCAGATTTGCTATCCAGCGTTAAGTAGCACAGCTGTATCAATTTTGATGACAGTTTAATAGATGCCACCGTTTCCAGCCGTGCTGGAAGTTCATATCAATGTATGTGGAATCCATATGGCCTAAATCCATATGGGCAAGATTAACTTACGCAAGAAGGATACAATCCCTGAACTCACGTTGTGCGTTGAGAGTGAAGCACACTTTAGGGATGATGACAGATGATGCTATATGTGTTATTGTGGGAATGCTATCAGGAGATATAACGGCTAACGGGATGCACAAGAAGCTTCAATCAATGAGAGTTTGGCAGAAGGTATGGAACCAGTCTTCAAAGGAAAGTCGTACCCATAGAGTTATGTTGGATATTGAAAAATAATCCATCAGTGCTTCAACCTTAGTTCCAGTTCCTAATTTGCAACGGCTGCTTTCGAGGATATTTACAATTCAAGGAATCCCCATGACTGATTGAACTGAGGAGAGGTCCGAGAGATGTAGAACACTTATTTTCCCAGTACCCTCGCTTTCATATGGAGCGTAGAAATATCTAGAGTCAACAATCAGAAAAACACAAACCAACTAGAAAATTGTGAACCACATGTTATCATCAAGCTTAATATAAGATACAGTAAAACAAATTACAGCCATAATCCGAGAGGTTAAGACGCCTGGTAAGAGGCTGAGATAGCAACCAAGAAAGAAGAGCCTAAATGAATAACCAGCCCCGCGAATGTATAGATAATGGTAGCCACCAAGAACCCTCACTTTGGAGCAAAGTGTTGAAAGAAGACCCTAAATGAATAACCAGCCCCTCGAATGTATAGATAATGGTAGTTCTAGTGGGAACTACCCTCTAAACTGCGTCAACTACAGAGGCATAAGTTTCTTCAACATCGCCTACACGTGACCGCCTGAAACCGTTTACCAACAATCTGATCGGCGTTTATAAGTGTGGTTTCAGACCAGGAAAGTCCACAACTAATCCAATCTTCAGACTTTGGCAGATCCTGGAAAAACAGCAAGAAGTCCAAATCTACAACCTCTTCATGGATTTCAAAGCCGTATTAGACTGCATTCATAGAGATGAACTTTTCAGAGCCATGTCTAGTTTTGGTATATCGTCTTAACTCGTCCGTCTATGAAGGATGACGATGGAGAATTCTCGCTGCTCCATTAGGATCGAAAAGGACCATCCTGACACATTCTATACCAATAAATGATTTAAGCATGGCGACGCACTGTCATGTGACTTCTTTAACATCATTGTTGAGAAAATTGTGCAAAACTCCCGAGCCGTCATCAGAGGCACAATCTTCCATAAATCGGTGCAACTACTAGCATATGCCGTCTATTAGTCGGACTCAATGTGATGTTATTGCCACGTTTGCCATATAGCCCGGTTGCGTTGACGGGCTATGGAGACAAAGATTCAACTACGAACTAAACGTGCTGTATAGTGACATACCCCTAGTTATAAAAAAAACTCCGCATAGGACGTTTAAGATGGCTAGGACATGTAGAGTGAATGATACCAATACGTCAATCTTCGATTCCCAGTCAGACATCGGGCTATTGGAGAGCCATGTTGGTTTACTCCGGACCCGGACTGTAGCGCCACCTTATTAAGTAAGTATAGAAACAAAGGAGATCCCATATTGTGTTGCACCAACTACCGAGGAATATCCCTAATAAATTCGCACATATCCTCCTAGCCCATGTACTGTTTGGAGTTTTTTCGCCTTTCTGCAACACTTTATCGGTACGTACCAGTGTGGCTTCCGGCTTGGCAGATAGACTATAGACCAAATTTTCAGACTAAGGCAAGTCCTGGAAAATTTGCGAATTTTAAGTCGACAAAACACTATCTTTTCATCGACCTCAAGGCCGCGTATGATAGCATCCACATGTTAGGGATTGATTAACCGATGGCGAAATTCGGGATACATAAAAATTGTACATATATGTCTCCAAACATTAGTGGATACGCAATGCAACGTTCAGTTTGGAAACAGCTCATCTGATCTTTTCCAAAATTGTACCTGATTCCGAAAAGGAGATGCGCTAACATGCCATTGCTTCAATCTCGTTCTAGAACAGATAGTACGTATGCTGAATACTAGCATTTTTTTCGTGGTATACATAGAATTCTACCGATTACAGCGCCATTCTTCTAAAGTGCTACGTTCAAGAACTCTATTTTTCAATTGCCAAGTCATACTAAATGTAGCGTGTGTCACCAACTCACCATCCAAGGTATTGCCAATAGAATGGTATCAACGCCATCATATTAATACCACCAGTGTGTCAAAGATATATGGTGGCATTCGTTAGGTAAAATGACACAATATAGTGAAGATACGATCCAAAATTTTAACATGAAAGTCCAAATGATTGCTCTTACTTACTTATTTACTTATCCGGCTCCCGACCCGTGAAGAGTCTTTGACTGAGACGTTGCAGCCTTCCATCCTATAGATCCCTGGCTCGCTGCTTCCAGTTATCTAGACCAAGCGCTCTGGCATCCGCGATGGCTTGGACTTTGAAACGGAGGTTCGGTCTTCCTTGCCTTTTCGAACCTGGGACTGGGATTCATTATTGTCCATTCGCTTGATGTAGCCGAGCCAATGTAGTCGACGTGTTTTGGCTTTTTGGACTACATCCACATCTTTGTATCTTCTCCTCCATTCGCCCTCCTTGCGCACAGGACCAAAAATCCACCGAAGTATTTTTCTTTCGAAGGAGCCTAGTATCAGCTCTCCTCTTGCTTATCGTCCAGCACTCGGCGCCATAAAGCAGAACTGGCAGGATTAGGGTTTTGTAGAGCACACATGTCGTCCTTCGAGTTATGAGTTTTGAACCCTGTTGTTTCGCCAAACCGAAGTAGTAACGGTCCTTGGGTAATTCTTCGACGGATCTATACTAGGGTGTCATCCGTGGAGTTGATGTTAACTTCGAGGTAGGTGAACTCCTTAACTACCTCAAAATGGCTGCTCATTAGTGACGTTTTGTCCTAGGCGGTGGACAGATGCTTGTTTGTTTGTTGATAGCATGTACATAGTCTTCTCCTCATTTACTTCAAGGCCAACGGATTTCGCCTGTTCTTCAATCTCCGTGAACGCTTTTATCACGGCACGTTGGGAGCGACCGATGATGTCAATATCGTCCGTATAGCCAAGCAGCTGGACGGACCTGTTGAAAATAGTTAATAGCTGCCCTCCGCACTGATCCATCTGCTCCAGTACGAGATTGAAGAAGTCACATGAAAGCGCGTCTCCTTGCCGAAATCCGGTGCATGTTTGGAATAGTTCGGAGGAGCTACTTCCAAACTGCACTTTGCATCGCGTGTTTTCCAGCGTCACGCGACACAGCTGAATTAGTTTTGCTGGGATTCCGGGATTCGGCCATCGCCATATAGAGCTCCTGACGATGTATGCTATCATACGCGGCTTTGAAGTCGATGAAGAGATGGTGAGTTTCGACTTGAAATTCAGTGGTCTTTTCCAGGATTTGAATCAGTGTGAAAATTTGGTCTATAGTCGATCTGCCGGGCCGGAAGCCACACTGGAACTTGCCGCTTAGTGTGTTGCAGAACGGTTTTAGACGTTCACACAGAACGTTGGATAGGATCTTGTATGCTACATTAAGCAGGGATATGCCTCGATAGTTCTTGCAAGACATAGGATCACTTTTGTAGATGGGGCATATGGAGCTGATAGTCCAGTCATCGGGCAAGTTTTCTTCCACCCATACTTGGTTGATGATTCTATGCATGCTCCCTACCAAAACATCACCACCGTATTTAAAAAGCTCCGCTGGTAAGCCACCAGAACCTGCGGCCTTGTTGTTCTTAGCTTTTTCATAGCTAGGCCAACTTCTTCTGTACTAGGTGGTGGAACTTGTTCTTCATTACTCTCTCTACATGATGCCCACATAGCAGCTGTTGAAAATGCTGCTTAAACACATCTACTATTCCCTGCGCTTCGGTGACTAGGTTTCCTTCGCTGTCTCGAAGAGCCTGCGTTCCGGTTTTGTAGCCAACAGCCAGTTGCTTGGCTTTTTTAAAAAACCTCTGGATGTTGTTATGATCGCGCGACTCTTCGACCTCCTTGAGGTGGGAGGCTATGTAGACTCTCTTCAATTTACGCAGGGTCTTCTTTTCCTCCCTATTCCTGGCACGGTACTCTTCTCTCGCTGCCCTTGTTTTTTGCTGCAGCGCCTTCTTGTGTGCATCTTCAGTCACCTTTTTCTTGTACATGCATTCATCATCATACCACGGGCTCTTTCTCGGGGGTGGCTGGTACCCTACAGTGGTTTCGGCTACCTCCTTGATGATGTCGCGATACTGGCACCACTGATTGTTGGCGTCTGAGTTAGGTGAGTGCACAGAGGAGAGTTTCATACTCAGGCGCTCACAGTAGGCTCTGGCTACTCCAGGTGTGCTTAGGAGGCGTCCAACGTCGAATTTCTGCTTCTGGGCAGTTCGCAGCTTTTTCTCGTTGGACAGTCGAGCTATGAATTTAGCCGCAACAAGAAAATGGTCAGAGTCGACGTTTGTCCCTCGGAATGTATGCACGTCGAGGATGTTGGATGCATGCCTCGCATCAATTTGCACATGGGCGATTTGGTTGGCGGTTCGACCGTCTGGGAAGCGCCGGGTTGCTGTGTGGATCCATAGCCTTGGGAACCTAGTGCTACTTATCACCGTATTACGAGCTGCTGCAAAATCGATTAGTCGGTAACCATTGTCTGTTGTCGTTTCGTGGATTCTGTGCTTACCAACTAAACCGCCAAAGATGTTTTCCTATCCGACTTTAGCATTGAAATCATTGAGTACAACTTTTATATCATACTCCGGACAGGCTCCATAGGCTCCATCCAGGAGGTCATAAAACTCCTCCTTGATGGGATCTTCAACCTCGTAGGTAGGGGCGTGTGCACATATTAGGCTTATGGAACGTAGCTTTGATGCGGATCACAGAAACGCGATCACTTATCGGCTTGAAGTCAATGACTTTTGTCCTAAGCCGATTTCCCACGACGAAGCCGTATACTAATACATGCAATCTTTTGTTGCAGCTGTAATAAATGTCGCAATTTTTTCTCTTCATTATACCTGATCCTATCAATCATATCTCCTGGATTGCAGTTATATCTGCCTTATACCGCGTGAGGACAGATTCAAGTTTTTGAGTAGCACCCGGGGTGTAGAGTGTTTGTACATTCCAGGTGCATACTCTCATATCATAGTCCATTGACGTTCCGGGTCTTGTTGCCATATGAGGAGTTTCATTATCCGAGGCTGGTTGTATCTCTCTCATAACTAATGGTATTTTCCATGGTCGGGAAGTTACCACGACGGCAAGACCCCCAACCTGGAAGGTCAGGCCTTTGCTTTTGACCCTAGGACAGCGGGCCGGAGATACCGATGTCAGTAGCCCATTTTGGGATATGACCGCTGCCTTTGATTCATTGATGGCTCTTCCGCCACCAACTCTTTTCCAACACCCTGGCTCAGTATTGGAAATCCCTATAGATCTGGTGTTCAAATATGTCGATGCAGCTCATATAGGGATTACACTACCGGTTCGATCAAACTGGAGCTGCAGGCGCCACCGTTGACTCCATCTAGGGAATTCCTCCGCTACCGCCTGAGATTGAGTACCTAAGTGAGAGGACACCCCCCCCTCTTTCGTTTGCTGTAACCAACGAGCTTCCACAGGGATTTGTTACCCCATCTCCAGTCGAGGTGCTAGGCACGCAGTCACCAGCGCACGGTAGTCCAACACGTTATCCACTAGGCTGTACTCTCGAACATGAATAACGTATAAGTACAACGAAGTAGTTGAATCGTGTTGACTCATTCTCAGGTAGGTTCCCGATCTTTTCATCTTTTTTTCCAATCTTTACACCTTGTCCCGATCTTTTCACCTTTTTTTTCCGATCCTTTAACAATAGCATTTTTAAGCCTTCTTTCGTAAGCTCTATAAGTTCTATGCTTCGGATTAACTTTGTGCGAAGTTCTACTGAACCATCTTAACTTATGGTACATGTTCACACATCTCCGAAAGCTTAAAAACAACCTTACAGAAGTTACGCTATCACAATTTCGGTTATGCTTGTGAATTTTCCTGCATAATGTCTTAAACAAGCTTCTACCCAAACAATCGACTGCCAAAATGCTTAACCTCCGCGCACAAGTACTATATAAGGCCTATAGAAATAATTGCTTGTGGAAATTACATTTTTGTGCCTTATAGAAGAATAATTGTTAGTTGGGTAGGAGTTGATAGTGAGCGGCAAGAGTGAGAACGCTTGTGTGCTCATGTAATCGCATCACTACCTTTAAACAATAAGCAGGAAAGCGGAGCAAATATTAGGTACTTTCGAAAGAAAAATACTTCGTCGAATTTTTGGTCCTATATGCGAGGAAGGCGAATGGAGGAAAGTGGAAAAAAGAACCTAAATGGCTAACCAGCCCCGAAAAGTTATGCTTAAAGATAGTTTTGCGGGGCGCATTCCTGAAATCGAAAACTCTGGTCTGTGAATCGTGCGTGCTAGTATAGCAGGGGACTGCTACTATCTCCTATACACCCATGTATAACAAAGCCCTGTTAACAGTTAAGGGTGTCTTTTGATAAAAACCTTCTACTGATTGGTAATTGGAAGCGAAATACTACAATTTCGACTTGTTTATCACTTTTTGCTAGCCCAACTTCAATCATCATAACCTCTTAATATAATTTAAGCATGCAAACAAGCCAAACCAAAATGGCGACATTAACTCACCAAAAAGTAAACTCTTAGAAATAATTCCTTCATCATATTAATTCCAAAGTCAATTTAAACGAAATAACACACTCTATACACATAAAAATAATTTCCAAATTCACCGCCCTATCGTTATATGTCACATCACTTCCAATCCAGGCGATCTAACAACCGCTACTCAATTTAATCATCCCACGGAACCAAAAACAAAACAAATACCCCCATGCCCAGAGTCTGGAGAACCCTTTTCCATATCAATCCGCACCTAATGCCATGCTAACTGTCATGATTACCATACTCCAAATGACACTTTTGACATGAATTTGATTTTTCTTCGATTACAGTTTTCAGAGGCGACTGATAGCGTAGTGATTGTCATCCAAATTGACATCAACAAGTTGGGTCTTCCACAAAGCCCCATGTTACGTTAGGGCTTTCAATAATAATTTTATTATTGACTTAGGCATGAGCCCTGCTCGAACATGGATGACTGTCAACTGGGACGCACCGCAAATGCGGGCGGCCGACCCACTATCGATCCCTAAAACTGTACACATGCATAGCAGGGCAGAGTGTTGTCGAAGTGTAAACAATAATCGAACAAAGCGACCAATTGACGTGGGGCCCTATTTAATCTCTATGCGGTGTTAGTTTAATCCGACGCGTGGAGAAAAGAAAGATTCGGAATTTTATCCGACGGCAAAGTTTTATCGTGCCGTGTTCGGAGGACGAGAAGTAGGGTATTCGGCAGGAGCAAACTGGTTATCGTTTAATCCAATTACACAGATGTTTCAGTGACATTTTGAATGGATAAAGTGATTTGTGACGATAATTTTATTTTGTCGAATTTTTTTTTTGTTCGTCTATCCTGTGAGTTGGCGTGGTATTCAGTGCTCCATTGACGATGGGTAGTTGACCTCAAAAGTTGAATGGACAAGGGGAGACAGCATCTAGAATCGATTCTTTCTATCGTTAGGTTGCGACAAAGAGATATTTTCTTTGAAAGTCGATTATTAATCCTAGACAGTCAGAGTAAATCAATTGCCTTGAACAGGACAAAATGTTTTTAAATTGATAGACAACTCTATGGTGTGTAGGCGACTCAATGAGCGATATCTCCATAGAACATCGTCATCATTGGGTGATGTTGAAAGTCTCCGAAAAAAACCCATTGCTTACGAATACAATCTCGATTTGGTTACGTCATTTTATAGGGTGACTCGAAATTCAGCCTCATTTGTATATACGCAACGTGAATTTCGAAGTGAAGTTTGTCATCATCATAGCATCAGTGTGCAGGTAATTCGTCGCACCCTGGAAAAGTTAGAGCACGGGTAGCTTTTTAACCTTAAGCAACGATTGTTGTGAAATGAAGAAAGCATAGCAACTACATAGGCCAGTGTTAATGCAGACCCAGAATGGTCGATTCCGTGCCGATCACATGAAATGGACATCGTCAGAGAACCAACTCACACCTACATCCCTATAAGATTGTGCTGACGCAAGAATTGAAGTCAAACAATGATTGAAAACGTTCGCTAATTGAGAGCTGAAAATTTTGCCCAGAGATTCAAATTTTGACTTTTAAAATACCTTGCTTTCGCTCGGCAGAAGGCTTATTGACCGAAGATTAGTAGGTTTTGTTTTGTCCTTATTCATTTAAGGAATAGGATATGCCAATGCACCGGATAATATGCAATATTCAGGTGGGTGAAAATATCGATTGCTTTTATTGGCAGGTGTCTCAATACGACGTTTGGGATACCATCCCCATCCGCCGACTTATTATATTTCAGTGATACAAAGTTCCATAGGAGTTCATATTTTTGCACGAACATCATCAAACTATCGGCGACTGTGTCATTTGAATGGTTTTCATCATTACATACGAAAATACCGGGATTCTCAGATACCCAAGCTTGGAGTTCAGAACGTAGATAAAAGTAAATCAAAGAACTCTCTTCCTAATATCGCTATTAAAGTGAACAAGATTGGTCACCATGTACACGGTTTCGAAAAATGCGCCTTTCGAATTCGCCTTCTCCTGGGGAGCTTCCATCGTAAAAACACCGTCGTTCGAGTCAACACATTCCGGACTTATACCAACAACCGAGAGTTTATGTCTGTCTGTCTCTGTCGTTTGGGAAATTTGGACTCATGGAATAATGATCCTTTCTCCTGAATAGTTTATTTATATTTGGGAACATTTTCGACTTTTTTGTGAGTAAATTGTAGGTGCAGCAGTTTAAGCCTCGAGAGCGGTGTGCTTTTGAGTCTGTAGAGTGCAGCGTTCGATATTTTTCCAACCTACTTACTTACTTAAGTGGCACTACAGTCCGGAATGAACCTGGGCCTCAACCAACACGGCTCTCTAATTAGCCCGGTCCTTAGCTAACTACCTCCAGTTGCGCATTCCAACTTGGTTGAGGTCGGCTTCTACTTGTGCGCGCCACTTAAGCCGAGGTATTCCTCTACTGCGTCCGTCGTCTGGCTTCAAATCGAACACTCTGCGAGCCGGAGTATTGGTGTTCATTCGTTCTACATGTGCTAGCCATCTTAAACATCCAATGCGGAGTTTTTGATGAGGGGAAATACTTACTTACTTACTTAAGTGGCGCTACAGTCCGGGATGAACCTGGGCCTCAACCAGCATGCCTCTCCAATTAGCCCGGTCCTTAGCTAACTGCCTCCAGTTGCGCACCCCAAGTTGGTTGAGGTCGGTTTCTACTTGTGCGCGCCACTTAAGGTGAGGTCTTCCTCTACTGCGTCCGACGTCTGGCTGGGAATCGAAGACTCTGCGAGCCGGAGTATTGGTGTCCATTCGTTTTAAACGTCCAATGCGTCCATACCATAAATATGTCGCTGTACAGCTCGTATAGTTCGTGGTTGAATCTTCGTGTGGTTGCATCTTCCGAAGATTCTTCCAAGAATTTTTCTCTCGAATCGACCAAGGATTTCTTCATCCATTTTTGATTCGATCCATACTTCAGCGCCTTATAGCAGGACTATATGATCAGGGTCTTATATATAGAAGTGAGGACTTTACTACAGCGGTTGGACAAGAGTACTTCTTCGTTGAATTTCTGACGAGATGATGTTGTCAGAGTAAACAGCGGAGTCGAGGTTGACAATATTTCTCTAACTGGTCGTCGCAAATAGCTACCCTAGGGATAGTTCGATCCATTGACCTTGTTATGACCTCATTTATTTGGAGTAAATGTCGGTCAAAGAAACATAACAAACGACGAATTTTTAGGTTTCTTTTTGTCGCTGGATTTCTTCGTTCGAACGTAATTCTCGCTTTACAACTCTTTTAAAGTGCCGCTAGTTCGTCCTTCGATAGTCGAAAAAACGCACTTGATCGAACTCTTCCAGCTGCGTTTGCACGTTTGGAAGTCTGAATACGGCAGCAAGTCCGAGCTGGTCACTATCATACACAGTTCCGCTAGTGGTCGTTTTTTGCCAGTTTTAGTCTAGCATCCATAAGCGCTAAGTCCAAAAAAGAATTTCTTCTCAATTAAGACGAGAGGTCTATTTTTGGTTCTAGGCTATGTTAATTTTTTTTATTAACTTTTCCCAGGTTTCGGTTTTCGTTGGACCCAATTTCTTTCGAAATGAGGAAGTATACACCGTTACCGTCGCGTCGATGCGATGATAACCGACTTTCTGGGGGCAGAGTTCGACAACATCGATATATTTGTATGGTTCCAACAAGATGGCGCTACTTTCCATACAAGCGACGGATAGCTCGAAGTTGTATGAAAGAGAAATTTGGCGTCTGTGCCATCTCACTGGTAGAATCCATCAATTGGCCGTCGCAATCATGCGACTAACACCAAATGATTATTTTCTCTGATGCTACGTCAAGCCCTTAGTATACGCTAAAATGCAAAATATTTTAGAGGAGCCCGAGGACAACAATTGAGACGCTATTGCAGGAATAAAGCCTTACATATTGGACCGACTACTTGAAGCACTGTCAGGGAAGCCAAGGCGGCCTTTTGATTGAATCCATACTCCACACATAATGCCATGAAAGAAACTTAATATCTCAAACGGATTTTTTTTTTTATCGTTCCTATATATCAATCTTATTAAAACAGATTTAAAGTTACTAACAGTGAAGAACGGGCTCAGTGGTGCTATGGTTAGTGCGATGAACTGCAGCGCAGAAGGCGTTCGATTCCCAGCCGTAGCAACACCTACATGATTTTTTTACTGGCCCTCCTCTCGTAATGATCTGACAAACCCTCCGAGTGGTTATCATTTGTCAAAAATAGCTTATCTTCGCTGTTCGTATTCGGAATAAAACAGGAGGTCCCGTCATCGTGCAAGATGTACACACGCACATATGAATGGTTTTGAAAAAGCTAGGCCCTGGGTACTAACTAGCCTTTTGGGCCAAATATTTGTATATGTATCTGATAGTGATAAATTAGCTGGAGTCAAAATAAGTACAGAAAGCTGGTATTACATGCTCATAAAACCTAGCTTAAACCTTCATTTGTATGTGCGAAGTTATTATTTCTGTCACAAAGAGGAGGACCACCTGTTTAAGGCTGAATCCAAACGGTAAACTTGAGATCCTTCCCATGACAGTGTTACTCTTAGATGTTTGTCAGACTTTCGCAATATGTGGAGCTGTGAAAACAACTATAGGTAGTGTCACTTTCCAGATTTGAATAAGTTCTGATTCAAAGGTTTGGTTAAACAATAGGATACTTGGCTTGATAACAAACCATGATTAAAGTCGCTTTCTTTCTAAGATTACGGAAATACGATTAACCCTTAAGGCTTCCTTTGTATTTGACACCAAAATTACTGATTCGGAACAATTACCAAAATGGCGGTGATGACACTTGTTCCACTAATGCTGACCAAAGGGAACAACCTACATGAGCAACACTAACACAGGTAATGTAGGATTTTTATCAGATGACAAAAAAGGATTTAGCATACGCCGGAGCAATTGGTCACTGGTCGGACACAACGTGATGCCATAGCCAGATTTGCTTATATAGAGAAGGAAGCAGCAGAAATGGGTTTAGCAGTAAATGAGATGAAGACCAAGTATGTGCTGTCAACACGAAAGGACACACAACATAGACGAATTGGACAGAACATCACCACTGATATATACGACTTGTAGTACGGGACTTTGTCTACTTCGGCAGAAATAAAACGTAGAATTACTCTTGCCAACCGCTGTTTATTAGAGCTAAGAAGGGAGTTTAGTAGTAAAGCTCTCATTAGAATTACTTAAGAGATCCTGATTATCCCAGTTATGTTCCACGGCGCCAAGGCATGGACCAATTCAAATTCGGATGTAGAAATCCTTCTTCCGTTTGGAGTGAACAATACTTCAAAAATCTTCGGCACCGTTTGAGTATACAGGCTATGGGGACGAAGATTCATCCACCTGTACAACAACATATGGAAAGCGCACTGGGTTGCGATTACAGAAGATTCCGCAGAGCGATCTGCAATAGTCAACTTTTACTTCAAGGACGAGATTAACTTGGTAAATATTCCATTTTTCAAGCATTTTTTTCAAGCAAAATATGCGAGCCGTAACACCCCATATAACCTCCCCTAAACCCCTAGTAAATTCATGCCCAACAACGTTGGCTGATCTTACAAAGTTATTCCTAGGTTAGGTAAGGTTAGTTTAGAGTGGCTGCCAGCGATTAGCCTGCACATCTAGACCAGCCTTTGGTTGATTGTGATACCACGTGGACGTTGTCCATTCTCCTTGTTACCTGAAAGAAAAACAAGACTTCACACTTCCATGTTTGTCAAATCGATGAGATTTTGAAAGAAGTAATCTCCAAGATGGAGCTTTCTTTTGTTTGATAAGGCCAGACAGTTACAATGAGTATGAAGAAATTGTTTGTCATTCCTGTTAGTCCATACAGTTCCTACAGAAATAGTTCGAATGAAGGCCTAGCCTTTCTGCTTGCCTACCTATTAGACAGTGTCAAGTGATGACACCTATGGTGTCGCTAATGTATGGTCTAGTGAGCGAGATCGATCCCTTGGATCTTCTTAAATCCACCTTTGGCCGAAATTCTTTTGGTTAGTTGACACGTTGTACCAAGACTCCATCTGAGATTTGATTTGCTATTAGCATGCGGCGCTAGTAACCTTTTGCATGTAGCTTAAGGAATACTAAGGAATACCCGTGTCGGGTACGACTGGTAATTTAGTTCCATGTCTGGCGTTAAAGTTTGCTGGAAAGCCACTATGCCCAGATGAATTTTAAACTGCTCCGACATCTATTTTATTTATTCCTAACTATGTCAAGAAATATGTTGTCGATTTTAAATACGATTTTTGGTTTAATAACAATAGGCCACGGTTAAGTGCGCCACGATTAAGGCTGTTTATTGGTTCCTCATCATGACGAGACTTCTTTGATTTTTTTGAGCATTGGGAGCAACTCGAAGGTTGTATGGACAACCATAATGGTTTTACAATGCCAAACAATGACAAGGAGTGTCTATTTTAATGAGACCTCATTCTGAAAGCGAATATGGAGTCTTATCGGAATGAAATTAACTCAAAATCTCAATCCCAATGTTTACAAAAAAAATTGATAAGAGAA